>VDFB02274714.1:13390520-13406930 GCA_007258455.2 Sequoia sempervirens
AAACCCACCCTTTATCTCTCTCCCACTGCCCCCTCTCTCCTCTACCCCCTACCCTTAAGTATATTATATATTATAATTTAAAAATATATAATTTTCATTTATATTAATATTAAATATTATATAATACAACAAGCAAAAGAAAGAAATGTGTATTTAATAAAGGGGGTTCGACTGAACATCTTTATCATGTTTGACTGAACCCCCTTTAAATCTTTTTTTTATTATATGTAAAAAAAAAATAGTCGAACTCCCATTTGATCGAACATTTGAATTTTATTCGACTGAATAGTTGTTCAACCAAATCCCCTTATTTTCACCTCCACCCTCTCAGGCACCAAAATTGCTCAGAATTTTGCACTTTGAAGCTCAATTTGAGAATGAAAATGGAGGAGATTTCAGGAACCCAATGGGTATCAAGTTGCCCTGAAAACGGGCTATCCTACGAATATAATTTTAATATGCTTTGATTTTATTATCTATTTGTTTTTTAAGTTTTATTAAATATAGGTTTTTCACTAAAAATGAAACTCTCCGTTCTGCACATGTGGAAAAATAGAAGATTATCAAAAAAAATTGAAAAATATGAGTGCACCAACTATTGGAGTCCTTGATCCAACAAAAAAAATGAATTTTGATATACAGTAAAAGTTATGCGTTATACGGTCATGTTATGTCTGAATTGTAATTGGTTTTACTTTCAAACTTGATTAAAGAAAAAATATTTAGTAAAAAACTATCTAACCAAGTGGAAGCACTAGATATCAAAGTTACAAATCTAAATTTGAAAGAATTATAATTTTATACTTCAAGGAAAAAAAGTTATGTGTTATACGGCGTGCGTCACTTTCTAAAAATGTTGTTTTTTGAAAAAAAATAGTTTTCATGGGAGATGAAAGAGTGCAATTTGATTCCAAAAAGTTTGAAAAAAATATTTTTAGAATCTACAGAAAAAATGTGACGAGACTCTAGTTTGCATCATCTTCAAATTCCTCACAGTTTAACCGTTATAGGTGCCCAAATGTGAAGATTTTAAAAATAAAATTCAATGTCCAGTTTGACCAAAAATTGTAAACCACTATTATGGGATCACCCTAATGAAGGGTAAATTTTTTGCCATAGAAAAATGACCCCTTATCATTTTCATAGCCTTTTAGGTCTTATTTCATGGTGTTGGAACTATTTTGCTCTGATTTTATGTTGTCACATGGCTTGAACATGCTTATTTAGGTACTAAAACTCAAAGAACGACATCTTGTGAAGGTTTTGTGAAGTATTGTAAAACATTTCTACACTCTTCTAGACTCGACTTATTACAATTCACCTAAAAATTATCTTTTTATTCATCAACAAGTCCTATTTTGAAGTGTTGTAAAGTCTTGTAACAAGATTTCATGCTTTTCTAGGAACATCTTCACTATTTATCCTTTTCTTATGCTTTATTTGCCCCCTTTATGCTCTCATATGCTTAATTAAGTGTATTTTTTAGTATTATCTTGACAAACAACATTAAATACAACGTATTTCCTGACACATTTTTAGGTCCTAGGTGGGACCCATTCGCGATGGGTAGCAAATGAGTCCCCCTTGGCCCCAAATTCAAAATATTTTAAATTTCCTTTTAGGATTTTATTCAAAAACACTTGATGCCGGCCTGTGATAAGGCATGAACAAGTAACTAAGGCACAAGTGTGTATAAATATGTGATTTTCACCTCATTTTACATCTACAATTTTCCAACATTCATATGTCATATTCAAGCATTCTACAACATCAATTCAAGCAATATTCAAGCACTTTGAAGCAGCGATTGACATTACTTCGGACTTGCATCATCAAGGGTTTGGTAAGTTGATAGCATTTATATGTTATTATTTTTTCATTCTCCTTCCTTTCATTATTTTATTAAGGGTTTGATTAGCAAAGCAGGGTTTGACCAAGGCAAACCCTTATTCACTAACCTTAAACCATTTTCCCCTATTGCATGTTTGTTTCCAAACCTAGGTATGTAGATTTGACAAGCTTTTTGGTATTGAAGATTGGTTTACAAGTCAAAAATGTGCTTCAAGTCAACTCAAGTCTATTTCAAGCTTGGAGAAGGTTTTATGTTTATTTCTTATATAGCTGACTTCAACAACCCAACAAATAGTGATTTCTAGATTTGGTGTTGCAAAGTTGTCTCTTGATTTTTCAGAAATTTGGGAGAGGACTAATTCGTCACCTATGGTGAATGAGTCCCACCTTAGGGCTGAAAATCTGAATTTTTTCAAATTTTGGATCACGATAGACAAAAACTTGCTTCCAACAGTTTTTCACCAAGAGGAGGATTGATTCGCCACCCTGGGCGAATGAGTCCCACTATGAAAAATCAATAATTTTAACCAGCATCCACAACATTCCAGATTCATCATATTTTTCCTAGGTGCACTCAAATTCATCATGTTCCTTTCTATTCTGCATAATTTCTTCATTTTCTTTATTGTTTGCCTTATACAATGTGTTTTCAAGCATAGCTCAAATCTCACTTTTACATCCATTTTCATTCATTTAGATCAGTCAATTGCATTTACTTAACTTTATTTGGGTTAGACAACATCACACATAACATTATTTGAATGAACTATTAGCATTTTTGCTCCTATCTCTCTCCTTTTAGGTGAAAAACCCTAGAAGAGAAAGAGGTGTCCATAGGAGCCAAAAATCAATGGCTCAAATTTTAATAGGAATAAATCAGAGATAAGTCTACAATATGCATAGGATGCACTTGCCTAACATACATAAACATTGAGGGAAATCTTCTTGTAGATTCTCCATATCAAATGATTTTTTGAAAAAAAAATAGAGTGTTTGAAAATGCTCATGTGTATGACAAAATTAAGACTAGTTAAGTTGAATGCTATTTTTAAAATTTACTTTAAAGTGAATACATGCAACTACAAAAAAAAATACATGGCTAAGTTGAGTTTAAATTAAATCCATGCAACTAAAAAAAAAAAAAATTCTAGAAGTCTACGTTGAGTTGTAAGAGTTTCAAATTACTATTATGAACATGTTATTATGATCTATTTTTTACTATATTTATCTTTTCGTGAGTTTTATAAGTTTATAAATTTTAATTGTTATAAAACTTTATTTTTAATGAGTTATAATGAAAATTAATAGGCCATACAACTATATTATTAAAAAAGTTATGATCAAAATGAATAGGCCACATGTGCAAATATATTATTAAAAAAAAGTGTCAAAGTCTAATATTTAGTAGAAAATAATGCTTGCATTGAATACAAACATGTAATAGAATAAAGAAAATTCAATTCATTACATCAAAAATATTATCAAGCTCTCACTATAACATTTGCTATAGAGCTAAAGTAGTAGTCAAAACATATATAGACTTAAAAAAAGACCTTCCATTTAGATTGAATGGATAAATTATTAAAAAATTAAAGTGTCAATGTTCAATCTCTAGTAGAAATAATATTTACATTGATTACAAGCATGCATACAAATTAATGTCATTACAAAATAAGACAATGAATAGAATTAAAAAATATATAATTAATTATTAACCCAATATCTTATATCATATTGATAAGATTGTTCATGTAACTATTATCCAATAGAATAACAGATATAGGAATTTTGATATTTTGAAAAAAATGAAAAAAAAATGCATTAGAAAATCCAATGAAGCTATTTTAATTTTACTCTCATTGGTTCATTTATTACCAACTAATAAAATGAGATAGATGTATTAGTATTGTTACCTCTAATATGAACTAATAAGGGACATCATATTTCCATTATTCGTAATCATAGTTAATAGTGTTTCTAGTTATAACTACGTAGATATTTTTAGTAGATCAACATTTCAAATCACAGTTTGTGATCCATCATTAGGAAAAAAAATAAACTTATCATAGCTTGCGAACAATGCTCCTTAAAAGGGATGAGGAGGGAAGGGAAGGAGAATGGAGAATGAGAAAAAATGATCCAACACTCTCAAAGAAGGGTTCACAAGAAATATTCATTTAAAAATATGTAGAAAATATAATTCATATAATATTAACAAATTGTATATTTAGCATATGATTAGTATATTAATTTTAATGTCAAGTGATCTAGTTTGATATACAATTTTAATTCAAATTTTTAAAAATATCACCCCTTGCACTAGCCATTATGAATTATATATGAACACCATAATAGAATTATTAAAGAATTTATTAATGCTCGTCATCCTAGGTCTATTGTACTCTTATTTTTTATGTTTGAATCTTCATTCAAAGGTGTAAAGTCATTACATAGTAGAGGTTTAATGAAGGAGAACTTGATCCCTGTGATTAGATAAATTCTTTAAGATTTATAAACACTACCAATCCTTCTAGCACTCAGACATAAGGGAAGCAAGGCAAATAGATTGCAAACATAGGATAAAAAATTAAGGGATTAACAAATAGTTACTTGGCATTTGGAGAAATAAGAGACATGATATTTTCATAGTTTATAATTGTACTTAATATTTTCTAGTTGTAATTATGTATATACTTTTAGCATCAATGTTTTGAATCACACTTTGTGATCAATCATTAGGAAGAAAATAAATTTATAGCAAACTACTAAATACTATTCCTTAAAAATGAGGGAAAGGTAATTAAATAGAAAATGAGAAAAAAAATGAGTCAACACATTCACAGAAGAAACTTTCATTCAAAATATAACATAAAAAATAAGATTGAAATAACAATAATATTGTATACTTAGTATATGATTAATATATTTGTTGTAATGTTGCCATCTAATTTGATATGCAATTAATATCTAATTAGTATTAATGTTGCAAATAATTGATATATACAATTAATATATATTTAGTAATGCTATTACTATTGTATTATACTTTGATTGTAATTATTGTAATAATATAATAAAAATAAATATACACTATTATAATTATATTACATTGTTCATTAACATTGACATGCTAACTTAGTACATTAAATTCAAAATTAAAGTTAAGTATTTATGCATTTATTTTATCTATTTACTTTTTATATTTACTTACAATTTGTAATATCAATCAATATCAACTTTTTCTATCTAAATGAATGATTATTTTAATTAATTTAAACAAAATTAATTAAAATGTGATAAAGACACTTATAAATATACTACTTCAATAAATATATTTTTAATATAATTTATATAATACGACAAGTTAAAATTATATAATTAATAAAATATTAATTACCTATTTTTATAATAATATACGAAAATTTTATTTAAGATATATATAGAAAACGTATCATATTGGGATGATGTTAATGGTGGATATATCTATGCCAAACATTCGCATATATCATTCATGTCCATCCATATTACTCATAGCGACACACACTTACTTTCTGCAACTCATAAAATATTGTATTTTCTTTTGATGCTGCAAAAGGAAAACCCAAATCATAACGCTGAACTCGTTAAAACACCTCGTTACTGTGTTCAACTTGGCCAGCACAGAAGTTGCACCCCAATGGGGATTAAACATGTCAGAAAAGAAGTGATTTCAGAGACAAATAGTTAAGTTTTGATTTCTGAATAGGTACTAGTTATATTACACTCTTCCAAAGAAAACTCCTCCTTGCTCCCCACGTTCTTTTCTAACGGCACATACACATATTCAACTCCAAGAAAACATGGCAGCTTAATAGCTATGTAAATACTAATTAGGAGAGCTGTAAGCCATGGGTAAGGAGATCTCTTATTGGAAAACAGGGATTAAAAACTGGTACTATAAAAACCCTAGATAAGAATTCAGCAGATGGTGCAGGCGTTAGGATTCTCATCATTGGCGAAACTGTAATCATAGTAAGGCCTCTGAACATAATACACGACTGATGGGATCTCTGGTTTTTTCTCTTCTTTCTTCTCCTCCTTGGCAGGACCCACGCTCTGCAGGTCTGCAAAATCAAAACCGTATTTCCTCAGCCGTGCGGTGACAAAGACAGGATCTGCTTCCCCAATTACAGTCATCTTTTTTTCCTTCATGTCCACAGCCACAGAATCCACCCCTGCAATTCAAATATTCATTCATCAGATTATATAGCAGAATAAAGCTAAGGTTAGGGTTTGAGAGCGAAAAGGAAAAGGCAGCATACCTATCACGGCTGCAACCACCTTGAGGGCCTTCCTCTTTCTTTTCTCGTCCTCAATAGTCAATTGTAAC
Source organism: Sequoia sempervirens (assembly GCA_007258455.2). Classification (NCBI taxonomy): domain Eukaryota; kingdom Viridiplantae; phylum Streptophyta; class Pinopsida; order Cupressales; family Cupressaceae; genus Sequoia; species Sequoia sempervirens. Next base: position 13,396,741 of record VDFB02274714.1, read on the forward strand.
ACCATTTTCTGCAAATTTTGAACAAAGACTATCTATAACTTCGAACTTCGACATGAATCCAGGAACAGAAGTTATGTACAAATAGCCAACCAAACTTACCTTCATTTTGATTTCTTAGAAAGGGGGTTTTGTTCACAGACTCTACTCTGCTGCAGAATTTTTGGGATTCCGTAAGAAGAATCCCCAAAGCTTCGGAGTACGATTACTCGGGTGTTCGGGAGATGAATATATAGACGTATAGCAAGCATTTTAGAATTCTTCGTGGAAGCCCCGTCAGTTTAACGTCACGCTGAATTAAATGGTCTTGTTGGACTAGTTTGGAGATGGGTCCCTCCATGGGTATGTGCCCATTACGGCTTCACGTGATTAGATAAGTATTAATTTGGACTGGAATATAAATACCACTTTTCAAGTCAATTCAGGCTCTGAACTAGTTAAATTGCAATTAAGAGGAAAGTGCTGGGATTTGGATTACTCGAGACTATTCCACATATAGGCTAAATTGACGCGCGAAAAAATCTCTCCTTTAAATGCTCCAATCCGCGTTATGAAATAGAGACTTTGAACAGGTCCATCAAAAGGGGCTAAAAAAATATCTTATCGTTGTTAAGTAGTTAAGTAGTGTCTTTTGAAGCAGTTAGTGTTGTATTTAAGATTTTTATTTAACTATTCAACTAAGGAGTCGTAATAGAAGTCAATATCTACCACTTTAGAAATTTCAATTTAAGAAGTCATTTTAATTTGAAATTTCAATTTTAGAAATCATTTTGGACATGAGAATCTTATAATCTTGTGATCCAATTATGTGTATTTATTAATAAATTAAAAATTAAATATTTATAATATAAAATAAATATTTATATTTTGTAGAATTAAGATGTAAATTTATATATTAAAAATATTTTGAAAATTAATTAATGATATTTATTAATATTTCTATTGGTTTGAACTTGTATTTCTTACTATAGTTTTCACATAACTAAACCAATCAATAATGAATTGATAAATTTTATATAGTATTAAATTTTGTTTTAACAAAATATTTTAATATTTTAATTGATCATAGTCTCACAATATAGACTACCTATCCCATAACTTGAAATTTCAACTTAAGAGGTCATTTTAACTTGAAATTCCAATTTTAGAAATCATTTTAGAGATGAGAAACTTATAACCTTATTATTGAAGCATAATTTCATTGACTATTATTGATTGTATTTGTATTTATTAATAAATTAAAAATTAAAATTTTGTAAGTGGGTAATATAAAAGGAAGATGAAAGTGAGGAAGAAAATGAATATCCTAATAAAAATGACCCTCTCTTATTAGTTAGAAAATTTATAAATATAATAGAAAAGATACAATAGTAAGAAGAGAATTACAAATGATAATTTTTAGAAAGAGAAAATAGATGGCTAATTTAATAGAAGGGATTTTATTATAAAAACTCAAGAAATTTTCAAAGCATTAGAATAGAAAATATAGAGAACATAAGAAGACACAAGGAAAATCTATCAAAACCCAAAAAATACGGAAAAACTAACTAGTACTATAAGATGTCAAAGTAAATGGATTGGTTAAGAAATATTTAGTGTACTTTGGAGTAAATATAAATATCATGCCTAAACAAATTCGAGAGAAAATTGGAAAATTGCAACTCCATGAAACACCATATGATATATCTTTAGTATGTAGAAGACTTATATGTCCAATAAGTACATGAAAAAATTTCCAAATAGATTCCATAGGTATAAAGAGAAAAGTTGATTTTGAACTCATTGATATGTATGGAGGATGGAAATAAATCTTTAACATCGTATTGAAAATTACATGGTATATAGAGAACAATGGTTTTTTTAATGAATTTGAAGAATAACTAATATTGCAAGGTAATGAAAGGAAAATGGATATGTGTTATTTAATGAAGTCTTGAAAGGTGTCTATGTATAAGAGATCCACTTGGAGAATGAAAAATATAATGAATACATAGACACAATGGATACTATACCAATGAAGGAATGGGAAGGGAAACCTAATTTTGAAGGAGATATATTCTTGGATATTGATAAATCCTCATCATATACAAATAAATAAGTAAAAGTATGATCATGGAAAGAACCAAGAGAACATAAGAAGAAGGTGTACTAGGCCTCAAGAGAATCTATATGACCAAAACATTCCTAAAATAACAAAATCAAACACCACAAATCAAATAAATCCACCACAAGATAAGAGACTGAAATAAATATAAAAAGAAGATACACAAGAGAGTGATAGAAATTTCTATAGAGGAGAGAAATTACCAAAAGAGAAAAGGAACACTACATAAAAATAGGTTACTGAGTATTTCAAAGAAAAATTAATGGAAGACACTACAAAGATCTAGTTGTAGTAGGTATGGAGATTATGTTGAAAAATGAGGTGTTTTCTTAGCTTAATACTCTGTAAAAATTAATATTGCTGATCTAAATAAGCTTTTTCCTTTGTTACATATATTCTTTGTGGGTGAGTATCTTGATTAATCCATTTTACTGTTGTAGAATGTAGACAGAAGTTGATAGAAGAACTAGAAAAGATATTAGAAAGATTACACAAGATGTACCATGGAGAAACCCTTTCGAGAAAAAACTCCACCAAGAATTATTCTATTATTCAATCTCTGAATTACAATAGCTCTAATTCTTGCTTGAGAATGCTTCTTTTGTTTTCACCAATCTTCTTCACAACCTGCAATAAAAAATCTCATAACTCTAATCAACTTTCTTGAGATAAATAGGCTTTTCTCAGCTTTGTGAACTCAACATGAGTTACAATTACAATGCATAAGCCCTATCCCTAAAAGGTACGCCTATCTCATGCAAATAGGGTTGTCATGTGAAGAACAATGCTAAAACATGTGCTTCATCCATTTGGGTGTCCCAAACTGAAGCTAGAACTCATCCTTCACTTTGGTGATAATTCCAAAGCTCTTCCTCAAAGTTGGTGCCCATAAGTAATCCTACTTAACTGAGCCTTTAGAAATATCTCAACATGCAAAAGAGGTAAATCCAAGAAAGCATCTTGGGCACCGAAGTTGGCTCCAAGTGATTTCTTGTTAATTGAAACATTGACTTAACACCATTCATGCAAGAATGGTCATCCCTTGCTAACTAGAGGTAGTCTATGTTATCTATCATACAACTCAAGTCATTAGCCATGCATTCCAAGTTAATTGAAGTTAACTAACATACAACTAAAACTAACTGAAGACAACTGAACCGAACTGAACTAAACTGAACTAAACTAATTCTGAACTGAACTGAAATGAATTCATCTAAACGAAACTAAACCCAACTTCATGCATGCAAACATAAAACCCTAACTCTTAGGATCTTTACATGCATTCAGAAGTGTTCTCTTACTCCAAATAGTTAACTGAACACAAGGTGAGTGTCACCTTACCATGTGCACACCCACATGTTCCTAATATTTAGGAATAACTACAAATGTCAATTTCATGATTTATTTCATCTAACTATTAATCTCATCCTAATCTTAGTGGTGTTGAACACATTCCAAGAAATTAGGAGATACATGAAATAATTAATGTTTAGGATTTGCAATTAAAGGCATCCTATTTCCAACATTCTCCCACTTGATATTATACATTGCTATTATTCTAAACAAGGAATAATAAAACAAGTACAAGACTCAAGGCCAATGGCCTTCTTGCACCAACTAATCAAACCATGCTAACTTCAAATACAACCTACATAATCATGAAACTTCCAAGAAAATGATTAAAACCAAGAGAACTTATCTGTATGGTTTCATAAGATAATATGTAACATTAATTAAACTGTTAACTTTCTCAATTATTACCTTCCCATTATCAACCAAACCAATACCTTTCCCAATTCTTTGTATCCAAACTACCTCTTTAGAGGCATGCTAAACCACCAAGTGTGTTGAATTCACATTCAACCAAGGTGTAGGCTCCTCGATATCTTCTATTAATTTTTTTTTCTTACAAGTAACCATTCCAACAAATGTCTCTTACCATAAGAGGACTCTAGCCTCACATATTTCTCCAAGTATCCATGAGGACCTGTAACCAAAAAATCCATGCCAAACTCCAAATGCAACACAACACTTTCATGAAGTAATCAAGCAAATGATTAATGTACCCAATACTTAAGAGAACTACACAAGATCAATGTCAAATCTCAAACCTTAAACATAAACATGACATCCATGATCCAACCATCTCCTCTTAGGAGATCACATGCATCATAACATACTTATACATCCTAGTCTCAAGAGAACCATGTAATATGCCAAACTCTATATGCATATCAAGAGTAAACCATGACATCAATAACACATATACTCTAAACCAAGAAACCATGTCTCTAATCACATGGAGATAACCTTGCCAATGATGCATCCAAGTCACTGCCAATAACTCCCACTAAACTATGATATTTATTCACACATGCCATCGTGACTACCATCTTCTCTATGAAAATTACTCTGAAACATGAAGCAAAGAGTTATCACAAACAACATTAACTAAAATAACAAATGCATCATTACTATCATCTAAGGACTCCTCTATGGAAGAATCAAAACTCTCTTTCTCGTTCTTACAATCCTTCTTCACATGTCTTGGTTTCCCATAGTTCCAACACTTTACCTTACTCTGTCCTTCTGACTTACCCTTCCCTTCCTTGTTTCCCTCAGGCTCCTTTTTCCTAGGCCTACCTTTTACAAACAAGGCATCTTGGATTTCCTCCTTAGAAATCCTCCTCATCTCCTTTGATAGGAAAGCAAGAATAATTTTGTCCACCTTTGGATCTGTACCATTACCACTAATTGCAACAATTAGATTTTCCCAAGAATCTGGTAAAGAACAAAGTAATAAAATGCACTTATCCTCATCCTCTAGCTTTACATCTACAGATGCTAACTAACTAAGAATTAAATTGAAATCATTTAAGTGTTGTGCAACAAATTCACCATCTTTCATTTTCAATGAATACAACTGCCTTTTCAGATAAAACTTATTGGTGAGACTCTTAGTTTGATAAATATCTCCTATTCTCTTCCATAATTTATATGCAATGGTTTCATCAGAAACATTTAAGAGAAAAACATCAACAAGACATAACCTAATTGTTCTTCTTTCCTTCTTATCTAACTTAGCCCAATCTTCATTTGAAATAGTTGTAGGTGTCTTTGTCTCATTATTAACTGCTAACCACTGATCTCTTTCTTGAAGAAGATCATCCATTTTTAATTTCCACATTTCATAGTTAGAACCATTGAACCTTTCAATCTCTAACCTTGAATTCATTGTAACAATTAATTTAATTCCAAAATCAGAAAATAACAAAAATAATAAAAACTCTCACTAAGCCAAAAAACCTCCAATCTTTTAAGAGAAAGGCGTCCCAATACTCTACCCAACCTCAACTCTGATACCAAATGTCAAAAAATGAGGTGTTTTCTTAGCTTAATACTCCGTAAAACTTTAATATTGCTGATCTAAATAAGCTTTTTCCTTTGTTACATATATTCTTTGTGGGTGATTATCTTGATTAATCCATTTTACTATTGTAGAATGTAGACAAAAGTTGATAGAAGAACAAGACAAGATATTAGAAAGATTACACAAGATGTACCGTGGAGAAACCCTTTCGAGAAAAAACTCCACCAAGAATTATTCTATTATTCAATCTCTGAATTACAATAGCTCCAATTCTTGCTTGAGAATGCTTCTTCTGTCTTCACCAATCTTCTTCACAACCTGCAATAAAAAATCTCATAACTCTATTCAACTTGCTTGAGATAAATAGGCTTTTCTCAGCTTTGTAAACTCAACATGAGTTACAATTACAATGCACAAGCCCTATCCCTAAAAAGTATGACTATCTCATGCAAATAGGGTTATCCTATGAAGAATAATGCTAAAACATGTGCTTCATCCATTTGGGTGTCCCAAACTGAAGCTACAACTCACCCTTCACTTTGGTGATAATTCCAAAGCACTTCCTCAAAGTTGGTGCCCATAAGTAATCCTACTTAACTGAGCCTTTAGAAATATTTCAATATGCGAAAGAGGTAAATCCAAGAAAGCATCTTGGGCACCCAAGTTGGCTCCAAGTGATTTCTTGTTAACTGAAACATTTACTCAACACCATTCATGCAAGAATGGTCATCCCCTGTTAACTAGAGGTAGTCCCTGTTATCTGTCATACAACTCAAGTTATTAGCCATGCATTCCAAGTTAACTAAAGTTAACTAACATACAACTGAAACTAATTGTTCAAAGACAACTAAACTGAACTGAATTAAACTTTAAACTAAACTGATTTTGAACTAAACTAAACTAGAATTCTGAATTGAACTGAGCTGAACTGAACTTCATACATGCAAACATCAAACCCTAACTCCTAGGATCTTTACATGCATTCAAAAGTGTTCTCTTACTCCGAATAGTTAATTGAACACAAGGTGAGTGCCACCTTGCCATGTGTGCACCCACATGTTCCTATTATTTAGAAATAACTAAAAATGTCAATTTCATGATTTATTTCATCCAAATATTAATCTCATCCTAATCTTAGTGTTGTTGAACACATTCCAAGAACTTAGGAGATACATGAAATAATTAATGTTTAGGATTTGCAATTAAATCGCATCCTATTTCCAACAGATTAATCCTTACTCTTTCCTTTATGGTTACTCCACAACATGTAGGTGCCTCTTTTCATCCATGTGATGTATTATTATCGGTGTGTAGGATCTCTCTTAAAACCTTAGCTTTGTGAGGAGGGCACGTGTACAAGTTTCATGGCACCATGTGACACATGTGTGATGATGGATTGAGGGCACCACCCTTTAACTAAGAGGCTTATAATTTTATGGTGATCTTGACTAATGATTATCAGGATTATTTTCCAAATAGATGTCTACCATGCTTCACCTTCTTCCCATATAGCTATGACTTTTCAATATCCTATGAAGTATGGATGTGCAGTCTTTTTCTATTAATGTCACAAATGTTACATTTGGTAGCCAATTCTAAAATTGACCTAATTTATTCTCCCACTACATATTATATTGTTGAGTTTTATATTTTAATACATGAATAACCATGATTTAACCAGGTTTAGCCACTCATTAAGCATTATTCACTAAAATATCAAGCACCATTCTTTAGGTTTTCTAATCAATAGATTGGTACAAAGGCCTATGTGATCATGAAAGTGGGTGGGTGATGAGATTTTCACATCAATTTAATTCTCTTAGTCTACTCTACATGGTTATGCCCTTTGCATGTGTGATTGGGCCATAGAGCATTTATTTTTCATTCCATAGTTCTTTAATTTTTAGGATTTTGTGCCATGTTCTTTGTTGCAGTGGTAAAAATTAGGGATCTCAATGTTTCTCTCCATCCTTAGTGGACCTATATGTGTGAATTAAATATTTATAAAGGCAATATGACATATTACAAGATTATTTTTATCCTTACACTATATGAATGTGTGGGTTTCTTTCTCCTTTATAGATCATGTAATATGGTGAAATGGGATCTAGGATAACCACCCTAACCTAAATCAATCATTCCACCATTAAATCATTGAGGGATGCAAAAGTAACCAAGATACCTTGCTTGGTTGAATTTTCCTCAAGGGAGAGCTAGCACATATTGGTTAGAGTTTTGTTCATTTTTGTTTTGTTGTGGTGTGATGATTGATTAATGAGATGTGTGAAACTAGGTGAATTAGGATCAAATTGACAAACAATTATAAAATCTAGAAGATTTAAAACATAAAGATAGAAATTAAAGGAAGATCTAGAGAGTGTAGATAAAAGGGCACCTAGCATTCAAATTAGGAGATGAATTGGTAGGAGAGGGGCACTAGGTGCCCTAGTATATAAGTGTTGAATTCTACAATTTTGGAGTTGTTATAGGTGCAACCATCTCTACAAGTCTTTGATTATGAAAACATAAATCCAAAGATTGATAGTGTGTGAATAATCAACTTGCCCTAATTTTTTGATAAGTAGTACATGAATGTATGAACTAGGTTTTTGAAGCCTCAAGGTTTGAAATCCATTTCAATCAATAATACACTTGTAACTTGAAAAATAGATAGAGGGAGAAGGGTTGTGTTATACAAGGGCTTGCCTTGGCCAAACCCCATTTTGGTGTTTCCACATCCATAGTGGCTATGATGATTGATCATAAATATTACATTCTCTCAGGGGAGCAAATACAAAATAATAATAATGAACGATAATGAACACCAATGGAACTTGCCACTCAACTATGAAATTCTTATTGGACTAAAGTCAATTTTCTCATCACATATAAGGATAAATAGAAGGATGCTTAGAGATCCTACATGTAATATTATACGCATAATGATAATAAACATAAACAATAAACATCTTACAATGCATGAATATGAATTTGCTAATGTGTTGAAAATTGTAATTGATTATAATTGTACCTTTGATCTTCTTCTTATTTTTCTATTGATATTGCTTTAATTTCCTTTATAATGCTAGGTTCATAAAAGTTCATTAGATTTCAAATGGAGGGAATAAATTTTATTTATATTGATTTAAACATATTTGATATTAGTTGTTAAGATAGGCCAATGAATGATTTTGAATTCTTAAACATATTGAGGTTGACAACAACATTTAAAATTTGGGTTTTGATTAGATGGGATAGGGGCATTGGGTGCCCTAGTCTAAGCCTTTTTAGATCTTCAAATTCCAATAAATAAGGATTTAATTATATTTCTTGAAAGGGCGGATGCATGAAGATGGGTAGCAATTTTGTGGCCACTTTTTTAAAAAATTGAAAACTCATAACGCTTGCATGTTATAACACACTCACGTTATGGCTTGGTGTTCTGAGCCTGAGGCTCGTCCACCACAAATCCATAGCACGAGCGTGTTATAACACACTCACGTTATGACATGTTAAAAGCAAAAAAAAATAGGTCAAATTTATTTTCATTTCTGATTGCTTTTCTCTTCTTACCCGTGGCCAAAAAAACCAAAATTCCACGCTCGTGTTCTAGGAGGATTTTTTTTGCAAAAATATTCATCAACGGTTGTTGATTCATCACCAAGATTCCACCACGTCGATGAGGAGGTCAAAGAGGCAAGGATTGTTTGTTTTTTTTTGAATTTTTTAGTTTTAGGTATTTGATATTTATTTTTTGAATTTGCAGGAGATGTTAATCAACCTGGAAACCCTCCTCAAAATCCATAGCAAGAACAAAATCCTCAACAAGAAAATCCTTAACCACAACAACAACCTCCTCAGCCAATCTCTCAATACCCTCCTGACACTCAACAAAATTTAATGGGTGAAATTGAGAAGAATAAAAAAAATTAAGGATTTAATCAGGAGGTTGAACGATCCAAATGGTTCCACTATGGAAATAATGACCCTGGCAACTTCATTGCAAGATATGTTAAAAAATGTAATTCAATCAGCAAACAATTAACTGGTTGGCAGGATAGGAGGCAGGCGGCTAGTGCTTTTTACCAAGACAAACTGTCATATAAAGATATTAAATATTTAAAAATTACAAAAGGTGATTTGTGTGCATTATTCACTGACCCACGGTCAAATGCAAATCTCTCCCTAAATGTGAAGAGGTTTCCTATTCATTGGTGCCACCACCAATAGATTAGCAAATATTTTTGGGATAGGTGGTACATGGTTTTTAATGACCCACCATGCAACAATTTTGAAGTCTCGTAGTATTGGAGAGGGTGGGAGAGAGGGTGGGAGAGGATCGGAGAGGGTGGAAGAGAGTGGGAGAAGGTGGTCCAAAGTGGGAGAGAGTGGGAGAGAGCATGGGAGAGGGTGAGAGAGAGTGGGAGAGAGTGGGAGAGGGTGGGAGAGAGTAAGAGAGAGTGGGAGAGGTGGGAGAGGTTGGGAAATAGGGTGGGATACAAGGTGGGATAGAGTGGGAGAGAGTGGGAGAGAGTGGGAGAGAGTATAGAGAAAGAGAGAAAATAAATCTATAAAAGACTAGTTTTCTCATAACGCGAGCGCATTTTGAAGATGTAGAGACATGACCATTTTAGCATGAAGGAGAGAGTGGGAGAGATTGGGAGAGGGTGGGAGAGGGTGGGAGAGGGTGGGAGAAAGAAGGTGGGAGGGAGAAGAGAG
>VDFB02274714.1:13416646-13444063 GCA_007258455.2 Sequoia sempervirens
TGAGTGAGATAGAGAGACATAGAGATAAATAATACAACTTGTCGATTATTAAAATTTGACATCCTGATTACTAAAATTTGACATGATGATTACTAAAATTTGACTAAGTTTAAATTTTTTTAAGATCTTCAAAAAACTAGAATTTGCATTATAACTCCTAGAGATCTAAAACCACTCTCAAACATCCTGAAACTATATACATGAACTATAATTTAAAGTATAAGAAAGTAAATGTACATGTATGTAAATGTTTATTTCATGTATATAGTTTAATTGAAAAATAACAAGAAGAAAGAGAATAAAAGAGAGAAAAAATTCAAAGTATACCAAAATATGAGTGCGTTATAAGGTGCTCGCATTTTGACAATGCTTTTTGGAATTCAAAAATCACGTTTTTTATGAAATTCAATATAATGCGCTTGCATTTTGGCTTGGTAATGACAAAACCTAAGCTTGGTCACTACCAACCCATAACGTGAGTGTGTTTTACTATAACAAGTGCTTGTGTTTTCACTATTTTAGGTGGACAAGTGAATGGCCACTTTTTGGCCCCCATCTTTCTACACTTACCCATTTACATTTATAGATTATATCTAAGACAGTAAAGTTGATTTATCATAGAGAAATGGAGAAAATTTTGGATTTGATCAATAAATTATTTTTAGATCTTGGAAAATCCTTTAAAGATAAGATGTTTATTAAGTTGTGTCATTTGTCTCTATACAATGGAAGGAAGGTGAAAAGCATGGAAGCGTCGATCTCCATGGAACGAAAAAAAACCTTGATGTTAAGATTGAAAGCCTTTCAATTGACATTAGTACTTCTTCAAATTATGGTAGGACTATCCATTTCGGTCCTACTCCTCTTCAAAGCCCTTTGGTGAGGTTTGGATTCAAACTGCCTTGATTGTTAGTTTGGCATCCCTCTTCTTTAGTTTTGATGTCCCTAATGACTATATTTTGTGGTATTTTTTAGGCTTGTTCCTTTGTTATTCATTGATCCTTGATCCTTGCTACTAATCTTGTTGTAAAAGGTTTTTGGGTCCTTTCAAAACCTGTTTCTGATTCATATTGCCAATAAAAAACATTTACCTTAATAGAAAAACATTTTCTCTTAAACTATTATTATTTATGGCATGATTGTATTTTTCTATTTAATATCACCTAACCTATTCCACTCCACTCAAACAACTCATTTGATTTAAGTTGATTTATACCTAATTACTTTATTTAATTAATTAACATGAATTGACAAAAAAATATTTATTTCCTTTTTATTATTCTTGAAGAAAAATGAATTTGAATCCTTATTATGTAAGATACATTATAATCTATTAAACTATTAATTTTAGATGAAGCTATAATTTAAAGCTTAGTTAAACCCCTTATTTTTTCAATTTAATGGGAATTAGTTTGATGATGTAAATATGTTACTGAAGGTCACATGTTCAAATTCCCTAGAGATGATGTAGTGGAATTGAATATTTCTTTTTGTGATTATTAAATTGTTGTGAGATTTTTGTACAACCACTACTACCAAATTTGTGGAATCCCCTCATCAAATCCCTACCTAGTTAAGTATACCCCACAAAATAGAGATACTTGCTTAGTAGAGATGAAAAATTAAGGGTCCATGATTACTTTTGTAAATAAACTAAATTCAAAGCTTTGTACCAAAATTGTGATCATAGGCTATGTATTTCAGCTCTAGTTTTACCTAAAAAAGATATTAGTATTGCTAATAAACATCAATAGTTGAAAATTTTCCTCTCTAACAACAACTGTTGAAAAATTTCCTCTCTAATATCATTACACATAGCCGCATCATTTTTATTTATTTTGATATTTGGTCCTTCTCTATTAATGATCAATGCATGTCCTAATGAGAAACAAAGTGAAAGTGATAACATAATGTAAATACATTTGCATGAACTTATAATGAGAGCATCACCCTTTCTTTTTCATTTCAATTTAATATGTTGATTTATAATTCATCACACAACTTATTTCTTGTTACACATCTGTGATTAATCAAAAGTATCCTAGTTACATTAAGGAAGAGACCATTACAAAAAGTTGTAGTGACTTAAAATGTCACCAGACCTACAAATCCGTAATACAATAAATCATGAAATAGGACTTGAGATGCCATGAGGCACACTCTTGGGGCTGTATGAGATACCTTAATCCATCAAGGAGACACCAAAACTATGGAGACAAAAATACTTTAACTACACCTCCAAATTGACCCACAAACAAATACATTGCACATTCTCCAAGGTGATCTACAAATAACTACACTACACAAAATTAGAAATACAAGGTTTGAATCTCTAGAAATATCTCATAAACATTCTCCCATACATGAAATGGATAAAAGACCCTTGTTATTATACAAAACAAAGAATATATAGAGCATTTTATTCCCTTTCTTGTAGCATAGGAGTTAGAGCATTCACTTCTTATCATCATATTAGCACTTAACCCTTGAATTTTTTGTCTATCTAATATTATATTCAACATTCAATTATTTATAGACCTTTACAAAATAAAATATGGGTAGAATATGTATATAAGCATATAAATAATGAAAATATAGCTCAAAAAACCATTTTTTATGTCTCCAAGGTGATAGTAACTAGGCCCTCTTGTAAATCTACTTGGGTAGCCTTCTATAGCAATAAGCTTTATCAATCTAACCATATCCTATCTCAAATACCTCATCATATTCATCTTGTCTCATTTATGTTCCCACAAATCTTGAGAAAAGTTAGATTCTAAGTCAAATCTCATCCTTGCTCCAAATTAAGAATGCCGAATAATAGTTAAAGTTGTAAAATCAATTTTATACTTTCTAGGTATTTAAAAATGTGCCCTCCTATTATAAATCAGTTCAAGTACTCAAATTGCAACCATTAATCCCGCCCACGATCTAATTTGGTTGTGCTACAAGGATCCTTCATGATATAAATTTGTGTATGCAACCAAAAGTAACAAATAATGCCATAACTCAATTACTATGACACATAATCATGTCAAATGTGATATAAATGTGTGTATACAACCAAAAGTAACAAATAATGCCATAACCCAATTACTATGACACATAATCATGTCAAAGGTGAGATTGCAGACACATTTGCTGTAGAGAATATTCACAAATGATTTATAAAACCCTCTAAAAGCTGTCAAATAATGAAAGGTCTTAAAAGGCAACATGATATAACAAAAAATGACATGCATTTTTTCAAGTAATAAAAAATCATTCTTAAGTCGCGCCACTCCTCTTTTGAGAATATTAGTGTGTGATTCCATTTCAAAACCTGTTTTCCATTCATAGTTCTAATCCAAAACGTTTATCTTATTCTCTCTTAAACTATTACTATTTATAAGATGACTGTATTTTCTATTTAATATTACCTAACCTATTCCACCCCACTCAAACAACTCATTTGATTTTAGTTGATTTATAACTAATTACTTCATTTAATTAATTAACACAAATTGACCCAAAAAAAGGGATTTATTTCCTTGTTAAAAATCTTTTGAAAAAAATTGATTTGAATCCTTATTACAAGATACATTCTTATCTATTAAACTATTAATCTTAGACGTGGCTATAATTTAAAGCTTAACTAAACCCTTTATTTTTTCAATTTAGTGAGAATAAGTTTGATGCTGTAAATTTGTTTTTTGATTATAAGAAAAACAATTTTGTTTGATGCTGTAAATTTGTTACTCAAGGTCACATGTTCAAATCCCCTGGAGATGAAATGGTGGAATTGGACATTCAAATCCCCTGGAGATGAAGTGGTGGAGTTGGACATTTCTTTTTGTGACTGCTAGTGAGATTTTTCTACAACCACTGCTACCAAATCTGTGGAATCGTCCCATAAAATCCTTAGTGAAGGTATACCCCACAAAATAGAGATCACTTGCTTACCAGAGACGGAAACCTAAGGGTCCATGGTTACTTTTGTAATTAAATTGAATTAAAAGATTTGAACCCAAATTGTGATCATGAGCACTAAATTTCAGCTCTGGTTTTACCTGAAAAAGATATCTGTATTGCTAATAAACATCAACAGTTTGAAAACTTTCCTCTCTAACATAACTTGGGAAAATTTCAATTCTAGCATTTTCCTATTGTACAGCAACAACTCACATAAGGTTTGGGATATCAAATGAAAGGTCTTCCCAGTGAGGACTTTTCATTTACATTCTATTTTGAATGTGCATAACCCATTTACAACTGCAAAAGAAAAATTATTTATATGCACTGCACACAAAATTTCAGCAGATAGTACAGTAACTATACTCATCACTATCTTCAGTGTCTGGATAAGGTCTGTGGTCAGGCCTGTGGTCGTGACTATAACTGGTGGGATAATACAAAATTGTTGGAGCAGGCTCTGATTTTTTCTCTTCCTTCTTTTGTTCTTGTTTGGGAGCCTCTTTTTTCTCTTCCTTGGCAGGCCCCACGGTCAGCAGCTCTGTGTAAGCAAATTTCCTGAGCTTTGATGTGAGAAACACAGGGTCTGCTGCCCCAACTACAGTTATTTTCTTTTCCTTCATGTCCACGGCCACAGAATCCACCCCTGCATCAGAAACAGTCTCATCGAGATGAGGTAACAGGAAAAAATTAATATTTAGGGTTTGAAAAAATCGGGAAGAGATATGATACCTTCCAAACCTGCAACCGCCTTGAGGGCTTTTCTCTTGCTTTTCTCGTCCTCTATGGATGATTTTAACACCATTTTCTGCAAGTTCGAACAGCGAGATTATCAATTAGCTTCACATCAATAAACGCACATATATTTTGGAAATTCTCATAAAGTGCAGCAATGTGAACTTACCTTCATTTTTGATATTTTGGTTTTGATCTCTGACGCAGAAATTGGGATCTGTTAAAACGGAGGCTAAAGACCAAAATATCTTCCGCGATGTCGTGTGAGGATTTGGGGCGGCTGCAAGTATGAAATAAATAAGCGAAATCTTGGAAAGGAAACTTCCACACGACATCGGGAAGCTTCGCCAAATATTCCGTGGGGCAGGGAAATTGACTGGGAGTCTTCTTCAAACATACCAGTAATTGCGCTGTAACAGTAAGTTATAAGTTGCGGTCAAGGCACGGTTGTTAAAGGGAATGGGGATCAGCCGCGTGTCGAGACCTACACTTCCAGTAAGCATTCAGTGTATAAGCTTTTTGCTTTTCTTGTGGTAAAAACTCTTTAAAGTGGAAAACGACAAAAGTACAAGCTTTTTGCTTTTCTTGTGGTAAAAACTCTTTAAAGTGGAAAACGACAAAAGTACAATGAGCTATTCTTTGTAATCTTGTTTTGATCAATAAAAACAAATTGAGAATTTTTTTTTTTTTTTTTAATCATTACATATAGCTATGTCATTTTTATTTAGGTTTGTGTTTTTTTTAAGAGTTTTAGGATTTAGATTTATCAATTTTAGGATATAGAGATATTCATACAATTTTGTAAGAAGTGATTCTTTTTAATTTTTATTATCAATCTATATTTTGCATCTGAATTTTATGTTCACATATTCTTATCTTATTCATGTTCTAATTATATTTACCTATGCACACATTTTTGCACATGTTTCTCACCTCGATCTACTTACTATATCTTGATCTCAAGTCAAGTTTACAATCATGGAATCAATTCTAGACCCTTAAACTTCACCCTCTTCAATAAAAACTTTAATTTCATTTTTTTTAAAAAAATCTTGTATATACCCATCTTACCTAGTATCAACTAAACATAAAAATTTAAATGATTTATTACAATGTCCTTATATTTAAAAACATTCACTACATTCATTTTATACATTCATGATTGGGGGGCTATTCATATCATCACCATTACATATTTCAATTCAAGCACTAAAATGCATCTACTTCTGCATGAGCATTTTTCAAGGGCATTTGTATCACTAAAGAGTGCAACTTTTTTATTTTGTAAAACATATTTATCTAAGTTGATCTAGAAGAACATGTTCTCTTGTGACATAATGACAACCCTAAAAACATGTTTATAAATGTTGGTGACCCTTAGACATAAAAGAAAAATGTATAGGAAATTAAGGAAAATTAAGCAAGCAAAATAATAACCAGACACATGATCAAGTTTGCAAGTGAAGGACAAGTTTGTAGTTGCCAATATGACATTGATCCCAAAACTCAATCCAACACAAAAGAAAATAAATATCCTACTCCAATGGAAAATATCAAACTAATTTTTGTCCCTGATCTCAAAACCTTTCAAGCTCTAAATTTTTTATATAGATAAATTTATTTGATAGTATAACTAAGTAAATTCATTTATTGCATTGACATAAATCCTAAACCAACTATTACAAATTATCAAACTAGTCTAAGTTTTTTGGAAAAAAAAAAATTCTTTTAAAAGAACTTCAAATAATGTGACAATATAATGATTTTCAAACGGCTAAAGCTATAAAAAAAGCAAGAAGAAGAAAAATCCATATGGTCTCTTCTAAATCCCCTCTCCAAGATAAACCCATGGAACACATCAAATAGGCACAAATTTGGAAGAGGGGGAGATACTTATTAGCATGATAGAAAGAAAAAAACATTAAACCTGCCAAACAAAACATGAAAGTACATAAACCTAGAATGAGATATTAAAAGTTAAGGTGCAAGGAAACTAGCAATCACTAGATTAATCCACAAAAGAGGAGAGGAATGAAAATCAAGATTGGTCATTATGAACAAGATGGAAGAGCTAATTTTTTTCTTTTGAAGGAAGAGATTCCCACTTAGATCTACATTCCAATTGTGATAATCTTTAGTAGCCCACTTTGCATGACAATCTATAATCAAACTGAGGAGCAAGCCAAATAATTTGTTCAACTAAAATTGCTAGCTACTATGATGACTCATAGGTTGTCTCTCAACTTAGAGGAAGACCATGATCAAGGTGTCTATTTCATAGATTTTTTTTTTCATTCCAATTTACAAGATTTTCTTTGGGCCAAAAGAATAGCACAAGCCTTCATATAATTGTTGGTATTGACCCCCAAAGAATAGAACCATCTTTAACATGACCAAACCTACTAAGCCCTACAACACTCAAGTTACCATAGATAGAACCATCAATATTAATTTTAAAGAAAATTGAAGTGGGAGACCATTTACTAGTCCTATCAATATTACTAAGAGACAACAAAATAAGGTGGAAAAAGAAAGAGCAGGTATCATTAGAGTGGAGCTCAATCCTTTGTAAAATATGAAGAATAGAGGGGAACAATCCTTCATCAGTAGAATGCTTAGCAACAATAGTCATTTTCTACACTTACAATATGAGATTTTGTTGATCTAAACAAAATTGACAATCTTTCCAAGCAAACTATTCTTGAGGATAAAAGTGGAACTAAGATCCTATGCCACCTTAAGAATGCTAATTGAAGATGACAATTAACCCATGTAAACGCAAAACATATATAAAAGGTAGCATGGATAATATGTTGATTTCATATCTACTACCATAGTATCCACATACAAAGAGTGAAAGGAAGTTGAAGAATAGGTGAATAAAAAACTCTTCTTTAGACAAAATAAATTTTGAAGGGCCTTGAAAGCCATACTTTGTTATATTATCTTAGGCGAGATATGTATTATGACATATAATCCACATGAAAATTTACACTTAGGCTAACTAACTTATTCCAATTTTTTCTCCACTAAGGGAATCACAACATCAAGAAGCAAACAAACAAAGTAAAAGAAATCAAGAGATAGAGGGATATGAAAATTCGGGGTCAGAACTATCCAAAGATATAGGTAGATATAGTTTATAGTATATGTGTGAATTGTCATCAATACCTAAAGTTTTCAAACATGAAGAAGAGCACATGAAGAAAAAGTAAAAAATAAAAATTGGGTCAACATGGAAGAAGGCCTAAATGCCCCCAATGCTTTGCATCATCCCCAATATCAAAAATTAATATTATGAAACATAGAAGAATGGTGACACAAACAGAAGAAGTTCATGATAGATTTTTGTGCCTATATTCAAGTACCTAAAAGGGTAGCAAGGGTCATCTAGGTAGGAGATCGCAAACACAAAAAGACAAGTATGGGGGAACACAAACACAAAAAAATATAATCTATAGATGTAGAAGACATGCACTACCTTAGTCCTCATTGACCAATAGGTTGTCCTACTCCTAGAATCTAGATCATTATAAGGGGAGGGAGGACAAGCCTACAAGGGAGGGATAGCAAGGGCAATACCCTCCGACTCGCCCACAACAAGAGACAAGGAAGAAGGCCCCTTAAGGTCTTCTTCATTGAGTTCTTGTGAAGCAAAGGTCATTGTTTTTTCAAAACTTGATGATAGAGCTAGGATATCATCCATTGAGTTGAACATGCATGTCTCAGGAGTGCCCTATGTCAACTTAGTAGGAGAAAGACAAGATGCCTGAGAGTCATTTTTGGACTCAACAAAAGGGGCAATGACAAACTCTAGGGAAATGGGGGCTACCTCTGTCACAAGGAAAAAAAAAGCCAAGATAAAACTAGCCTCCAAAGAAGGGGAACCCTTCTTATGACCATCATCTGTGGTGAGGTCATCCCCATAGAAGAACTGGAAGTAGAGGACACCACCTTTATATTAGGCATGTCAACAGTTTGTGAGAAAGGAGGGATTTCTAGGAGGGACATCAAAAGAGGAGGATCCATAGAGGGAGCAATGAAGACCTGCACCCTTTTGGGGTGAGCATCATCAAGAACTGTTGAAGGAGCCAAAACTAAGATAAAAGCAATGGGAACTAAAGCAAGAACAATAAAAGAAAGTGGAGCAAGAGAAGAAACAAAAGTAGAGGCAAGAGGCTCCTCCTTAGTACTTTTTGTTGGGAAATTGTGTCTCAACCTTGCAATTATATAATGGTTATTGTTGATAGGATATATATTTATCCTAGTTACACCAATAGGTGTAATATACAATGGCAGCAAGGGGGGAGAGTGGGATGCGTGTAAATAATTTTTTGTTAAATTTTTCAGGAAACTCCTAATTTAGCCGATGTACATCAGATAAATGATACATTGTAAATCTAGACTATTAATTATTAGGTTTTAGATCTAATGGTGGATATTTTGTTGGCCTATCTTTCCCTAGAATGTAATTCTATTTTATGATGGTGTTGTATTATGACTGTGGTAGAGAGATTCGATGATGTATTCTGAGAGTCTATTAGTTTTTGTGTTGTCTCTTGATCTCTGAGTGGTGATACTCCTATGAGAAGCTTGCTCTACAAGTATATTGTAATCTTTGTGGTTTACTGAATAATATATTGGGCGACTTTTGGAGTGTGGGGTTTTTCTCCCTAAAGGTTTTTCCCCACGTAAATCACTGTGTCATGGTATGCACGATATTTATGTTTATTTCTATTTTATTTTTTGTAACTGTTAAAGATCTATAAATGTTTTGCATTATTCTCCTCTCAAGATTAGTGTAGGAAATTGTTCCACTACCTTAGCTTCCTTACAAGTGGCATCAGAGCTTGATCACCTTTGGTTTCGGTTGTGGGTTGTTGGGGTTTTTTTTGGTCTAATACAAATTTGAGTGGGAGCTTGTGCAAAAGAGATTTTGTGATCTTGTTGCAAGAATTTTCAAATGGCAAGTTCATCAGGGAGAATAGAGGTGGACAAATTTTCTAGAAATAATTTTGAAATGTCAAAGCTAAAGATGGAGGATATATTGATAGATTGAGATCTATGGGATGCTATTGATGAGAATGTTTCAAGGTCTATAGATCCTACTCAAGCTTCTCAATATGATGTTATGGATCATAAATCCAAGGGTCTAATCAGTTTGTGCTTGGTAGAATCTATTTTAATTAATGTCCATGAGGAGACCTCTACACAAAAACTATGGAAGAAGCTTAGTGAGATGTATTAGGCAAAATCTTTAGTGAATAAGATTTTCTTGAGGAAGAAGTTGTATTCCTTGAGAATGGAAGAGGGTGGATGAATCAAAGACCACCTAGAAGCATTCAATGTGTTGGTGGCTCAGTTGGCATTAGTTGGTGTCAATATGGATGAGGAGAAAAATGTCAGATCTTGCTTTGTTCTTTGCTTGATTCGTGGGATACTCTTGTTATGGCTATTGGGAGTACTTCTATAATTTTGAAAATTGAAGATGTGGTAGGTTATTTTCTTTCTGAAGAGATGAGGAGGAAGGTATCCGTCATTGCCAAGGAGGCCCTAAATGTTCACATGGAAGACCTAAGGAAAAAGGAAAGAAGAATGAGAAGCATGACAAATCCAAGTCTAGTGGGAGATCTAAATCTCCTGGAAAGTCCAAAGTTATTTGT
The DNA here is from genome assembly GCA_007258455.2 of Sequoia sempervirens. Lineage (NCBI taxonomy): Eukaryota > Viridiplantae > Streptophyta > Pinopsida > Cupressales > Cupressaceae > Sequoia > Sequoia sempervirens. The sequence continues at coordinate 13,426,996 of VDFB02274714.1, forward strand.
TGGAATTGCGGTAAGCTTGGACATGTTTTTAAGGAATGCAAAGGAGGAAAAAAGAAGAAAAAGAAGAAATTTGATTCTAATTCCAAGTTTGAGAAGAAATATGGTGACACATTGACTATAGCTTTGGAAACTTGTGCAGGAAATGATGCATGGTTAATTGACTTAGGTGCATCTTTCCATATACCTTTAATAGAGATTGGTTTTCTAGATATGAAGAATTTGATGGAGGTTAGGTGTACTTGGGTGATGATTCTCATTTAGACATTGTTAAGGTTGTGGTAAAGTCAAAATTAGGTTTCCTGACGGTAGAATAAAAATGATTAATGGTGTGTTGCATATCTCTAGATTAGCACAAAAAATTGTTATTTGTGAGAAAATTAATAGATGTGGGTGTGTAGGTAGTATTTTTTGATGCAGGATGCAAGATGGTTAGAGGTGCTACGGTGATTGCTATAGGTGTTAGATATGACACATTGTATCAACTTGATGCATGCAGTGTTTAGTGCAATAGTACTTTTGTGAAAAAAAATTTATGGAAGAAGTGAGGGTTTCACCTTCAATAGATGGTCATGGATTTGGATACCCAAGGGCACTCTTTCTTTTGAAACAAAGTCACCTGTAGAGAAAACTATGTTATGACACCAAAGACTTGGCCACATTGGATAAAAAAGTCTAAGGACTTGAAACATAAGGAAAAAGAGAGGGATGAGAAGAATGTCTCCAATCCACCTTTTTTCTATATGGGGTGTTTCATGAACAAAAGATAAGATCCAAGAATCTTGAAACAACTATCAACCCAAGAGGTGAATTAAATCAAGATTGAGGGATCTTGCACTCTTTCCTTCATGCGAGGATGGGGTGGTGAGTTAGATCTCAATTTGAGGGATAAAGAATTAGGCTAATGAAAAAAACCTAATCCTATGTCAAACACACAAAATGCATAAATTGAACACAAAATATAAAGAAACTACAACTTTTCTGAAGGAACAAGAAGGTAATGCTATACACCTATTGAAATCATACTTTTTTGTGCTGCTAACATGGACTCATTCATGGGTCCTGGTAGGCCTTTTTGGGGAGCTCTAAATTGGAAACATAAGCTTGAAATGCTTGGAATCTGATGCCTGGTTATGTGCATGATCATCATGGAAAAAATAGCCCCTTAAGTGGCAAAAAAATCAGAAAAATCAGAGTTAGGCAACTTGACATAAAAATTTGAATGATATCTATATTATTTCAAAAATATGTAAGAATAAAATCTATAGAAAATTGAATGTAGTTTCTAAACTACTAGGTTTGTTTAAAAAAAAGAAATCTATTTGGTGAAAATTTGAAATTTCAATGCAGTACTACTTAAATTTCAGGGAAAAAATAAGAAGTAGGTGTCTGTGTGACCACCCTAACCACAATAAAATGATAATATTTTAGATATAAGTAGAGGACTCATGCACCGATGCATATTTTTTTGTAATTTTTTTTCCAAGTAAATAATTAATTATGAATTTTTATTACAACTTTTAAAAATATAAAAACTCGTGTCTGACCACCTTAACTTGGTCAAAACTTCATGAAATTCAATTTTTCTTTTTCTAATCCTATATTATGTGAAACATAGAATGTGACACATTTTTAGATTTAAAAAATGTGATATGTTTGAAAGCTATAAATGTTTTTCAATCAACTCTCAATTAGGACTTTAGTTGTAATTTGAATAGAAATGAAAATTTTTCTTATTAATTTCAAACTAAAGCATAATTTATATTGTTGGAAAGCTGAGAATCTCCTTTAAAAACCCTTTTGTTTCATCAATTTTGGGTAAAAAAAAGTCGTCAGCCACATACCCATCATATTGCCACTTTTTGGCCCATCATGATCCTGCACATACCCGCTTGCCAGCCTTCAATAGGGACTCATTCACCCTTAAAGGTGAATGGGTTCTACTATAACTTCCCAGAAATCTTTGAATATAGGTTGCAACTTCCAGGTTTGCTCTTCTCCTTTGCACTTTAAAATTCCTATTTTTGAATCTGGATCTACCTATAACCTGTAAAAAAATTTTGATATATTGTTGGTGGATAGGGGTTTTCCTAAGTCAAACCCCTTGTTGGTAAGTAAATGTTAGATGATGAATAAAAAATTGAAACGTGTAATAGTGTGTGCAATCTCAATCTTAAGTGTGTCTGAGACTAAGATCTAAGAGAATGTAAAGGTAATTTTACCCAATTGTTTTAGGATAAAACCCTTGAATGCATTATGAATAATGTAAATGAATCACTAAAGAAGGTGTCAAATCCCTCTAATGAATCACAAATCTGAAAATACCTCTTGTAGGCTGCAAATAGGATGATTATAGAAGATGGAATCATTTAGGAAACAAGTCCTTAGGATTGGTTGTATGACTTGTGTATCTCCCAACACCTAGAATCCATCATGATTCTCCATATGAATCTATCATCAACCTTCACTAATGCTGAATCTTGAACACAAAATGAGCTTGAAGATCTTGAAAGGTTGCTCCAAACTTCACTTTTTATTGAATGCTTTATCTCATGAAAGTTCTTTTTCTCTTGCTTGCTTGTAATCTTGCTCTAGTTTTCTCTCTTAGGTTTCTTAGGTGAAATTATGTCAAATAACCTTGTATCTATACTAAATTAGATATTTAACCCTTAAATTCAAATATTTGAAGCTGACCTTAGATCATGAAATGAAATTAATTAAAATCCCACAAGATGAAATTCAAAAAGAGGGTCCTTGTTAAGGGAGGACCCATTCCCATTCACCACCTTGGGGAATGGGTCCTAGCTAAGTTTCCAAGACCAAGCTTTGAGGGATTGAAAGAAGACTAAAAACCCATTCTAGATCAACTGAGAAAGCAGGGCCTTGTTAAGAGATGATCCATTCGCCATCAAGGGCGAATGGGTCCTAGCTCAACTTACTAGGACCAAACTTTTCCCAATGAAATTATTTGTTATTTAAATTAATGATTGTCGGGATAGATCTTTGAGAGGTGCAATTTAGAGGGCTTGAATTTGAATTAAAAGGGGAAATTAAGTCTAATTAACCACAATTAATTAATACCACCCTTGATAGATGTGAAAGTGTGTTTAAACACTTTACACCACCATAAATAAGGCCTGATTTAAGTACAAGAGGGGTCCATTAGGCTTAATTAGATGAATACACCCTAGAAAAATGTGAAAATCTCTTACAACACTTTTGTAAAAGATAAGGTTTAAATATATTTTAATTTAATAAGGACCCTAGAGAGGTGTGAATGCATACAACACCTTACAACACCACTTCAAAGCATAATTAAGTTGATTATGTGTCAATTGTTTCAAATAAAGAGTGAAAAAGGATTTTTTGCCACTATAGGACCTTGAAAAATAAAAACCTTGTTGAAGGTTTGTTTGATCGTAATCTTGAATTTGATTTTTGTGAGCATTACATTTATGGAAAACAAAACTGCATTTAGTTTTACTTGAGTTCTCACAAATCTTGTGGTGTATTGAATCTTATTCATTTTGATGTGTTTGGTCCTATAGATGTTCCTTCGATTGGTAAATCCACATATTGTGTTTCATTTATTGATGATTATAGTAGGACATGGGTATATTTTTTAAAGAGTAAATCTAAAGTTTTTAGTTGATTTAAAGAATTTAAAGCAATGGTTGAGTTGTAGAGTGGAAATAAAATAAAATGTTTGAGGACTGATAATGGCGATGAATTTTTCTCTAATTATTTTGATAGAATTTTTAAAGATTGTGGTATTCATAGATAGAAGACATCTATGTATTCTCCACAATAGAATGGAGTTGTAGAAAGAATGAACATGACACTGATGGAGAAGGTTAAGAGTATGTTGAGTGGTGCTAGCCTAGAATAAAGGTTTTGGGTTGAAGTTGTTGCCACTGCTTGTTACATGATTAACATGTCTCCTACATTAGCTCTTATTGATAAGAAACTTATAGAGGAATGGTCTGGTCACAAGCCTTCATTAAGACATAGAGATTTTGGTTGCAAGGCATATGCACATGTGCCAAAGAAGTGAAAAAAGTTGAAGAACAAGGCTATGAAATGTATCTCGGATATAGTTATGGTGTGAAAAGATACAAGCTTTGGGAACCTGTTGCACAAAAGGTAATATATAGTAGAAGTGTTGTTTTTAGAGAAACTAAGCCTTCTTCTATTATATTGCAGCCAAAACAAAGTAAACAAGAAGATGTGATTCAATTTCCTTCTACACTTGAGAAAGTTGAATTGATGCCCAAGGATAGACAATAATTTGAAGAGAGATCATCTAGCTCTAGATCATTAGAAGAGGAGGAAGAACCTCCAACTCAACTTGTTCATAGGTCTACAAGGAATAGACAACCACCTGAAAGGTATACACCTGATGATTGGAGATGTATTTTTTCTTTGAATACAAACATGGATGAACCCAAATTTGTAGAAGAAGCACTAGGTATGAATGATGCAAAATCCTGGAAGATTGCTATGGATGAAAAAAAATGACATCTTTGAAAAATAATGATACATGGGATCTTGTACCATTGCCTGAAGGATGAAATCTTGTTGGTTGCAAGTGGGTGTTCAAGAAAAATATTGGTTTAGATTGAGGTATTGAGAAGAAAAAAGCAATGTTGGTTGCAAAAGGTTACTCTCAAGTTGAGGGAGTTGATTATGGTGAGATATTATCCCCTATTGCAAAAATGACATCCATTAGATTTTTGCTTTCTATTGTTGCTGCTTATGGTTTAGAGTTTGAGCAAATGGATGTGAAAACTACTTTCCTTCATGGTGACTTAGAGGAGGATATTTATATGACATATCCAGAGCACTACGTGGTGAAAGGTAAAAGTAATTTGGTTTGCAAATTGAAGAAATCTTTGTATGGGTTAAAATTGAGTCCTAGGATGTGGTACCAAAAATTTGAAACATATGTGTTGAGTTTGGGATTTGAGTGTTCTAAATAAGATCATTGTGTTTATTATAAAATTTATGGTGATCATTTCCTGTTTATTGCATTATATGTTGATGATATGTTATTTATTGGTAAAGGGAAAGGCATGATTTAGAATTGAAATATCAACTTGCTACTAATTTTGAAATGAAAGATCTGGGTGTAGCTAGGCATATTCTTGGGATGGAAATTAAAAGAGATAGAGTGAAAAAAAAGATATGGCTTGGCCAAATTAAGTATGTCACTTCAATTTTACAAAGATTTAACATGCAAGATTGTAGACCATTGTGTGTTCCCCTTTTTGTTGGAAAAAAGTTATCTATTTTAGACTGTCCAACATATCCCTCAGAGATGGAAGACATGAGAAAAGTGCCTTACCAAAGTATAGTTGGAAGTTTGATGTATGCTATGGTTTTCACTAGACCAGACATTTCCCAGGCAGTGGGAGTTATTTCCAGATATATGTCTAATCCTAGTAGAGTTCATTGGGATTCAGTTGAAAGAGTCTTGAGATATTTTTGTGGTACCTCAGATTATTCCTTGCCTTATCATAGTAATATGACTGAAGATGAGATTTCCATTGATATTCATGGTTATGTGGATTCAGAATGGGTAGGTGATATTGATAGTAGATAATCCACCAAAGCTTATGTGTTTACTTTATTTGGTGGTGCAATCAACATGATGAGTAAGCGATAGGATGTGGTTGATTTTTCCACTACTGAAGCAGAGTATATGGAAGTTACTAATGCTTGTAAAGAAGCATTTGGCTTAAGAGACTATGTTCAGATATTGGAATAAAACAAGGTGTAGTGACAATTTATTGTGATAGTCAGCGTGCGATATGTCTAGCCATGAAACCAACATTTTATGCCAAGATCAAGCACATTGATGTACATTATCATTTTGTTAGAGATACGGTCGAAGATGGTAGGGTGAAGTTGGTTAAGGTAGAGACTTTGATGAATGTTGCTAATTCTTTAACTTAGCACGTGACCACATAGAAGTTTAGATAGTGTTTAGAAATTATGGGCGTTTGGACCCTAGCAATTAAGAGAATTTTTACTCCCTCCCGTTGCTCTTGTAAGATGTTCAACAAGTGGGAGATTTGTTGAGAAATTGTGTCTCAACTTTGCAATTATATAATGGTTATTCTTGATAGGATATATATATGAATATATGTATATATATTTCCTAGTTATACCAATAGGTGTAATATACAATGGCAAAAAGGGGGAAGAGTGGGATGTGTGTAAATAATTTTTTGTTAAATTTTTTAGGAAAATCCTAATTTGCATGACGTACATCAGATAAATGATACATTGTAAATCTATACCATTAATTATTAGGTTTTAGATCTAATGGTGGATATTTTGTTGGTATGTCTTTCCCTAGAATGTAACTCTATTTTAAGAGGGTGTTGTATTATGGCTACGGTAGAGAGAGATGGTGATGTATTCTAAGAGTCTATTATCAGTCGTGTTGTCTCTTGATCTTTGAGCAGTGATACTCCTCTGAGAAGCTTGCTCTACAATTCTATTGTATTATTTGTGATTTACCAAAATAATATATTGGGCGGCTTTTTGGGTGTGCGGTTTTTCTCTCGAAAGGGTTTTCCCCACATAAATCACTATGTCGTGGTATGCATGATATTTATGTTTATTTCTATTTAAGTTTCTTTAATTGTTAAATATCTATACACATTTTACATTATTATCCTCTCAAGATTAGTGTAGGAAGTTGTTTTGCTACCTTAGCTTCCTTACATTTTTTGAGGCATTGTACTTGTGGCTAGAGCCTTTTGTTGATGCTTACACTCATGTGTAAGCCAGTTATATCAGCTATGAGTAGTAGAGTATGTAGCCTAAGAAGAGGATAGAGGTTGCTACTCAATTGTAGGAGCATCCTTCACAATCATTACTAGTGGAAGAGTTGTCTCCTCAACTAGAACAGGAGGAAGCATAGTGGCAAAAACAAAAAAAGAAGAATAAATAGACAAAAGAGCCTCAATGATGAGCATTTTCTCATTCGCTGCCTGAGGAATAGGTGGAAGAACAATTGGAGGTTGTGGATATTGAGATGTAGGAACAACCCCATGGGAATGCTTCCCCTTTCCATAGTTAATGGGTTAGGGAACCTAGGCAGAATAGGCAACTAAAAATCCTAACACTTCGCCTTTCACCACGTGGGAACCATCACATTCCCCATGTGAGGAATAAGAGTAGGAATTGAGGATTCCACCATGGGTCGGGAAGTAGAAGTAGGTGGAGTAGAAGATGTAGAAGGAGAAGTCTCTAGGACATGAGCAAGCTTCTCCTACCCCTTTGACAAGTCAGAAGAAACAACTCGCTATTGTGCTATTATAGAGGCCTTCATGGAAATAACATAGGTCCAAACACAAGAAAACTAACCTTCAATGTCGAGCCCCCAGTCTTCTATCTAACATAAAATTGGTACAAGAGATCTCCCCTTGGAAGGAGAGGACCAATAGGTATAGTCCAGAAGTGATCCAAAGAGAGGCCCCCGCATGACACTAGTGATTTGTAGCTATTATCATGAGCCATGTGCATAACACCCTCATGGGGGAACTTTAAATAGTTGTAGACTATAGAGGAAATTCCATTCATAGAGGCTATCCATGAAACCCCTAGTCTAACTCTGAATAGGTTAGATTCCAGAATCACAACAAATGTCATATCTACAGCCTTAGGTCTAGCCAAGACTAACAAAGAAATGGTGCCCATAGGGGCAATAGAAAGTTCATCATGAGTACAGAAAGTGGCCTATGACTCTTCGTATTTATCCTTATGCAAACTATTGATGAACAAATTTTTCTCTGTTATCACATTCAACTGACTCCTCGGATCAACCATGACACCAATCATGACATTGTCATTAATCCAAGCAGGAACGTACAATGAGGAATGCTCCCTATTTAGTGGCAAATCATGTGAGGTAAAAGTTATGTCAGAAATTGCACTCACATTCTCAGTAGGAGGAATACACGTGAATGAGACCATGCTCATGTACTCATATGGGACCAACTTAGAAGATGCAGAAGACTGTGTGACTAGATTAGTAGAGTGAGAAGAAAATAGATTAGTATTAATCTATAACTCACTATTAGCCTTGGCTACAAATTTATTAAAGTTTTATTTCCTTCCATCAAGATGGATAGTCCCATTTTCAATGTGAACTCGAATCTCTTGATGCAAGCATACACATCACTTAGTGTCATTTATGTGCACTCAATGAAATTGACAAAAAATTATGCATCGTACCACTCAAGATACGACTCAAAAATAGGTCATACTTCTGGAAATGTTAAATTTTTATATTTTAAAAACTTTGTAAAACAACAGTATAAGATTCACATTGCTTTGTAAATTGGCTATTATGCCCTATACCTTTGTCTTTAGGCACGAAGACCACGTTTGCAATAGCCTTATTCCTTCTAGTATCACCAAAAATTGACACTCCTGATTGGATATCAAGATGAGCGTGCGAGGATGAACCCCTAAAATCAGTGACCATCTGTTGGTACTCACAAAATCCTACACATAGATGTGCAAAGGAAGGATACTTCTTCAAGGTAAAATTTTCTTGCCACAATTTCTACAAGTTCTCGATGAAGACCTTTTGAACATCAGAGTTAGGTAGAGGATAAGAAATCTAATAAAACAACACTTGATAACTAGAGATGAAGTCAATAAGATTTTCATGGCCCTCCTTCTTGCATTGAATGAGATTAGAAAAATCTATCTTCAGCCCAATGTTAGCTTGGAACTGTCTAAGGAACTAATTCACCAACTGATCAAACGAGAATACAAAATTTTCCAGAAAGGAACAATACTAGTCAAGCGAATTTTCCTTGAGGGATCATGGAAATTTTTTTACCATCAAAGAATCATGGTGGAAGAAGTCAATGCATATGGCATTAAATGCTAATATGTGCATCTAAGGGTATCCAAGACCACTATAATTTTTGAACTTTGGAATCTCCATCCCCTAAGGGATAGGAGTGTTCACGATGGCAATGGATAAATGACTATGACAAGAGAAGGGTTGAAACATAGGTGGAGAAGAAGAGATAGATAGGTTCACCAACTAGTTCTGCATTTGTCCCATATTTTACAAAATAACATTCAAGATAGGATCAAAATATGAAATAGGACTAGTGGTGTTGGTGTGAATGGGGTTATTTAAAATAACTAGTTCTTAGTGAGGAACTATTTACATCACTATAATTTTACTTAGGAGTTAAGTATCCTAGGTGCTTGAACCATAGGAAATAGGTATTCCGCCCATTTGGAGATGGAACTAAGGGTACCTATTTCACTCTCAGTTCATTAGGAAACCCTAGAGATCTTCACCCCAATGATTCAATTGAGGGAAGGGAATACTACAAGGTTTCCATTAGTGTGAATAAAGGGGGTTCACCACAAAGCAAATGCTTGGAAAGAAGGAAATGAAAGTAATATGCAAATCTAGCTATGTGACCTAGAAAATGGAACTTACAATCAAAATAAAAAATTGAGGATGAACAAAGAAGCACCATGAAGATTAGAGATGTCCAAAATAAATTCCGTAACTCTGAAATTATGACATTTGAGCTCACTAAGACTCATATGCCAAACTGTGCAATTTAGTCCTCGTTTAGGGTTTTTTGGCTGAATCTGGAATCTTCTACTAGAAAATCAAGATCTACAAAAAAATGATGAAAAGTGATATACTGGGACTCATACGCCCAAGGTGGAAATTTATTCCAAGTACTAGGGTTTGATTGAAACGTTTGTAATCCCCTAGTGATCTTCAGTAGGTTTTGTCTTGTCCGATATTCAAGTCCTAAAAGTCTAAATTCCAATCTATAGGTGAGTTTCTGTGAATATGACAACTTCTTGACAACTTTGAAAAATTTCTTCAATCTTGCAACTTTTTCTTCAAAGGATCTTCAAGCTCTAAATCACCTAGATTTGCATTCACACATGAAGAGGGAAAAATTTTGTTGTGTTAGGGAATAGGTGTTTTCCTTGGTCAAACCCTGTTTTGGTAATTAAACCTTGAAATGAAATAGAATAGCATGAAGGAATGATGAATGAACAATATGAAATGTTGCAACTCACCAAACCCTTGAAATAAAGGCTGCAATCTTATGTGAAATGGATCAAATGGATTTTGATCTTGACTCTTGATCTTGATATGATATAATGTCTTTGAATGCTTGCTTGAATCATGAAAACCTACATCACAAATGTTAGCTCAAAAACACAAATGATGCATGGAGACTTTGACATGATGCTTGAAACTTGAATTCATGCTCCAAAATTCTTGATAATCGTCTCTTAAATTCTCTTGAATGCTCTTGTGAAAGTACTCTTGATTGCTTGAAAACTTTCTAGCTTGTTAGGATGCTTCATAAGATTACTTATATTGATGTTCTAGTGTAGAAAAATGTGTCCCTCTACATTTTCAAACTTGTTTGGGCCTTGATGGAAGCTTCAAAATTTTCAAATTTTGAGTGCCCATGATGGGAAAATTTGATCTACACACTTAGAAGGGCACCTAAAAAATCCGCCCAAGTGACCTACTTTGCAAGGTGATAAATCAGAGCCAGTTGATTTTTATGCCACATACTTTGGTGGGCATAGTCATCTGACATATGGGAACATGTATGTCATATTTCAACCCCCTATGATGAGTTTTGATAAGGTCTTGAAGAGCAAAGCTGGAGGGTTCTGGGATTGTTTTGTTGTTTGTAATCTCTTAGTCCTATGAAGTGGTCTCCTCTTTGAGTGGATATTTCATAGCTAGATGATCATCATGATAAAAAAAATGATTCCTTGCATTCCCCTCACATTCATATGCCCCTTGATCCGATTTCAGAGTCTCATGATCAAATTTGATATTTTTACCAGGTCAAAAGCAAATGCAATTTGTTCTGTTTTTACATTTGCATTTCTAGAATGTTTCGAGGAGGTCAAATTTGACCCTGAATATCATATGAAGAATGTGGATTGAATTAAAGTCCTTTTTCACATGTAATATATGGACCTAAATGACCTAGTTTTTCTAGTGGCATTCTCCCTAGAGGTGATTTGATAATTTTTTGAGGTGATGACTTGGTGAGCCCTAATTGGTTTTGAACAAGTGTAGTTGCAGAAAAAACTTGAGTGAGCCACTTTGGCATTGAATATCTTGCACCCCAAAATTTTTTTTACCAATCCGCTTGTTGCATTGCGTTCTTGGGTCAAATGTCTATATGCCTGTGCATTTTCATAATTTTAGGAGCTTGTTTGGCTAGTTTTCTGGTGATTCCAGAGCCCAACTAGCCAGTTTTGATCACTATGCAAATATGATAGAAAATTTAAATGACAACTCAGTTCATTTTTTCACCTTGGAAGCATTCAAAGGAAACTTCAGATAAATTGAGAATTAAATTTGTTTCAAAATGATTTTGTTTTTTAGTCGGGCCCACAAGGGGATCCGACATGTGTCACACAATTTTAGGAAACATGTATTCAAGTGGCTATCTCAAGGAGAAATCATCTCATGGAATGCTATAATGGTTGGATGTGCATAAAATACTTGTTGTTAAGGTTTTAGGAAACTTCCAAACATCTACAAATTTTTATGTTGACTTGAAGTGGCAATTTGATATGGCCATTGAGAAACTAATAGCTTTCTCTAAGGGAGCCATCCTAGGTGAAATGATTGGTGGATGGTCATTGTATTCAAGAACATCTTATCTTGAGACAAGCCTTCTTTTGCTTATTAAGAAGGATTTTTTTAGCTGCAAAGTGAAGGAATTGACTTGGTCATAAAAATTGTATGAAATAACATCAATTAGAATGGGGTAGTTTTTCACTTGGGTCACCATGGGATAAGGTCACAACACTATCTAATCTTGCTAATCTTTTTTAACAACTGCATGATACTAAAAAAGGGGACAAACCATTTATACATGGCTAATACTATTCAAGTTTCCTTTTCATATGATGCATGATTATGCCTTGCAGCTATGACTTAGATTTGAAATGGGATTCAATTAAGTATAGATTTGATTGAAGGATGAACTTAAGATGATAACCCCTCATGAAATGCTTTATTATGCTTGGCAACATAAAGCAATAGAAATAGTTCAAAGTGTAGAAAGTGGATTGATGCAAATAATTATTTTGTAGACATTTCAATTGGGAAATGAAATTGTTTTACAGCTGGCTCCATGACTGGGTCGATCCAAAGAAAATATTATAGCATCACATCTTGAGAAAGCTTGATAACTTTACTAAAAAGGGTTGGCACTAAGACAAAGATATGATTTATGCTACCCAAAGGAATTTAGATGCTTGAGTTTACATGTCACTTGGAAATTAATGTTGTTTTACTGCTTTCTGCCATAAGGGAAGGAAACCAAAGAATAGGGCAATACACCTTGAGAAGGCTAATCATATTGTAAATTGTTAACATTGCAAACATGACAGCCTTTATGCTCACTGAAAGAGGGTTGATTTGATGCTTGTTGTGAAAATGTATCAAAATTGTTTGAGGAAATTCTATTTTGCAGTGTTTCAAAACAAGAGGATGGATGAAAGAATGAGTTAATACATCTAAGGAGGCTCAAGAAAAATACTAAAAATGCTGATGTTCTGGAGACCTAACAGATGTTGCTGCTACACATGAGTAGTTCAAGTTTGCAAAGAACTGTGTCAAACTTTTTGAAGGAACCCTATTTTTGGTACTTACATCCAAATCTCTCCAAGTTAAAACACATTACAATGCAGAGCAGTGGTAGGTGTAGATGTCTAAATTTGGACAATTAATTTATCCAAATTCATCGCCTTTTGTCTTATTTTCGTTAATTAAGTAATACTACTATTATTTAATTAATAGCTTTAATTATGCCAAACTCCTAAGGTATTTAATCAATAATACCTCATCTCTTTAATCCTCATTCCATCAATTGAATTAAATAAATATCACATTTATTTAATTCCTCCTCATGTCACATCCTCCATCATTTTTATCTAATCTTAATCCTTCTTCTAATCCATCATTAAGGTGTGCACATGCCTAATCCTTGATTAGGATGTGTCACATCCTCCAACTTTTGCAAGTTGGCCTCTAATCTCTTTTAGCCACCTAATCATCCTCTAATCCTTCACTAACTAGCCTAATCAACCTCTCAAGGAATTTTTAATTCCTTTTATCCTTCCAAGGAATATTAAATTCCTTTTCTTTTCCCCATGTGATCTTTGACTTGTCAGCATCAAGTTGCACATGTGAGATCTAACCCTCTTCTAACTCTCACACTAATCTAATCAAGTACTTGCACAATCCTAATCACCCCTTTAGTCAACTCTCCCATCCCCAAGGAATTTTTTCTTTTTATTTATCCTAGGCTCCTCTCTTCCCCATGTGAATTTTTAATTCACTTTTTAATCCCCCAATGCACCCTTTGAATTTAAAATTCTTTCCTATCTCCCCATAAGGATATTTGAGGAATTTTTAATTCTCTACTTGTCCTTCTCACTCACATGGGGACAAGGACCCCCTTTATGAGGAGATCTTGTCCAATCCCAAGGTACTTTGTACCCCTCTCCATGTCATGTCCTTCTCCCTTCCACCTCATGTCCACTTCACCTTTTAGGGCTATCTCACATACACATGTTCAAGATGTGAGGGCTTGTGAGTTCTCAACTCACCTTAGCCCTACATCTTGATATTTGGTGGATCAATCTCAACCGTCCATTTCCCCTAGGATTTCCCAAAAATCCTATAAATACCCCCTCTTTTCTCTCATTTTAAGGGAGATCATTTTGTTAGCCAAACTCTTGCAATTTTGTTTCTCAACTCTTAGCCATTTTCTTGTGTCCATCCACTTGCACTCATCTTCACAACTCCATTTTGCTTGCATCAACTTGCCATCCAAAGAGCATACACATCCAAGATCGAAGGGCCAACCAAAGGATCGACTCAACGCAAGGTATAAAGTTCCATTTCATTGCTTTGTCTTGCATTGTTTCCAACTTAGGCTAATATTGAAGTGTAGGTTGTTTTAAGTTGTTTATTTGCACCCTTTTAGTTGTTACTTGATTTCTAACGCTCTATTTCAACCTATCACATTTCTGGCACACCCGGTGGGACCCACAAATGGGTCTCTTTCTTTCACATTTGCTATTTTTTTTATTTTTCAAGGTCCAGGTTACAGAGTGGCGGACTGGTCCTACAGTGGCAGACTAGTCTTAGAGTGGCGGATTGGTCCTAATTCAGTGGCGGATTGGTCCTGGAGTGGCGGACTGGTCCTAATTCAGTGGTAGATTGGTCCTAATTCAGTGGCGGATTGGTCCTAATTCAGTGGCAGACTGGTCCAAATTTAGTGGCGGATTGGTCCTGGAGTGGCGGACTGGTCCTAATTAAGTGGCAGACCTGTCCTAACAGAGTGGCAGACCTGTCCTCCAGAAGGTAAAAATTTTAAGTTTTCTTGAATTGTCTTTTGGTAAAATAGGAACATAGTTTAATCAAAGGGGTGTCAATAAACCTTGCTTGGCGTGTTTGGGAAGGCTATTTGACGTATCCAATCCCCTTGCGCCATTTGGAAATCTTGGGTGACGAGAAATCATAGCTTTCCAAGTCCTTTTGAGTCACCCTTTTTCACTTTCTTAATGGGACCTGCTTGGGGATTTCATCACCCCAAGGAACGATTCCAACCACGCGTACTGATGGGGTATATAAAGGGGGGAGAGCGAAAGTTGTACCTCAATCCAACCACGTTGTAATTGGCGAAGCGTCGGGATGACGTGAAGAGTTGGTCTGAGCCTCTAGTATCTCGCTAAGGTTCCCGACTCACGCTTGTAACGGGTTGGTGTTCACGGTTTGGGCCTCACGTACCGTGTGTATATCGAGGACTCCTTAGCAACCATGTTTATCCTAGAGTAGAAGACTTTGTTGGCCATACCCATCTCTACTAATCTTAGGGTTGTGTTGTTTGAATTGTCTTTCTTGTGCAAAACCAGTCATTATTAGTGTTTGCTATATTTTGGGTCCTTTGCCTAACCCATCCATCAAAACATCAAGCCTAAATTTATCCTTTTGGCGGACTTGTCCTTATCCTTTGGCGGACCTGTCCCTATGCAATGGCGGATTTGTCCCAGTGCAGTGGCGGATCTGTCCCAGTGTAGTGGCGGATTTGTCCTAGTGCAGTGGCAGACCTGTCCTAGTGCAGTGGCGGACCTGTCCCAGTGCAGTGGCAAATTTGTCCTACTGCAGTGGCAGATCTGTCCTAGTGCAGTGGCAGACCTGTCCTAGTGCAGTGGCGGACCTGTCCCTGTGTAGTGGCGGACCTGTCCTTATGCAGTGGCAGATTTAACCTTCTGCTCCTTCTTCCCGGGGCCACCATTTCCACACTGTTTGTCTGATTGACTCCGTTCAAAGGCAATTCCTCTCGTCTTTTCGTGCTCTTTCCGATGATATGTACCACTTCATACTTTTGAGAAGTTGGCCGGGGCACCTTTTTTTCTTCACCATCTACCTCCTCGAGGGGGTATACCCTACCACTCTCTCCGTTTACTCGTTCCAAGTAAAGATTCACCCATTTAACACATCCTTTCATCATTCTAAACTCTCATTCTATCATTCTGATCACCCGTTTACTCGTTTTGAGTAAATGTTCATCCATTTAACATATCCTTTCATCATTCTGAACTCCCGTCCTATCATTATAATCATTTTTTTTGTTCGTTCCGAGTAGACGCTCATCCATTTCTATCATCCATTCCTCCAATCAAATCATCCAAATCCCCTGAACTTCATCTCGGGTTATTATCCAAATTGACTGAGGTGTCTGATCTGATCATCATCATTAATATCCTCTTAGGGTTGTCATCCATCCTAAGTTAATCATCAACATTGGCCCAATCAATCCATTTTCAATCTCAAAGTGGATTCGGTGCCCCAATCATCTCTTTGTCATTTAATCTGATCAATCAGTATCCTAAGTCATCTAAGATAATCTTTGAACGGGATTTGTAGTCTCTTTCATCATCCATCAGTCGATCTTATCAATTAGTCATCGATCAATCTTATCCAATCCAATCCAATCCAATCCAATCGCATCCCTATCCAATCACCTTCGACCCAATCAATCTACTTCCATCTCGAAGCAGATTCGGTGTCGTAATCATCCTTTGATAATCCAATCCGATCATTAAAATCAATCCCATCCAATCATCCAATCATCCTAATCTAAGCTTTAATCCAATCCCGATCTGAGCTTGTCCTAAATCCCGATTTGGGATTTTGTCCATTTCCATCCAAAATCTTTATCCTTTCATCATCATGAATTCTTATCCTCCATCAATAGTGGTCAAGGGAAACCCTAATTACGTCGATAATGATAACGAAAGTCTTGTTGATCAAGAGGTATACGACATAGATCCCCTTGACACTATCATTGCCAGTAAGCTTTCTCCACCCACATTCCAAAATCCAATCACCCCATTGAGTTATCCCATCATGTCTTCATCCATGCCTAATCAGACTCCTTATGCTACCTTTGACAAGGGATGTCCATCATATCCATCATATCCTTCATCTACATCATCCTCTTATCCAACACCCGCATCCTCTTATCCTAGTCTGCCATCACAATACCCTCATCCTAATCCCCCATCCACATCCTCCTATCTAAATATTTCATCCGCATACACCCACTACCCTAATCTCCCATACCAATCCACTCAGCCTAATCCTACATTCACACCTTCTTATCCTAGTCAAACACACTCATCAACTTACCCTAATCCGCCATCTCCATCTCCCTATATTAATCTGCCACCTCAATCTTCCCATCCTCATCCACCATCCCTATACCCTTACTACAATCCACCACCCACCTCCTTGTGTCCTAATTCACCATGCCAATACCCCTATCCTAACCCTTCACCTAATCCCCCATCTATTCCCAGTCCTACATCCAATCCCATTCCCCTATCTAATCCTAGCCCACCAATCCCTAGTCCTAATCCCCCACTAATCCACAAACCTTCATCCAATCCTACCACACCATCTCTTTCTAGTGTATTCAAGCTCCAAGGACTTATAACAAAG
>VDFB02274714.1:13444163-13464451 GCA_007258455.2 Sequoia sempervirens
GTGGCGGACCCGTCCGCCCCCGGCAGAGGACCTGCCCGGCCGGTGGCGGACCCGTCCGCCGGCGGTGGCAGACCTGCCACCCCGGTGGCGGACCCATCCGCCCACGACGGCGGACTTGTCCATGTGGCCGCCGCCCTTTTTCCCCCTCCAATGCGTAAACCGAGGCTACCCATTTTCGGGGCCTCAAACTTTCATCATGACCCTCAAAATCCCAATTTAGTGTTTTTTTCCAGCATTTTGAAAAATTGTTTTTGCTCATAACTCAAAATGCATATCCTGAATCTGGGATGTTATTTTTCAATTCATCCTATCTCACCAATGGGTATTTCTTGGAAAAAATTGGGACCCTCAAACATATGACCATGAAGTTTCCTAAAATGACAAAATTTGACAATTTTTGAAAATTGCCAAATCGGGAAAAATCTAATTGTCAACACCTTACGCCCTTTAAACCCTGAAAATCGGTGTAGAATCAATCCCATCACATCCTCCAATCATTCTCATCCTCCCTCCAATCCTAATCTGAGCTTTCATTTAATCCCAATCTGAGCTTAACCAAACCCCTAATCTGGGCTTTACTCCATCTGCAGTTAAGATCTTTGGATCCCTCCCTCCATCTTCTTCAACTCTCATCTCCAACATTCATCACACATTTTAATTACACCTCTTCACACCTCCTATCATCTCAAACATTCATCACACCTCCTTCTATCATTTCAAACTCTCATTCCATAATCTTGATCAATCATTTACTCATTTTGAATAATCTTCCATCTATTCCAAACCTTCACCTTCTTGTTCCACGAATCAGTCATCTATCTCATCATTCATCATCTCATCATTCATCCATCTTTCATATCATCCACCCACTTCATCTTTGATGATTTGGATAACTATCCCATCCCTGAGCTTTGTATAGTCACCATCATCCAATCCAATCCAACAGGTCTATGTTGTCCCATCGTGTCGGTCCAATCATTTTGTCCCTTTATCTAGGGTTATCTCATCATCTTTCATCCATCACTTATCTTTGGCCTTCCATCAAACTACGTTGCCCCTGCACTTTCACATAGGCAAGGTCGATCATTTGATCTGCCCCCGGGGTTCCATCATCAGTCTTTCTGTTCTGTCCATCCCCTCCTTTATCATCTATCATCTTCCATCCATCATCGATCTATATTGTCCACTTTTCTCCTATTCTCCATCCCATCTTGGTCATCCGTCAAAATCATCCATATTGGTCTCCTATCTTGTGTCATGTCTCTCATGTCGCGTCGTCAAGCTATGCCCTTATCTAGCTGGTTCTTAAACAACAAGATCCACTTGTATCATCATATCCAATCGGTTTTGAATATCCTGTGTCATATCAATCTTTTAATTTTGTATCCATCATCGGTCTCAACAGGATGCATCCTTTCTAACAGACCTCCTCAATCCCATCGATCCGCTTGATTGATCCTATGGCAAAGGACGCTTGAAATTAATTGTGATCTTTTGATGCTTTTGGCTTTTGTTTATCATTTGAGCTCCCTATCATCACTTGTCATGGTCGCCTTGATCCATCATATCATGGTGTGTTTGACTAGTCAACATAGGGGTGTATCTTGATCTTTTCTATCTTCTCGGTTGTCCCACTTAGTACCCACCAAGATCCCGAGGTCTTGTGTTATGCTGGGGCATCCTTGTGTGCTTGTAGTTATCCCAATACCTGGCCCGACCAAGGTCACCATGACTTTGGGGTGTTGGGATAGCCTTCTTGTTTGTTATGTTTGTTTTCTGCATTAGACACTAATCTGCCTTGGTTCTTCATACCCTGGTGTCTTGTGTCTTATGCTATAACAAAAATTAGTGCTCCGACGATGGCAAATTGCATTTGGATTGCATTTCATCTTCATCCTCTCATCTATCAAAATCCCCCCATCCATTCATCCTTCATCACACTACCCTCCCAATCTTCCATCACATTGCCTCATCTTCTTCACACCCCCCTTACATCACCTCATCCATTTCAAGAGCACACTCGTGTTCTCCTGAACCTGCATGTCCTCTTGAGGGGGCATCCTTCATCCCTAACTTTCATCTTTATCCCCATCATCTTCCTTCCTAGTCACTTTTTTGAATGACTGGGGCATCTTTTCCAATCTAACCATCTTCTTCTAGGTTCTATGTTTAATATTCTTTGAAATGATGCTACTTCGTAACACCATCTCAAAGAGGGGAAAAATGTAGATGTCTAAATTTGGACAATTAATTTATCCAAATTCATCCCCTTTCGTCTTATTTTCGTTAATTAAGTAATACTACTATTATTTAATTAATAGCTTTAATTATGCCAAACTCCTAAGGTATTTAATCAATAATACCTTATCTCTTTAATCCTCATTCCATCAATTGAATTAAATAAATATCACATTTATTTAATTCCTCCTCATGTCACATCCTCCATCATTTTTATCTAATCTTAATCCTTCTTCTAATCCCATCATTAAGGTGTGCACATGCCTAATCCTTGATTAGGATGTGTCACATCCTCCAACTTTTGCAAGTTGGCCTCTAATCTCTTTTAGCCACCTAACCATCCTCTAATCCTTCACTAACTAGCCTAATCAACTTCTCAAAGAATTTTTAATTATTTTTATCCTTCCAAGGAATATTAAATTCCTTTTTCTCTTCCCCATGTGATCTTTGACTTGTCACATCAAGTCACATGTGAGATCTAACCCTCTTCTAATCCTCATTAATTAATCTAATCAAGTACTTGCACAATCCTAATCACCCCTTTTAGTCAACTCTCCCCATCCCCTAAGGAATTTTTAATTCCTTTTTATTTATCCTAGGCTCCTCTCTTCCCCATGTGAATTTTTAATTCACCTTTTAATCCCCCAATGCACCCTTTGGAATTTAAAATTCTTTCCCATCTCCCCATAAGGATATTTGAGGAATTTTTAATTCCCCACTTGTCCTTCTCACCCACATGGGGACAAGGACCTCCTTTATGAGGAGATCTTGTCCAATCCCAAGGTACTTTGTACCCTCTCCATGTCATGTCCTTCTCCTTCCACCTCATGTCCACTTCACCTTTAGGGCTATCTCACATGCCACATGTCAAGATGTGAGGGCTTGTGAGTTCTCAACTCACCTTAGCCCTACATCTTGATATTTGGTGGATCAATCTCAACCGTCCATTTCCCCTAGGATTTCCCAAAAATCCTATAAATACCCCCTCTTTTCTCTCATTTTAAGGGAGATCATTTTGTTAGCCAAACTCTTGCAATTTTGTTTCTCAACTCTGACTTAGCCATTTTCTTGTGTTCATCCACTTGCACTCATCTTCACAACTCCATTTTGCTTGCATCAACTTTCCATCCAAAGAGCATACACATCCAAGATCGAAGGGCCAACCAAAGGATCGACTCAACGCAAGGTATAAAGTTCCATTTCGTTGCTTTGTCTTGCATTGTTTCCAACTTAGGCTAATCTTGAAGTGTAGGTTGTTTTAATTTGTTTATTTGCACCCTTTTAGTTGTTGCTTGATTTCTAACACTCTATTTCAACCTATCACAGTAGGTTTGTGGAAGAACATTACAAAGAGAAGATTTGAAGCTCTCTAATTTTCATGCATTGCTTCGATGGAGGAAGTTGGAGTTCCATGTTGACTTTGTAAACATTTTCAAGATACCACCATTTCAAAACAAAGGTATGTTTCCCTCTTCACCTGTGAAGAGAAGGGTTGACATCAACACGTAGCAGCGGTAGAGCAGGGAGAAGAATGAAAAGGGAAGAAGGAGATCGATCAATTACCAATAGGGTGGAGGCATGGATAGATTCGAGCCGTCCCCCGCTAGCCTACGGGGGTCGTACCAAGGCCAAGTTTCAAATGATGGGGGAGTGGGGAGCTTTTCTCTTGTTCATTAAGACTTTGTAAAGCCCAAATGATGTATTGAGAAGGCTTGTGGTGGGCCTGGTAACAAGTTTTTAAAAGGCATTGCTTAAATATTACTTTGCGGCTGGTGAATTAGAAATATTGCCTGATGGAAAATATTTGAGCCTTTCACTATTTAATAATTAAGATTTTAAATATGAAAAATAAAGTAAAGGGAGGCACGGGAAAAGTGGAATTAGATTATTCACTTTATGAAAGAGGGGTTTCCTTGTTAAGAAAATATTAAAAGAGAGATTTTTCACAAGTAAAGCTCATTTTCTATTGTGAAAAGATAAAAAGAGCAAAGTAAAAGTTTCTATAGAGGAACAAATTATTAGCAACCTAGGTAAAATGGAGTGAAGTATTTTTCACGAGTAGGGAGTAATCTTCTAATTTGTAGGCCAAGTGATTGATAAAGTATGTGAAGTGTTAAAAGGTAAAAGGAGAAGACAAGACTTTCATGAAGATGTTTTCTTTCACAAATAGATATTTTCAACCGCAGAATGAATGTGAATGATGACTCTTCATAGTGGCAAATATTTTTTGTTAGAGGGAAAGTGAATAAAAGATGCATGAATCAAGATGCAGGTTGCAGATTCTTCAAGAAGAAAAGGCAGTTATAGATCAACAAAAGATGGGGGATCCAGGTGTCAACTGCAGATAGTTTTTAGGGCTTCCTCTCCTTCTATATCTTCTTTCTTCATCTCTTTTGTACAGGTTATGAACTTCTGGTTTAGGGAAAGGAAATAGAGAATGATTAGTTGGGAGTTGGAGTTTTATTTACAGTAAATGAATGTACATATTTCTATAAAAATGTCAATTAGTTTGAGAAAATCAATTAAAATATTGCAAAAATTATCTCCATTTTGTGTTCTCAGATAGCATATGGATTGAATATATCAATGATATATTGATTTGTCATTGCAATCTTCTTGCAATTGTGTGATTTGCGTATGGGTTTCTTCAAGTAAATAATTAAATTCTGTATGCAAATTACTGTGGGTTTGAGGGAATGAAATGGATCTTTAAGTATGATCATGCAGTAATATGAGAGTTTACATTAATGTAAGGCATTAATTGTTAAAGGGCCACTAATTTGAAATAAGTTGTTTAAATTTTCATTCATGATCCTAGCTTTGACTCCATGCCTTAGGATTAGGCACTGATCTATGATATTACCCAAATCATTTTTAGAAACAATCTAAACAATTCAAATCATATTAACTCTCTGTTACTTTTGCTTGGTTATTTAAGTTATCTTTTTTCTTTGTATTTTCATGGAGTTTAAAAGAGTATAGATGCTAAATTTAAGAGTATTCCATCTATTAACCCTCTATGTGTTTGAGATGAAGATATCTAAGTTATGCATTATCAACAATGTTCAATGCAAATGGGATTATGCTTGAACATAGTAGAATAAACAATACCCATTACTCATATACTTGAGAACTATCCACTTTCATAGGTCTATAATTTGTTGTTTAGAATAAGTTTATCATTTATCCAGGCCTACAATTAGGAACGCCCTCCTGAGTCATGTGGAGCTCAAAGTGCAGAGGGCTTTCAGAGCCTTGTTCATTGGCTTTTCTTGTCTTCAACTTGTTGATAGTGTAGATTCCTTGTCCTAAATATTGAATCCCCTAGTTTAATCATTGTGTTCCTCCTTGGGGTTGAAGGTTGCAAGAAAAAAAACCTACAGATTGGTGACTCCACTGGGGATAACTTTTGAATTTGGTTGCAGACTATCTTATCAAATAGTCATTGAAATTTTGAAATATTATTTGTAACTAGAGGTTGGAAATTGTGGAGTCTTATTTTCCCATTCGATTCACTAAAAAATTTGTCGAGTCTGATGGGGAGAAATTTGAATCTCCAATTGCATACTATTATATCATAGAGTCAAGAATTTGGTGAATTTGAACATGTGGTTCAGATATTGAGAAGTTTCCAAACCTGGAAGTGGATTTGTTGCAACAAATTTAAAATAATTTACGTGTGACTTTGCTATTGGAGGAGACCCAAAAGGAAATTCATCTTTGAAGGAGCTTCATACTGCTTGAAGTTCAGTCCTATGCAAAGAGAGGTGGCAGCTTTTTCAAAAGAACTTGCTAAAGATGTGAAGAGAGATCCAGATTTGCAAAATTTCCAGTGAAGAAGAAAGGTTAGCAGTTGCTAAAAGTTTCCAAGTATTCTCATAAATTTAAGGAAAGTATTATTGTGTTTGAAAGCATTTATAAGAAGTCTTAAAGTCCTAAAAAAATTTGATTCCCTATTGAGTGAAAATAAGTACTAAGAAAGGGAATAGTATTGATTATTAGACATACTTTTGCATTACTAGATTGTAACCTCTCTTATGAAGTGAAGTATGCAATATTTTTGAAGAAACTCATTTATAAGGTCTTAAGCAAGTTGAGATAGAAATGTTCATTGTAAAAGCTTAAGATTATGTTGTAAAAGAAGTTTGAAGTACCCTATGTAACTGCAAAGTTGATATGAAAAGACTTGTAGAGGTGTGAGAAAATCTATCATCAATGTATGCATCCATGTATGGACGCAAATGTAACAATGTATAGTATATAGCCCCTGTCATGTAATAAAAGAAGTTTCAACATTGAAATACATAGAGCCATCAATTTTAGTAGAATTAATGGCTATCCAAATGTTATTCCACCTGAAATCAGAAATAAGCTACCAAAATTTAGTGGTACAAAGAGTGAGTTAGCTAATAAGCATCTGTAGGAATTCAATAATCTAATGGATGATTATGAAGGTGACCTTGAGGATGTAATCATGAGGCTGTTTGTTCAGTCTTTGAAAGGAGATTCAAGATATTGGTTCTCTGATTTACCAACACGTTCTATCTATTCTTGGGAGGAATTGAAAGTAGTGTTCATGGAGCAATTTGGTGAAAGAATCAATGCTAGTTCTATGATCTATAATTTTATGAACATTGAAAAAGAAGAGGATGAGCTGGTTTTGACATTTAACCGAAGATTTGCTAAAACATTGAGGGATATTCCTAAGGTTTTGAGACTAAGTGATGCAATGTTTTTGGTTGTTTATTTGGGAGCTTTCGATAATGAGATGAACTATCTGTTGAGAGATCCCAAAACCTTGCATCAAGCCTATGATATAGCCATGAACATTGAAAACAACCAAAAATATGGAATGCACAAGGGTCATTTGTCTACAAGAGTTTGCTACCTTGAGTCATCAAATGTTGATGAAAGATGTAAGTCAGAAGTTGAAAATGAATGTCAGAGCAATTACACCCCTATTGTTTCATCTTGCACATCATTCCATAATAATGATCACATAGAGCCCCAAACAAATTGTCAAGAAGCTGCATACACTTGTGACCCTGTGATCTCTGTTCAAGCCCTCTCTTGCACAAGGAAACATGAAGGAGAATCATTATATGTTCTCTATGCAAGAGTTTATGGATACTCTGACTGCAATTCTTGAGTGCCACAGACCTGGAAATTCAGTGTGCATTGATTTATTTTATGAATCGTATGAACCAAGTTTGAGTGCTTTGCCAAAGGATTTGAAGCTAGTTAGGCTTGACTAAGTGTGTGAATACTTTTCTCCTTTTGAAAAGATTAGAGATGATCATCAATAAACTATCATGTTTTCAATCTGTGAAGATAATGATTTTGCTACTCCATATGAGTTAAGAAATGAGTTATCACATGAAGAAGAGGGTAGAGTAAAGGTTGAAAATTCACACCTTAGTGAAGCAAGTAAAATGAATGGCATGTTCATTGGTTATGTAGATAATGATCATAGATGTAATATTTCAAGTGCATGGTCTAGAGAATAGAAGGAGGTATGTGAATTTATCCCTTGTTGCAAGTCTACTAATCAAGGAATAGAAATGGGCCCATGTATTCAACATGGTGACTCAACCCAAGTTATTGGTGATGTTGAAGTAGTGTGTGAAAATGACCAATCTAAAGCGAAGGAGCCTAAATACATGTTTGATATCTTCCTAGGCTTCAATTGTTTTGAAGAGTCCACTACCTATCCTCCAATGGAAGACATAAGATTGAGTATTCAGTTTGAAAATTCTGAACATAGTAAAAGCAAGAATTTGGGTCCACGAAGAGGGGAAGTTTCGGCCAAAAAAAAACTCATAGAAAAGATGTATGTGTTATTAAAAAAATGCGTGTGTTATGCTTCGGGTACCCAAGCCTAAAAAATGCGTATGCACTAAAAATGTGTACACGTTATGATGCGCATGCGTTATACAATGTGTACACATTTTATTACATGTACAAGTCATTTATTAAAAAAATTAAATATCTTTTAGAAACGTGTACGCATTTTGTAATGCGTACACATTTTAAAACACATACTCGTTTTGTAACACAAAACACACACGTGTTTAAGTATTTAGTTTTTTAAATAATCAAGAAAATAAAGAACACATACATTTTGTAACATGTACACATTTTTAAAATCGTGTATGTGTTTTTAAAATTTTAAATTCCCAACCCACATGCTTCCTCAATTTTAGGCTTGAGAAAGGCTTGGAAACCCGACCCTTAGCCTTTGACCTACAACTAAAAAAACAAGTTAGATTGAAGAAGAATGTCCAATTTTGGCAATATGGTTGATGGACGTTTTTTCTAAATCAATCTATAAAATTAAAACCCATTAGAGAACACGATGTCTAGTTTCCAAATATATAATTTTTTATTAAGATTGGATTATATTTGCTATTTTTTAATTAATTTCTAAGCAAACTAGTCCTTAAATTTGAAATATCGATATTTTTTTGTTTTTTAATAACTTTTTTTTGGTTAAGTTTCTTGTAAAAAAATTTATATGGCATCAATATTTAGACAATTCTCTACACAATGGAAAAAAGATTCAATTTTTTTTTAGTTTAGGTCCAATTATGTTGTCTGTACACGTTGATTTTTAAAAACAACAATTAAGGCCTATAAAAATTCAATTAAAAAAATATTCAAAAAAAAATTACAAAAAAAATTCTTCATCAATATTCATGTTGTTAGCTCTCTTTCCCCAAAAGGAATTAGCAAAATACTTTTATTTGGATAAAAAAGTGGTGTTCATACATGTGCATGGTATGGTAAAAAATCAGGGACTTTTAAAAGTGGTTTTTATACATCCTTATCAAAATTTAATTTCTATCATCTAGGTATTTGAATAAATTACATATTTGGAAACTAGATTCAAAATTATAAATTTCATATTACTGATTTTTTTTAAGGTTCATTGTGTAAGTGTGTCAAATTTTTAGTCCAAGTGTGACAAATTCTGAAAAGCAACAAAAAAACTTCCACTTTTTGACCTTTTTGTGGACCCAACTTCTTACATCAGCCCCATAGTTTCAATGTTGATGGGGTCTCTTGCTGTAGTAATGACGATGGAATTGAATATGGTCATACCTCTGTTAATCATGATTATCCTCATGAAAAAGAGATGGAATCCTTTGCTTCAAATAAGAAATATGTTGATAATGATCGAAACACATGTTTGATTAAGGAACAACTTTCTTCTTGTGAAGAGTTTTCAAAATGTGAGTCAAAGATGTTAACTATAGTGGATGTGAATGAAACTAAAATATATCTGTATGCTTTTCTAGTGATTATAATGATTTTGAATATAATGCTGATATGAAAGGTTTAGACCTTCATGCTGAGGAGGTTGAGGCATTTATGACAACAATGAATGCAATGGAAAATCCCTTATTTGATGAGCCTCTATCTCCACTAGAAATGAGAAATGGTGATCCCTATTGGTGCAGAGATAATCCACTCTTTGTTGGGAACTCTGATGATGCATTTGACACAAGGTTAGAATGTGGTCTTGAGAAAATAGAGCAACACCTTGATGAGCTCCTCGAGGGAATTAACTATGAATGTTTTATATTTGAAATAGATATTGCAAACAAGATTGAGTATCATGATGCCAACTGCTTGGAATAGTATGAATACTTTCAGTTTCTAGTTCATTTGGGAGGCATTTTGATGGAGTATGACAATAATATGAAGAGCATGGAATGTTATTTTTAGTATGAACATGTTTCATGTGATGATGAAAATTTTCAGTTATGCCTGATTATACAATGTAGAATGACATAGATACATTAAAAATGGTATGTTTAGAAAAGTTGTGAGAGATGTCCATGACAATGTTTGTAATTAGGCAGATTCTCACTTGTTCAAAAGGGACCTAACACTTGCTTTGGTAGGAATGGAGTCAATTTTTTTGTAGTGGTATGGCAGAGGTAAGTATGGGTTGAGGGAAACCAGTTCCTTCAACATATTAGTGTTTGACAGAGGCAAAAATTGAATTCCCATTTCCACTTGGTGGTTTGGGGCCACCAAGGGAGGTTTAAAAATTGAAATAAAGAGATTTTGTTGCCCAATGGATAATGCACTTGGTCTACTCTCCAGAGATCTGGGATCTCACCATTCCTATGAAAGGCATGCGTCCCCAATCAGAGCCATTGATGGAACCTTCAAAATCTTCAAATTTTGAGTGCCCATGATGTGAAAATTTGATCTACACACTTAGAGGGCACCTAAAAAATCTGCCCAAGTGACCTACTTTGCAAGGTTATAAATTGAATCTAGTTGATTTTCATGCCAAATCCTTTGGTGGGTGTATTCATCTGACATATGGGAACATGTATGCCATATTTCAACCCCCTATGATGAGTTTTGATAAGGTCTTGAAAAGAAAAGCTAGAGGGTTCTGGGACTATTTTGCTATTTGCAATCTCTCAGTCCTATGAAGTGGCCTCCTATTTGAGTGGATATTCTATAGCTAGATGATCATCATGAAAAAAAGATTGATTCCTTGCATTTCCCTCATATTCATATGCTCCTTGGTCCAATTTCAAAGTCTCATGACCAGAATTGATATTTTTACCAAGTCAAAAGCAAATGTAGTTCTATTTTTACATTTACATTTCTAGATTGTTTCAAGGTCAAGTTTGACCTTGAATATTATACAAAGAATGTGGATTGAATGAAATCCCTTTTGCACACATACCCTATGGACCTAAATGATCTAGTGTTTCCAATGGTAGTCTCCCCATAGGTGATGATTTGATATTTATTTGAGGTGGTGGATTGGCGAGCCCTAATTGGTTTTGAATAGGTGAAGTTGTAAAAAAGCTTGAGTGAGCCACTTTGGCATTGAATATCTTGCACCTCAATTTTTTTTTTTTTTCTGAGCCATTTGTTGCACTATATTCTTGGGTCAAATGTCTACATGCCTATGCATTTTCATAACTTTAGGAGGTTGTTTGGCTAGTTTTCTAGGGTGATTCTAGAGCCCACCTAGCCAGTTTTGACCATTTTGCAAATATGTGGGTATGTGTAGGAACATGATGGGCCAAAAAGTGGCAATATGATGGCTATGTGGCTGACGACTTTTTTTTTACCCAAAATTGATGAAATGAAAAGGGTTTTTAAAGGAGATTCTCAGCTTTCCACCAATATAAATTATGCTTTACTTTGAATTTAATAAGTAATTATTATTCATTTTCTATTCAAATTATGACTAAAGTCCTGATTGATAGATTGATTGAAAAACATCTATAGCTTTCAAATAGTATCTCATTTTTTGAATTTGAAACATGCGTCACATTCTATGCTTCACATACTATAGGATTAAAAAAGAAAAAAATAATTTCATGAAGTTTTGACCAAGTTAAGGTGGTTAGACATATGGGTTTTTAATATTTTTTATAAGTTGTAAGAAAAAAATCATAATTAATTATTTAATTGGAAAAAAATTACAAAAAAATATGCATCACATCGGAAGATGAGTCCTCTAGTTATATTTGAAATCTTATAAGAAAATATTATCATTTTATTGTGGTTAGGGTGGTTAGATAGACACCTACTTCTTATTTTTTCCCTGAAATTTAAGTTCTGCTGCATTGAAATTTCAAATTTTCACCAAATAGATTTCTTTTTTTTTTAAAGAAACCTAGTAGTTTAGAAACTACATTCAATTTAAAATAGATTCTATTTTTACATATTTTTGAAATAATATAGATAACTTATTCAAATTTTTACATCAAGTTGCCTAACTCTGATTTTTTTTCCACTTAAGGGCCTGTTTTCCCCATGATGATCCTGCACATACCCATGGTAGAAATAAAATTTAAATGACAACCTAGTTCATTTTTTCACCTTTGGAGCATTCAGAGGTAGCTTCAAATCAATTGAGTATGAAATATATTTGAAAACAATTTTTTTTAGTCGACCCCACAAGGGGTCCTGACATGTGTCACACAATTTGAGGAAACATTTTATGATATGAAAGGTATTCAAGTGGCTATCTCAAGGAGAAATAATCTCATGGAATGTTGTAATGGTTGAATGTGCATAAAATACTTGTTGTTAAGGTTTTAGGAAATTTTCAAACATCTATATATTTTTATGATGACTTGAAGTGCCAATTTGATGTGGCCATTGAGAAACTATTAGCTTTCTCTGAGGGAGCCATCTGAGCTGAAATGATTGGTGGATGGTCATTGTATTTAAGAATATCTTATCTTGAGGAAAGCCTTCTTTTGCTTATTATGAAGTATTTTTTCAGCTGCAAAGTGAAGGAATTGAATTGGTCATAAAAAATGTATGAAGTAACATCAATTAGAAGGGAGTAGTGTTTCACTTGGGTGACCATGGGATAAGGTTACAACACTATCTAATATTGCTAATATGTTTGAATAGATGCATGATACTAAAAAATGGGATAAATCATTTATATAGGGCTAATACTATTCAAGTTTCCTTTTCATATGATGCATATTCATGCCTTGCAATTATGGCTCATATTTGAAATGGGATTCAACTAAGTATTGATTTGATTGAAGGATGCACTCATGATGGATAACCACTCATCAAATTCTTTATTATGCTTGGCAACATAAAGAAACAAAAACAATTCAAACTACACAAAGTGGATCGATGCAAATAATTATTTTGTGAACATTTCAATTAGGAAATGGAATTGTTTTACAGCTGGCGCCAAGAGTGGGTTGATCCAAAGAAAAGAGTATAGCATCACATCTTGAGAAAGCTTGAAAAATTTACTGAAAGGGGTTGGAACCAAGACAAACATATGATTTATGTTTCCCAAAGGAAGTCAAATGCTTGCATTTACATGTCACTTGGAAATCAAAATTGTTTTGCTACTTTCTGCCATGAGAGGAGGAAACCAAAGAACAGGGCAATACACCTTCTGAAGGATAATCATATTGCAAATTTTTAACATTGTAAATGTGGTAGCTTTTATGCTCATTGAAAGATGGTTGATTCAATGCTTGTTGTGAAAGTGTTTCAAAATTGTTTGAGGAAATTCTATTTTGTAATATTTCAAAACAAGAGGATGGATCAAATAATTAGTTAATACATATGAGGAGGCTCAAGAACAATAATAAAAATGATAATACAATGGAGACCTAGCACATGTTGCTGCTAAGTAAGAGTAGTTCAAGTTTGCAAAGAACTGTGTCAAACTTTTTGAAGGAACCCTATTTTTAGTGCTTCCATCCAAATCTCTCCAAGTTAAAACACATTACAATGCAGAGCAGTGGCAGGTCTATGGAAGAACCTTCTAAAGAGTAGAGTTGGCACCCTCTAATTTTCATGCATTGCTTCGATGGAGAAAGTTGGAGTTCCATGTTGACTCTGTAAACATTTGCAAGATATTGCCATAGTCAAAGTGTTACCGCCATTTTGAAATAGAGGATGTTTCCCTGCTAGCCCTTGAAGAGAAGGGTTGAAATCAGGACGTAGTAGCAAGAGAGTGAGGAGAAGAATGAAAAGGGAAGAAGGAGATTGATCAACGACCATGATCTAGAGTGTCCAAGGAAGAACAACTAAACTTAGATGGAAAAGACTCTTACTTGGTGCTTCTCACAAATACTCTTATATAAGGGTTCTTCCAAAACACTATTCCTTCAAGGAAAAGACCCAACACACCTAGGGTTTTTGTACCCAAACACCCAAGAGGGATTGTAACCACTTAGGACATGTCAAATAGGACTAAACCAAACCATAACACTCTAATTTGCACTTAGGAAACTCCATTTTTCCATCGCTCCAACCACTAGGCCTCTTTACCCCTATAAGGCTTGTAGCCCTAGCTAATAGGACATTCAAAATAAGATCCACATATATGATTCTATCAGGAAAAAACCAATGAAATTAGACTAGTAATATATGCCCCTACAAAGTCCCAAAACCTTCTTTCTTGACAGTGGACAGTAAAAGAGAAATGGACAAAAATAACTCTACTCCAAGAGGCCTAATTGATAGGCTACAATAGGATAGTAGACTATCTAGGCTCTCCCCTTCAGCCCAAATCCTTGAAATAGGTTCTTATAGGCTAATTACATCCAAATCCATCATTCTTAAGTTCCTTCATAGTAAAAATCACCTTAAACTAGCAAAACTCATCTTTTTTGCTTCACAACTAGGCCTATCACATGAGGATGCTAGGCCTAGAATGTTGCATAAATTCCTCCACACATACTACCATTCTTCAAAAATCTAAGAATGTGAAAATATACACAAACACCTTCCATCCCACCAAGAATGATCATTGTTACATCGTGGAGATGGAAGATATTTCCATTTTTCTATCAAAACCCTAGTTTTGAGGGTTTTTAGACTTGCCCCTGCTAAAATGGAAATAACTCTTGTTATAATTAATGAAAATATGCCAAATCAATGCCAAATGAAAGCCAGGTCTTCCCTATATCCAACCATATCAATTTTTTTCCCATACAAATCATACAAAGGCCGTACAATGTAGAAGAATAAGAAATTTACACACAAATTTTCCAGAAAACAATAAGTTTTTGCATTGAAACTTCAAAAATGATTCTTCAACAGCCATGTGTCGAACATGAGAGGCTTATTTCTACCTCCAACAACCCTGCCCAATGTCCTCCAACTGAAATTTGAATTAGTTGGACGTTGGGGACTAACAAAACATCATCTTGACACCTAATTGCCTAGTTAAGGCAAGTTATTACAACTTCCACAAGCCCAAATACAAAGAGCCCTCAAGAGGTGTCAAAAGGAGTTAAAACCATTTCAAAACACCAAGGAAAATCCCCTCAAGCACTTGGTTGCATCATGGAATTTTAATTCTTTAATTTTTCAAGGTGCACCAAACTTACAAAGTGAGGATGGAGACCTTGTTATTACATTGAAACTTATCACCAAGACCAAAAACTCAACAAGCAGCCTAGAAAACCTATTACAAGTCATTTAAGATGGCCCTTAAGACATTATTACATCAAAGTCAGCTTGAAATCAAAAAAAAAAAAACAAACAAGGCCTCAAAGAGGCATGGAGACCCAAGGTTCCCCTGCACCAGACCAGAGGGTGGAGGTGTGGATAGATCCGAGTTGTCCCCCGCTAGCTCATGGGGGACCCACCAGGGTCAAGTTTCAAATGATGGGGAGTGGGGAAATTTTCTCTTGTTCATTAACACTTTGTAAAGCCTACGTGATGTATTGAGAAGGTTTGTGGTGGGCTTGGTAACAAATTTTTAAAAGGCATTGCTCAAATATTACTTTGTTGGTGAATTATAAATATTGCCTGATGGAAACTATTTGAGCCTCTCACATTTTAATAAGAAAGATTTTAAATATGAAAAATAAAGGGAGGCATGGGAAAAGTGGAATTAAATTATTCACTTTATGAAATAGGGGTTTTCATTGCTGGGAAAATATTAAAAGGAGAAATTTTTTTTCACGGGTAAAGCTCATTTTCTATTGTGAAAAGATAAAAAGAGAAGAGTAAAAGTTTTTATAGAGGAATAAAATATTAGCAGCCCAGGTAAAATGGAGTGAAGTTTTTTTCATGAGCAGGGAGTAATATTCTATTTCCAAGCCAAGTGATTGATAAATTATGTGAAATGTTAAAAGGTAAAAGGAGAAGACAAGACTTTTACGAAGATTTTTTCTTTCACAAATAGATATTTTCAACTATAGAATGAATGTGAATGATGACTTTTCATGGTGGAGAATGTTTTCTGTTAGAGGGAAAGTGAATATAAGATGCATGAACTAAGGTGCAGATTGAAGATTCTTTAGGAAGCAAAAGAAGTTACAGATCAATGGAAGATGAGGGATCTAGGTGTCAACTGTCGATAGTTTTTAGTGCTTCCTATGCTTCTTCTATATCTTCTTTTTTCTTCTCTTTTGTATAGGGGAAGGAAATAGAGAATGCTTAGCCATGAGTTATAGTTTTATTTACAATAAATGAATGCATAGATTTCTATAACAATGTCAATTAGTTTGAGCAAATCAATGAAAATACTGTAGAAGTTGTCTCCATTTTGTGTTCTTAGATAGCATATGGATTAAATATATCAATGAAATATTGATTTATCATTGCATTATTTCTTGCAGTTGTTTGATTTGTTGATGCAGAGCAGGGGTTCAAAATATTCAACCATCACAAATAGGTCAACTTCAAACAACTCTTCAATCACAAAACTTTCAACTTGCTATCCTACTTGTAACATAAGAAAATTCACGGGTTCAGCAATATAATGCATAAAATCAAACTAAGCCTACACTAACAACAAAGAAAAATGGAAATATAAAGGCATAAATAATAGAAAGATCTCACCGAACATCTATGTAATTCCATGAATAACCTCGATCACACTTCTCCATTTTATCGTTGTATGATAATTGCCCTCAAATTTCTCTTAAGTGTGCAAGTATTGCCTCATGATAGTGTTATTAGCAAAAAATCAAAGATTAAGAAAGTTGATTGCTTCCAAAAGTCATAAGATTTAAGCAGTAATAATGGTGAAGGTCAAGCCAATTTATAGAAAATATGACTTTCAAATGACAAGCTCAGATTGAAAGGTAAACCAATGATTAAGATTAAAGATTGTGATATGCATTTGAATTAGGGTTGAATTTGTTGGATGCTGTGGTTGTGTAGTTGATATGCGGTTATCATTGATGTCAACACTATTAGCATTGATGTATTGTAGGCTGTGTATGTCGAGGATATTGAGAAAATTTTTAAAGAAAGAGTTGCAAGTTGACAGTGGAACAATGAAGGTCATGAAGGTGTCTTGCTTAGTACATTGAAAATCATTCATTGCAGACTAAAGGGTTTATTGCTGAGTGTATCTAGTTTATCCACCAAAATTTTTATAGGTCCACGTGAAGATTTAATCATGTTATGAATAGTTGTGTTTTGACAGTTTTTTCATGGCTTCAGTTAGTGTTCCTGATTGAAGTTGATGTGATTCTAATAATTTCAGTTGCTATGGATGCTTCTATGATGATTCTTGATGCTTGTGGATGGTTTTAGATCATGGTCTATCTTTGTTGCATGTCCATGTTGATCGGTGAGCTTGTGGTCTGTGATTTTTCTCTTGTGTGTTCGGGTTTTTATGTTCTTGGCTGACATAGTGGTTGTAAAGTATTGTGGATCTTTGGAGATTAAAATTTGAATGTTTGGAGTGCTTGAGGATATTGTTTTAATTCTTCATTATGTTGTGGCCGACAACGTTTGATTCACATTGAAAATTTACTTATAAATTTAGGATGAAATAATGTATATGTTTTATATTTTATTTTGGCCAACGAAGTTGTTGATGTAATTTCATGTTGAAAATATATAAGAGCAGTTGTTTGTACGAAGTTAAGTAGTGAAGAAGTGCTAAAGAAAAAGTAAGTGTGCGACTAGTGACCTAATCATTCGATTGCAGAGTAGAGTGTGAAGAAGTTTGAGCGAAGTGTGAAGGAGTGTTTTTGTGCTTAATCAAAACTGTAATCAGGCTTTTGTAGAAGCTATTTTCTCAGTTCATACCCTGTGGATCTAATCCATATTGCTGTAAGATAATGTGTCTTCTTTGGGCAGTGAGCCCTCTTGTATTTGAGCAGTGAGCTCTAGGCAATGTGCCTGAATGCATGTGCATTCCCATTATTCTTCATTATACTTCTAATAGTGTATAATACTGTGGACTAACATCCACCATGGTTTTTCCCTTAATAGGGTTTCCACATAAAAAAAATCTTGGTGTTCTCTATGTTTTTGATGTGTTGATTGTTTGTGGTTTATTGTTCATTCATTAGGTTTGAGGTTAAGTTAAGTTAAGTTTGAAAAGTCTAAATATTCCGTGACAACTAATTCTCTGCCT
The DNA here is from genome assembly GCA_007258455.2 of Sequoia sempervirens. Lineage (NCBI taxonomy): Eukaryota > Viridiplantae > Streptophyta > Pinopsida > Cupressales > Cupressaceae > Sequoia > Sequoia sempervirens. The sequence goes on from VDFB02274714.1 coordinate 13,462,264, forward strand.
CTCAGTTTTTTGTTCTTGTTTTTCCAACAATTTTTACCAGAGCTAGTTCCTTCGAAGAAGTTTAAAAACTTGAGGTGATCTGAGATGGAATCATACAAGAAGGATAGTCCTAAATTCGATGGAACAAACTACTCTCTATGGAAAGCTAGAATGAAGTGTCATTTGAGGTGTATTGGTGAACCCTTCTAGAAGATTACAAAGAACATATATGTTATTCCTAAGAATGGTCCTTCCACTCTTGATGAGATTAAAGAGGATGAGATTAACATTAAGGATATTGAAGCTTTGTTGAGTTCTCTGAAGGATTTGGAAATGACAAATGTGATGGATTTGAAGACAACTCATGAGATCTGGAAGAAACTGGAGACTTTGTATGAAGGAGATGCACTTGTGAAGGTTGCTAAGCTACATAGTTTGAAAGGCAAGTATGAAACTTTGAAGATGGGTGAAGATGAAAATATTTCTTCTTTTATGCAAAGAGTAATTGAACTTGTGATGGTTATTAGATGTGCTGGTGGTACCCTAGATGAACAAGAAATTGTAGCTAAAGTGCTCAAATCATTGTCTTCCTCTTACAAATCAAAGGCTCATGCTATTAAAGAGCTTAGAACAGTAACAAATGTGACAAGAGATATGTTGATTGGTAAAATTTCTACCTTTGAGTTGAGTGAATTTGGTGATTTTTCCCCCAAGATTGAATCTCCATTTAAGGCCTTTGTATCTAGAAGAAACAAGCAAAGATATGATTCAAGATATTTTTGGATAGACATTCAACTATGAGGAAGAGATGAAACAACTTGAAGATGAAGAAAGAGAGGTAGAAGGGATAGAAGCACTGATTGTGAAGAAAGAAGGCAGAGGACAAGGTAAGTATAAAGGAAAGTTTCTCATTAAATGTTTCTCTTGGAGTAAAATAGGCCATTTTGCTTTAAGGTGTCTTGAAAGAGTTCCTAGGTGTAAGCCTAATAAACCTAGATTTCAAAAGAAATGATATTATGCTAAAGAAGGTGTGACTAATGAAGAATTTGATAAAGAAAATGAAAATGAAGATGAATGGGTTTTCATTGCTATCAAGGAAAGTGGTCCGGTGGCTACTGAATCTGCTAAATTTGAGAAAGATCTTGCAACCCGAATTGAAGAAAAGGATGAGTGGGTTATTGACAACGAATGCTCACATCATATGACTGGTGACCAAAGAAAATTTGTAAGTCTAGAGAAATATGATGGTGGGGTTTTAAGATTCAGAGATAACAATGTTGATGTGATTTGTGGCAGAGGATCTATTTGTCTTGGTGGTAAACATAACTCTGATGATGTCCTTTATGTTGAAGGCTTGAAGCATAACCTGTAGAGTGCTGGATAGATGGTGGACAAGGGTTACAATCTTCAGTTCAAAGATGGAAAATGCAGGATACTTGGAATCTTTGGAAATGTAATTGATATAGGTACAAAAACAAGAGGTAATATTTTTAACTTGAGTGTTGCTAATGAAATTTGTTTAATTGCTCAAGTAGATGAAAGCTTGTTATGGCATAGGAGGCTGTGTCATGGGAATTTTGATACCACTGTCAAGGTAAGCTCCACTCAAGCAGTAAGAGATCTACCTAAGCTAGTGAAGCCTACTAACACAATATGCAAGGAATGTTAGATGGGGAAATAGAATAGAGTTTATTTTTGGAGCAAACAACATCATTCTAATAGAATATTGGAGCTGGTGCATACTGATCTTTGCGGTCCCTCCAGAATCATAAGTCTAGAAGGAGAAAGGTACTTTATGTTTCTTATTGATGATTACTCTAGGATGATATGTGTTGCTTTCTTAAGAGAAAAATGTGAAGCATTAGAGAAGTTCAAAAGTTTCAAAGCTACGATAGAGAATGAGACAAGTCTGAAGATCAAATGCCTAAGGTTAGATAGAGGTGGTGAGTTCACCTCCCAGGATCTCAATTCTTTCTGTGAAGAGCATGGAATCAAAAGACAGTTATCTGCTCCCCAAACCCCTCAATAGAATGGAGTTGTAGAGAGAAAGAATAAAACAATTTTGGATGTTTCTAGAACAATGATGTTGGAAGGAAATGTGCCTCACATCTATTGGAAAGAAGTTGTAAGCACTACAGTGTACACTCTAAATTGGGTAAATGTCAATGGTATTTTTCGTAAGACTCCTTTTGAGCTGTGGTTTGGCTAT
>VDFB02274714.1:13464551-13482606 GCA_007258455.2 Sequoia sempervirens
CAGGAATCACTTCAGAGTTCGTCAGCATCAGACGGATCACTCATCGGGTTAGAAACGAGGAAGATATTAATATTTGATCGTATTGATTAAATATTAATTAATTAATGTTTATAATATAAAGTTATAATTTTTAAATTATAACTTAAGTGATTTCCTTGAGGGGTGCGCCATCATGAAGGGGGCCAGTTTAACATTTAATTTATGATTTAAATATTTGACGGAGAACTATGGAGAAATAAAAGAATTAAAAGTCAAATATTAGTTAAAACCCTATTTTGAAGGAAATCGCACTTTTGAGCTTATTTGAGGATTTTGCCTTGGTTTTTGGGCATTATGTGATTATTGAATTTGAGAGACTGATCAAATTGATCTGAGCCTGAGACTTTAGGGTTTCGTGTTCGACTTCCTTGGGGAACGAGCCATCTCCAGCGGAAAGCAATTCAGAGAGTGTGAAATATCACTTGATCTATTGCCAGCAGAGGTTTTCTTATTCAGAGAAAACTACAGAGCTTCAGAGATTGTCCATTGTCAGAGATTCTTCAGTGTTCTGTATTCAGAGTTCATCTATTAGCTTGGACGCACCATTTCAGAGGATTAGATATTAATTTTGGTGGAGGCCGTACAAGTTACATTTAATACAGCAGCTGGCCGTACATTTCTGACAGGCCGTACCAGCAATAAAAGACGTGCTTCCTTGTTTTGACACATACGCCTATCTTCAGATCACATCCCTTCACCATTGGAGGCGCCTACAGTGCTGAAGTCATATTCGGTCATCAGATAGCAGGAGGAGAGGAACATTTATTTCTGCCGTACAATTCTGTACTTCTGTTGCAGCAATTTCCAGGTTCATAAAATATTGCAAATTCATTGTTTTAATTAATGCATGTATCTGGGTTTTCCTGTAATCATTAGAAAAGATCAAATAGAGATACTGGCGTCTATATTTCTTCATTTCCAGAGCTTTATAAATTTTATTGAATTTATTTCAAATTATTGTCAAAATCGTACCTTTCAAGTATTGCTTCAAAAACACAAAAAAATCACAAAACATCAAAAACTTCAGAAAAAACCTAAAAATCAGTCAGGGGAGCAGTGTCGGGAAACTAGGGTTTCTGAGGGAATGAAGAGAGATCAGACTATTGGTTGGCTCGGCGTGTGGGTAAACCATAAGCTAAAAATTGATGGAAGATGATGATGGTTTTGTGTATCCTACAGGTTCAGTTGTGGTTGTAGGAACTTGGTTGCGAACATACATGATTAGAAAGAATGGCATACCTGCATTTGAAGACTACGAGAAACACAAAACCATTCTTGTGTATTTGCACCTTGTTATAGCAACAAATGTTAAGTTGTTAAAGCATCATTCCAGACCAAAGACAAAACAACTATGGGCACTTAGTAATGTTGATCATGAAGCAATATTGGGTACTCTTAAGCAAAGAGATGACCCTTTAGGCACACTTGAATAGCATTTTCAAGAATGGAAGGTACAATGCTTATGTTCATTAGTGTTATTTATTTAATACTGATGTTTTGTATACTATTGCAATGTAGGTATCTTTAATAGTGATATTTTTGGCACGATTGATCATGGACCTGTTGCAACAATAGCTAGCTCTGATCCTTTCAGAGAGGTATGCGACAAATTACAACAATATAGATTGGTTATTCTAAGTGTCTTTTATAGTTTGCATCACCATCTAATCATATTTTGTGTCATTTATAATAATATAAATTGGTTATTCTACGCATCTTTTATAGTTTGCATCACCAATTCATCATCATTTAGTTTGTTTAGATTAATATAGATTTGTTAGTCTAAGCATCTTTTCTATTGTGACAATATAGATTTCTCATTTTCCCATTTTTGTGATATTCCTAGCACGAAATTGGTTATTCTAAGCTACCTTGATGGTTTGTACAGGTGCTTGTCAGTCCAAAATGTGAACATACTACTATTGTGGAAGACTGTGCCCTGAATGCCTCAAATAGGAAAATTTTGTAAAATTTGAATTTTCAAATGTGAAACAATGTAAAAAGGCCATAACTGTGTATGGGTATAATCTATATCCAGTGATTTTTTTTGAAATATGAGTCAAATGTCTGGCATTGTATAAAGGGTATGTTTAAAATGTAAAGGGGTCTATATTTTGGAAACTCATAGGTTGAATTAATCATATAGGTGTATGCTTTGTTACTATTATTGGGAAAATTCTATAAGAACTTTTTGTACTTAATCGAGCTACAACCAAAGGTTTTCTTCCTGGTTCTTTCTTGTTGGTATGCTCATTTGAACTAGGTTTTGTAATATCTCCTATTTATATATAATAAATTACAATGGCTTTCCACTTTTGCTCCTCAAATCCAACTTGGGTACAACTTCATTTTTAGCAACTTTCATGAGGTTTTTAAGGAAATCAATGTTTCCAACCTTGCCACACCCTATAAACTCATCAAACACGTCTATTAGAACCTGCACAATCTTGATCCAACCTTAAATCTTCCTACCCCCATGTTTCATTGACATTAAAAAGTTGTAACCACTATTTTTCACCTAATTTCACTCATTTTTGCAATGCATGGCAACTCACCAACTCAAGTACAGACCTTTCCAGCTCTCTAAACCCACATAGTCACCTTATATAGTCCTAATAAAATCTACCATGGCCATACCATCCAACTTTAGACCGTACAATAGATGGTATGGCCTTTTAGCACTTTGGACTCTTAAGGGAAATCATCGGTCTAATGTAGCTTGGAGTGATTCGGCATATTTGGATTGAAAAGAGTACCATCCCTAGTGTAAACATACCCATTTGGACATGTTGGAATAGTTCGTTTGGTCGTACAAGTTGCAGAATGAAAGTTGCACCACTTTGCAACTTATCTTACAACTTTTTTCTTAACTGAAAACTTGCCACCACGGGAAAACGCCTCTGAAATAGAAAAAACCAAGAGAGGTTATTGTAAATGGGCCAAACACAATCCCATAGCCTCAAATAGAGAGTCTATAAACATTATGGTTTTTGAGAAATAGCTCTTCAAATATTGTTTCCTTTTAGCACTTTGGACTCTGAAGGGAAATCGCCAGTCCAATGTAGCTCGAAGTGATTCAGCGTATTTTGATGCAAAAGAGGACCATCCCTAGTATAAACCTACCAATCTAGATGTTTTTGAATATTTTATTTGGTCATACGAGTTGTTGAATGAAAGTTGAACCGCTTTGCACCTTTACACTACTTGCATCTGACAACTTTTCGCTTAACTAAAAACTTGCCACCACAGGAAAATGCCTCTAAGATAGAAAAAACTGAGAGAGGTTATTGTAGATGGGAAAAACATGATCCCATAGCCTCAAACAGAGAGTTTGTAAACATCATGGTTTCTGATAAATAGCCCTTCAAATATTTCTTCATTTAACGCTTTGGACTCTTAAGGGAAATCATCAGTCCAATGTAGCTTGGAGTGATTCAGCGTATTTGGGTGTAAAAAAGGACCATCCCTAGCATAAACGTACCCATCCAGACATGTTGGAATAGTCCATTTGGTCATATGAGTTTCTGACTAAAATTTGCACCACTTTGCAACTTTACACTGCTTGCATCTAACAACTTTTCCCTCAACTGAAAACATGCCACCATGGCAAAATGCCTCCGAGATAGCAAAAACCGAGAGAGGTTATTGTAGATGGGCCAAAAAAAATCCCATGGCCTCAAACAGAGAGTCTGTAAACATCACGATTTCTGAGAAATATCCCTTCAAATATTGCTACCTTTTAGCACTTTGGAGTACTCTTAAGGGAAATCGTCGATCTAATATAGCTAGGAGTGATTCGACATATTTTGGTGCAAAAGAGGACCATCCCTAGTGTAAAATTACCTATCCAGATGTGTTGGAATAGTTCGTTTGGTTGTACAAGTTGTTGAATGAAAGTTACACCACTTTACAACTTTACACTACTTGCATCTAACAACGTTTCCCTCAACTGAAAACTTGCCACCACAGGAAAACACCTCTAAGATAGAAAAAACCAAGAGAGGTTAGTGTAGAGGGGCCCAACACGATCTCATAGCCTCAAACAAAAATTTTGTAGGCGTCATAGTTTCTAAGAAATAGTCCCTCAAATATTGTTGCCCTTTTGCACTTTGGACTCAAGGGATTTCACTGATTGAACGTAGCTCAAACTTCTTCGGCCTATTTGGGTGTGAAAGGGGACCATACCTAACCTAAATGTAACCATCCAGACATGATGGAACAGTCGGTTAGGTCATACGAGTTGTAGAACAAGATTTATTTATGCACTTACAAGTATTTTTTAACATCCAACCGAACTCCAATGCTGATTTTCATGTGAAAAAAAGCCATGAGACCATAGCTTGTTGCTTTCTTTTTAATGGAAACTAGTGGGTAGGAGAGTTAACTTCTTCAGAAATTTAATGTTTGAGATTGCAAGAAGACATCAAAATGGCTAGTGTACTAAATAAATTCTTATGATTTCTAAAGAATGTTGATAACTCTACTCAGTTGGCTTCTTTTTTCAAAATCATACAAATTGAACCTTGGCATCAATAGACTCTGTATATCAAGCTACCACAATTCAAGTTTCAATGATGAATATTTATCATGTATGTTTTAAATGACATTCAAGTTTATGGTGGTTTTGTTGTTTATATGATGCTATGTAATATTATAATCCTAATTCATCCTTCTACGCTGAATATATATATTTTTTATTTTTATATGTTTTTTTACTAACAAACCCAAAATGAACCGAACCACCCCCAAAAAAAATTTATCTGAACCGGTGAACCAAACCCCCGAACCCGAACCCAAACATGAACATGTAACTTAGTTTGCAAGTTATTTATTGGGAATTGATCAATTTTTTTTGTGGGGGGGAGTCTTAAAAAAGGTTGAGGAAGTCATTTTGGGGATTGATGAATGTAATTTTCTAAAGAATAAATAAGATCGTATTGAGTTACTTTGCAAAAACTATGGTTTCTATAGAAAAAAAATGTTGTTTTCTCCATTGTTCAACCCCTACACAACAAGTAAACAGCTACATAGCATGTGGAATGAAGGGGAAGCAGGCCTGAGACCCCTTTAAAGTTGGTTTGAGTGCTTTCTTTTCATTTTTTGTGAGTTTTGTGCCAAGTTTTATCAATGCGGGTAGTGAACCCAGTTTTGCATTTTGAGTAAATTATGAATTATTGAAACCCTCCACCCACTGTACCTTTCATGTGGCTCAGTGGAGAGGTTGTGTACAATATGATTTGAATGTGTGTAGGTCCATTTAAGAAAGGGGAATTGATTTGTGAGTCTTGGAGTTGTTGTCCTAAGAAAATCATTGCTTAAATTGTATGAAAATGGAGCTTTTAGCCTAGGGTTTGTCAAAATCAATGAGAGTGGGGGAATATCTTTAACATTTAAGCATATTGGAGTCATAATAGAGGTTTCTGAGTTGGTGGAATGGTCAGGGGAGTTGTGCAAGTGGGAATTTCAATAAACCCTATGCATTTGCATGGTAAACAAACGCTTTCATGGGATAGCTTGTTAAAGGACCTGTAGGTGTAGAATAATCTTAGAATTTGTTGTTTTATGACACAACTCAAGATTGTTTGTGGTGTTCTTGTGAAGATCAAGTGTTTAAAGGGCACTCACTTTCTGAAAGAGGGATAATTCACTAGCTTAGGACATGGGTATGTTAAGTGTTTTAAAATTTGGTCCAAAGGAGTCAAGGGTAGTTTTCACATATGTTTTCACCCACACTCTGCATCAATCCATAGCTTTTTTGAAAGCACTTGTTTTAGGCTAATAGCCATAACAACAAGCCAGTGAACTATTTGATAAAAAGCTTCAGTACACATGTATGAAAAATGTAGTAGCATACACAAGGCAGTGAAGTATTTGAAAAAATGCCTCAAAGAAATGTGGTCTCATAAAATCCATGACAAGCAAATGCAATTGACAACTGCTCCTAGTTATTAGTTATGTAATGTGAAGTAATTGCATAACTGCTTAGGTTGGCTTTACAAAAACTATATTGTAATTGAATTTTTTTCACCTATCAGCATCTAGTTGTTAGTTATGCAATGTGAAGTAATGCTTTGAGTTTGAAAGATGTGCAATACAATGTAATCAGCAATATGAATATAAACTACATAATACAACCATTTTTTTTATGCTATTGTACATTGATATTTAACCATTGCTCACTTGATTAAATTTCCAAAGATTTTAATCATGCACATGAGGAAGAAATTAAATTTAGATTGTCAACTTTTATATATCAAATTATCCAATAATCTTGAGTGTATCTCCATATACAAAAATGGCATCAACACCAACTCAAACAAAGTTTTAAAAAATGTGGCATATTCCATCTCGATGTCTATTCAAAATTTACATGCCAAAATTTCTATCTCATCCTAAACTATTGGTGGATCATCAAAATGGAATCTCTTTGAAGAACTCATTGGCTCTGAAGGTAGTTGCACAAGAAAAATTCAAACCATAATTGAGATTAGTTATACTATATGATTTAAAATCTAATAATTAACATCAAAATCAATATACATTGAATTATAATTAAACTCTAAAATTGAAATCTTGATTACCTTAAATATTTGTCTCTTCAAAGGGTCAGGAGTCCTAGAATATGCCCCTCTCAAAGAACCGACCAAACCAACTTTTGTAATGTCAATCTATATATGTGACCAAAAACATAAAATTGATCCAAGTTAGCATACAATTGTCAGTAATAGGAACATATAAATACCAAACACAAAATAAAATAAACACATACCTTCTTAGGCTGATCTTTTTCTTTATCTCCTTTAGGTGTTTCGACACCTCCTCCTTGAGGTGTTTCAACACATACTCCTTGAGGTGTTCCAATACCTACTCCTTTAGGCATTGTGGTAATTATCAACAATGATGTATAGCTCATAACTGCTTGTACATAAAAATGACAAGTACATATGAAACTACCAATCTATGTCGATGTATGTATAATCAATATAAGATCTTAAAAATCTTAATTCAATTGAATTTGAGTTAAATTACCTTCCTCTTATCTAACATTGCACTTCCATAATCTAGACAAAGTTGCACCTCACTCGCACTAGGTATTTCCTACAAGAGGAAAATAAGATAAACATATAAGTTATTTTATAATTTCATTAATGACAATTCAAATGACAAGCAAGTATATAATAAAAAAATGTAATTAAGTGAGTGTGAAAATATATCCTATGTGTGTGTCTAGGCCAAATGAAATGGCCCTAAGGGTGCTATCAGTCACCTATGTGAGCTCCTCCTCAGACATCAACTATTAAATAGACCATTTAAATAAATATTAGTACTTTATACAATCTCTTATTAATATTCATTTAAAAACAAATGCAAGTTATGAATTTACAACTTAAATCTTTCTTGTGTCACTATTCCAATGCCCCCCACTCTAGTAGGAGAGGACTCTATAGGGTGCACTCCACTCCCCGGCGTCTGATCTATAATGTCCATATCATGGAGGTCATAATCAGAAGTGTCGAAGAGATGCACAACAGTTTATACAAGATAACCCAAGCATATTTGGTGGCACATAGAGCAAGTATGTGGCACACAAATATGTGGACCTGACAAGGATGATGTAGCAACACTCGAGCCATCACCAACATCACTAGAATGTGGTCGAGCTATTGTAGAAGCATGTGAAACAAAAAGACCACTCAAAGAGTGAATAGCCTAGATAGTCTGTGTGGCTGCATCTTGCATAATATCTAGATGATATACTGGAGATGGCGAAGGAAGGGGAGGAGGGGGAACATATGGGCACAGGACTACTCTAACTAACCCTAGTCTATCGTGGGCCATACCTCCACCAATGCCCTGGAAGGGTTTAATGTCAAAGTAATTAACATGATGCCCTAACACAAACTCAGCATATAATTTTTTAATAAAGTATAATGGTATATCACAATTGTTGTTCGGTGGTTTATCAAAACCCATACACCAGTGATCCCAAAAGTTATCTACAATGTCCCTATGTGTGCATCATTTTATAGAAATTTTTGGTTTATTAACATTAACTGGCAAACCAGTGCGGGAGTTAACAAATAAAGAGGCTATTTGGGCTTTGGTTATTCTGAGATCTTTCACATCATCATAAGATAATCCACATGCCTAATATTCTCTCATGTCTTCTCGCCATGAATGAAAGGAATTATGTTGGGTGGAGATGGTTTCTATCTTTTTAATTATTTCCTTCAATGTTTTTGATATCTCAGATAATCAAGGGATTTTTGTATAAACAGTAGAAATGCCCCTAATTGCTGCAATTTTTCGCCAATTAAGTCTTCAATTGATGACTATGGAGGTGGTGGAGCATTTGGCATTTGTGCATTTTCATTCTCAGCTGGTGGATCATTTGGAATTTGTGCATTTTCATTCTCAACAACCATAATGCCTAATTAAAGTTAAAAACTAATTAATATAATTGAAATTAGACAATATAAATGAAAATATTGTAAAAATACCCTAGTTTTTAAAAAAATCCAAAAAAACCCCTACTTTTTAACAAAAATCTATAAGATTCTCTATTTTTTAATAAAAATACATAAACAACACTATTTTTTAATCAAAATCTATAAAAACATTCATTTTTAATCAAAATCCATTCCAAACTTGTATTTTTCATAAAAATCAATCAAAAGCCCTATTTTGAAAAAAAAATCATAAAAAACTAACTAAAATTATACAAATCTAATACAAAATTCAATTAAAGCAAAAAAAATCCAAAAACTCACCTCCAAAATCAGATATCAGCTAAATAGGATATCTGATATGTGAAAATCCTCCTCACTGTACACTTGTGGCCTCTATGCAAATGCTAAATGATTTTAACCACCTGAAATAGATATATATGTGTATGTGTGTGTGTGTGCCTCAAATTGGATATCCAATCCAAATCGGATATCCAATATGGAAATCATGGTTTGGGCATTTCTTTGGAGCAATGTACTGACACCCAAGCCACAAAAAAGTCAACTTGGATTTTTCATGTTTTTGGGTTGATGAAAAACGTAATTTTTTTCCCATTACCACTTTTTGGCCCATCATGATCCTGCACATACCCTTAAGTTAACTTAATCTTAGATCTAATGAATGAACTATAAACCACAAACAATCAACACATCAGAAACATAGAGAACACCAAGATTTTTTTAACATGGAGACCTTTTTAAGGGAAAAATTATGGTGGATGTCAGTCCACAATATTTTACCCTATTAAAAGTATAATGAAGAATAATGGGAATGCACATGCATTCAGGCACACTGCCTAGAGCTCACTGCTCAAATACAAGAGGGCTCAATACAAGAGGGTTCACTACCCAAAGAAGGCACACTATCTTACAGCAATACGGATTAGATCCACAAGGTATGCACTAAGAAAATAGCTTCTACAAAAGATTGATTATAGTTCCGATTAAAAGCACAGAAACACTCCTTCACACTTCACTCAAACTTCTTCACACTCTGCTATGCAATCGAATGATTAGTCACTATTTTCACACTTTCTCTTTCTCTGGCACTTCTTCACTACATAACTTTGCACAAACATCTACTCTTATATATCTGCAACATGGAATTACATCAACAACTTCGTCGTCTAAAATAAAATATAAAACATATACACAATGTCGACTCAAATTTACAAGTAAATTTTCAATGCGAATCAAACATCGTCAGCCACAACATAATGAAGAATTAAAACAATATCATTGAGTGCACCAAACATTCAAATTTTAATCTCCAAGGATCCACAATTTGTTACAACCACCATGTCAGCCAAGAACATAAAAACCCAAACACACAAGAGAAAAATCATAGACCACAAACAAACCGATCAACGTGGACGTGCAACAAAGATAAAGCATGATCTAGAACCATCCATAAGCATCAAGAATCAGTAGAGAACCATTCGTATTAACTGAAATTACTAGAATCACATTAACTTCAATCAAGAACACTAACTAAAGCCACATAAAAACTATCAGAACACAACTATTCATAACACAGTTAAATCTTCACACAGACCTCTAAAACTTTTAGTGGATAAAATCGATACACTCAGTAAGAAACCCTTTAGTCCACAATGACTAATCATCAATGTACTAAGCAACACACCTTCATGACCTTCACTATTCTACTGTCAACCTAAAACTCTTTCTTTAACAATTTTGTCAATATCCTCGACATATACAGCCTACAATACATCAATGCTAATAGTGTTGACATCAATGACAACCACATATTAGCAACACAACCACAGCATCCAACAATCTCCCCCTTTGGCATTGATGGCAACACATGATATGAAAAACACCATCAACATAACCCTCAATTATCACTTACTCCCCCTTAGATTTTGACTCTTCTCCTCATGTTGTTTTTCACATTGCTTTTCTCCCCCTTTGGCATCAATGGAAAAGATAAGCGTTATCTTTCAACATACAATATCTAAACCATATATCTGTACATCTGACTACTCCCCCTGAGTAGCAGCCAAAAAAACATCAATCTAGATCAAAATATAGCTATGAAGCACATAGATTGATGCAAGTAAATTCATCTCTAGTTCTTATTAGGAGGGGTAGTCACCCCTTGCATCCCTCTGAGATAGTCAAAAGTATCCTTTGGAAACATCTTGGTGAAAATGTCTGCAATCTATTCTTTGGTAGGCACATACTCTAGTTTGACTTCTTTCTCACTCACTTTCTCCCTCGGGAAGTGAAACTTGATTGATATATGCTTGGTCTTAGAGTGTAGCACCGGAATCTTCGATATGTTTATTGCACTTGAGTTGTCACAGTATATGAAAATAGGCCCATCATATACTATTTTGATATCTTTAAGCATCTATTTCATCCATAGCACTTGAGTATAATTATTTGTAGCAGCAATATGCTATGCCTCAGCAGTAGATAGGGAAATGGAATTCTACTTTTTACTCAACCAAGACACTAGCTTCTTCCCTAGGAAGAAGGCACCACCATTGGTGCTTTTCCTGTCATCTACATCTCCTTCTCAATCCACATCAGTATAGGCACTCAAGTAAAATCATCATCTTTAGGATACCAAATCCAAAAATCAATTGCTCCTTTCAGGTATCTAAAAATTCTCTTTACAACAGTCACATGAGATTCTTTCGAACCAGCTTGATATCTAGCAACCATACACACAACATTCATGATGTCTGGTCTGGTCTAACTTAAGTAGAGCAATCCACTAATCATTGACATGTATCTTATTTTATTTTCCTTAGGATAATCATCATTATGTGTTAGCTTGCATCCAGTTACCATGGGTGTACCAATAGGCTTTGAGTCTTCCATGCCAAACTTCTTCAACGACTCTCTCACATATTTGGACTAAGATATGAACATCCCATTGTCTAACTAAGTGACTTGTAATCCTAGAAAGAACTTCATCTCTCCAATAATACTCATTTCAAATTCACTTTTCATTTCATCAGAAAACTTCATACATAGATCATCATCACCTCCAAAAATAATGTCATCAACAAAGACTTCAATAATCAACTCTTTATCATGATCCAACTTAAAATACAAGTTGTTGTCAGCAGTACCTTTATTGAATCCAAGCTTTAGTAAGTATTTATCTAGTCTAGCATACCAGGCTCTTGGGGCTTGCTTGATTCCATAGAGAGCTTTCTTCAATCGGCAAACCATGTCTTCCTTATCAGTTAGTTGAAATCCATCTGGTTGTTCAACATATACCTCTTCTTCTAACTTACCATTTAGAAAGGTTGACATCACATCCATTGGATAGAATATGTAGTTCATATATCTAGCATAAGCAAGAAATAATCTTACAGCTTCAATTCTGGCAATAGGGGAAAATCTTTATTCAAAATTAATACCTTCCATTTTTTAATACCCTTTACATACCAATCTTGCTTTATTCTGAACCACTTCACCTTGTTCATTCAACTTATTCTGAAAGACCCATTTAGTACCAATCACATTTTTATCTTTATGTCTAGGAACAAGAATCCATGTATCATTCTTTTCAATCTGCATCAATTCTTCCTTCATAGCTTTCATCCAGTTTTCATCATTACAAGCTTCATTGACATTGTTAGGCTCGGTCTTGGAAATCAGACAATACTCTTATGAAATCCTTCTTCTAGTTTGCACACCTTTATTCTTATCTCCTATAATTTGATCTTCAGAATGATTTATCTTTACATACCTTAGAGTTTTAGGATTCTCTCACACTTTTGGTTCTTTTGTTCTTTCTTCTGCACTTCCACTTGTCTCTCCTTCTTGACTTTCTTGATTTATCAAAATAATATGAACTTGATTCTATGTCTTAGAATTCTTCCCTTTGTCTATACTATCTTGCTGGTCATATGAATCATATCCACAATATCTAGATGATCTAGTAGAGTCCTCATCAACTCTAACATTTTCATTTTCAACCATTTTTCTGAATCTTCTACTATAGCACCGGCAAGCCTTGCTTTTAGTATAGTAACCTAGAAAAATTCCTTCATCGCTCCTTGCATCAAATTTTCCAATGTCTTCATATCTCTTAATATAAAACTTTTTTCCAAAGATCTTTAAATATTTAATAGTAGGCTTATAGCCAAACCACAGCTCAAAAGGAGTCTTACGAAAAATACCATTGACATTTACCCAATTTAGAGTGTACACTGTAGTGCTTACAACTTCTTTCCAATAGATGTGAGGCACATTTCCTTCCAACATCATTGTTCTAGAAACATCCAAAATTGTTTTATTCTTTCTCTCTACAACTCCATTCTATTGAGGGGTTTGGGGAGCAGATAACTGTCTTTTGATTCCATGCTCTTCACAGAAAGAATTGAGATCCTGGGAGGTGAACTCACCACCTCTATCTAACCTTAGGCATTTGATCTTCAGACTTGTCTCATTCTCTATCGTAGCTTTGAAACTTTTGAACTTCTCTAATGCTTCACATTTTTCTCTTAAGAAAGCAACACATATCATCCTAGAGTAATCATCAATAAGAAACATAAAGTACCTTTCTCCTTCTAGACTTATGATTCTGGAGGGACCGCAAAGATCAGTATGCACCAGCTCCAATATTCTATTAGAATGATGTTGTTTGCTCCAAAAATAAACTCTATTCTATTTCCCCATCTAACATTCCTTGCATATTGTGTTAGTAGGCTTCACTAGCTTAGGTAGATCTCTTACTGCTTGAGTGGAGCTTACCTTGACAGTGGTATCAAAATTCCCATGACACAGCCTCCTATGCCATAACAAGCTTTCATCTACTTGAGCAATTAAACAAATTTCATTAGCAACACTCAAGTTAAAAATATTACCTCTTGTTTTTGTACCTATATCAATTACATTTCCAAAGATTCCAAGTATCCTGCATTTTCCATCTTTGAACTGAAGATTGTAACCCTTGTCCACCATCTATCCAGCACTCTACAGGTTATGCTTCAAGCCTTCAACATAAAGGACATCATCAGAGTTATGTTTACCACCAAGACAAATAGATCCTCTGCCACAAATCACATCAACATTGTTATCTCTGAATCTTAAAACCCCACCATCATATTTCTCTAGACTTACAAATTTTCTTTGGTCACCAGTCATATGATGTGAGCATTCGTTGTCAATAACCCACTCATCCTTTTCTTCAATTCGGGTTGCAAGATCTTTCTCAAATTTAGCAGATTCAGTAGCCACCGGACCACTTTCCTTGATAGCAATGAAAACCCATTCATCTTCATTTTCATTTTCTTTATCAAATTCTTCATTAGTCACACCTTCTTTAGCATAATATCATTTCTTTTGAAATCTAGGTTTATTAGGCTTACACCTAGGAACTCTTTCAAGACACCTTAAAGCAAAATGGCCTATTTTACTCCAAGAGAAACATTTAATGAGAAACTTTCCTTTATACTTACCTTGTCCTCTGCCTTCTTTCTTCACAATCAGTGCTTCTATCCCTTCTACCTCTCTTTCTTCATCTTCAAGTTGTTTCATCTCTTCCTCATAGTTGAATGTCTATCCAAAAATATCTTGAATCATATCTTTGCTTGTTTCTTCTAGATACAAAGGCCTTAAATGGAGATTCAATCTTGGGGGAAAAATCACCAAATTCACTCAACTCAAAGGTAGAAATTTTACCAATCAACATATCTCTTGTCACATTTGTTACTGTTCTAAGCTCTTTAATAGCATGAGCCTTTGATTTGTAAGAGGAAGACAATGATTTGAGCACTTTAGCTACAATTTCTTGTTCATCTAGGGTACCACCAGCACATCTAATAACCATCACAAGTTCAATTACTCTTTGCATAAAAGAAGAAATATTTTCATCTTCACCCATCTTCAAAGTTTCATACTTGCCTTTCAAACTATGTAGCTTAGCAACCTTCACAAGTGCATCTCCTTCATACAAAGTCTCCAGTTTCTTCCAGATCTCATGAGTTGTCTTCAAATCCATCACATTTGTCATTTCCAAATCCTTCAGAGAACTCAACAAAGCTTCAATATCCTTAATGTTAATCTCATCCTCTTTAATCTCATCAAGAGTGGAAGGACCATTCTTAGGAATAACATATATGTTCTTTGTAATCTTCTAGAAGGGTTCACCAATACACCTCAAATGACACTTCATTCTAGCTTTCCATAGAGAGTAGTTTGTTCCATCGAATTTAGGACTATCCTTCTTGTATGATTCCATCTCAGATCACCTCAAGTTTTTAAACTTCTTCGAAGGAACTAGCTCTGGTAAAAATTGTTGGAAAAACAAGAACAAAAAACTGAGAGGCAGAGAATTAGTTGTCACGGAATATTTAGACTTTTCAAACTTAACTTAACTTAACCTCAAACCTAATGAATGAACAATAAACCACAAACAATCAACACATCAAAAACATAGAGAACACCAAGATTTTTTTTATGTGGAAACCCTATTAAGGGAAAAACCATGGTGGATGTTAGTCCACAGTATTATACACTATTAGAAGTATAATGAAGAATAATGGGAATGCACATGCATTCAGGCACATTGCCTAGAGCTCACTGCTCAAATACAAGAGGGCTCACTGCCCAAAGAAGACACATTATCTTACAGCAATATGGATTAGATCCACAGGGTATGAACTGAGAAAATAGCTTCTACAAAAGCCTGATTACAGTTTTGATTAAGCACAAAAACACTCCTTCACACTTCGCTCAAACTTCTTCACACTCTACTCTGCAATCGAATGATTAGGTCACTAGTCGCACACTTACTTTTTCTTTAGCACTTCTTCACTACTTAACTTCGTACAAACAACTGCTCTTATATATTTTCAACATGAAATTACATCAACAACTTCGTTGGCCAAAATAAAATATAAAACATATACATTATTTCATCCTAAATTTATAAGTAAATTTTCAATGTGAATCAAACGTTGTCGGCCACAACATAATGAAGAATTAAAACAATATCCTCAAGCACTCCAAACATTCAAATTTTAATCTCCAAAGATCCACAATACTTTACAACCACTATGTCAGCCAAGAACATAAAAACCCGAACACACAAGAGAAAAATCACAGACCACAAGCTCACCGATCAACATGGACATGCAACAAAGATAGACCATGATCTAAAACCATCCACAAGCATCAAGAATCATCATAGAAGCATCCATAGCAACTGAAATTATTAGAATCACATCAACTTCAATCAGGAACACTAACTGAAGCCATGAAAAAACTGTCAAAACACAACTATTCATAACATGATTAAATCTTCACGTGGACCTATAAAAATTTTGGTGGATAAACTAGATACACTCAGCAATAAACCCTTTAGTCTGCAATGAATGATTTTCAATGTACTAAGCAAGACACCTTCATGACCTTCATTGTTCCACTGTCAACTTGCAACTCTTTCTTTAAAAATTTTCTCAATATCCTCGACATACACAGCCTACAATACATCAATGCTAATAGTGTTGACATCAATGATAACCGCATATCAACTACACAACCACAGCATCCAACAAATTCAACCCTAATTCAAATGCATATCACAATCTTTAATCTTAATCATTGGTTTACCTTTCAATCTGAGCTTGTCATTTGAAAGTCATATTTTCTATAAATTGGCTTGACCTTCACCATTATTACTGCTTAAATCTTATGACTTTTGGAAGCAATCAACTTTCTTAATCTTTGATTTTTTGCTAATAACACTATCATGAGGCAATACTTGCACACTTAAGAGAAATTTGAGGGCAATTATCATACAACGATAAAATGGAGAAGTGTGATCGAGGTTATTCATGGAATTACATAGATGTTCGGTGAGATCTTTCTATTATTTATGCCTTTATATTTCCATTTTTCTTTGTTGTTAGTGTAGGCTTAGTTTGATTTTATGCATTATATTGCTGAACCCGTGAATTTTCTTATGTTACAAGTAGGATAGCAAGTTGAAAGTTTTGTGATTGAAGAGTTGTTTGAAGTTGACCTATTTGTGATGGTTGAATATTTTGAACCCCTGCTCTGCATCAACAAATCAAACAACTGCAAGAAATAATGCAATGATAAATCAATATTTCATTGATATATTTAATCCATATGCTATCTAAGAACACAAAATGGAGACAACTTCTACAGTATTTTCATTGATTTGCTCAAACTAATTGACATTGTTATAGAAATCTATGCATTCATTTATTGTAAATAAAACTATAACTCATGGCTAAGCATTCTCTATTTCCTTCCCCTATACAAAAGAGAAGAAAAAAGAAGATATAGAAGAAGCATAGGAAGCACTAAAAACTATCGACAGTTGACACCTAGATCCCTCATCTTCCATTGATCTGTAACTTCTTTTGCTTCCTAAAGAATCTTCAATCTGCACCTTAGTTCATGCATCTTATATTCACTTTCCCTCTAACAGAAAACATTCTCCACCATGAAAAGTCATCATTCACATTCATTCTATAGTTGAAAATATCTATTTGTGAAAGAAAAAATCTTCGTAAAAGTCTTGTCTTCTCCTTTTACCTTTTAACATTTCACATAATTTATCAATCACTTGGCTTGGAAATAGAATATTACTCCCTGCTCATGAAAAAAACTTCACTCCATTTTACCTGGGCTGCTAATATTTTATTCCTCTATAAAAACTTTTACTCTTCTCTTTTTATCTTTTCACAATAGAAAATGAGCTTTACCCGTGAAAAAAAATTTCTCCTTTTAATATTTTCCCAGCAATGAAAACCCCTATTTCATAAAGTGAATAATTTAATTCCACTTTTCCCATGCCTCCCTTTATTTTTCATATTTAAAATCTTTCTTATTAAAATGTGAGAGGCTCAAATAGTTTCCATCAGGCAATATTTATAATTCACCAACAAAGTAATATTTGAGCAATGCCTTTTAAAAATTTGTTACCAAGCCCACCACAAACCTTCTCAATACATCACGTAGGCTTTACAAAGTGTTAATGAACAAGAGAAAATTTCCCCACTCCCCATCATTTGAAACTTGACCCTGGTGGGTCCCCCATGAGCTAGCGGGGGACAACTCGGATCTATCCACACCTCCACCCTCTGGTCTGGTGCAGGGGAACCTTGGGTCTCCATGCCTCTTTGAGGCCTTGTTTGTTTTTTTTTTTTTGATTTCAAGCTGACTTTGATGTAATAATGTCTTAAGGGCCATCTTAAATGACTTGTAATAGGTTTTCTAGGCTGCTTGTTGAGTTTTTGGTCTTGGTGATAAGTTTCAATGTAATAACAAGGTCTCCATCCTCACTTTGTAAGTTTGGTGCACCTTGAAAAATTAAAGAATTAAAATTCCATGATGCAACCAAGTGCTTGAGGGGATTTTCCTTGGTGTTTTGAAATGGTTTTAACTCCTTTTGACACCTCTTGAGGGCTCTTTGTATTTGGGCTTGTGGAAGTTGTAATAACTTGCCTTAACTAGGCAATTAGGTGTCAAGATGATGTTTTGTTAGT
>VDFB02274714.1:13482706-13572792 GCA_007258455.2 Sequoia sempervirens
TTTTCCATGGAAAAAATATGTACATATAGAAACCAAAATAAAAACAAGAATTCCAATCATTTTTTGTTTTTGTTTCAATAAACACCATGTTCAATATTCACATGACAGGCCCACAAACAATTCCACTCATGGCAAACATCAATTCCAAAAATTGTTTGTCTCTACTGTCCTAAGAATACATAGTCTGATCTTCACTATAAAGTGCATAAAACTGTCATTAATAACTTTCACATGGATAATAATTAAGCCAATCTCTCCGGTCAGTTTGTAAATTACTTAGTTATAGAAATTTCATCCAATTTTTAAACAGATCCAACGGTTAAAACAAAAGTTATGAGGGTTTTACCAAAATGGGTAACCCTTGGTAGGGTTCCAGGCTGGTTTTACAAAAAATGCCATATCTTTCTCATACCTTCATGAAATCAAATGAGACCAAGTTAAAAATGATGTAGAGACATATTAATACCTTATCCAATGACTTCCCCTTCAGTATCAGGCTGTACATTTCCGTATAAGAGCAAAGAATCACGTTTTTACAGTGTTTTCTGAGAAAAAAAATGAATTCCATTGATATTCTTCCATTACAAATCAATTTTCTCTCCCTGTTTTCGACCTGTGGAGGATTTTTATACATTGAGGACTAAAACTAACTCATATCAACTGACTATAACTGATTCCAATCTCCATTTAACTAATGGACTTAACATTTATTTAATTTTTTTGCTTTCTTGACAATGTTTACAATGAGGAGTAACTTTGAACATTATGGAACCAATAACCTAAAATATGATTTCCTAGGACTCAAATGACCTTATACATATAAAAAATGGATCATTAAGCCTTATTAAAATATTAAGACATCAAAAATGAATACTAAACCCAATAAGGCCTCATGGAGGCATGTGATCAAATAGGTGCTCCTACACCAAATTTACACAAAATGATTTACAACTATGTACAAGTTACTATAAGTTCTCATTTGAACATGTATAGGGTTACAAGTGAACTTGAAAACCATGGATATAATCTAAGTCAAAGATTCTGGTTTTGGCAAACAATGATAATGTAGGGTACGATGATCATCACTATCTAGTCTTCATTTTCTTGACCATGTGCATGTGGAACTACATGAAGATGTAGAGTGGTAGCAATTATTAAGTGACTATATTGATATACCTTGTTATCAAGTTGATAGTCAACAAAATGAATCCCATGCTGAACAAATTTGACTTGTTTTAGATATGTCCCTTGCACTACAACATAACCTGCATGGTAAACATGAACCTAAGGTAAGACATATGAATGTGTGCAACATTTTTGTGCTCAAGGTTTGTACAATATATATTTAATGTTTATAATGTAATGTGAACATGTGAATACAATGTCTATAAAATTTTAAGTTCAAACTCACCTGTGGGAAATGACATTCCATCACTTGTTTCAGGTTTTGTTAGCTTATTCCTCTCTTCTGTGGAATGCAATAAATAATAGCTAACACCTTCGATGTTTCCAGGCTCTACTATGACTGCAAAAACATCTCCTGTACACCAAATTTTACAAAATTCTAAAAAAATAAATGTCTCTAAAGATCATTAACTGGAGTATATATAATATTTAAATTATTGAAAACTACACCTTATTGCAACTTTTCTAACCAATCCTAAAATATGGTCATAATCAATTGAAATCAAAGGAATGTCTTCAAATCTTTCTTCCTTGTTTTCATCATATGTTTCTGAAACAACTAGTGGCACCATATCCCATTTACCAACATATCCAAGTTCTTGATTGTTGCATGCATAATCAGAGTTTCCCTCAATGCACTCAGTGCAAAAACAAGAGTAATCCCTTGTGTCTAATATCCATCCATGGCGACTATTTGAACTCCTAACACAATGCAAAGATCTTTTTTTTTTCTACCCTCTTGCATCCATGCGATCTTCCTATCCACACCTAGATACATATGTACAACAAAAGAAACTTATGTAGAGCAAATATGTATATATATATATATTAGAATTTAAATAAGTTAAAATTTTGATTTAATGTAATTTATACATACTGATATCTCCCAAAACACTCTGGCAGGAATGTGTTGGTTTGTTCTTGAAGATGTGCCAAGCCACATTTGATGCAAAGTGTTTCTTGCACCATTCTAACAAATCATGTGCATTGTCTAGATGATCTTCTAGATAACTCATTTGATGCTTTCTTAAAGCTTGTTTGATGCAAGCTCCTGCTCCATCATGCTCACCCTTTCCATGCCACTCTAAAAAACTCCAAACATGTGGTATTTTGTATATTTTATGATATCTACAAAGTGCATAGAATGGCCGTGAAGATTTGAATTGTGCCGCACATCCATCTAACCATACAAAATGATTTTCAAATTTTACACCCCTGCTTCTCAAATTCTCAAAAAATATTGTAAAGAAATGTTGGACAAAAAGTGTGTCATGCTCTTTATCATCACTAATATA
Organism: Sequoia sempervirens; assembly: GCA_007258455.2. NCBI lineage: Eukaryota > Viridiplantae > Streptophyta > Pinopsida > Cupressales > Cupressaceae > Sequoia > Sequoia sempervirens. Next base: position 13,485,187 of record VDFB02274714.1, read on the forward strand.
AAAGTGATATTCTTAATGGCTTGTTCTTCATCTGTACTCTCAACACCATCCAATTCTGATTATGCATGTTGATAACACACATGAACCATAATAGTGATCTACTTTGAAAAGTAATACTCTGATTGAATATCCTTTTGGTGTACAAAGGATTAATTTTCTGTAAAGTCAACTATTGATAGAACTGTTCCACGCGGGAAAGTATCTCTCAATGTTTGGAATTGTTGTGCTTGCCACTTAGGAAAAAAGGAATGATGTATGTATGGTTGTATCAATTTTCAAAAATCTTCCATAAATTTTCCAATGGGAATCTCCTCTTCTACATAGTTCAACCTTGTGGATTCTTTCCCAAAATTTGTTTGCAACTTTACATACTTGTACCCGTGTTAGTAAAATATGTGAATAAATAATAAACCACACTTGATCAATGAAACACTACATCAAAGAGAATCCAAATAACAATCTATGAGAAATTGAAACATATAAACTCTCTAAAAATAATACTTACCTCTTGCAATTTACTGTCTTTGTTAGGTCAGTATCCTCAATTTTTGAAGGAAATTTAGACAAATTTCCACATGTCTCACAAATTCCTTTTATGTAGTTTATTTGAGGTCCATTTTCATGGTCACATAATATAGACTTTATGAAAAAACTTGCCTGTTTAGGAGGTGCATTTTGAAACCCACATCTTTCTTCTCTCATCTTTCAAAACATCTAATAGTAGAGATCGAATTCAATATGATAACGACAACAAGAAATTTCAAAAAACTTGTTTATCTTCACATAATATGGATTTAACCTTTGAAACATTGTTTTCCCAATCTTTATATGAGGATATTCATTACAAAAGTTCATATACATCTCAAATTGTGTTATGTCTAGCCAATTTTTGATATGATTTTCATAAATACTAGGTCCAATCCTGTGTCTCATAACATCTCTAGTATTTGATGATGGACGAGTCTGATCATGCCAAAAACTTGAGACCGAGTTCCTAACAACATCTTCAATCCTGTCAGAAGGGGGAGCTCTACACATAATTTCCCAATTTCCTTCTAAACTCTCATCCAAAAACTTTCTCTTTTTCTCATATTTTATCAATGTGGTTCTACTATAACCAATTTCAGTTGAAAGTGCAGACATTTTTCTTTTTCTTGCTATATCTTGATGTACAATAGATATCAACATCACCCTTCTTGTAGTGGCCTTATCCACTGATCGAGATCCTTTCCCAATGGAATCTAAACCCTTTTTAACATTTTGAACAATATCCTTTTGTAATCCCATGTGTTTCTTCTTATTTGATGCCAAATGTACACCCAACAATTGTAATGACTCTTTGAGCTCATCGCGAAGAAGTAAGCGTGATAACAATTGGGTTTTTTCAAGTGTATCAAGATGATTGAAATGATGATTGAGTCATTTCGTTTTAAGTTGATCATTGACCTCTTTCTCTTATTATAAAGGCTGGTTGGCATAATATTTAGGTTTCTCCATATCCATTTCAAATAAATATCTAAATTTCTATAGAAGTTTGTTTCTCACCTTCGGCTGGTTTTGTGCTCATCCATACCCGGTAGGAGAGTGATCGACCCTCTCAAGCATGCATTGTTTGAACTTGTGCCTCCTCCCTATCTTCAAGGACCATGCATTCTTGAGTGTCTAGATTTGGCTTGACTTGAGCATGAAAACTTCCTGCTTGTTGAACCCTTCCTACATGTCAAAAAATATTTTGCAAACAAAAGTGAGAGATGATGTTATATAAGTGAAGTTTATGTATGCAAGCAAACAAACTGATAAAACATGATGCCATAAGTGAGAGAATTTTGTGCTAGTTTTATATGCTCATCCATACTAGTAGAAGGAAGTGATCTTGACCCATCTCCAACAAGCATTGTTTGAACTTGGGTCTCCTCCCTAACTTCAAGGTCCATGTTTTCTTCAACGAATTCGTTTGATCCAATATCTAGATTTGGCTCGACTCCAGCTTGAGGAATCCCTAGAGCATAAAGCATAAAAATAATTTGAGAACATTGAAGTGATGAAAATAAAAGACCAAAGACACAAAACACAAATATTGAAACAAAAAGAATTGGCTTAAGGAATTGGAGTCAAGGATCATATAAACATTGCAACTTGCATGACCAAGATGACTTGAGGACATTTAAAAGTATTTATAGTCATTCAAGTTCAATGATGGTTAGAAACCTTCAAAACAAATGTTTGTTAAGACATAATTTAAATAATAATCTATCATATATAACTATTATTCCTTGACACCATATGGCTTGAGTTTTGATGTATACATGCGTTAGTCTCTAGAAAACCTGACATTGCATTGGCTTTAAGTATAATTTGAGTTCTAATTTTCAAATAATTCTAGAGCCTAGAATTGGGCATTTATTAAAATATTTAAAAAATATTTTTAACTATTGATCATTAGATTAAATTCAATGGGAGTTTAGAAAAGTATTAAGCTAATTAGATGCTACAATGTAGATTGGATAGGGGATATTGATCACCAAATATCAACATTAGAATGCTACTTCATTGTACATGAAGGTGTAGTTTCATGAATAATTAAGAAAAAATAATGGTTTCTTTCAAAGTGAAAAGTTAGAATATATAGGAATTTGCAAAGCCATAAAATAATTAATGTGGTTGAAAAAATTATGAAAATCAAAGTGGCATAGTGAGGGACACAAAATTTAAGGTTTCATTGGAGAACTAAGCATGTATTGAAGTACTCTATCACTTTCTTCATGAACAAAGTAAAGAGAAAATTGTGTAGATGCAATACTCAACAATGATAATGTGATGACAAAAACATTAAACAAAGGTATTGGTAAAAGATAAGTGTAAGGTTTGTAGGGAAGGATTTAATGTACAATATTTTAGTTTGAGAGTACATTTTAAGTTGGGGTATTGTAAGTTGAAAATGGTCATACATTAAACATTTCTAATTTTAATAAGAAAGCCAATGCAAAATGTATTCACATACAAATTTATGTTTAGGTGTACTAACCAAATTATTGGATAGAGTAATGCAAAAATTATGGATTCCATCCCATCAAATGAATACTCATGGTTTTTCAAAGTAAAAGTCCTAAACACACACTTGAGAGTGAAAGAGAGAAGAAATAAGCATGTACCTTGTTTCTTTCTATGATAATTTTCCAAGTTTTGTTCACACCTCTTATGTTCTTCTTCTTTTGACAATTTTCATTGAGACACATTTTTTCTTTTTCTTTGTTGTCCCATTTTCTTCTTCAACTTAAAGATGACTCAAAACAAGTCCTCTACCAACTTAGTTAAATTATCCTCCAAATTTTTCTTTGATTGATAAAAATGAAAAGTTGTCGAGCTCCAATATTTGCCTCCTTGATAAATGTGCAAAAATTTCTCCAAAATCTGTGCTCCAAGTGATATAAATGAGAATTAATCTTGCAATTTGATATCCAGAATAATGAAAAATAAGCTTCTATTTATATGCATATGGGATGGGAAAAAAATTATTCTAGTGTACATGGAATAACTAGATCCTAGTTTAAATGAATCAAGTAGTAAACAAACAAGTTATTTCATTGTGGATTTTGTTGTTGTTTAATTCATAGGTATGCACAACATATCTAGTAATTTTATAATTTTGTTAAAGTTGTCAAAATGTTAGAGGTATAATTTGAATTGAATTTTCTTAATTATATTTGAATTGAATTTCAAGTTACTTGTCAAAAATGTATAATAGAGGTATAATTTGAATTAAATTTTCTTCATTATATTTGAATTGAATTTCAAGTTACTTGTCAAAACGTATAATAGAGGTATAATTTGAATTGAATTTTCTTAATTATATTTGAATTCCACTGCCTTGTCAAAAGATTATATCTTGTTCTCAACTCAATGTTCATGTTGCTTAAGTCATTTTTAAAAAAATATTTATTGTGATCGACATGAATGAACTTAATTATAAAGTGGCATTGATTTCCCAAAAATTCTACTAGAGATCAAATGTATATTGAATATAAGGAAATGTAAGTTGTAAGAAATCATAAAATAAGAAAATATGTATGTATATGGAATATTTAAAGCAAATGCATACATATATTATGTGTAAACATGTTTAAACCATAAGCAAACACATGTACATACATGTAAAGGGATTCAATACATATAAACATAACACATATTATAAGCAAAGAGGAAAATGTATGCATATATCATATAAGAAAATATATATACATATCATATAAGCAAAATGTAGATTAAAGATCATCAAATGTCGAATACTAAAGATCAACAAATAAGCAAATGTATGTATGTCATATAAGCAAATGTAAGTTAGAGATCATCAAATCTCAAATACTAAAGATCATCATGTATAAGCAAATACATGTGGTAAAGATCATAAATCTAGTGTGCATGGCCTAATATGAATGTCTACTCCTAGTCAAATGGTCATCTGAATGAGAACGGTCATGCTCTGATGGATGTGCTGAGCCCTACAAATAAAATTGTGTATAGGATGTGTTAAATACATATAATTTATATTAAATAAATTTTATGAAAGTTATTTTTAAATATCAATCTAGATCCATGCATACATAAATATTGCATGTACATATACACATGTGATTATATAAAAATGTAAAACTCACATGTCCACTGGCAGCAGATTCATCCACAGAGTCACATCGATCATGCACACGATCTGGACCAAGGCTAGGAGTGATATGAGGTATGTCCACCTGTAACAATATTTATACATATATATATCAACTTACATGAATATCTAGTTAATTTTTTTTTTTAAATAATGAAAAAAGAATTGAAACATGCACATGCACACATACATGAATATCATCTGATATCGGATGACCTAAGTCCTTTGAAATGATCGCCTCCACTATATCCACCAAATGGTCAAGCAATGAATCAACATCTGCTTCCATCCGATCTATCCCATGTTGTGCCAGAAATGATGAATGTAGAGGACTATGAAGGTGAGATGGCATCGACGATGATGAACTAGAACCAATCAACATATCAGTAAAATCCATAGTTTGTGCAACTGCCAAATGAACTGTAGGTGGATCCTGATGCGCACTAGTGCTCGGCTGAGAGTGATGGGATCTTGGAACTGAACGACCTTTGCATCTCAAATGATCTCTAACATGCTCTATACCGATCCCATTGTTTGATGCAATGTTGGCATATGCCTCCAACAGGTCCTCAACCAAACAATGTAGAGTCATGCGTGCCATATCTCTTGTAAGTGCATCAAATTGCGTAGGAGTAGGGATGTCGACCACTATAAAAGGATCCATTGTGGTCCACTGTGCTAAAAATGGTGTGGATCAGGAATGTATGGACATCAAATACTGACCTACACAATCACTAGATATCCTAGTGGTGGCAGCCGCAATGTCACCTACAGTGTCAATTGCTTCCTTTTGGGAAGCAACGACAACCTCATCTGCTATGGGGGCTAGAATTGGGGTGAGAGTAGGAGACCTCTCACCAACCAATACCCTAAATACTGGGGGTGGTCTGTAAGGCCACCCAATCAATTCTCAATAATGTGTCTAGGGATCTTTCATGTTTGGATGTTTGACATTATATTGAATATGAGGATTTTAATTCTAAACCATGTGATAATGGTTATAATTTAAAATTATTCTTAGGTCATAAATAATTATAGGAAATATTAGAACTTCCAATGGCCATATTATCAATTGACTTAAGTGGATAAATTCAACTTTAGAAATACCTTCACAGAAATCAAGGTATCTGTGAATAGTATATGTCAAATAGAAGTTAAATATATGTTATGACGTATACCCTATATGGCTAAAGATCGCATATAAGGATGTTAAGAAATAATCTTGCATATGTAGTGGTTTAGGAAAAGATATTTGTATGAGTCAACATAAAGAGTTTAATATAAAAAGTAAAGATAATCTAGGTTGTAAATTGAAGAGGCCCTCGTGGGAGTTAAGGGAATCATTGTAAAGGTGGAATAAAATATTTTATCCATCTTCACTAGAATTGTATTCTAATAGAAGTAAGGTTGTTCACTATGTGTGCTATAAGCTGATTAGTAATCACATTTTGGGAATAAAATTCTTATTTTCCAATTCTATTTAGGACTCAAATCCCATAATGTGTGCTTCACAATTTTAAATTACATATTATTTTGTCATTATAGCTATCATAAAGCTTGAAATTGTCTTGTTTTAGATATACTTGGTATATTGCTTCTCTTGTATCATTCATTTAAATTTTATAAGTCATCGAACTTTCTTCATATTAGAATGTTTTTCTTTACACATAAAATCCATTAAGTTATCCTTGAAAACATATTAGAGAACATTTTTATTCGCTAAAGGTGTGTTTCAGAGTCATTTATAAGAGTTATAACATTGCTCAAACATTCTAGTTTTATATTCATGACACCAAAACAAAAACATAGAAACATGATACTTGAAATCAAATTGAAGTCAATGTTTACAAAATTTTCAATCCTTCAAAATTTATTGGAAATTGAATACTAGCATCTTATGATATACTCTTGATTAGGCACTTATATCCAAGACTAACTTTATCATGCTATGCATATCAAACTTATTTTACACATTTATGGAAGTAAAAGGTATATTTGAAATTAGCATTCATGCTATTTTCACATATAGAACATTAAATTGATTTAAAGTCATGTGCTTAAATTAGTCTCACTTATTGCTCTTGGTAATGTTAGTCCTTACACAATAATATAAAAATCATAAAAAAAAAAATGTGTCGCATCCTACTCAGTCAAGTCTCAAGTGCAGTAGTTGAGTGATCAATGTCATGGTTATGGGTTGCGTGAGGGTCTCTTATGAGGGCCTTTATTAGAATGGACTTGGGTCTGAAAACAAATAAATAGTTCCTTGCCATTGCATTAAAGAAGTGAGGTGTTGAGTATTTATGATAGATAAATGGATCAGCAACGCATGGTGTGACCAGGACGAGTGGCACAGTGAGCATAGCAGATATGCAATCAAGGATTTGAATCTGGTGATAGATACAACAACATCCAATTAAGTCTAGGTATTCGAGTAGTCTTTAATGCCCACACTGATATGAAGTAAAGAATTGGATTACCTTTGATTGCGTCTGGCCAATTAATGTACTTTTCAGGTTGAGTCTAGTGTTCTTAGAATTTCATATTAACTGCATCGCCAGGAAGCTAGCATTACGACTGGCAGCTACCACCACCCATTTTGGGTTTCCAACGTCATCACCATGGTTGGGAGTTATGCTAAGGTTGTGACTGAACTATGGGGGGGGATACTGGATGGTTCAAAAAAAAAAATGACCATATTCGACTCCAATCTGCAAGATATGTTTAAATCGATTAGTTTGTGGAGGGAGCAAAACAGTGGGAACTTCATAGAAGGCTTGGTAGGGTTCGTCGTGGAGGAGAGTAGAGGGGCCTGCGAAGGAAATGGGTTGCTCAATCTTTTGGTAGTAGATCGGTATGTACGATAACCCCTGGTTGTAGTTTAAAAAAAAAAAAAAAAGAGAGGATGAATCTGTGCGTCGAAACATATGTCTCAATAGAATATTCTCTTGGTAATCCTCCATGAAATATATTTATACACATATATACGGAAGTTCGAACTCAATGAAATTATTGTAAACTGATTTTAGTTTCATTCTAGTTTTTAAATAGACACTAGAGGGTCTCCAAATCTTTTGGTGAATACATATTTCTAGCCTCTGTTCCTCAAAACCAGTGAAGAATATTAAGCACGTGATAGTAGTTTGGCATTTGCTGGGGTCGATGATTCCACTGTGTTTGCTCAAAATCTTTAGATCATCATTTCAGGCTTGAAGTAATATTTCTTTTGACATCTTTAGGCTGAATCATGACACCTTATCAATTTTCATTTGAAAGTAATTTTGATAGGAATGTTGGTATTTGTATTATTCCTTCGCTGTGAAAATATCATGCTAAATGGATTTCGGTTAACAGTGAGAAGCGATGTATTCTTCAGAATAAAATGTACAGGAAACTGTACTAGGCAAGTTTTGGATACTGCAAGACATAGCCTAAATTATCTCAAAATTATGTTTCTTTTGGTGTTTGTTGGCAATATAAACTGTAGATTCATTGCAGTAAGGTTTGAGTCCAAGTATACCGTCCAATACATCATGTTCTAATTTTATCTTAAACAGCGACTAAATTCAAAGTTAGAAAGGTTCTTAGTTTTGTATAAATTGAACTCATCGCATTCCTTAAACTGTTCACATTCTTTGTCTGTGCCCTGGCATACAAGTCTGCCAGATGCAGTTGTACTATTACTCAATCATCTCAGACCATGAGATACATTCCTTAGAGGTCTATGTCAATAGTTTTCATGCTTGGTCTATGCATCCCTATTTTGTTTGAAAATATTTTAAAATAAAATAAAATCAGCAGCATACTTTTAATAAAACTGGCAGGCTGCAATTCATGAAATATAACATTTTATTCTCCATTAGAATGTTGTGTATTTCCTTACCAACAACAGAAATAAAATAAACTAGCCTAAGCAGCGAGAAATAACATTAAGTAAACTCTAACGGGCCTCCAAAAATAACATTAAGTAAACTCTAACGGGCCTCCAAATTTGGGTGAAATAAATGAAGTAATGTGAATGTTCATTTTGCATCCTTGCTGGGCATGCTTAGAAAGGAGAGATGATTTAACCGTAGATATTCATAAGTTCTGCCTTTATTAACTATTAGCCATTTTCATATTTACTAAATATATTGCCTAAAGTCATGCAGCAATACTTTATTATTAATATATTAACGTGTATTTAATTTTGCCTCTCGTAAAACGAAAGAAGTTAAAATAAAATAAAATAAGTCAACATAGAGCTAGAGCATGTATGGTGTTAATTAGGCTTTGCCCTTTTGATTATTTTATTATTACTTTTATGAAACGTGAGTGTTCTAAATGTGTGCTTTTATTTAAATAAAAATAAGGCCAAGTCAACATATATCTCATGCATCCTTGAAAGAAAATAAATAAATAAAGTTGAGTTCTTACGTATTTCATTCTTGTAAAGAGCCCTTTTAATCCCAAGAAATCACTTAAGAATCTTTATTTAAATATCCTTTTTCATGAGAAGGGAAGTATATTAATTAATAAAAAAAAACACTAGTATTATTTTAAAGTATTTTAAAGGAAGTTTAAAATAAGAGAAGTTTAGATATTAGTAAGCATAAGTTTTCAAAAAAATAGATTTTTAGAGTTTCTTTCTAAAAAGAAAGTAAATTATATCTTTGTAGTAACTTATATAATCATTTTTGTATATATTTATACATAAATATATATAGTAAAGTGAATAAATAAATATTTTATTAAATAATAATAAATATAAATAATGAATGTATTTTTGTATATTTGAGAAGTAGGTATATTTTTGTAAAACTAATCACTTGTATCCTTGACTAAAATTGATATAACTTTGATATTATAATATCATGGCGTAATAAAATTCTTGGTAGTGTACCTTATCTAATAAGAATAAGATATTTATGTTATGATGATTCAAAACAAATATTGAGTTAATATTTAAGTATGACTTTCTTTAGTTGGAATTTATGAAACAAACGCTACTTGTTGAGTGACTTTCTAGGGTGATTAGTTATTAGAAGAATGGTAAAAGATTGTTTAAACTAAACCACCCTGTAGGAATCTTGAATGGTTATTTTCAATGATCCTATAAGAATAATTGTAGAATATTATAATAATTACTATTATTGATCGATCTCATTCCAAACAATCTTATTATATTATTGTTCAATTAATTAATGGTGAAATTGATCATATGTTAGGATGAAACTATCTCAAAAATGATTATTCAACATACAAAATGAGTGTTTTTTATTCTTCCTATCATGTGAAATCCTATAAAGAGTTACCTTTATTCTTTCTAGCATCTTGATGTACCTTATGTCTTTGTGCAAGTGTGAGTTTTTATTTTATGCTCCATATTTTTTTTAGTAATCCTTGAGAACAATATACTTGGTAATTGAGTATTAAATGACATAGAAACATTAGAGTTGTTCAAGAGTTTTAATAGATATCAAAACCTTAATTCATAACCTTTTTAGCTAATTTTCATGGTATCGTATCTTCACGAATCTTGAGAATATCCATCATGTTATATGTAAGGTTTAGATGTTTGGTTATAGATGATAGTGATTTCATCCTCTACATAGATTAAGAGTAATGATAAAATATGATGTAAACCAAGTAGTAAATTGTTGATAGCATTATTATCTCTCCAACAAAAAAAATAAAAATTGTGTCCTCTTGTAGTATTATTCTCCATTGAAATCCCTAAGTGAGTTGGTGTGTCTTTTCACTATTGAGAATGCTTATGTTGGTTAAATCCTTCATTGTCGAACTACGGTGCCTCTGCGAAATATATACGTAGGCAAGGCCGTCTGAGACGAGCCCCCGAGGACTAGGTCTGGCCCCTAGGATTTGTTCTCTTATATATTCTTATGATTACTATTGATATATATATATATATGTTATTGTTGGCATGTGACTTATATAATGTTTTAGGTTAATTTTGGGTTGGTTGAATTGTTTAAGGCTACCTCAGAGATGCGGATTTCAGGTCTCCTCTCAAACTGACCATGATGGTCTAAGCAATTTAGTTATCTAACTAAAAGAATTATAGTTTATGTCTAGTCAAATTTGTATGTTTTCTTGTAGTGCCTACTTTGGTAGCAAAATTTGAGAGTTTTGCAAGTGTAAGTGAACGAAATTTGGAATTTGTGTTTTCTCCTTAACTGTATTTTGGTGTAAAGTTTTGGGCATCACATGGTCTATCTGCTCGACGATAGGTGAGCCTATCAACAATCCTACCATGCCCCTGACCAACATATGGTGGAATGTCCAGGTAGTTAACTTTGAGGCCCAAATGGACCTCAACATACAACTGCTAAACAAAATACAATGGAATCTAGTCATTGTTTGGGTATAGACCATGTGCTGTGAGAAATTGTGGGTAGATCAATGAGGCCATAGCATGATCAACACATCTAGTGACCTGATATCCCCTAACCTTACACACATTTTGATAAAATGGAAAACCAGTGGATTTTATCATTTCTTTGGTGACACTATCCTGTATTTGTTTAAGGGGAATGTCACCATGTACTTCTTCCCACATGCAGGAAATAATAACAGCCACTCTATTTAGGGAATATGCACTAGTCCTCTCAAGTTCATCTTTTAGTTTTTCTAGACTATGCAATATTAACATGCATGGTTCACTATATATCCCCGGGTTTGCACCCTGCGCTAATGAATCTCTCAATTTTTTATTCTCATTACTGGTATTTGCAAACAAAGAATCTGGTGTAGGTGGAACATGATCTACATTTTCCATGTTATATATATATACAGTACACCTAAAAGAGCAATGAGGCTTTGGTAAATAATATATCTAGATAAAGGGAATACAAATCTAAAATAGTTGTAATAATTCATCTACTCATCAATAATATTTTCATACCATTAATAATTTAAAAATAATTGGAATACAACTATAATCTATAACATAGCATCCTTAAATGGTTCAAATTTTAAATGAAACGATGAAAGAAAGAATAAGAATACAAAGATTAGTATAAAATTATTTGAAAATAATTGGGGATAAAAATATTTATTCTAATAGTTGTTAACATAAATGAACTTCAAAATAGGATTATGTAAGTGAAAAAAAGTTCTATTGCCTTCATTGAACCTAAATTTATCTAGTTAAGATATGTCTAAAATTAAGAATTCACACTAGAATATCAATATTCCATAAGAATCTTATAAAGAGGATGAATTTAATGGAAGATAATATAAAATCCTCCATATGAGGATGAATTTTATCATTACAATATGAGTGAATCATCTCAATTATATAGCCAAGAACATAAAAAAATTATAGATTGGAAAGCAAAATAATTAGACATTTATCATATTTTTATATGTATAAAGTTTAGATACCATCAAACTATTTAAACTTATAGATTGCATAAAGATATAAATTGAATCGTTAAAACTAATTTATTAAGAATAAAATCTAATAAAGTTTGACTTCATATTGCATACTTGTTATAAATATCTCACTAATCCAACCATACATTTTATATATGTTAAAAAAATATATAATTGTTATGCCCATAATTTTTCACTATATCTTGACGTGGACTCCTTCAACTAGATCAATTAAAAATTATTTGTAATGTTGGAGGAAAATGTATTTAATATCATTAGAGTTGTCATGGAACTACCTCTCTTGATCAACGATAGATATTATCGACTCTCGAGAATGTAAATATGTTCGAGATAACTAAAAAATAATTTGTGTCCCTTATATCCTTTCATCCAAGGTAGCCTATCTCTTAATTGAGATCCTCTACCACAATTAAGTTCAAATCTTCTAAGTTTTATTTCAACGGAAGCAACCACTCATTGTAGAAAAGTTATTAGTAAGTGCTAAAGCCAAAACAAGTTTTTTTTCCTATTTGGATCCATATTTTTTTTCCATTCTAGATCTCTTTCTAGCCATATTCTTATTGTAAGATCATAGTAAGGTAGTGCAATAGATTTAATCACATCATTCCACAATTGTATCCAGTTACCATTTTGACGAGGTCTAGGAACATCAACCAAAGGGATATTAGGGAATCAAGGTGATCAATTTGATTGAGGTGGGAAATGTTGAGCTTGAAGGATAGATTATTAGGTATGAGGAATAAGAAGTTTGAAAAGTTTAAAGAATTGGGAGGTGATATGTGAGATAGGTTTAATAGAATCTACTTAAATAAGGGTGTTTTGTGGAGAGGGGACAATGGAAAGAGAAATAACTAAGTTTTAATCTATCAATACAACTAAGTTTCCCTTAGTTCACCATCTCTTTATTTGGTCCAAGTGAACTAGTGATCAGTATAAGAATATTTTTTTGTCTAAAATGGGATCTAAACCCCTCATGGTATTTCTAGTTAGGATGTAGGAATTCAAGTATTTTTTAGAGATTTTATGAGAACTAAACCAACTTGTATCTTGGTTTTTTCCACCATATAATATTCACCTCCTTGTAGCCATTTAGTCATAGGGAGGGCATAAAAATCCATTCCCAAAAATTAACTTGAGATGAGGAGTCATTAGGCATACAATAAAGAAAAAATGAGTAGGTATTCCTTGGATTAGTAGTAAGCACTAAGCACAATTGTTGTTGGGATCCACTCCTCAATAGATGATAAACTTAGCCAAGTATTGGGAAAGGTGGGTTAACCTTGCATCCTAATATTTTGATTTATTATTTTTTCCTCATATTAGAAAATGAGGCATCTCACTTTGTGTTGGTAGTTATTTGTCATTTGTTGAATGCTTCAAGGGAGGTGTCTAAGATGTTCTAAATGCATATAATATTATTATAGCTTTATAAGATGAAATATTCTTATGACATTTAAGAGCATGACTATAGAATATTTACAGTAAAGTATTGACCAACATTATGAAAAATCATAAGAAATCTTTTAAGAAATAGAAACTGTGTCAAGGAAAAAGATGTGGAAATTACAAGAATTTTTTTTTTTAAGAAAAAGTGGGAGAATACTTATAATTTTATTTATATATAATATTTTGCATATAGCTGGTTTAGGCGGACATATTGGCGGGAAAGAACCAGCAAGAAAACCCCCAGTTGTAGTCTGAGTAACACATTTTACAAAATATCAAAAAACTAGTGTGGTCTTAGTACAAATGAACAATTGTCTGATTACAATGTTACAAAAGCACATTGGTTGAATACATCAATACATATGCACATTCTCTTATGCACCCAAAAATACCCAAAAGAAGACATCATACTAGATATACCCATGACCCGAATGTATAACACAGTGGAGATTACAAAACCTTACTAAACATAAGACTGATAAGCTAGGAAGCCACTTTCAAAAAGATGCAAATTTTCCACCAACATGCTGAAAGCCATTAACCGAGCTTTCTTTTGTTTCCACTCATTTACCTTTGTGTTGGTGATCATGCTCAAATGAAGGTTTTGATTTGTTAATATCAGGCACATAACGATAACAAAATTTCTTTTTGGATGAAGATGGAAGTTGCAAATAATGAATGCAAACATGACTTCTCAAGAAAGAAATGGCATGATATTTTCTTTTTAAATCATCAATCTCCTCCATGGAAATGGCAGATTTGTATATGTTTAGAACTTGGTAGAAATGTGAAGAAGTGTCATGCATTCCAGATAATAACATGCCTTGGAATATGTGAACATAGGTCTCTTCTTATGAAACAAAACCTTCTTTGAATAATTAACATTAGAAATTAATACAATTTGGCGAGCATATTGTATAATCACACTAGAAACCAACAATGGAAGATTGAGAGTCTCAACTAAGAATTCCACCTTATAGATAACATTCATACTAGAAGCCAACAACTAAAGACCAAATTTCATAAACAAATTTTATGTGTTATATATCATGCCTTTGAGGGGTCCACAAGTACCATGCGCCTTTTGAAATCCTTCTCCATCTAAATGCATCCATTCCAAGACCATTGGGAGGTGGGTATACAATATGAGCTAAGTATTAATTTCTAATGTTAATTATTGAAAGAAGGTATATAAATTATTCGAGCATCTTAATTCTCATACAAAGTTACATCTTAGTCAATTTCTCAATGTTTGAGTTCATATATTTGTAAATTTTTCTTAATATAAAAACATATTTTATTTCATTAAAATTAACCTATCTATTCCATGTTAAGAGGATGCTCTTATTTTAAATTATAAGTATATAATTCAAAATTAATTAGTAATTTTCAAGATAGAGTACACACAATTTCTTTAGTTAAAATAAAATAATATTCTTATTTCCATGTGAGAGTTATGTAGAATGGTAGTTTGATGTCTCAAAAATATTTCTTTCATATATACTAAATTTTTATCATTACATTATGAGCGAATCATCTCAGTTATATATCCAAGTACATCAAAAATTTATAGAGTAGAAAGAAAAATGATCACACATTTATCATATTTTTGTAAGGTGTTTGAAAAGACTAAAAGTTTCCCTAGAAAGACCTAATTAAGGAATAAAAAAAATGGAAAGTGTCTACCTCATTGTATGTTCACCTTTCCCATATAAAAAAAACATGGAAATGCTAAATGAGTTGATATAAGAATTTTTAAGAATGAAGGCACAAAATTCATAACACTAATCCTAAAAGCAACAAGAAAGGCAATGCATAAAATCTTCCTAGTTATTTTGAAAGAAACTTTAAAAGGTTCTAAATCCCCTTCACACCACTTTCTAAATGAAGATAAAATAAATAAGTTACCAAATATTTCTAGAGTTTAAGGTGGTGATTTTAATATGATTTGAGAATAAATAAGATAAATTAGATGAAATCAAGTTTTGTTGTAAAGGTGATGAATTTTGGGGGAATAAGATGAAAATAATTTTGAACCTAGTTGACTCATTAAATGGCAATAAGATAGATTTTAAAGGGGCTTTATTTAAAATATGTAATAGTTAGATATGTACTAATACATTATATTCTCTATTAGATAGTTATTTCTTCCATAAAAATTTCTTACAATCTTATAATTTATTAATAATAGTGATGTGTGCATCCCTAGACACTCTTTGATAACCACACTATTAATGTTTCTATTTTTACTAGAGGATACTCTAATTGAAAAGCATGTAAAGAGGAAGGGTTAGTTAACCTTGATATTAATGCAATGAAAGGTGGGATTATCTTGATGGTATCAAAGTTATCTTAAAGATATATTGAAGGTTTTTCTTCTATGCCTGAACACATTTAGTGAAATATAATGAATATGTGTTATCCTAGAAAAATATGTATAGCATTAAGGATAAAATTTAGAATTTAAGTTGAAAGAAAATGTCAAATATTCAGAATAAAAATGGCGGGGATGGAATACAAGCTTCAAGAATCTCCTTGTAATAATTAATTGCAATAATAAATGATAAAAACTAAACACGAATGGATATGTCACCAATAATTTTTAGATAAAAGGCCTAAAATTAGAGCAAGATATCTTAGTTCAAGTATCAGGATAAAGGTATCAAATTCTTATTCAATGTTTTTTTTTTTAGATTGCAGGAATCGGGTAGCACGACCCCCTATAAACTGCAGTGCGCCTGGTAAACTTTTTAACGTGACCGGCGGCGTTGGTGCGACACGCCCTCTGGTACCACGGGGTTTGGGGAGACTAGAACTTGTGACCAACCTCCTACTATAGGAAAGATTTAGCCAGCCAAGCTAGGGCCCCAACCCAAATTCTTATTCAATGTAAACATAGCCGAGTTTGATAGATAAAAAGTTGGCCCAATTAATACTAGGGGAGCATTGTCTAATGAGATTAAGTTGACACTATTCAATTTTTAGAAGTTAGAACCCTAACATTTATATGAGGCTTGTAAAATAGAACCTTATTAGGAAGAGTAGGAGAGGAGAAATGAACCCATAATAATTATACTTATACAAATAAAAATAATAATAATGTTTAACCATTTCAAAATGTTAAATTTGTTTCACTATGGTGATCAATAGCTAATTTGTACAAGGAGGCCACAATTTATAGGGAAATGAAGACTACATAAGAGGAGAATTTATTAACATAGTAGCTTGGTTGTAGTTGTTTCTTTAGCATTAACTATTTTCTCTTTTTTCTTTTGTTGTTGAATATTTTATTTGATCTCTTAAAACTTATCAATGGTACTTGATCTTCATAATGATTATTTTCTTCTTTTTCAATTATTATCATCTTAGAAGGAATACCATTTGAATTTAGAGTAGGAGAAATGTATTTTTCTTTTAAAGTATTTAAAATATTATATTTATTTGATGGTTCCTTCTTAACCTCTTCCACTCCTTGGAAAAAATTATCCAACCACTTGAATCTCCTTATATTAATCAATTTACTTCTATGATTTATGTATGTGTTTTTAGTGATTTACTCTTTATCCTTTCAATTTATTCATGATATACTTTAATATAGTTATAACAAGTATATAATAGTTTTTCATAATTGGATATGCCTTAAGAAACTCTTTAAACGTGAAATTATTTGATGAGGGAAGATATAAATTAAGGTTATTCTTTCTTACTTACCTCATGCTCATCCATATTTTTTGTCCATAAATATCTCAAATCAAATTGGATTTTGCAAAGAGGATAGCTATATTTTAAATATTCGCTTAGTCAAAGTCATTTATTTCTTTGTACAAATTTAAAATTGATTTATGTAATTTAATTTTTAATAGTTTTAACATGGATATATGAAGAATAGTTTTAAATATATATATATATATATATATATATATAGTAAAGTGGACATATTTTTATATTTTCCTAATACTAGAAAATTTAATAATACCTTCATTCCTTCTAATCCTAATAGAACTATTTTATTATACATTTCATTCAAACAATCTAGTTTCTTTCCTCTAAATTTATTCTTCGATTCATACATTTAGTTCACCAACCATTTTTGGAGTAATGTCATAAGACTCAAAGGCAAAATATGAAGAATTTTATCCAAGTTTCCATTGTATGCACCCTAAACTTTATATCATGAACTGTTTGATATAATTTCTCAAATAAATTTGTTAATGAACTGTTTGATATAATGCCTCAAATAAATTTCCAATAGTGTTTTTGATGGAGTATGATAGAAATAGTGTTTTTGATATAATGCCTCAAATAAATTTGTTAATGAACTATTTGATATATGGTGCATACAATGGAAACACTATTTCTATCATACTCCATCAAAAATTACCATGAACTATTTGATATAATGCCTCGAATAAATTTGTTAATGAATTGTTTGATATAGGGTGCATATAATGGAAACACTATTTCTATCATACTCCATAAAAAAATACCATGAACTGTTTGATATAATGCCTCAAATAAATTGGAGGTGCCCTAGTAGAAATGTATGCAAAATGTGGAAGCATAGATAGGGCATGTTAATTTTTTGACAGAGTAGAAATGTATCATAGAAATAGTGTATGTTGAAAAGGCTTTAGAAAATTTCAAACAAATGCAGTTCCAATTCAACAAATTTGAAAAAATTCTCATTTAGGGTTTAGAAATTTAACAAACAAACACATTTTGAAGTCTATGAAATTCGAATTTGACAAACCTGGTGCTTGATATGCAAGTTGGGTTGATGAACTGTGGAGAGATGAAGTCGAGTTTGTTCACCATTTGCAGATCATGTTCACTGTTCACCGCACACACAAAGCACAGGGAAAGCAGAAAAAAGCAAAAAATGACAGTGACAAGTTCATTTTTTTCCTTATTTGATGGGGTTTAGTCAAACCCATGTTCGACCAAACCCCTTAAAATATTAATTTTTTTGTTTATGTTTTGGGGGTTCAGTCGAACATAAAAGGTGGTTCGGCCAAACCATTGAGTTTGACTGAACCCGTTGAGTTTGGGGAAAGGAAGAAAAATGAAATTTCCTTCCTCATAAAATTTGTAAACCACTATTGTGGTTTGACCCCGAACTAGATTTCAACTTCATTCTACTCTTAGATTTACTAACATCTAGAGCTTCCATATAATTGACAATATCTTCTACACTTGCTTCTCTATTACTATTTTCCACCTAAAATACAATGTCAATTTCAACATATAGTCAATTCAATAAAAAATTGAAATAAATAACACAATGTAAATTGAACCAAAAAGCCATACACTTACTGCAAATTTTTCCATTTTGGCGTGCAACCCGCCTCGACCAAATGTATATCCAACCCTCACATTATCTCTTGCTCTCTTGCCTCTGTTACTCTTTGCCAAATATTCTTTAGAATGCATACTTTCTCTCAATGCCTCCCACTCTTTGGGAGATAGATTGGAGTCGAACCTCTCTTTTCCCAACATGATTATTTTTTTGCAATTGTATCTAGAATTGTTCATCAAAATTCTCATCCTTTGCTTGTAATATTTTCTAGAGATTTGTACACCAGTAGTCTCAAAAGAATTTTCCATTTTTTTTATAACATTTTCCACAGCTCGTGGATCTTTCTCTGCAAAATTTGATTTGCAAATATCCAAATGGGCCCACATCTTATACCCAACTCGATGGCCCACTTTGCAGCATTTGGCCCAATGGGCTCACCATCTCTCGATACATCAAGAAAGAATGACTTCTTTCCTTCTAATTTTCTTTCTTTTGCATTCCTCTTTGTAGATCTATACAAATCTTGACTCAATCTTTGTCTTTTGAAAAAAACATCCACATCTTCTATTAAATTACCACTACCAATATTTTTGGCTGATCCACTAGTTCCATCAAAAGTTCTAGATGCAACAAGTGCACTCTAAGGCACAACAGATGCAAGCGTTCTCTCTTCATGACATTCATTAACCAAAAATTCATGCTCCTTAGCCACATTAGCTGTGGCATGAGTAGGTAGATCAGTACTGGCCTCCATAGATTCCACATCATTAAACACATCCTTTAATGTTGAAAAAAGCATCTATAGACTTGCTATTCCTTTGCCCTGATGTTTTTCAATAATATATCTTAGACTTAGTCCTAAGAGATTATTAAAACGTTGCACATCACCATGTGCTATATCAGGCTACACATCACCATGTACTATATTAGGTTGCACATCACCATGTGCTATATTAGGTTGCACATCACCATGTGCTAAACCAGGATGCACATCATCACAACTATCTTTTCATCAATTGCATTTATTGAATCACAAAAGCATCAGATTCTATGAGATGGCGACACTGTATCTTTTCTTTCCTTTTGTTTTTTCTCCACATTTTCTTTGCACTCTTTTTGTTGCCTATAAAAACAAAAAAAAATCATATTATGTCTTATATACATAAAGCTCTTGCCTATAAAATTTCATTAAACACTATTAAACAATTAATATACTACTTATTGGATTTACAACTTTCCTTTTCAAACAAAGACTCAAAAAATATTCATTATTCTTGGCCACTTTTTCAGTATGCGCACACTCATATTCTGTCTCTAGAATTTCAGCATTATGATTACTATCATCTAATTTGTGCCTTACATTTCTTGTCTTCATTTCTTGAAGTCCAAATAAACAAAATGTATAAATCAACAACTTGAATCAGTAAAAAATTATTGAGTTCATAAGTTGATAATTGTTGACTTTCCAATCCATTGATACTGCAAATGGGAACTTAAAATAGAATTTAGTTAACAGATTAAAATGAATTTGTAGTCAAATACCAATAATATGTTTACAATTATAGGTATCAAACAAATTTTCCTTAGGGATATATTCACAAGAGAAGAACTCATAAAAAACATAACACAAGCAGGATGAAGGAAAAACATAGTCTAGTTCATCATGAGGTGTGTTAGAACCTTAAAAATTTTCCTAGTTCCATCATCACAATTAACCTTGAGCTCCATGACTCGAGCCTTGACCCTTATATTCCTTTTTTTTTTTACTAAACATATAAATTTTTTAGGTTTGATTGACATTGAAAGATCTATATAAAGCCAAAAATTCATCATATATACTTATGCAAAAAAATGCCCACATTCCAAATCCATTAATAGTTTGTTATTGTGATCCCTTAGCAGTGATCTGAACCCTCAACGGGCTGGCAGTGTGTGACAAAAAACATGAAGATATTTACCACCATATCGTGGAAGTATTATGATGAGGATGCGGTTGGGCAGTATGAGAGAATTTAAATACATCATAAACTACCATACCGCGAGAAGGAAAAATGAAGGGTGTGGTATAGTGGGGAATAACCCGCCATCTTTAAATACATCATAAACCTCCATACCATGAGAAGGAAAAATGAATGGTGCAGTATAGTAGAGAATAACCTGCCATCCCATGAGGAAGATCATCAAAGCATGTGGTAGGGCGGTATGAACCGCTATACCATGAAAGGATGTGATGAAGGATGTGGTATGGTGATAAGCCATATGTGACTATTAGTGTAGACCATAGTACCATAGGTTAAACAAGTCAAGCTTGCGGTATAGAGGTAAGGATCCCACTACCCCATGATGAAATACAAAGAAGCATGCGATATAGCAGTTTATACCCCTCTATCCTGTGACAGTTATAGAAAGTGGTGGCGATAAAGTAGTATTAAATGCACAAATCACATCAACCATCTGATCTTGTAAATTTAATGGTGCATGTTCAAACTCAAACTATGAGCAAAATATTTGGTGTAAGGTTGATATTAATGTTGTCATGACTGAGCTCAGAAGCCATTAAACCAAGAATTCAACATTCCCTTTGTACACATTTACAAAAAATATCTTACGGGGAGTTGGGAGTTCGAGGAGGTTAAGCTCTGCAACCATCGTAACCTAGGTAAGTGCATAAAACTCTTGTGAATTAAGTTTTACAAGTACAAGATTGTTTGGAATTATGCATTTCATAAGTGTAGGAGAAGTAAGATAGTTAAACTGTGAATTGAGTTTTACAAGTACAAGATTGTTTGGAATTTTTCATTTCAAAAGTATAGGAGAAGTAAGATAGTTAAACATCATGCTGCCCAAGAAGAAAGAACCTGAAAGTAAAAAGGACATCATGCTGGCCAAGAAGAAAGAACCTGAAACTAAAAAGGAAGAATCTAAGGTTAAAAGGAGGTCCTTACAATAGTCTATCATGGATATACTCCCTAAATCAATTGAGAGAGGATTTAAGAATTTTTTTAATGATGTGGCTCATGGTTGTAGAGATTCCCTTATCCCTATCTCCTGGTGGGAATTGTTTTGGTACTTTTATGACAAAAAGGAGGGCAAGATTCCAGTGTCAAATCCATGGGCATTAGATTTGTCCAAGTTAATTGTCCCAATTTTTTTTATAGATGTAGATTTCATTAGAGTATTGGCTCAGAGTTATCATCCTACTACTAGGTCTGTGAGATTTCCAAATGGTTCACCATTAGTTGTGTTGACTAAAGCGGCCATCACTGAATGTTTTGACCTAAACAAACAAGCCCTGACTAAAATTGATTTTCAAAGAAGTAAAGAGGAATATACTAGATTGAGGAAAATCCATATAAGTGATGAAGTCCCCATTTACATGAAAAGGGGTGTGAACAACAGGGTGATTCCTATATCCCCTTCTGCTACTGAACCATTTGAAGTCTCAGATTTCCAATTCTATTTCAAGAAAACCTACTTTTCTCTCTGTCAAGTACTTGGGATAGATGTATAAGAGTGAATGTTATTTAGTTTAATGATGATGGCTATGAGGATCCAAAACCCTAAGACAAACATTGAATATGATTTTGCCTCATATCTTGAGAAAGCATTGCATGAAGCATTTTTGCAAGTTAGGGAAAATAGATCCCCCATAACATTTAGGAAATATTATTTGTTGTGCCACTTGATATTATACCAGAATAAAGATAGATGGACAAAAGGTTGTGTTTGGGTCAGATTGACAAGTAGGGGAATTTGCTGCCAGTGCAACTATGGTGTTATATATGGGACAACAAATGTAAGAATTCAAATTATGTGATATTCCATGATGACTTCATGTACAAAATTATGAGAGTTCTTGGCCACCAACCACAAAGACTACACACATGTGTGCTACAATTGTTAAGACCTTTGGCTTTGAAATTTGAGCAAGGCCATATTCATAACTTTAGTGATTGGTTTTTTCTACCAAATACCACAATAATTAGGATTTATGGATGCCCGTAGGCTCCACATATGTTGCTAAAGTTTTTCCCCCTTCAATTAGCCTTTTTAGAGTTCATGTGGAAAATTTTATGGATGGAAAAGGATGTCATGAGTAAACAAGGGAAGGGTGCATTTCTACCCAATTTGACAACATGTTGGGAACTAACTGTGGGATCCAATAAACTTGAAGAGTTGCATAATCGATTGTCTAAAATCAAGGTACTCTTTATAGTCTGGAAAGGAAAGAGATTTTAACCTTGAGGGTCACATGAATTTTGTAAGACACACCATCCTTACCAAGGCTATACTCACCAGATTGATTATGAAGAAAATGTAATAAAAAATTGTTTCACTCCTCAAGAGGTATATGAGAGGAGGAGAAAATGAGAAATTATGAAAAGGCTTAAGGAAGAAAGAAAGATGAAGCATAGTGATTTCTTGGGTTATTTCATAGAGGAAGCATTTCCTATCAAGAGGATTGATATGATAATTGATAAGTTTCATGAATAAGATTGTAGCTGATACAGGAAAACTTGCCAAATTGTCTCCAAAAAGGATGAGTGGTATTGTAATTAAAAAACCAACTCCAGATAATGTTTCAGTATGTCATGCTTCTCCAGGTTCACCTCTTGAAAAACCACCTTCTAAAAAACAAAAGACACAAGAGATAGACCCACTTGTTTCCTATGAAATAAGTGAGGAGGTTGGAGATACAAAAGAAGCACTTAATGTGTTCAAAAATTTCAAGGATGATGTTGAAGTGGACCAACCTATGCTTGAAATTGAAGCCCACAGGCCTAAAGCTAGAGTCGATATTGAGGCACAAGGAGAAAGAGAAATGCATGAGGATGACAGGGTAGTTGCAACTCGCGAGTTCTTGGAAGATGATGAATTTATCAAAACCCTTGAATTTAAAGACTTTTGGATTAAGATGAAAATGAGAGAGGTTGAAGCGAGGGTTGAAATAAATAAGATGGGAGTTGAGGAATCACAACATGACCAGATAGTAGCCTAAAATTTTAATGAATTAAAGATTTATAATATTGATGTTAGCCCACAAGAGGCTAAAGAGATGATTTTGAAAAGTAATATACTTATTGTCCCTAGTATGGAATTAAAGAAATTTTTTTTACTTGATCAATTGAGAACACATGAGGACCCAATGCTGATTGTTGAGTTTGACTTAGATGAAGAGGTAAGTGGCATAGGGTATAACCCTAAGATTGAAACCTTGGCATTATGGGCCAAACAAAAGAGTACACAAAAACAAAGGTTACTAGATGTAGTGTAGGAAATGAAAGGGACAACTATGGTGAAAACACTAAAGGACACATCTCCTTTATAAGCTGCAACCATGACAAAGCATTTAGCTATGTTCACCCAAGCTACAGTTAAGGAGATGGAAGCTAGATTTGGAGAGTACGAAAAGGAACAATTTTTTTTAAATGATGAAGTCAATAAATTGTTCATGGAAAATGTGAAGTTGAAAGAACAATTGAAATGAGTAGGCCCCTCCTAGAACAAGGAAATAATGTTATACTAGCATCCTCCTGCTCCACTAGTTGATAGAGAAAGTGCTTCTACTAAACAAGTGAGCATTCTTAGACAAGAGATTAAAGAGTTAAGGAAAGCAAACAATGAGGGTAAGGAAGGAGTGAATAAGAAAATATGCAATGTTTTAGAGAAGGTCCTCGAGCATAGGATAAAGCTAATTGTGGATAAGTTGGAAAGTGTGTATGATTGCTACAGCTCATTGACATAGGCAATTGATCAAATGAAAACACATCTACCCATACTAGATCCCCTTTCTAAGAACTGGCGGCCCATACACCACACATTGGTAACCTTGTGCAAAATCTTACAAAGAAGTATTGAGGTTCCTACAACATTAAAACCTACAGAGCAGATGACCAAAATAGTTATAGATGAATTCCAATATATGCAAGGAGATGACTAAATTATCAGAACAAGAATAGATTCATTTCATACTCTAAATCAGTGGTTTGTGCAAAAACTATTGAAAGGTGATGACCACTTAAAGGACCTCAATGAATGGAAGAGTGCATTTTGCTAGATTATTCCATAGTGCATCACTCGCATACAAAAGGATGGTGAGTTGAGTCTTGACAAGTTCGACTTAATCATGGATGGAGTAATAACATTAGATGTTGGATATTCTAAGTTTATCATGGATGGCAGGGCATTTCTAGACAACCGATGGAAGATTCACCTTGCATATATATTGAAAATTCAAGAATACAAATGGCCACATGATTATACGGTGTACAAGTGGGAGTAGAAGTATATGGGTCCTCCCCTCGAACAATAGGACTTGGGGCTATCATAGTGGAAGAACCACACATTTAGATACACTAATATGAGCAAAGGACCTTGAACATATCTTTAGTAATCATAGGTGCCTTACAAAGATTAATGGACTATGGTGTCACGAGTGTTGCATAATTCATTAGTTATCTACTTTCTCTATTTTATGTTTTAAGAAAAAATAATGTTTAGTTTAGTTTATACAAGGAGGCATGGATTTTGAAAAGATGCCATATTTTGTAATGGTTTGAAGCTTGTTGCTTCTCTTATAAAAGAGAAACAAAGACTGAATTTTGATATCATCATCATAGGAATTTATAGAAACATATATGAGGAGACTTATGTTATATTGTAATAGCTATTTGAAGCAATCAATGGACAACAAGATTTAATTTGGTTTTGAAATTCTGGTCTCAATTATTTTTTGATAATACTGTGTATGATTGGATTTTTTTTATGTATTTTAGGTTGGAATATAGGGGTATATTATGAATTGGTATCAATTATTTGTTCATAATCAACTGCATTTCTAATTACATTGCATTGCACATCTTTCAAACTCAAAGCATTACTTCACATTGCATAACTAATAACTAGATGCTGATAGGTGACAAAATTTCAATTACAATATAGGTTTTACAAAGTCAACCTAAGCAATTATGCAATTACTTCACATTGCATAACTAATAACTAGGATCGACTACCAATTGCATTTGCTTATCATGGCATTCCATGAGACCACATTTCTTTGAGGCATTTTTTCAAATAGTTCACTGCCTTGTCTATGCTACCACATTTTTCATACATATTGTCTACCAAAGCATTTTTTCAAACAATTCACTGCCTTGTTGCTATGGCTAAAATACTAAAATAAGTGCTTTCAAACAAGCTACAGATGCTTAGAAAAAATCTATCAAAGCATAATAGTAGGCAATAACATAGACAAGGTAGTGAAATGGTTGAAAAAATGGGTCAAAGAAATGTGGTCTCATGGTGAAGGAATGCCATGACAGTCCATAACAATTCACTTGCCATGGCATTCCATCACCATGCGACCACATTTCTTTGAGGCATTTTTTCTAAAGTTCATTGTCTTGTTTAGGCTACCACATTTTTCATACATGGACCTACCAAAACATTTTATCAAATAGTTCACTTCCTTGCTAGTATGGCTAAAAGCCTAAAATAGGTGATTTCAAACAAGTAATGGATGCTTGGAAAAAATATATCAAAGCATAATAGTAAGCAAGAAGCTATAGTCTCATGGTTTTTTTTGGTGCAAAAATTAGCATGATTTTATTTACATGTTTTTGCAAGTTTTAAATGCATTTTTTTTGGCAATTTTTCTATTTGAAATGGGGAAAAATATCTGTGGTTAGTTTTGTGCATTTTTTAATTGTAGGATTCTCACAGTTAGTGAAAAAGGTAATGTTCATGAAGGAATGGAAAAGATCCATAGAGCCTTTGAATTATACTCGTACTGTGCAATGACATTGAATCATTTAGCAAACCATTTTTTCTTCATAGGGTAGCATTTTCTTGTGGAATAGTTGACTGAGACAACTCTTGTTTCAATTGACCACCCTCTCATGAAATCTCATGCATATTATAATCTTGCACGATCTTATCATAGTAAAGGTGATTATGACACCACTAGCTGCTACTACATGGCATCAGTTAAGGAAAGCTAGAGGCCACATGATTTTGTGGATAGGTTCAATTGAAGCTGGGAGATCTTAAGAGTTCTCTCTCAAATTTTGAAAAGGTTTTGGAAGTCCACCCTAAGAACTATGAGAGCTTAAAAGCTGTAGGCCATATATTTTCTCATCAAGGGCACACAGAGAAAGCTTTGGAAATTTTAAGAAATGGAACTCACATAGATCCACATGATGCCCATGCATTTATCAAGATGGGTGAGTTATTAATATCGACAAACCCTAGTGCAACCTTAGATTCTCTTAAGACAACAAAGTCTCTTCTGAAGAAGAGCAGAGAAGAAGTACCCATTGAATTGTTAAACAACATTGGGGTTCTTCATTTTGAGTGTGATGAACTAGAGTTGGCTCAACAAAATTTTATGGAGGCAATAGGAAATGGGATTTGGGTTGAATTCATAAATAAAAGCCCCAGTGCCAATTCTACAGTTTTTCTATGCACTTTAAGAATATGGAATTCTTCCATCGACTAGAAGAAGGTGGTGTTTCACTTGAGTTACCACGGGATAAAGTCACAACACTATTTAATATTGCTAGGTTTTTTGAACAACTACATGATACTAAAAAAGTAAATCTTTTATATAGGCCAAAATTGTTCAAGTTTCTTGATTATGTGGATGCATATCTACATCTTGTAGCCATGGCTCAAGCTTGGAATGAGATCCAACTAAGCCTAGAATTGATTAGGGATGCACTTAAGGTGGATAAAAAATCATCAAATGCTTTATGTATGCTTGGAAACATGGAATTGAGAACAAATGACTGGCTTAAAGAAAAAGAAACAATTAATGTAGCACGCTAACTTGTCTTGGTTGATGAAGTAAAACAAAAATCTAATGAAAAATCAAGGATTCAGATGGAAAGGAGAAAGCAAGAGGAAGAAATTCGACAGGTGATGCAACAAGAGGAGAAATTTGAACATGTGAAGGAATTATGGAAGAGTAAGCATAAGGAAAGGGATGATGACGATGATGAGGCTGGTTAGTCTGAGAAGAAATAGAAGGAAAAGAAGAAAAAGAAGAAGGATAAGGACCACAAGGCTTATGACTCTTATATGGAGGAACCTGATGTTGCCATGGAAGATGAGGAAAATTATATGAGTGATAAGGCACAAGATGATGCAGAAAATGCCCAAGATATTCTTGCAATTGCAGGTCTAGAAGACTTTGATGATGGCAAGAAAAATTCTCCAGTTTCAACAAAATCATGAAGGAGACATGCATACTCTGATTCTAAAGACGACGAACCATTGCAGAAACTAACTTTGAGAGAAGATGATCCATATGATGATGATGTCTAGGCTTCTTGAGCTTTAACCAAACCTAGCTCCTATTTTCCAAAAGAGAAATTCCCAAGGCCCATGGGAAATGAACGATAATCATTTGAGTTTCAACTTGGTTTCATTTCAAAAAGGGGACATTACATTGTACAAGATTTTTTTAACAACAAAATAATTTAATCAACCTATTTGGGACTGTAAAATAAAAATAGATGAATTAATCTATTTTCAATTATAGGTTCTTTTAATCTAGAATATGATAGAAAGATAAAGCATAATACATTGAAGGACACAAAAAATATTCTAAAATAAAGACTAAAATAGGTTGCCCATAAAAAACAAGAAAGGGGAAAAATGAAAAGATAACATACAGATGATTCATCTGAGGTTTTTGATAAGATCTCATTTAACTATGTCAAATGGATTTGGAAGGGACAAAGAATATTTGATTGACTAAAATTTTGAGGTAGCTTATCCATCATCATTGTATGCATCATCTTCTCTTGGAATTTGTTTCTACAATGCACCAAGCCTAGAATTGATTGGGGATGCACTTAAGGTGGATAAAAACTCATTAAATGCTTTATGTATGCTTGGCAACATGGAAATAAAAATAGATGTTTGGATTAAAGAAAAATAAACAATTAAAGTAGCATGCCAACTTGTCTTGGCTGATGAAACAAAACATAAAGCTAATGAAGAACGAAGGATTCAGATGGAAAGGAGAAAGAAAGAGGAAGAAATTCGTCAGGTGATGCAACAAGAGGAGTAATTTGAACATGTGAAGGAATTATGGAAGAGTAAGCGTAAGGATAGGGATGATGACGATGATGAGCCTGGTCAGTCTAAAAAGAAACAAAAGAAGGAAATGAAGAAAAGGAAGAAGGATAAGGATCACAAGGCTTATGATTCTTATATGGAGGAACTTGTTGTTGCCATGGAAGATGAGGAAAATAATATGAGTGATAAGGCACAAGATGATGCAGAAAATTCCCAATATCTTGTATCTGTAGGTCTAGAAGACTTTGATGATGGTGAGACAAATTGTCCAATTTTAAAAAAATCATGAAGGAGACATGCATACTCTGATTCTGAAGATGATGAACCATTGCAAAAATAGATTTTGAGAGAAGATGATCCATATGATGATGATGTATAGGATTCCTGAGCTTTAACCAAACCTAGTGCCTATTTTCCAAAACAAAAATCCCCAAGGCCCATGGGAAATGATGAGCATTTGAGTTTCCACAGACTAAAACAGGTTTCCCATAAAAAAACAAGAAAGAGGAAAAATTAAAAGATAAAATATAGATGAATCATTTGAGGTTTTTGATAAGATCTCATTTAACTATGTGAAATGGATTTGGAGGGGAAAAATAATATTTGATTGACTAAAATTTTGAGCTAGCCTATCCATCGTCATTGTATGCATCATCTTCTCTTGGAATTTGTTGAAACTCAAATGCTTATCATTCATTTCCCATGGGCATTGGGGATTTTTCTCTTGGAAAATAGGAGCTAGGTTTGGTTAAAGCTTAAGAATCCAAGACATCATCATATGGATCATCTTCTCTCACACTCTGTTTTTGCAATGGTCCATCATCTTTAGAATCAGAGTATGCATGTCTCATTCATGATTTTCATGAAACTAGAGAATTTGTCTCACCATCATCATAGTCTTCTAGACTTGCAGTTGTAAGAACTTGAGCATTTTCTACATCATCTTGTGCCTTATCACTCATATAAATTCCTCATCTTCCATGGAAACATCAAGTTCCTCCATATAAGAATCATAAGCCTTGTGGTTTGTATCCTTCTTTTTCTTCTTTTCCTTCCTTTGTTTCTTCTCAAATTGACCAGCCTCATCATCGTCATCATCCCTTTCATTACACTTACTCTTTCATAATTCCTTCACACATTCAAATTTCTCCTCTTGTTGCATCACCCACTGAAGTTCTTCCTCTTGCTTTCTCCTTTCCATTTGAATCCTTCATTCTTCATCATTTTTTTTTTTGCTTCATCATCCAACACAAGTTGGCGTGCTACTTTAATTGTTTCTTTTGCTTTAAGCCTATCATCTATTTTCAGTTCCATGCTACCAAGCATACATAAAGCATTTGATGATTTTTTATCCACCTTAAGTGCATCCCCAATCAATTCTAGGCTTGGTTCATTGTAGAAACAAATTCCAAGAGAAGATGATACATACACTGATGATGGATAAGCTACCTCAAAATTTTAGTCAATCAAATATGCTTTGTCCCTTCCAAATCCATTTGACATAGTTAAATGAGATCTTATCAAAAACCTCAAATGAATCATTTGTATGTTATCTTTTCATTTTTCCTCTTTCTTGGTTTTTATGGGCAACCTATTTTAGTCTTTATTTCATAATATTTTCTATCTCCTTCAATGTATTATGCTTTATCTTTCTATCAGATTCTAGATTAAAAGAACCTATAATTTCCCCTTTTCGAAAATAGGAGTATAATAATAACTCAAGAGGATCTTAATGCCATAAAAGAGGCCACTTAAGTGTTGGCACATAGACCAGGAAATGTTTATGCTGTAAATGGGGCAGCCATTGTGCTAGCTGAAAGGGGTTAATTTGATATTGCAAAGGAAATTTTTAGTCAGGTACAATAAGCTATTGCAAAAAAAATCCTTTTTCAGATGCCTAATGTGTGGGTAAATCTAGCACATGTTTACTTTGCACAAGGATAGTTTACACTTGCAGTGAAAATGTTTATGTTGCAAATGGGGCAACCATTGTAAAGTGTTGGCACCTAGACAAGGAAATGTTTATGCTATAAATGGGGCAGCCATTGTGCTAGCTGAAAATGGTCAATTTGATATTGCAAAGAAAATCTTTACACAGGTACAAGAAGCTATTGCAGGAAACATCTTTGTTCAGATGCTTGATGTGTGGGTAAATTTAGGACATGTTTACTTTGCAAAAGGATAGTTTGTGCTTGCAGTGAAAATGTATCAAAAATGTTTGAGGAAATTCTATTTTAGAACTGGCACCCAAATTTTATTATATTTAGCTCAAACACATTATGAAGTAGAATAGTGGTAAGATTGTAAAAGAACATTATTAAGAGCAGTAGAACATTATTAACAGTAGTAGATTGTAATGAGCATTTTGAATTTGTGTTTAATGTAATGAGGGTTTTAAATTACCTATGAATTTTTTGTAGAGGGTGTCCCCAAATCTGATTTCTCTACAGAGGGCCTCGATGAATTCAAATTTGTTGCAAAAAAATTCAAATTATTTCCCTTTCTCACCTTTTCAGAAGTCTCTAGGTCCTCTTTGAATCCTTATTGCCCATGCAAGTAGCTGCTATAACTGATCAAAACACCTCATGCCAGGCTAACAAATGAAGCGAGGTAAGTGAGATGAATGGATATGCAATGAACATGAATAATCACGCCAATACATTGCGTGCATTAATACATTGTGCCAATAATTGGATAAATTATTTTTTAATTTTTTTTGTCTAATTTGGATTTGATGACTAACTATTTAGTAATTTTTATTTCTATGAATAATGTTGGCCTCCTACAATGATTTAACAACTAATCCCTTAAAGCTGTGATTCAAAGATTGGACATCTAATTTGAATATCTATCTTAATCATCATGAAGGTGCATTTAACTCATCAACCTAGGGATGTAGACTTGAAATGGGTTAGCATAGTATGTGCACTAGGAATCCATAGTAGCCATCTTTATTCTACAACTAAGAAAGACATAATGCTGAAAGTAAACTGCTTAGAAAGAAGTAACATGAGTGTTGAAAATCAACCAACAACTATACTAGCTGAAGTGCATGAAAGAAATGAAAATTTGAGCAAATAGATAGGAAACTACTATGTTTGCTTTGGCTGCAGGAATAGTCACAAAATGAAATTCTCATGGTTGCAGGAGTAGACAGTTGCTAGATTTGTAACTATTTGCACAAAAAAGTAACAACTAAGCTAAAGGATGGAATGCTCACCAAGTGGGCCCCCTTGGATGAGTATCCCTTAAGAAAAATGTAAACTTAGATGCAACGAGCTTATAACTTCATTTTATTCATTGGAAAGCATGATTACAATAGAGCAACATAATTGTATTACTGAAAAACTAAGAATGCGAGTTCAACATCAGATTAATCAACCTTTTGAGAAGGAGCATTCGAGTCTTATTTATAGGAGGAAAAACTACTAACTAAATACCTAGCAAGGCAGCCAACTCCATCAGATTAGGAGGACGCCACTTTAGGCAAAGCATAGAAAGTGGAAAGGAGGTTATGCATGCATGGAATCTGGTCAAGCTAGTTTGCCTTAATGCAGATCTAGCATAACAATAGCTCCTATATTTTCTTAACAAACTATTATGACCATTTACAAGGCAGTTACAATCTTCGATTTGAACTAGGAATCTCCCTCCATTGAGAGTGTTCCCTCCATTGGCCTTTGAATGATCACCTTGTTGACCTTTATGGCAAACGACCAACTGGCAAAATCTTCCTCAATTTTGTAGGCTCTAATTATATCTGCATGAAAACATTAGTACACACAACAATTGCATATCTATAACTATCTTAAAGTAACATTCATTAATCCAAATATAAAATTAACATAGATAGTTCATATAGCATGTCAATATCATTTAAAAGTTACAAAAAATAAGATTATGCCCAATGTCTACGGTTTTTAGGAAATAACATGAAAATGGCAACATCCAAGTATCAAAGTTTAGGAAAACTACAACAAATGGATAATAAAATTTATCAAAATTGGGCCATAAATTGGACTCATCACTCCCTCCAACCAAAGGTTTTGTTGGTCCTCTAGTAGAGAAAGAGTTATTCCTTTGCTTGGTCAATACCCTGAAATCTACAACTACCAGTTGTCCTATATCAGTTCTTGTAGTGTATGAATTGGGGTCCCAATAGAACCCTTGCTTGTTGTCCAACCTGTTCCATCTTTGCCTCTCTGCAACTATATCATATTGATAATACCTAAAATTTGGCAGAAACCATAATATGGTAGGTGGCTGAAAAGTTAATGGGAGCCAAAATTACCCCTTCATTCTTCCTAGCTGTATATATCTATCAACTCTTTTGCATGTTGTAGCATAGTTCTGCAGAGAGTGTGGTTCAATTTATTTTAACTCATTAGTTAGACTGTTCCACCTCTATGATAAATATCCCATTATAGATTTCCCTATAGTTTCTACTACCTTCTCATATTCTTTGTAAATTGCTTCTCTCATAGGTAGGATCCTATTGCTATAGCTTGGTCAGTAAAGGAATCTGTGCCATTCCCAAAAAATGTCTCTTGGGTTTCTAGATTCAGCAGGGGAGTGTTGGATTATATTTTCCTAAAGTCTTGAACTGTTGTCCCCAACTAATTTCATTCTGTATCCAGGACATAAGTGCCTATAATTGGAGATCCCCAACATACAACAATGGCTTCCAATCATGATCATGGTACACAACATAATTATGCAAATAGAGTTCACACAACAAATTTTTCACTTCAGGAAGAGCAATTTGATAAGCTTGGAAAAATTCAAGAAGAGTCTCAATGGAAGGATTCAAACCTAAAATGATCCTTGACAGTTTAAAAGAAAGATTCCTCTCCTTCAAATATAGAGCATAGACTCGTGGGGGAGTCTTGCACTCTAGCATCTGAGCTACATTGTCCACCTTTTCCTTTAAAGCAAAAATTTCCGTATTCTTCTCTTCAATCTCTGAATCTTCCTTTTTAATCTCCTCCTTTAGCCTAAGTTTCTCCTTTTTCCATTCCTCTTCTCTCCTTTGCATCTCATTCCATAAGTTCATGGCTACCATGTTTCATGAAAAATCAGAGGGTTTATGTATTCGTACCAAAAATTTTCCTGGTATCAATTCTTGCTCTTCACATGTCACCTGCTATAGGGATTTTGATTGTTCACCCAATTTTGGTTGCATGGGTTCTTGGTCTTGCTGCAGGAGCTCATGATTCTTATCACACTATTGACTCTCAACCTGTTCTATGATGGTAGCAAGCTCTACCAACCTTATATCTGCCTGTTCCTCAAAAATGTCCTTTTCCTCAATGTTCACCTTCCCCATTGGGACTTTTGTGTCCTCTTGTGATGTTCCTTGAGGACACACCAGCGGCTGGCCCAGCTGGTCTTGATTTTCTTGGAGGGGTTTTGTGTTTTTCTTCAGCTGTAGGAAGAATAGTGTCAGCCTTTCGTTTCTTAGAACTTGACACTTCTTTCTCTGCTGTTTTCTTTTTAGCTTTTCCCTTCCTCATTTTTTCCTCTTTTTTTTTGTGCCCTAGTTCAAATTAGGGTTCCAAGAGGGACATCATCATCAGAGTCTAAAGAGGAACTATATTTGCTTGAATGTTCTACCTCAGAAGATCTAATCTCTATAGTTTGCTCAGCTGTAGGAGGGTTTACACTAGGGCTTGCACTAGAAGTTGAGGCTCTAGGAGTGACTTCAACAATATTGAGTCTCCTACTAACCGTATGAGGCTGAGGAAAAACCCTAGGTCGCAAATGCTCTAGTCTAAATTGATCAATATTTAAAACTTCCTCCCAAGTCATATCAAACACATCATGCAAATATTTTTCTACTAATAATTTGATCAGACAATGGTGGGAGACAAAGTTATTCCTACCTTTTTGGGTTTTAGCCACCATGATTGAAAGGAGATGATATAACACGTTTGGTACGTTCATTCTTCTCCCATGCCTCATATTATTTAGGAGTTTGAAGTGCAAAAAATGTAGGTTCGATTGGCGGCCTTCACAATGTGGACAACTACTTGCTTCCACAACTCAGGAAGAGAGGTTCTCTTCATACCTTGCTTGTCCACATCCAATGGAGGGTCACCAGGTTCAGTAAATTTAGCCCTAGCTAACCTTGCATCTCTAGTAGCAAGGTAATGTTCACCATCGGCAGGAAGCCCTGTAACTTCTGTAACCATCTCTTTAGTAGCTATTACCTCCAACCCTTTTATCATGGCCTTTCCCTCAGACAATGTCTATGCAAATTCTTGTGCAATGTCTTCATTATAACTATCGAGCTTCAAGAAATAGTCTATACATCTGTAACTTCTAAATTCTGCCAAAGAAGGTGGATCTTGCAATACTACATCATGAACCATAGGTTCACTTTGAATTAACTGACCTCCCATCATGCAACTGTCTATAATCAAGAAAGCACTCTGCAAGGTTTCCCTTCCTGCAATCTTTGTCTAAAAGCCCAAATTTCACCTTCTTGCAACACTACTGAATTCCCAACACCAATTTCTTATAAACTTTACCTTTTTGGTGACTTACGATTATGACTGAGGTAATAAAGGTAGTAAGGAGTAATAAATGGACACAGTCGAGAAAAATGGTGGTGGTGTGGTGTCATTCCTACACATGCAAGTCGTCACCTCACTCAGAATTCAAATTAGCTCAATTTAAATTTTTTTGACATGGAGCAACATAGATTGACATGTGGACATGTTATTCACACTCCCCCCAACCTAAATTTGAGCATGTGTCATCACATGCGAGGTGGTAATGATGATTTGATAGGGCAGGGGATAATTACATGCTATGAAGAACATCTACATTAATGTATAGTAATTAATTAAATGCACTAAAAGATAATTAAGATGCAACAAGTTGATGCACACGTACTTGAATTCTTGGAATATTTCTTGCAAAGAATATTGAGGATGTAATGACCACCTTTTAAGAAGTTAGTTGAGAAATTAATGAAAGTGGAGATGAAACAAAGTGAAATGGAATGAATTTAAGTTATGGTGGAGTGATGGAAGAAAGAGAAAGGTGGAGATGGATGGGTGGAGGGTGGATGAATGAAGAAGTGCACTCCCACAAAAGTGGAAGTGTTATTATGATAATTTATGTACCTTAGTTAGCCAGAAGGAGGGACACTAGGTCCTCTTCCTTTAGCTGTAGGAAGTTTGGGTGTTGCATGCTAAGTGAATTGTTGGATAAATTCCTTCATGGAAGTTGGTTTGTGATACAACCTAAGGCGATGACTGTTGACAAGCAGCTTAAATCTCACTGTTTCAATGGTAGTGAGTTGAACAACTTCATTGCGAAAGAATTCAACAACCTCATATGGTCCTAGCCACCTTGTTTGCAACTACCAACATTAGCTTGATATCTGGAGTCATAAAGGAGCACCTAGTCACTGAGCTAGAATTTCTTGTCCTTTATGAATTTGTCATGCCACTTTATTATCTAATTTTGTACTACCTCTATGTGATGTAAGGCTATCTTTCTCATCTCATTCAAATTATTTAGCTACATAATTCTATCCTTTTGTGCCTCAGAGATATCCATCCCTAAGTCTAGTGCAGTCCTAAGAGTTTTATGCTCAAACTCAATGGGTATCATAGCTATCTTTCCATACAACAACTCAAAAGGAGTGAAGCCTGTGGTTGTTTTCCAGGTGGTCTAATAGGCCCAAAAAACTTTTGAAAAACTATTTTCTCAATCCTTCCTATGGATAGCCATTGTTTTGGTCAGAATGGCTTCAATTTCCCAATTGGTGACCCCCACTTGGCCATTGGCCTGAGTGTGATAAGGAGTAGACTTCTTGTGCCTCACATTATATTTATTAACTAGTGTTGTGACAAGGGTTGATGTAAATTGTTCCCCTTGATCAGTCACTATCTCCCTTGGAACTCCATAATGAGTGAAAATTTCCTCATAAATAAATTTTACAACCTTATTATCTCTTGCATGCTTCATTTCTTTAACTTCAACCCATTTGGTTACATAATCAGTGCACACCACCATTTGATGGAGGATTAATGGGCCCTACAATATCCAATCCCCATTTATCAAATGGAGTGATTACTACCTGGGGGTAAAGGGGCATCTCATCAGATTTGGTTGGCTGGCCCATCCTCTGGCATCTGTCACACTTCCTTGTATATTTCCCTGCATCCTTGTGGATTGTGGGCCGGTAATATCCTATATTCAGAATCTTCATTGCTATCCTCTTGGCTGCAAAATTCCCTCCATAGGGTTCATTGTGACATATATCATATGTCTCATCGTCCCTCACACATCTCCTCATAACATGGTTTGGTCTAGTGTAGAACAAGCATCCTGCAATCCATGAGAAAGGAAAATTTTTCTCAATGAACACCCTTTTCTCTTTTGGAGAGAAATGAGGAGGAACTCTCCCTATGACTAGATAATTATCTATGTCAGCATACCAGGGTGTATGCACATTGATGGAAAATAAATTTTCATTAGGGAAAGATTCATTAATGACTTGATTGTCCTCTGATGAAGTCAACCTTGAAAGAAAGTCTGCAAAAAGATTGGCCTTCCCTGGTTTATCAACAATGGTTATGTCAAACTCCTACATCAACAACAACCATCTTGCTAGCCCACCTGAGATTAGGGGCTTATTCATGAGGTACCTAATAGCTACATGGTCTATGTGCACAAAGATCTGATAGCCTATTATGTAGTGCCAAAATTTGTTAAGGGCATAGACCAGTGCCATCATTTCCTTTTCTGTCACTGTATAATTGAATTCAACACCTTGTAGGTTTTTGTTGACAAAATAAATAACATTTTTAATTGCTCCTTCTTTCTATCCCAAGACAACTCCTATAGAATATTCTGAGGCATTTGTATGAATGTGAAAAGGAAGCTCCCAATTAGGACCTTTGAGTACAGGATCATGAGTTAAAGCTGATTTCAAATCAGAGAATGCCTTGTCACAATCTTCTATCCATTGGAACTAAACATCTTTAGTCAGGAGATTGTACAATGGTGCTGCCATTTTGTTGAAATATTTGATGAAATTCCTATAGTAACTTGCATGTCCCAAGAAACTCCTAACATCTTTTTGTTTTGCAGGTATAGGCAGATTGGTGATCACCTCAATCTTGGTAGGTTCTACTTGAATTCCTTGGTGAGAGATGTAGGGGCCAAGGACTACACCTTCCTGCATCATCATGAAGCACTTTTCACTATTTAGAGATAGATTATGGCCTTCACATCTTTGTAAGAATCTCTTGAGATTTTCCAATGCTTCATTAAAATCAACACCATAGGTAGTAAAATCATCCATATAAATCTCCATGCAATCATGTGAGATATCTGAAAATATGCTAATGACTGCCCTTTGAAAAGTTGTAGGTGCATTGCATAAGCCAAATGGAAGTACTGAGTAGGAATAAGTCCCCCATGGATAGGTAAAGGTGGTCTTCTCTTGGTCCTCAGGTGCAATTTGTATCTGGTTACAACTGCTAAATCCATCTAGAAAAGAGAAATATTGCTTGCCTACAAAGGAACCCAACACTTGGTCTATGAAAGGAAGGGGAAAATGGTCCTTTTTGGTGGTAGCATTGGTTTCCCTATAATCAACACAAACTCACCACTTCCCTCCCTTTTTGGGCATAATCACCAATGGAGACACCCACTGGCTATCTAAAATGGGGTAGATAAATCCTACATCTAGCAATTTATGTAGTTCCCCTTTTACAATCTCTCTCAATGCAGTGTTAATTATTCTTTGTGGCTGTCTCATTGGTGTGTAATCATCTCTGATGTATATCTTATGAGTGCAAAGTTTAGGATCCAATCCCTTCATATCATGATAGTCCCATGCAAATGCATGCTGGTGGGTCCTTAGTAAGTTTTTCAATGACAACTGTTGTCCTTCACTCAACTTGCTATTAATATTTTGATATTTCCCTTCTAACACTTGCACTTGTGTAGTTAATTCTATCATAGCTACTTCACTAATGCTTGGTACCTTGATTTCATGTGGCAGAAATGTATGAGACATACCTGTGGTTGTAGGAAGTTCAGCTGCAGGAAGAGTGGGCAGAAGTGTCTTCACTGGACCAACAGAACTAGATGCATGAGAGGATGATGCTTCCTACACCTCACAATTGTTTTGAATCATGTTATATAATACTTCATCTTCGTCACAAAGTTGCATGAAATAAATTTTTCCTAACATTATAAGTTGTGCCATAGAATTGACTTCCTTGGCCTCTTCACCAACATGTGGCCATATGGGGTTATCTATATCATGGGATGGTTGAGTAGGAGGGTAAAGAATAAACCTTTTGGTGCTCTTTCCATCAGAAATGGTCATGTCTCATGTCTGACATCCAATATAGGCATCTACTATTGCTAACCATGGCCTTCCTAGAATAATGGGATACCTACCTAGTGTAGCTTTGGGAGAGAATTATGAAATCGACTGGGTACTCCCCATAATCTAGAGTTACCACAAGATCCTCTACTATATCATCAAGTTTAACAATGGAACTATAAGCAAGTTGCAGGATAGTAGGAGTAGGTCTCATGCTTGCAACATTTAGTTGCTAAAGGATATCCTTAGTCATCACATTTATTGCTACTCCCAAATCAATCAAAGCATTCTTTATTTGGATCCCATTTATAACAAATCCTACCACAGGACTACCTGGGTCATTGTATTTGGGAACAATCACTTTCCCAAGCATGATGTTAGCTAGTTGTCTCACCACATGAACCGTAGTGGGGTCTTTCTTTTTCCTAATTAGCTTCTTGAGGCATGCTTCTTTAATTGCTTTTCCATATATGGGAACACCATTTATGGCCTGAAATAGAGGTATCTTGACACATATATGCTTCAATTGATCTAGGATGTCAAAGGTTGTTTCTTCCTTCTCTTCCTTTTGTTTAGCAATTTCCAACCTCTAAGGAAATGGTGGATCTTGTTTAGTTTGTTGGACTGGGACTGGTTCAGGGTTTTTAGGTACACTTGGATGAATGGGGACATTCAGATGCTCCTCTTCTTCCAAAGGAAGATCAGTGATAATGGGTGTGGAGGGAGCTGAAAAAATAGTTCCTGAACACAATTGGATATCACTTACACTCTCAACATATGCAAGAATTGATTTGGATCAACAAAGTAGACTAGTTGCTATTGTGGTTTGTTATTTGGGTTAGGTGTGGGATGAGTTAGTAGCTCAGGAGGTCTAGGTGTGTTTGAACTTGAACTAGTAGGAGGAGGCATTATAGTAGGTTGTTGGGGCTGAGAAGATGGCTGCATGTAATTGGTTGTCTAGTTTGGCCATTGTTGTCCTCCCCTCCATTGAGATGTTTGCTATTAGTTTCTGGGAGGTGGCTACCAATTCCCCTGAAACTGCTGCTATTTCCCCTGAGGTTGTTTCCACTAGGGTGGAGATTTTTGGTAATTGGGCCAGGTATTTGGAGGGTTATTCCAAGGTTGTGGTGGATATCCTCCATAATTGGATGGATATGGGGGCTACCATTGGTTATCTGAAGCATAAGAATTGAAATATGGCCCAACAAAGGATAATGGATCTAGTAGCATACCTTGTCTTGGAGCCCATGGTCTCCTTTGTGCAATGTAGTAGAATTGATTATCATCACCTTGGATTGGCTTGAACTCAGGTGGGATCTACTTATTATCAATGTTAGCTACCATTTTGCATTTACAGTCCTTCTTTTGTCTGCAATGAGGGCAATATTCTACCAACATTGCCTCTACCTCCTCTTGTTTTGTCTTTCCTTGAAGTGTATCCACCTGAGTAGCTAGATTGTTTATGATGTCTTGCTTGAAGTTTTCTAGCAAGTGAGTAATCTCCATCCTTGAAAATCCATTGTTAGATGACTTACCCATAGAGGATTGGTAAGCTCTCCCTTTCTTTGAAGCTTCCTTAGAATAGTTTTGGCATATCTTCTTGATATCATCCCAAGGGACTTGAGTGATATCTCCTCCTCCCATTAGGTCGAAAGAATTAGTGTAGCTATCATTAATTCCTCTTTGAAAGAGCATCTTTTGTGATTCTTCATTGAGTGTATGGTGTGGAGATTTCTGCAGGAAAAACAAAAACCTTCAAATTTAATCTTCCAAACTCTCATCTTCCTTCTGTTGCATCCTAAAGATGTCATCTCTCATGTCACTGCCCCTACAATA
The DNA here is from genome assembly GCA_007258455.2 of Sequoia sempervirens. NCBI lineage: Eukaryota > Viridiplantae > Streptophyta > Pinopsida > Cupressales > Cupressaceae > Sequoia > Sequoia sempervirens. The sequence continues at coordinate 13,526,263 of VDFB02274714.1, forward strand.
TTCCTTGTACTTCTCAAGGAAATTTGTCTTCATGTCATCCCAAGTCTCCACAGTGTTTCTGCCTAGGCTCATAAACCATCTTAATGCAACTTCTTTCAAGGTGGTAGGGAACAACTTAAGCCTATGAGCATCAGTGGTATAGCCATCGCTTTTGTAGAGGATATCAAACTCAAACAATAAAGTATCAAGGTCTTATGTGAAAAGTCCATACGACTTAGGAAGGACTCAAGCAAGGATATTTTTGAGGTTGTCAACTTCATTCTGATGAGCAATGGGGAAAGGAAAAGCTGGTTGGTTAGGTCTATTTCTATTTACATCACCCATGCCTTCCTGATGGAGTTCCAAAGCAAAGGGATTCTCAACTTGATTTTGGTCTTCAGAGGAAGTATTAGAACTGGTCAGATTGGGAAATGCATCAGCAAAAGGGTGTGCTTCTTCTTCTTCTTTGTCTCTTAGCAGGTTTTTATGCTCAACTAGTTGGAATGGATCAGGGTTATTAGGAAGGAATCTCTGATGAGCATCTCTCCTCCTTCCTCTATGCATACAGTATCAACTCAATATCAGTCAACTCACACAAAGAATTGGAAAAATAATAGTGGATCATTACTTTCCTAAATGAGGGGTATACTAAGAAAAAACTTTTAGAAATACTACAACAAGAAAGAAACTATCAATGACTCCAAAGAACTCCCTAGTTTGACACCATACCCGACAACGACGCTAAAGATGTTGGCCTCCTACAATGATTTAACAACTAAGCCCTTAAAGCTATGATTCAGAGAATGGAAATCTAAGATGCATAGCTATCTTAATCATCATGAAGATGCATTTAACTTGTCAACCTAGGAACGTATACTTGAAATGGGTCAACATAGTATGTGCACTAGGAATCCATAGTAGCCATCTTCATTCTACATCTAAGAAAGACATAATGCTGAAATTAAATTTCTTAGAAAGAAGTAACATGAGTGTTGAACATCAACCAACAACTATACTAGCTAAAGTGCATGACATAAATGAAAATATGACCAAATAGACAAGAAACCACTCTATCTTCTTTGGCTCTAGGAATAATCACATAATGAAATTCTAGTGGCTGCTGGAGCAGACAGTTGCCAGATTTGTAACTATGTGCACAGAAAATTAAAAACTAAGCTAAAGGATGGAATGCTCACCAAGTAGCCCCCCTTGGATGAGTATCCCTTAAAACAAATGTAAAATTGGATGCAACAGGCTTATAACTTCATTTTATTCATTGGAAAGTATGATTACAATAGAGTAGCATAACTATATTACTGAAAAACTAAGAATGCGAGTTCAACATTAGATTAATCAACCTTTTGAGAAGGAGCATTCAAGTCTTATTTATAGCAAGAAAAACTACTAACTACCTAGCAAGGTGGTCAACTCCAATAGATTAGGAGGATGCCACTTTAGGGAAAGCATAGAAAGTGGAAAGGAGGTTATGCATGCATGGAATCTGGTCAAACCGATTTGCCTTAATGCAGATCTAACTTAACAATAGCTCCTATATTTGCTCAACAAACTATTATGACCATTTACAAGGTATTTACAATCTTTGATTTGAACTAGGAATCTCCCTCCATTGAGAGTCTTCCCTCCGTTGACCTTTGAATGATCACATTGTTGACCTTTATGGAAAACGACTGGTTGGTAGAATCTTCCTCAATTTTGTAGGCTCAAATATTTCTGCATGACAAGATTAGTATGCACAACAATTGCATATCTATAACTATCTTAAAGTAACATTCATTAATCCACATGTAAAATTAACATAAATAGTTCATATAGCATGTCAATGTCATTTAAAAGTTACAAAAAATAAGATTATGCCCAATGTCTATGGTTTTGAGGAAATAACATGAAAATGTCAACATCCAAGTATCAAAGTTTAGGACAACTACAACAATTGGATAATAAACTTTATCAAAATTGGGTCATAAATTGGACTCATCAACTAAATAATTTTTTAGTCAATGACCAAATTAGTCATTTATTTACTCATTTATAGCTGAGTTGCAAAAAATGAGTAGAATTTAGTCATTTTTAGTTGTTGTGACTAAAAGTTTTAGTCACCTAATCATTTACTTGCCAAATTCTACTAGTGCTCACTATGGCCGAAGGAATGCTCCACCTTAAACAAATTCAAAAGATAGATCACACCAATCATTGCGACCTGTTTGTGCTCCACTAGTGCCATCCCCTTCAAGTCTAGGATGTATGGATAATAGTTCACCACCTCCCCTAGTTTATAGAATGTCGGGAAGTCATGGGGCCAAGAGACTCCCATACCTAAGATATCAACTATGAGTACCTCCTCCAACCCAACAAACTAGTTTGCAATTAAGAGATGACATATCAGAGCCTCAACATCCTTTTTGATCATCCTAATCTCCAAAAAGACAATAAGAAACTGATAGGTGATATGTGTTTTGATCCATTTGAATTTGTTGTTTTCAATGAAGCCCTTGGCCAACACCATTTTCATTGCTGCTATGATAAATGAATCATATTTCTTTAGAATCCGCTTCAAACGTTGCTTTGTAACTACATCGTAAACAACCATGTCCCTAGCTGAGCTATCTAACTGGATTGGGGTGTTGACACCCATATTGGTTAATGTCTCTATATACATTTTAACCACAAATTTTGAGCGCTTAGCCATTTTGCGGACAACCACACCTCCGATGCCACCTAGAATAGATGATCACCAATATGAAAATTTATGTCTGTAATCATAAACAACCACACCACCAACACTACCCAAAATGAGTGATCACAAGTATGGAGAAATGAAACTACCACCAGGCAGATATGGAAAGCTAGTGGAGGCAGAGGTCACATCGAGAATAATTAGAGTGACAGGAGGTTAAAGCGAACTATACCAAATTCACCCATCCAACTCATGAGTATGTCTACTTTGCATGATCTAGTCCTTCCAATGGATCCCAAGGATGATCTGAGATGATAGCCATAACACCTAGATTGTGGGATTTGTAAATCACCCTCAATTATCATGATTACATTGACAATGAGGCCCGCAAAAATGAAAGATTTTCCATGTCACCCAACTCCCCAACTTCATTTTGATTCACCACAGTGGAGACATCTAGCTTGGCTACAAACCTACTGACGATGATCACCGACCCATCACACCTAAGTGTGGGAAGGGTGCCCTCCCAACCTCCCACAGGACTACCTAGCAGGTGGCAATTTCCTTTACTCTTTCACCATCGACACCTAGGTTTGAAAGAGCATCCACCTCTGCATTCCCTTCCCTAAAGATGTAATTCATGACTACTAGTTCAAAATTTTCCACCAAACCCAAAGCAATATCCAATTGTGCTATAGTAAGAGCTTGGCCTTTCGTGGCGATCCAAGTGAAAGTTCCCACCTTGGGAAGGAAAGCAACATTCCAACATAAATCTCTTGGTAGTTTTGATTCATCTTCCCTATGAACCATGAACTGCTTGTAACCTACCTTAACTGTGTAGTTCCCATTAGGAGACACATTCCATTGAAGCACATACTGGCCATCCCTTAACCAAATTCTATGATTTTCCAAAAACCTTTCAAAACCCTTCACTTCCCTCTCAGCCAACCCTAGATTTCCCAAACTCTTCCATTGAGTCCTACACCATCCATCTTCAAGAATAACTATTAGATTGTCTCTTACCTTATCTCCCGATGCTTGCTTTGTTGCCTCTTTGATATTGGTGAATTCAACTCTACTCTATTCACCAGATTAGGGTGACCCTCCCATGAGTCTTCCCAAAAAATAGCTTCCTTGCCATCCTTAACTTCCCAGGTTAGGTGATCCAAAATCAAGTCCCTGCAACTACTTATGAAATTCCATACATGGGATCCTTTTGGCAACAACCTAGAGGAAAAGATGCTGTTCACGTTGTCATCAAGATATTTGGATTTTAGGATTTTAATCCACTTAAGGTTCTATTTTGGGTTAATTGCCCATATGATATTTTCCCCTAAAGCTCTATTCTAAAGAAGAAGGTCCTTCAAGCCTGTTCCATCACACTCTTTTCTCTCGCAAATTTTTTTCCATTTAACATAGGGATATTTGTGTTGATAAGATGCACCTTGCCAATTTTTTTTTTCATCTTCCTATTGAATTCTTTGCAAGCACCAACTGCCATAGGTAAGCAAGATAATAGGTAAGTTGGAAAAGAAAATATTATTGATTTAAGCTTAGTCAAGTGGCCAACCAATGAGAGCCAATGATTCTTCCATGAAGTAATTCTGTTGCTCACCCTATCAATCAAGCCTTCCCAAAGTTTCCTTGATTGAGACCCTTTCGCCAAAGGAAACCCTAGATATTTACAGGGGAGTGTTCCTTTCTTGTATTTTAAAATTTTCAAAATCTAATTTTCCCACCTAGAAGAGGTGTTCAAGAAAAAAATATCTAATTTTTCTAAGCTCACCTCTTGCCCTGAGGCCAAGGAATATTTGTTTAGAGTTACCTTGAAATGGCGAGCTTCTCTTTCAAGTGTCGTGCCAAAGAGAATTGTGTCATTCATGAACTACTGATGAGTAATTTCTGGTGGGCCCCTTGTCACCTAAATCCCTTCAATGACTATTTATCCAAGCCCTTGAGATTGATCTACTGAGAGCCTCTGCCATGATTATGAAGAGGAAAGGGGAGATGGGATCCCCTTGGCAAAGCCCTCGAGAGGAGTTGAAAAAACCTTCTGGAGAGCCATTTAAGAGCACTGAGAACCTTGGAAAAGCTATCCACCCAAAGATCCAATCCAACCATTTCTTATTAAAGCTAAATCCCTCCAACACTTTGAATAGAAAGTGCCAATTGACTCGGTTGTAGGAATTTTTGATATCAAGCTTGATGAGCATTTCCTCCTTTATCAATTTCTAGATGGAGTGGATAGCTTCTTGAGCAATGATTACTCTATCAAAAATCAATATACCTAGTAGAAAACTAGTTTTCTCTTCAGAGATTAGATCTAGTAGGATATTTTTGAGTCTATTTTCCACTACCTTCGCCAAGGCTTTTTAGATGGTATTGCATAGGGAAACAGGTCTATAATCATCCATTGAATCAGGCTTCTCTTTTTTTGGAATTATCACGATGAAAGTGTTGTTGAGTTCTTTGAGAATTTGTCCTGTTGACCTTGCTTCCTCAATTACCTCAGTGATATCTTTTCCTATGATATCCCAACATTTTTGGAAGAAACTGACTAGTAAATCATCTGGCCTCAAGGCTTTGTCCAGATGGAGCTAAAAAAGAGCCACCCTTATCTCCTACTTAGAGAACCTACTATTCAACATTTCATTCTATGGATCAAATACCAACCTTGGAATACCCTCGAAGAGATGGCGTTGTGCATCCAGGTTGGAATCATACCAATTATTTAATAGGTTCTAAAAATACTCCACTACCGTGAGTTTGAGTTCTTCAATCTTATCCAATTGTCTTACGATCATTTCTCTTAATGCAATAATTTTTTTTAATTTATCTATGAATATTTGTTGAGTTATGAAAGAATTTCGTGTTCTTGTCCCATACATTGAGCCAAACCTCCCTTGATTTTTGTCTCTAAAATACCTCCTCTTTTTCCATAAGATCATTCATTTTCTTTAGAAGCTTCTTCTCTTCCAGATATAACTGATTATCCATTCCATCCACTAGGATCTTCTCTGTGAGACCCTGCAAAGCCTCCTCACACCCTTGTTTCTCTTCAGAGATGTTTTGAATATTTTCTTGTTCCACCTTTTTAGATTCTGTTTGATAAGCTTCAACCTAGACACTATACCAAATAGCTTCAAACCACCCGACTGACACTAAACCCACCAAGATTTTATCAGATGAAGGAAGTTTGGATCCCTGAACTAAATATTATCAAACTTGAAGGGGCATCTGGCGGGTCCCCTTTCTCCCAAAATTTCTAGCGCTATAGGAAGGTGGTCTGATCCATAGCCTGGAAGAATCTTACAGCCCATTGTATATGGGAAGAGTCTAAGATCACCTTGAAATAGAAATATGTCAAGTTTCTTAGTAATGTTGCAAAACCCGAACCTCCTGTTTGTCCAAGTATATTGTCCATTCCCAGTTTGAATGTCCACTAAAAAATTTCTCTCCACAAATTGTTCAAAGTCCACCTGCGATTGCAATTTCCTACTCACACCGCCCTTTTTGTTTGATGATTTCAAGATTGCATTGAAGTCCCCCCAGAATACAAAAATCAAAGGTAGGGGAACTACAAATGGTGTCCAATTCTTGCCACAGATTCCTTTTTTGCATACAATTGTTTGGACCATAGACACTAATTAACAGAAAACACAAGTTTGAGGCTAAAATTCTTACCTTACATGCCATCCAACACTGAATTGATTCCACCTCTTCTATAATGATAGTTTGTGGCTTCTAGAGGATCAAAATCCCACCAGAAGGCCCATCCGCATTGTGATCCAATTCCAAAACTTCATTTTTTTTCCAAAATTCGACTTCTCTTGCTCTCCTAGTTTAGTCTCTTAAAGCAAACAAATGTCAGGCTGCATAGAATTCACTTGATGCCTAATTAGGAACCACTTGTTAGGGGCGTTGAGGCCCCTAACATTCCAAGATATTATTTTCATGGATGTTCAAGAAGGGATTCCCCCTTCCCTACTTTGAACATTGAGTTGATTTTTAGCTAGCTACTTGCTTCCCCATCCCATTTTAGTTTGTCCTGGTTTGAGATTCTACCTCTCTTCTTGCTTTCCCCATAACTCGGGGATAACTTAAGGTAGTCTCTTTAGAAGATTCCCAAATTTCCCTTCACTGGTGGTCCTAGCAAAACTATCCTCTGCCTTTTGTTCAAAATTTTCCCATGGTCAGCCACCACAGTGTTGGGGTTTAGGTTTTCTTGGTCCTATTCATTTATCTAGTCATCTAGCCGTTCCTTTATCTCCAGGTTGAAGCATCTACTTTTGGCAACTTCTGCTAGATCTACAATTTCATTTCCCACCTCGATCAATGAGTTTAACTCTTCCTCACTTGCCTTATTTCCAAAAAATTCTTCCCTTATGGTGGTCTCTATCATATCTATTGCTTCAGAGAGCTTTTGATCTAGTGAGTTAGCTCTTCCTTGGAAACCCAAATTTTTCACCATATCTTCCTCACCTTTAGGTTGTACCAACAAATCCTTTCACAATGACCTAGTTCCATTTGATTCTACTTGATGGGGCCTTTGCTACGATAAATTGTAGTTGGAATATTGTGAGGTGCACTCCCGGTCTCCCTCCATCATGAGATGATGATCTCTATCCCTTGATTTTGACCAATGAATTAGTAGTGAAGGGGTTTTCAGAAAGGACCTGCATCCATTCGCCTTGATCTAAAACCAGCCTAATTTCCTTCCATAGAACTCGATTAAGATTATTTGCTACACAAATCTTTATGTGGCCACCCATTCTTTCCTGATCCAACCTTTCTTTCATGCAAAGGAAAGAGCCCAAGCTATTTCTAATTTCTTCCAAAACATGAGGGTCCCGATACTCCAAAGGTAGATTTGGAAGTGTATACCAGTCCTGCATAATATCCACTTGATCATGAAGTGGATCAAAGCCCACCTTCCAGTGACATAAAAACTGCAACCATCCATGATCCATATTTTGTTCATTATCTTCTCCCCAATGTTTGTGGTTGAGAAAACCACCACCAAATACCATTGGACATTGTTTTGAATTCAAGATTAGGGCCCCATTTTCCATGCCACCAAACTTTTAGAATTTCCCAATTTAGGGTTCTCTCGTACCATTTAACAATTAAGGCAACATTTTCCAACATTGTGATCTTCACTTGAAGCTTTGGTGAGCCCAAATTTATTGTTTTCTTGGAATTTCCATTTGCGACCGACCCATCTATATTCAATTCTTCATACCTCCACGTTGGGTTCCATGTTGGAGGATGTTTCCATCCATTTTGATTCCTATTTCTACCCCACCCAAGGTTCCGACACCCTCTATGATCCTCAACACCACCTCTAAAACCTTGATGGTTCCAATGCCTTTGGTCTTGATGTTTGGGCCAATGAAATTCAAGGTTGGCGTATCACTGCTAACTTTGATGCCCATGATCCCCAAGATTTCTCCTCTCCTGAGGATGACTTCCATGATCATGCCATTGCTTGTTGATCGCTCACTGCTGAACTCTTTCCATTGGTATGGAAATCTCAGTTTCCTTTTCCCATCTCCCTTGATGCCAAATTCCTACAATGTCCACGTATTGAGGTCCACACCCAACCATACCACACATTTCACCATCGACCCTCTATGATTTGTCCCTTCACTACTGCTCTACTTCCGTTCACACCATAAATTTTGTTATCCTTGATTTTTAGTCTCATTTCTTTACCTTTATATAGTAGTACATCTATTTTGTAGGTCAAATTTTATGCAAGTTTTAGCTGTGAGAAATCATCACTTGATCTCTTAGAGGTCACTCAATATTCCTCATAATTTTTTTTATAAATTTTAGACCTTTCTATGAAATACTTATGCAAAACATGTCAAGTTTTGAGTTGTGTATGTGTGTTGTCTTCATTAATCTTATTTTCTATGATGAAGACAATATAAGTCACTAAATATTCTATCATATCATCTCATTTTCAAGTTTTAGGCTCAATTTTATGCTTAGTTCTATCCCTTTTCTCTATTGCAATGTTAGAGTAAGTTTGTTTTAGGTGTTACACTAAGGGAACCAACCCTTTCTTGAAATTCACTCCAAGTTTAGGTCACCCATACTCTAGAAGTGCTTCCATTTTATTAGTTGGAAGAAGACTCAACACACTACTCTCCAAAGGGTGCATTCCATCTTGAACATTTTTTGGCACACCTAATGGGACCGTTTCAACTATTTTATTCTATTACTTTTCATTTTTTGATCATCTCTAGTATATACTTAATTGATTTTTCCTTTTGAAGGAGATATTTTACATACTTAAAAACTTTGCAAGCTTGAATATATTAATTTCAAGAAGATTTAGTGTTAAAATATTATGAGAAGAGTGCAAAAAAGTGGAAGATTAAAAACTTTTGAGTATTTCCAACTATCAGCACCTAGGAGGAGGGGAGGATCTATTCATAAAAATATTGTTTTAGTGAGAACACATTCCACACCTCCACTTGGTAGGTTTTCTCCTTTCACTCCTCAAAATGATTCACTCCTAATTCTTATGACTACTCTTAGGAATCATACTTTTGCTCCATTTGATGGAGGGAGTGCATTAAATCTTTCCCAAAATTATGATATTCCTATGGAAACCCCTCAAAGTATTCCTTTCTTTATAGGAGAATCCACAACTATTCCTATTGAACGTATCAAATATATTGCAAACATTTATGCAGTGCATCATTTTACCTAAGAAAATATTGTTATTAGATAGTTTCATATTTTATTTAAGGGAAAGACCTTATAGTGATATAGTATTTTATGGATGAATTCTATTCAAACTTGGGGTTATTTGAGAGAATCCTTGTGTAATAAATTTGAAGAAAAATCAAACTATTTGTCCCTAGTGAAACAATTTACAACTATCAAAAGAGAACCACATGAGAACATGACTAATTTTAATTTCACATTTCAAAAAATATGGGATATGATCCCACAATTGGTAAGAAATTCTCTTGAATATTCTTTTCTATATTATCTAAGAGCATGAAATAAATTGAAATTTCAATGATGATTCAATCTATGGATGAAAGAATAATTCCCAATTCTTATGATATAGTCATTAGAGCTAAGAATAGTCTCATAAAAGTTGGAAAAAGTGCATTGGTACCTTCCATGACTATATTTCAAAAAATATAGCTCCAATTCCATCTCTAATACATGTAATAACACATATACCAATACCAAGTCAAACACCAATTCAAGAAAAAATATGCCTTATACCATTCCAATGACTTGCAAGAGGTAAAGAGCCTTCTTCAAACCTTTGGTAATAAGTTGGTAAATATTAATAGATAGAATGATCAAATTTACAAGGCTTATAAAATTCCTTACCAATCCAATTAGTCTCATAGGCCACCATTTCAAGCTAATCCTCAAGGCCAAAACCAAGCTATTAATGCTAAACCTTTTCAATCATATAATCTGAATGTTGTCAACATTTCAAAGGAATTAATTCCTATCGAAAACAACTTAGTATAGGATTGATCTTATCTTGTGATAAAACATTAAATGATCCAAAAAATAAAATTAAAACCACTCCCAATAAATTGCAAAAACCGCATGCAACTTGGATTCCCCACTCATAAATTAAATTTGATTTTGAAAATGCACTACCAACACAATATGGGAACCCAACTTTTCCTACAATTGTTGAGGATTTTTAAATGACCTGCAATAATTTGTAACTCCCCAAATCCCATGCCCAAGTTTTCCATTTTCCTTTTTTAGACATTAAATTGCACTCAACACTATCTCCAACATGATAATTTAAAAAATAAATTAGACAAATTATTTTAAATTTTATTTTTGGTCTAAAATCATCTATACATTATTTCTCAAAACATTATTCAAATCCAACCACATAAAAAAATTAAATCTTTTTGGTTGATGCAAAATTTCTCTCACAACCTAGGATGCTCCTACATCACTATGTCCCCCTATTTGGCTCCACATTCAAATATTTCGGTGTTGGAATTTTATTATTTGAAACTCAAATATCTAATTAGTTGTCAGGACTTATTTTTTGGGAAATTAGAATAGTTGTGAATAAATACCTAGTTATTGCATCATTTGAAAATTAATAAGAGATCTAGCAAGAAGTGAAAGAATTGAGCATTATTGAGCAAGAATTATTTTCAAGAGAATTATCAAGCAATTCAAGAGAAAAATTTAGTGATTTATTGCAGAAATTCAAGATCTAAACATCATGTCAAAGTGTATGTGAGTGGTGTTCATGATTATGTTTTCATATTGTTTGTGATATCTAACCTTTGTAGGTCTTCAAGCAATTCAAGCAAGCAAGATCCAAGCCTTGAGGAGATGTGCATGACTTTAGTACTTCAAGGAAGCCATTGAAGGGTGGTGAGTTGTAGCACTTTTTGGATTCATCATTCCTTTATATCATTTATCCATTTATCATTGAAATTTCCATTATGGAAGTGGACACACTAACATGAGGTTTGACTAAGGCAAGCCCCTCAATGGCACAACCTTTCTTCCCTCTTTGAATATGAAATTTTTAGGTCCAAATAGGATTGAAGAAAGTTTGAAGATAAACTATACATCATTGCAATTCAAACCCTACACCTTGAGAACTCACATAAACTCCCTTATAGAAATATCTGACAATGATCTAAAAAATTTGTAGACAAAAATTAGAAGCTTTGATTTGACTCTCAAGGACTATGAAAACATATATGAAAAAGACCTATTAGACAATGACATCCTTAGAGGAAACATCCTTAGAAATTAGGCTCAAATTTATACCACAAGTGCATAGTGTCTTACTCAGTCCATTTCTAAAGTTCAATTTTCTTAGTGATATGATAGATATGTTTTTGATTAGTGATAAACAGGTTTTGTGGGGACTAGAAACCCCTTACAAATAGGTTTTGAGGGGACCTAAAACCCCTTACAAACAAAAGAAAGCTACCAAAAGATAAGAACATATACAATCAACAACCCAACATCATTAGTCTACCAAAAGATATACAAGACACACCAAATTGCAAGAAATTGGCTTTGAAGGGACTAAAAACCCTTTTATAGCCAGAAGCACATGGGCCTTAACCCCCAAACATCTTTAAAGAAAATGCTTGAATCTACTAAGAACTAATCGTAACCTGCAACACCCACTCCATAGCAAAACAATTGCTCAACACTCAGCTAAAACAAAAAGGGATGCCAAAGCACCCTTCAAGACCTGTCATATTTCCCCACCTCCCTACCTCAATAAGAGAGAAAAAAGGGAAAACCAAATTGGCGTAGAACACCAAAAAAAACTTGATTCTCAAAAGAGCCAGATAAACCAAATACCCCAATATCAATAGGGGTTATGAGAAACACAATAGAGGGCTTCAAAGGAGCAACCGACTAGCAGCACCAAAATGCCTAAGAAGCCAATCCAAACTCTACCTCTAAAAGAGAGGGCTCCCCTTAATAGGAGAGGATGATACGAAACCCTTTACCTCTAGAACCATGATTCTCCATGCCAAACAAGCTCCACCTCAATAGAAACCAACAATCCACCTAAAAGGAGCAATCTCCCCCTCTATAGGAGACATCAACCAAAGAATCCAATAAGCAACTATAGAAGGAAGGGCTGACATAACATCCCTTACTAGTGCAAGCATCAGGTACCAGGAAAAAAAGGTAGAAACCACTTCATAGAGCTCATATAGCTGGGTCCAAAGAGAAAACAATGAGAAAACCCCAACACTCAAAAACTTTCTCATAATAGCACCCGACACTAGAGAACAGGGATCCAACAACCACAAAAAGAGAGCCAAGAAATCTCTACAAAAAACCCCTTGGAAAAGGAGACCATCATAGATCGAAAGGAGTACAAAGGGGAACAAAACAGGAACACCAAGAGGCTCCACTAGAAGATAGCTCAAAGCCAAGAACAAAAGACAACCCCCTTTAAGAAAGATGACCCAACCAACCATAAAGGGAACCCAGAACCCAAGAAAACGAGCCCCAGAAATAGAAACTAGGCAAAAGAAACACCCCTCCACATGAAAGCCTCTAGAAAGAAAAACAAGGGAGAAGTCCAAAGGCCAAATGATTGGACAAGAGAGGACAACTAAAAGCACAAAAAAGGGCACGCCTGTAGACACCAGGAGCCCAACAACACTGGTTCAAAACAAGACAAAAGCCAACAATGAGCCAAAGGGGCCTATGAAGCCAAGGGAACAAGCAACCATAAACCCAAAATAGAAGGGACAAACCACAAGAAGCCCTACTCAAAGGAGAATACCTCTAAAACAGACCAAGAGACCACCATATCCTCACCACAAACAGCTCCCAAATCATGACAAGAAGGCCAGAGAGACACCAAAACCATAGGATCTACAAAAAAATAGAGCCCCAAAGCCTCCAAACCGCCATCTTCATCATCTGAGTCTCCCCCATCATTAGATGAAACAACCACCAAATTCAAACATCCATGCCCATGCCTCTTCTTGCCTCCGCCTCCACTCTCCATCCTAAAAAATGAATCAATTTTGATATCATAGATATGTTAAATTTGTATCAAAATAGTAATTTACATCATTAGGTCATTAGAATTATTACATTTCATCCTTAGGTTACTTTCATATTTTTTCAAGGGAAAGTTGAATCACCTTTCAGGTTGTAAGTCAATCATATATCTTGTCCAAATACAAGTCCATCAAACTTCCATCATCACTATTTACTCATTTAATGAAATAAAAGAAAAATGTTGAACCCCCACAAAGGGAGATCTCAGGCTAAATGATTCCACATTTTTCACCATTTCATTTTGGTGAACCTAACATGTTAACATTATGTACCCTCTAAAATTTGAAGCCATTCATCCTAGATCTAGATTTTGCATTGCATTACCTTGCATTATTCAATCAAGCATTCATTTTTGCATCATAAAAAGTATAAAAATTCAAAAAATTGGCATATCAATTGCTTCCTAGGTTGCAATAGGATTTATTTCAGTCATTTTAGCTCAGATCTACATTACAATTGCACTTAAAAATTTTCATTAGGTCATTTAAATCTGAAATAAAACTTGAAAGTGTTCATTGCATTAATTTAGGTACTTTGCATATAGCTTAAAAAGTGAAAAATTGCATGGTTTTGTTTCAAAAAGGCATTAGTATCATCATTTTAAGATTTAGGCATATTATTATCAGTCAATTGTTGCATCTTAGACCTAAAAATTGTATTCACAATTGTTATTTGTTGTTCATGAATTTTCAACATTGTTACACATTTACATTTTGTGTTACATAATCTTAAATTGAGAAAAATCTTGAAATATATTCATTGTCAAGCTTGTTTGAGCACAAAAAAAAATCCTTAAATAGTATCATACATAGTGAAATTTTGAATTTTTAAAAAGCCTATATAGGACACATGTTCCCTAGGTGCCCTTGTCCAACTAAATTAAGTGAAATATTACTATGTAGAACCTTCTCTCTGGTCTTTGCCCAGATCTGGTATCATTTTTTACGTATTAATTCTATAACTGTACATGTTTTTCTAAAAAAATTGATATCTTGATCTATAGGACATAAAATCATGTTCTCATTGTAAAAATATTTGACCTTATAATAATTCATGTTCTATTACCAGTTGTTATTAATAATTTCAAGAATTTTTTTGCTGCAAGCATGCCAAAATGACTTTATTTCTCCTCTTTTGTTATTTTCATTGATCCCTCTCCCAATATCTCTCCTATGTGTGAGGTTAGTGTGGTGTAAGAGAATGCAATCATTGAAAATCATGGGAATCATGTTTATTCTTCTCTTGATACCTCACCTACTTGGGAAGAAGGTCTCTTGGTATTAGAAGATCCAATCATTAAGTGCCATGAGAATCTTGTTTGTTTCTCCCACCCTATTGTTAGACAAGAGGTTGAAATAATTGATATATTTCTTTCAAAATATAATAATATTTATTTCATAGATAGAGATGCTAAGGTGACATTAGATCCCCCTCAATAGAAAATCATCAACACGTAGTCAATACCATTGAGGTTATGAATGCACAATTGGCTATTAGATCTCCTTTAATTATTGGACCTCCTAAAAATACTTTAATTATTGGATCTCCTAAAATCTCTTTAATTATTGCACCTCCTAAAATTCCTCTAATTATTGGACCTCCTAAACCTCCTAGACATCTTAAACTTTGCATAACAACTTACTAGTAATCATGTGTCAAAAAACTAAGTTATCACATGGTCTCTCACACATATAACACTAGAACCAATAAGCAACCAAAAAAAACACCAACATACATCCCATTACCTCAACCATACCTCCCACCTACACATAACATTCCACAATGTAGAGGTAAAGAATATGATCTTGTTGAGAAACTTTGTAACACTCCTGCTAAGATCTCATTGTGGGATTTGATTCAAACACCACCTGTTTATCATGGTATGATGAAAAATGCTTTACAAAAGTTTTTGTCCCTCCTAGTACACAACCAAATGATGTAGAATCTTACTTGAGGGTATGAATTCGATTAATGTGGATATTGTCTTTCATAAAAATGAGTTATCCCCTTTGGAGACACAAAAGAAAAAAGATGCTTTGATGATAGTGGCTATTATTAATAGGATTGGGATTAGGAATACCCTTATTGATAATGATTCAAGGCTTAATATTTGTAGTAAAAATATTTTTGATAACATTGGAACAAATAAGACTAAAATTCAACCATATTCCTTGTCTATTCATGGTTTTTACAATGTGGGAGGACAACTGCTTGGTGTAATAATGTTACTTGTTAAAGTTGGTAAGGTTGTGTTGCAAAATACCATCCATGTCATGCCCCATGACCTTTCATAAAACCTTCTCTTGGGTAGACCTATTGGGTAACAATTATGTAATCCCTTTACGGATTACAAAACTTGAATTTCAGCTATAGTTGTTATGAGATAAAATATCTCCTCTCGAAAAGGGGAGGCTCCCTTCTTACTGCTTATAGGAATGAAAGTAAACTATTCTAGACTTAACAATATTTACACTATTCTGACAATGGGGATGTGTTACATTCATAATTCTCTCTTCTTTCAGAGAATATGTTTACAATGTTCCACATTGTTACTTTGTGATGCTTTTCAACTATAAGTAATAAGTAAAGTAGTCATTTCCAATATTCTTATTTTTTCAAAGCATAATCTAAGAATGCTAGCATAATAAAATATTTTCTAACTGGAAAACCAATGAAAGAAAAAGTCTTTCTGTTGTCTTCAATGATCATTTCTTCAGTAACCAGTTATGCAAATTGAAGCACAAAGTATATTTCAATCTACTTCACAAATAGATCCATGAATATAATGAATAATTTCAAGCACAAAGTCTTAAAGAACATTCACCAATAGATATCCATAATCTCAAGTAAATGATATAGCACAAAGTCTATTAAATCCATCTTGAATGCCCTCCAATCACAATTAATAAAATACCACTAATCCAATCATATAATAGGATAAATTAATGTGAAAGATGTAAGAACATTCACATTCATTTGAAATTGATCTAAAAAAATTTTTGGAATGCAAGTTCGCCTTCTTTATTGATTGAATATAGTATCACAATATGAACTCAAAGTTTCAAAATTGCTTTACAATTTGGCAACACTTCATTGCAATAGATTAAAGGTCCATAATACAATAGAGCTCTCTCTTATTTATAGGTGTGAGCTAAGAGTTATTCTAGGAAAAAACCTAACTTTTGACTTATTCAACGTGATGTCAATGATTATAGGAGGACATCTCCATTTTTACATGTAGTTGCATAAGTACAAAATGACATGTAAAAATGTCAATGCCTATTTACATAAAGCATGTGAAAAAGCATAAAAACTAACTTTGGAAATGGAAAAATATTTATTGTTCCTCGCTTTAGGCTTGTAAATCTTCATACTTCTTTAGGATATCCTACATCATTGTATCATCTGGTCCTAAAGTGTAATCAATAATGGTATGAACCTTTGTGACAAACTTCTTTACATAAGAACAAACCTTCTTGCATCTATCTAGATGTGTTTTGAGATTATCCAAAGTCAATTATACATCAAAAAAAGTATCCATTGAAGCTAATGAAAATGCGTCATCTTCCACTTGTTTCTAAATTGCTTCCTTGAATACTTGAATAATCTCACTAGTTAGAAGAAATGTGTGATCGTCATCAAGAAGCTTTCTTGAGAATTCCTCAATTTTTTTCACCAAGAAAACACGATGCTCTTCAACATCCTCTCGAACTTGTTGTACATCGTTGATTAGGTTCTTGATGATGTGTATGCAGTGTTTGATTGATTCTTTGATTTCCACATACTTATCCTTATCAGGAATAATCTCAACTTCCACTAACCTTCCTAGTTTCACTTTCTTTAATTGTGTCCAAGATTGAAGATTTTGCTCCATCTCTTTTTGCTCAATGGTGATGTATTTATTGTCTTGTCCAGTTGAAGTTTTATCTTGGATATCTATGCAATCCTTTCCATTGCAATGGTCATGAATCGTGAACCTTGCTCAATTATCCTATCCACAAAATCATACATGATTTTCCCCTTTGAGCAATATTTTTCAACCTTTTGAACCAAAGGTTCTTGAATACTCATTGAAATAGGTTGCACATTCTCAAAAGATTCTATGATTCTCCTTAACACAAAGGCAAGGTGTTTATATTTCTCCTTATACATTTCCTTGGTCTCTTTTAGCTTGTCAAAATGTTACATTAACACAGTCAAATATGCTTGAGCATCCTCCTTTGTGCTTGCATGTGTAATTTTTCCTAGCTTGAAACCTTGGTAATATTGTAGTCTTCTATGTTGATTTCTTCGTGGCTTTTACCTTGAGGTGGGTTTTCCACTTCCACATACTTGTATCTTGATTTATCCATGTGAAACCTTGAGAGAACCTTTTAATTATTTTTCCCCTTAGGATTTTGTGGAGCTAACTCATCAAAATCCAACTCATTAGGAGAAACTACTTGCTTTTTTTGTATGGAAGCTTGTGAAGCAAGCCATGGAGGGAGGAAGGAAACATTACTTTTGGGCCTTGTTGCCAATTCTTGAGTCACACCTACATTTATGGGCACAAATGTTGTAGTAACAATAGTTGGAATCTCTATCATTACTACACCTGGAATCTACAAATTTGATATATCTAGTAATGATTCATTCATGAATTGATCAAATTCTTCCTATGAAGATATGTCAAAAGAGGGAGATGAAAAACTAGGAATTGATGATGAAGATCCAAAAATAACATCTACACTCTGCAATACTAACCCCATGGAAGGAGATGAAATAATTGAATGTATTGTTGGAGGTATCGTCACTTTGAGAGCATGCAAAATTGTTGAAGGCAGATGTGAAGTTGGAAGAGGAGGTGGAGGAGAGGTAGGAATAGGAGGAGTATCAGGTGTTGTGGCAACAATAGGTGATGATGTATGTAGAGGTTCTTGAATGAAATTATCATGTAGAGATGTTCACATTTTGTCATATTTCCCTTCTTCCTATTCACCTTCTTCTTCTGTCTCTTCTTCCTCTTTAGGTTGTTCTTCTTCAATAGTTGGTGCTGTACTCTTCCCACAAGTAAATGTAATCTTCGGTCCCCTACATGTGGAAGAGGGAGCAACAATTTCCTTGTTTTGGGTTTTGATTTCTTGTTGTCTGCTTGCTTCTCCTTCAGATGCCTCACCCTCAAAACTTGTCTTGAAAGGATTCAACTGAATACCTTTCCTTTACAATGATACATTGGTATTACTCATAATAGGAGTAAGCCTTTGTCGAATAGATGTATTTTTTTTTGAGACCATTGAATGAGAGGAAATGGTTTGTTTGATATTTCCTTCTCATCATAGACTGCATTCAGAATATCACCAACATCTTCAATTTCCTTAGGAAGATTTTCCAAGCCAAGATCAGAAATCTACTCCATAGTGAGCCTACAAAAATCCATCTTTCTAACAACTTCTTCATCTCTGCACTTAGCCCAAATGCACTCAAATTGGTAGACATGTTTATGAATCTTTTTAATCTTACTTTTCATTCCTCAATAATCAAAATCAAATCTTCTTTTGTAAGTCCTCAGAGTCATGATCTACATCTTTGATGCTACAGCCTTAGCCTTGGGCACTGTTTGTACTAAAAACTTCCAATGGAGATCAAAAACTTGATCCTTGGCTTATGGATAACTTGTCACTCATTATGCATAGAGATAATCTATCTACATAGTTCCATCAATACCCATTTATCAGAAGGATATCTTGGTAACATGTAAGGATATCCCATGAAGCAACCCAATCTAAGGTATGTGAAGGTAGGGAATTGTAAGAAGATGCATCCATACTTATTCACTACTCCCCATGATTCATCAAAAAAATATTTCTTCTCCAATGATGGATCAAAATTTGCATAACAAGGGTGCAAAGAAAGCATTTTTTACCATCCTGAAGTGTTTGATACTTCCTCCTAGGGTGATTTTGGAATAATACTTTTGCATAGGTACATATCTTCTATCTCCTTCTATCAAAAAACCTAGATATTATCTCATTATTGTTGCAATGTATACCAAGTATGAAGTCATATAGAAATTCAAAGTAGTGGGTACCTTGATGAGTTGCTCATGATTTCATCACTGATTTGTGCACCCCAGCCAATGTGGCTCTTCCTTCTCTTGATAACCCTGATGTATTCATACATCCATTCTTGGAATTTAAAAGATACTAGAAAGAATTTCACTCTAGTTAGGAGAGTAATGATATCATTCATATCCTCATTGAAATCACTACGAGGAAAGCTCTTGGGCCATATTACAATTCTAGGCCTTGGGGTCATCAACTATTTTGTATTGATCAACTACTTGGCCTCATTTTCATTTTTATCATAAGATTCTTGAGCATGTTGAATGGTCATATCTGTATATTTTTCCATAGCTGGGAATTGGAAAACCATGTCAAAGAAATCAACATCAAGCCTCATCATCACCTGATCGGAGGAGTCCTTAATGCTTCTATCTTCCCTAATGTAGTGTGAAGCTACTTGCAATACAAATTCGGGGTAGTGAGTTGCCACTAGGAACAAAGTAACCTGATGGAGGCTATTATGAACTATTTCCTCCAACTCTTTTTCAACAAGCTATTTCTATGTCCTTTTAACAAAATCATCCATGTCTAGGTGTCCAATCTCTATGTCCTTGATCTCATTGATCTTGTATGTAACCACTATCGACGGATAAACACATTGGTATTTATACTTCATATTGGCCTTCTTTCTTGATGATGTAGATTCCTCAGTTGTCATTGAATGCACCAGGAAACAATGATTACTTGATGAGAAAAATCCTTCAACAAATTCCTAAAAGGAAACTTGCAAAGTAACTGCAAGGGAACAAGGGATTTTTCCAATATTAGAAGAATATGCATTATGTAAGCATGTGAATGGAAAAAAGCCAAGTGAGCACATTGGGGAAAGAGAATGGAAGCAATGGAGCGGAAAAAATCAAGTGAATATAGGCGAAACAAAGTTTGGAAATAATTTTTGGAAGATTTTTAGGAGTTAGTGAAATTTTCTACATTTTATGCAGGGACGCTAAATTTCAGTGCCACTGCATGTTTGGGAAGTTCTTTATGCATTAGCACTAAAAATTAGTGCTCCTACATGCTTGCATGGTTGATTTAAAATTTTGGTGTAGGAGCACTCTTTTTCACTGCTTTGACATAGCTTTGCGTGGAGTTTTCGTAGAAGTGTAATAGCGCTAAAAATCAACGCTTGTGCATTTTGGGGAGATTACAAGTTATATGCAAAGGAACCTAATTTTTCTACCCTTGCATCTTCTTGTTTGCAGGAGCGGTTAAAAATTCTTCCTATTCATGTTAGTGTTAGGCCATGGGGAGACAAGAAATGTAACAAAGCTAAATTTCAACGCTATTACATTTTTGGAAATATCTTTGTGTATAGGTGGTGAAAAATCCTGCCTATACACCATGAACTTATTTGGTAGATTGATATGTAATGACAAAGAAAATCTCTGCCATCATATGTAAAGGAAATTTTGTCATGTAGTGGTGGAGAAAAATTCTTCCATTACATCTACTTTATATGTTTGAAAATTCAAGAAAACCATTTGCATCAGTTGGTGAAAATCACTGATAATGCAAAACTTAAAACCATTGTTTGCTTTTCTGGGAAAAAAACAACAAAATAAAGGAAATGTGGGGTAGTTTTGAAATCAAGGAAAATCTATTCCAATGCATGAGAACACAAAAACATAGTAATGGATATTATCCAACCATATTTTCTCATGAAACTAGCGTTCTAGACAACTTGAACCAACATAAAAACCTAAAAAATTTGAGTTAACTAGGGCATGGGTAAAAATAGGAGAAACACAAACAATGACTCAAAGAATAGATAGATAAAAATGATTTACAAGTGACCTAACCTAATGTGATTTTAAGAGGGAATCAATGCATACATAAAATTAGTAAGAACCCTAATCATTGAAAACAAGGAAAGGCAAAAAGAAGAAAACATACCTGAAGGGTGTGAAGAAAAGACCAAACCCTAGTTGATGCCAACAAATCTTCACAATTCTACATGAATATGTGATCAAAGGTCTTCACCAAAATCATGCAAGGTGAAGAGGGAAGAAACGAGGTTAAAAGATCACAAATGAAGCTAAAATGACATAAAAGGTTAGTAAATAGAGTTAACAAAGTTGCATTTATTACACACGAGTTAAGGACAAGTGAGGGGACATAAAAATTAACTATGCACCTGTGTTGAAAAACAACACCATTACACTTTTAAAATGTCCAATGATGTGTAGTGACACTAAAAAATAAAGCCCCTGCACAAAATTTTTTCCTAACACCCCATGTAGGAGAGTTGAAAATCAATGCCCCTACATGGGAAAACAATTTTCTAACAATGGAAAACTAAAAAATCACTAAAATATTCATTTTGAAGATTTTCGAAAAATGAGAAGAGATGAGTGCTCAAGGAGAAAATTCAAGGCTCAAGATCATGCATAAAGGAAACTGAAATTATGCCATGTTTTGTATGCTTAGAGTGCACAAGACTACAAAACAAACAAGTTTCGTAGGGGTTATCCCATGAATCAAGCTTGGATGGATTTAAGGATAACAAGACCATGGATTTGTGAGATGCAAGGAGTTCCTTCAATGCTTCATTTTTTAATGAATTACACATACAACAATAAGGTTTACATGATAAAATTTGATCCTAAATTTAAAAATTGTTTACAAACTGAAACAAGAATAGAGAGTCCTTTTAGAACATTGATACGAACTTCAAAAGTGGAACCTTTACAAATTCAAGAAAAAGAGGAGTGTCTTTCATCTATGATAAAGTTGTTGGATGATGATTGGAGGTCATTAAATTTCACACCTACATTCATGGGGGAATACAAAATTACACCATCAAAATCAAGAAAAGAGAAAGAAGCCACAATGGTATCAACACATTCTATCACTGAATCATCAAAAGAATTTGATTCCATAACTTCTAGCAAGGAGGAAAAAAAAATTACACATCCACTTATGATGAAATTGATTATGAGAAACCACGTTCCTCAAAAGAAATAGAAGCCATTTATGGAAGAGGTTATCAACTTAAACAATTTGGCTATAATGGGAAAAGATGTGGTGTAAAAGAACAAGGTATCCATGTCTGCATAGAGCTCAACATGCAAGAAACAACAAAAGGTCATGACTATTGTCCTCCAAAAACAATGAAAACATCACAAATACCTTCACTTAATCATGCAAGATTCTCCCAAGATAAATAACATTAGTTGTTTCTCCTTGCCATGTGGTAGGTGTAGTATCACACAATACTCACCACCATGCATTGGGGTATAAATTAAGTTTATGTAAATCATATTTCATTTTGTAAGGCACAACACATAATCATTCATTTTTTGGCTCATCTTTGTCCTTACAATTCAGGGGGAAGGACTTAGGTAGCATTGTGTTAGGCGCATTCCTTCTAGCAAGGGATCCCTTTACAATATCTCCTTAAAATGTTAGTGTAGCAAGTACACTAACATTTTAAGGGCCTTGGGGGCATATGGTCCCCCACTTATTATTTGCATAATAATGGTCCCTTTGTAGTGATGATATTATACATCTCCTAGAAAGTGTGACCTTATCAATGGTAGTGTGGCCTTCTCAATCTAAGCTGTGTGTCCTTTATGGTGATATTGGGCTTGATATCTTTTGAGTGTGTGACTTTTCTTGGCATATGATGTTCCCCTTTGTGGTAATGCTATGGCTAGTATTCCCTAAGGTGTGATATTTTATTCCTTGATTGGTCTTCTCTTCATGGTGATGTCATGTGTGATATTCCCTAAGGTGTGACCCTTCATGTATTGAGCAATGCCCCTTTTGTTATTTTATAAATTTCCTTTTGTGGTGGTGTTTATAACACCCCTTGAGTTTTTAGCCTTGTCTTATGTGCCTTTGTAGGTGAGTTTATGTGCCTTTGTAGGTGAGTGTATGCACCATCGTAGGTGAGTTTTTCATTTTTGCACCTTCATAGGTGAGTTCACCATTTCTATTCCTTCATAGGAAAGTTTATCATTTATGCGCCTTCATAGGCGAGTTTATTATGTGCCTTCGTAGGTGAGTTTATTATGCACCTTCATAGGTGAGTTTATTATGTGCCTTCGTAGGCAAGTTTTTGACCCTCCTAGGTGAGGTTTGGGAAAGATAGTTCATGGATTAAACATAATGGAGCTTTTTGGGTTGTGAACTTGATTACCCCTTTTAACATGGTCACCAAGCATAACAAAACTTGCTTGGTAGTAGAGCTATGTGTTTTATGAGTGTCTAGCATAATGTAGCTTGTTAGCCTTGTGGAACCCCCTTTATTAACATGGACTATGAGCATAATACAACTTGCTTGATAGTAGAGCTATGTGTTTCATGAGTGTCTAGCATAGCATATCTTGCTAGCCTTATGTAACCCATCATATGGAATGAACACCTAACATAATGCAACTTGCTAGCTAGTTGATCCATGTGGCTCATGAGTGATTTGGCATAACACAACTTGCTAGTCCTCATGAGAGTATTCCTTTATCTAACATTCATTCGATAGATGAATTTTGGTATTTGACACATATTTAAGATTGAGGTCTCTTTTCCTTATTGACTCAAATCCCTTTAGTAATAACCCTGTGTTGTGTTGTGTGTCTTTTATGTGTCTTCTTTGTGTTTATGTAGTGATTTGGCATAACACAACTTTCTAGTCCTCATGAGAGGATTTCTTTATCTAACATTCATTCGATGCATGACGTTTGGTATTTGAGACATATTTAAGATTGAGGTCTCTTTACCTTACCAAATCGAATCCCTTTAGTAATAACCTTGTGTTGTGTTGTGTATCTTTTATGTATCTTCTTTGTGTTTATGTAGTGATTTGGCATAACACAACCTGCTAGTCCTCATGAGACCATTCATTTATCTAACATTCATTTGATGGATGATTTTTTGGTATTTGAGACATATTTAAGATTGAGGTCTCATTACCTTACCAACTTGAATCCCTTTAGTAATAAACTTATGTTGTGTTGTGTGTCTTGCATTTTCCTTCTTTGTGTTTGTATCATGTATGTGTTCATTTCATTTTCATTTATGTGTTATGTTATCTTGATGTGTTTTATTGTGTATGCTTCATGTTTTTGTCATGTATATTTGTGTATGTTGTCTTGCAAAATTTCATACATGTGTGTTCCTTTGTGCTTATGTTGGTTTTCCATGGGATCTTGGATCTTAAGGGCTTCTGTACTCCCCCTTGATCCTTTGTCATCCTATCTCTTCAACATTTGCACATTCAGACCCCTCTTAACATATTTTTTTGCTTTAGTATGTCTGAGCATAAGTTCATACTCTCACTAAAGTGGGGGCTAAATTTAGTATCGTAAATTGTCACCCTTGACAATTTCATACTATGTTTTACCCCCCCTTAAATAACTGGACATAATTGAACATTTAGTTTCCTAAATTATGCATTTTGTGGCCCATTTTAAACATTTTTTGACAAATTTTGTAAGCATAAAACATATTCTTTCATTTAACACTTTGTCTCTGACTCCTTAATTTCTAGAAAATAGGCTTGGAACACTAGTGCCTAAGGCACCTATGTCCCCCTATTTTGGATCCAAATTCAAATATGTTGGTGTCAACATTTGATTATTTGAAATTCAAATATCTAAAGTTGGCTATCAGGATTTAATTTTTAGGAAATTAGAATAATTGTGTATCATACCTAGTTATTTAATCATTTAAAAATTAACAAGAGATATCTAGCAAGAAGTGAAAGAATTGAGCATTGTTGAGAAAGAATTATTATCAAGAGAATTATTAGGCAATTCAAGAGCAACATTTCAATGATTTATGGCAACAATTCAAGATCCAAACATCATGTCAAAGTGCATGTGAGTGTGTGTTCATGTTTATTTTTTTATATTATTTGTGAGATCTAACCTTTGTAGGTCTTCAAGCAATTCAAGCAAGCAAGATTCAAGCCTAGAGGAGATGTGTATGAATTTAGTCCTTCAAGGAAGCCATTGAAGGGTGGTGAGTTGCAACACTTTATGGATTCATCATTCCTTCCTATCATTTATCCATTTATCATTGGCATTGCCATAGTGGAAGTGGAAAAAATAACACATGGTTTGACAACCTTTCTTCCTTGTTTGAATGTGTAGGTTTCAAGTCTAAATAGGATTGAAGGAATTTTGAAGATGAATTATATATTGTTGCAATTGAAACCCTACACCTTGAAAACTCATGAAAACTCACTTAGAGAAATATTTGACAATGATCTGACAAAATTGCAAAAAAAAATTAGGTCTGATCTAGCTCTTGAGGACTACAATTTTTTTTTTCAAATGGACCTATTAGGATAGTGGCACCCTTAGAAGAAGCATCCTTATAAATCAAGCTCAAATTTATACCATAGGTGAATAGTGTCCTACTTAGCCCATTTCTAAAGTCTAAATTTCTCTGTGATATCTTAGATCTATTGAATTTGCATCAGAACAATAATTTTCATCATTAGGTCATTTGAATAATTTCATTTCATCTTTAGGTTACTTTCAGATTTGGTTAAGGGAAGGTTGACTCACCTTTCAAGCTATAATTCAATCATATATATCTTGTCCAAATCCATCAAAACCCCATCGTCCCTATTTCCTCATTTAATGAAATAAAAGAAAAATGTGTTGAACCCCCACAAAGGGAGATCTCCCCTAAAGGATTCCACATTTTTCACCATTTTAGCTACTAATCCTTTTATTATATATGAAAATATGTTATTCTTTAGGAAAACTAAGAGGATGAAAATGGAGCTTAAAATTAACTATCTAGTAATTTTTACATTAAGTATTTAGGGTTTTTTAAATATATCTTAGGTGTGAAAGTTTGTAGAGTTTGGGTTATCAAAAATCTTTGATTAAATTAGATAAATGATTTTGATACCATTTTTCAACGCTTTGCAATGTAGGATAGTAAACCAATAAGTATTCATGTGCTAATAGGTATTAATATTTATTTAGAACAATGCCCTAAATTAGATAATTATTTTGAAGATGTTTATAATAGTCCTCACTCAAATGTTGTATGAAGTTTTTATGTATGCAATATTTTGCACAAGACTAAATATTGCTCAAGAAATAGGAATTCTAAGTAAGTTTATATCTAACCCTAGTAGGGAAGATTATATGTATGTTAAGAGGGTACTTAGATATTTAAAACTGTATTTAAATTACTAAATTAATTATCATGAATTTAATGATATGGGAAATATGCTTGATTTATAGGGTTTTTCTAATTTTTATTGGGATACAAATCTAGATAGTAGAATATCTACAACTAGCTATGTGCTCACTATGTTTACTAGAGTAGTTAGTTGGATGACTTATAAAATATAGTTTATAATTTCTCTTTTGACTATATAATTAAAGAGTATATGGTTTCAACACATTCTTAAAAAGACAATTTGGTTATAGAGACAATGCTCATACACTAGTTTTATTTGTAGTTCCAAGTGAAATATTTTCGGTCAGAAAAGTTTTGGCCAAATAGGTTTCAACCAAAACCACGTGGCCTATACATGGCCCACACAAGGTTTCAGCTGAATAAGTTTCGCCTGAATCCCAAAAAATTAAATTTTTCCTATTCCCGCTTTGAAATTGGATTTTTTAATGTGCGAGGTTTCTTTAGAAAGTGTTTCGGGTGAAACCCTTTCTATAGAAAGGGTTTTGGGTGAAACCCTTTCTACCAAAATTGTCTATGTGGCATCCTAATTGGCAACCAACTCAACTTTTTTCAGAATTTTTTGAAACTTTCAACTTCAACTAAGTATTTCTTTAGTCAGAATGTTTTTTCTGCAAAAAATAAACATACCCTTGTGTAGAGCTCAAAGTTGTGAATCCAAATATGTAAGTTTTTTAATATTTTGATTAGTTTTAATATATTTTATTTTTAAAATAATACAAGTAGGTTGCTAAAGTTAAAAAAGAGGTTGATTAGAAATTAAAAAATAGTAAAACATATTATTTTTTTAAAAAAATATATGGAGCACAAGAGGAGAGAGTCTTGTTCAAAAGGGTATAATTTTTTCAAAATGATTAAAAAAATAGACAATAGTTGATGGCCTGTGAAAACTATCGAATTCTGACAAGTTTGACTTTAAAACATTATTACGAGAAAAATATACATCAAATTTTTTTTTCCATGCACAAGATATTGAAGCTACCTATTTGGAGAAAAAAAATTAGGGAGAAATGAAGGTTTTTTCAATTTATTTCTTGATGGCCCGTTAAGTCACTCTTTTCTAAAATTTTTAGCATTCCAAAATCTGTTCTTAAATTGATAAAAAAGTAATGAAAATAATTTTTAAAAAAATCTAAAAAATTATAGGAATAAACTTTATTAAAGTTCTACATTTCATTAGTTTACATCATTTTGAAATTAAAAAACATAAAGACCACTTTTATGTGGTTGAAGTTTAGAATTTTTTTTGCTATAATTGGTCAATTCCTTTATAAAGTGTGACACAGGTTTGTGTTTTTACCCAAGAAGGTAAGTATTGGGTGTGACAATCAAAGTATAATTTATTTAACTAAGAACTAAATATATCATTTTCCTAATAAACATATGGATGTGTAGTATCATTTTTCCCATTTGATTGTAAAGGGTGGAAAGTTATTGATTGAAAAGGTTGACACTTTAGAGAGTGTTATGAATTCACTCACTAAGCTAGTAAGTACAAAATAAATTGTTGGTGTAGGGAGGCTATGGGTATTTCCTCTCCTAGAAATTAATTATTTTTTCTTATGCCCCTTATTATGTCATTGCATTGTAAATATCAAGTGGGAGAATGTTAGTCTAGGGGGTGATATCTACCTTGTAATTTATTTAAACTATTATAATTTATTTGTTTATTTAATAGTCAATTAAGTATGTGTGTAACTCCAACAATCATGGAGAGGGTCAAATTGGATTTCCACATGAGGTTTGGGTGTATTTTAATTAATTAATAATCTCAAGGTCACTTGGAGTATATGTAAGGGGCATAATATGGTAGGAAGCATTGTAAGAAATCATTAAAAAATTGGCTTAAAGTGGAAGGGAAACTATGGAAATTGATGATGTTGTAAGATGTATTAGATGTATCCATTCAACATTGTAATAGGTGTAATAAATTATCTATGAAAATGTGTAAGTTGGTTGGATTTTGGACTTGGGTAGTTGGTATTTTTTCTTCTAGTGATCTTTTTTTGACTTGTAGTGAAGTTGGAGGTCCAAGTTCATAGGAAAGGTCCACGAGGTTCTAGAAATATACAAGTGTAACTCTTATAAACATTTTATGGGGTCCCTTTTGCATACTAACTACTTGTCTTAAGGGTTTGAGTCTATTTTATTAGAAACATGTATGGTTTCCTAGGTTATTATTTATTATATATTGGAGGCATGAAAATGTAGTTTAACATATTTACATGATATGTCATTATGTTGCTACAATGTTTCTTGAAAAAAGTAAGAATTTGGGTTGATGTTACTCTATATTTGAGATTAATGAAAGTTTTTACCCTCTTTGGTCATAGGATTTATTTTTATCTAAAAGGGTTTCCCCTTGTATATTAGTTTTCTTATTGTAAGTTTCAATTATGGATCCAAGCTCTTAGGATTTCCTAGAAGGATAGATATTGAACTTCCATAAGAAAGAAGCAAGATGATGAATTACTTTGTAATGGATACAAAATGGTACTATGATACATAAAGTACATGAGGGACCTTTTTTATATAGTCTGTTGGAATATTGTGCCTCAATCTCACAGGCTGAAACCTTTGAAAGAGAAAAGTTGGTGTGACATCCTTATTATCTAGCCGAATAGCAGCTGTGGAACCTTGTGAAATGTTTAGGTCGCTAAGACCTTGTTACTGTCATGCCGACTAGAGCTATCGCTATGACATGTTGATCGCTATGAAAGTTTCTATCTCTTACTGCCCGAGCAGATCTCTTCCCGACGGGTTGGTGTCTAGTGGTTGTTGGGGAGACTCATGGTGACTGGAGTTATCGGGGAGAGACTTTGATGTTTGGTATAACTCATCCCGACAAGGGATGTCTCACCGATAGTTATACACTCGAAGCCATCGGGGAGACCCTTAGTTGAAAGGCTTACTTTGGTGTGATGTCTCATTGATAGTGATAAGTCTTGCCGACTTTGTTACATGTGTTTTTTATCGGGTGACTTCGGTGAGACTCTTGGCAACTGAAGTCATCAGCGAGAGGTGTGAACATTCAGTAAGAACTCTTAACGATGGATGTGGTCTCACCGATAGGTATGTTGCTTCGGTATGATCTTCTGGCGATAGCGATAGTCTCACTGATAGGAATGTTGGTGTCTATGTGACCTTTGAACATCGATATGACCTCTCACTGAATAGCGATTATCTTGGAGAATAACGCTACATGTGATGATATCGGTATGATGTCTTGGCGACAAGGGGAAGTTTGATTGACAGCTTTTGAACTCGGTGTAACCTCTTGCTGAAGGTGATGAGTCTGACCGATATCGATAGTTGGCTCTTGTGGCATCAGGGAGACATGATTAGTGTCTCACTGACATGTGAACACAGGTTGAACATTTTGATCGATTGAAAGACTATCCTACGTGGTTTATCTTCAACCAATCAGAGAAGCAAAATGGGAACCGCTAGCAGTTGGACTGTTGTGGCCGTTACTGAGAGGAAGATCAATAGACCAGGGTCGACATGGATATACTCAGAGATCGAAGATGATTTTTTCATTTGAAAAATGGTTGGATGAACAGTTTGATGAATGATCAGTGTGAATTCAATTATGAGAGTATTGTAACTTGAATGTTCTGTACAAGGTTGATCAAGGATTATGCTGTTGTAAATTTGACATCAGAAAGATAAGTCTGATCTCGATATGTAATTTCCATTACTGTAATACAAAGGGGATTTTCTTGGTGTGGTGGGTTTTTTATCCCATAAGGGTTGTCCCACGTAAATCTAGTGTTCATCTGTGTATGTTTGTTTCTTTGTTTCTGCTATTTCTTTCAAGTGTATCTTAATTGGACTGTAATTATAAAAATTTAAAATCACCTCTGCATTCTTCCCTGAGATTTTGATGTTAGGAGAGTTGTTTCCGTACCTTAGCTTTCCTTACAAGTGGTATAAGAGCCTAGCCAGTTGTGTTATCATTGTGGGTACGTTGGGTTTTTTGTGTCAGTTCTGTTCAGTGGGAGTCTTGTAGAAGTTTGGTAATTCAAATTATAGGTTAAGATGGCAAGCACGTCAGGAAAGATTGGTTGTGGAAACTCATAATGGAAGATCTGTTGGTTGATCATGATCTGTGGATTGATGTGTCTGGAATGAAACCTATAGGCATGAAGCAAGAGGATTGGGACCTTGCTGATAGAAAATAAAAAGGGTTGATAAGGATCTATTTAGCAGACTGTTCTTTTGAATGTTCATGAAGAAAAGATTGCATCTTCCTTGTGGAAAAGACTGGCAGCTATTTATCAGGGCAAGTCCTTGGTGAATAAATTGTTCTTGAAGAAGAAGTTGTACTCTTTGAGAATGTAGGAAGGAGGGTTTGTTGCTGATCATTTGAACACATTCAACATGCTAATTATAGAGTTAACATCTGTGGGTGTGAAGATTGATAAAGAGGATCGCTGTATGCTATTATTATGTTCTTTGCTAGATTCTTGGGATCACCTGGTGATGGCTATTGGGAGTATGACATCCACTTTTAAGATGGAAGATGTTGTTGCTTCTTTGTTATCAGAAGAGATGAGAATGAAATCTTCTGAGATGGCGAAGGAGGATCTTGCTATTAGAGGCAGATCAAAAGAAAAAGGCAAGAAGAAGGACAAGAAGTCCAAATTCAAATCAGAAGGGAGATCAAAGTCTCCTGGCAAGAAGTCCAAGGTGAAGTGCTGGAATTGTGTGCAACCTAGTCATATCTGAAAGGATTGTAAAGAGGAGAAAAATAAGAAGAAGAAGAATTCTTTCGATAATGATTCTTCTCAAAGTGATGCAAATGATTTCATTGCAGCCTTGGCTACACATGCATCAGATGATGTCTGGCTAATTGATTCTGGAGCATCTTTCCACATGACATCTCATATAGACTGGCTCATGAAGTATGAAAAATACGATGGTGGAAAGGCGTATTTGGCAAGTGATTCATCTTTGGAAATAGTTGGCCATGGGAGAGTCAGAATTCAATTCCCTGATGGAAGAGTGAAGGGAATCAATGATGTAATGCATATACCAGTTTTGGCTTAAAATTTACTTTCTGTTAGTAAGATGAGTGATATTGGAGTGCAAGTCACATTCTCTAGAAATGGCTGCAAGATGATTAGAGGCTCAATGGTGTTAGAAAGGGGTGCTTGTATTGGTACCTTGTATAAGCTAGATGCACATGCTGTTCAATGCAATAGTGTCTCTGTAAAGTCACATAAAGCTACTCATGGAGGAAAAGAAGAAAAAATTCCTGATAGTGTAAACTCTATGGAAGTTAAACTTCCAGTAGAAAAGACTATGCTCTGGCATCATAGGCCAGGCCACATTGGAGAGAAAAGTTTAAAAACTTGGTTGAAGGGATTGATGATTGTAACCTCGAATTTGAGGTTTGTGAACATTGTATATATGGTAAACAACACCGTGTTTCATTTTACTCCAGTCCTCACAAATCTTCTGGTTTACTTGATTATATACATTATGATGTTTTTGGTCTAGTGAATGTTCCTTCTTTGTCTAAGTCAAGGTACTATGTATCGTTTATTGATGATTATTCAAGAAGGGCATTTGTCTATTTTTTGAAAAGTAAATTAGAAGTGTTCAGTCAGTTTAAGGAATTTAAGAACCTTGTAGAAAATTAGACTAGAAGAAATATAAAATGTTTAAGGACTGATAATAGCGGTGAATTTTGTTCTAATGAATTCAAGATGTACTATAAAGATCATGGGATTAAAAGACATAAAACTACACCTTACACACCACTGCAAAATGGAGTTGTAGAAAGGTTCAACAGGACTGTGATGGAAAGAGCACGAAGTATGCTAAGCAGTGCTAGCTTGGAGGAGAAGTTCTAGGTTGAGGCAGTTGCTAGAACATGTTACTTGATAAATCATTCTCCTAATTCTGCTCTTGTTGAGAAAACACCTTTGGAAGCATGGTCTGGAAAGAAGCCCTCTCTGAGACACATTCGAGTCTTTGGCTGTGAGGCATATGCACATGTGCGGAATGAGAAAAGATATAAATTAGAGAACAAGGATGTCAAATGTATTTTGATTGGTTATAGTATTGGCATAAAGGATACAAGCTTTGGAATCCTGATACGGAGAAGGTTCTATACAACAAAAGTGTTATCTTTCGTGAGCTGAAGCCTTCTACCTTGGATTTGCAGTTAGAGACAAAATCAAAAAACAAAAAGGATGTAGTTGAAATTCCTCCGACACCAGATAAAGAGGAATTGAAAATTCAAAATGTACCTGAAACTGGGGAGAGCTCAAGTAGTTCTAAGAGTTCTAATGAAGAACAACCTCAGCCTCAACAAGTGAGGAGGTCAACTCGTGAAAGAAAGCAACCTGATAGGTGTGGGTTTTCTTTGATAGATTCTACTTGTTCCTATGCTTTAATTTCTAGCACTAATGAGCCTAGGACTGTGAAAGAGGCATTTAGAATGTCTGATTCAAACTCTTGGTTGGAAGACATGAATGAAGAAATGACATCATTAGAAAAGAATGATACTTGGAGTTTGGTGCCCTTTCTTGAAGGAAAAAAAGCTGTGGGCTGCAAATGGGTATTTAAAAAGAAAATAGGTCTGGATGGCAGTGTGGAAAAATATAAGGTGAGGTTGGTTGCGAAGGGTTATTCCCAGGTAGAGAGAATTGATTATGGGGAAATTTTTTCTCCTGTAGCTAAGTTGACGTACATTAGATTTCTTTTGTCACTTGCAGCAGCGTATGACTTAGAGATTGAATAGATGGATGTGAAGACAACATTTCTTCATGGTGATCTTGAAGAAGAAATTTATATGTCCTAGCCTAAGCACTTTGTGGAGAAAGGTAAAGAAAAGCTAGTTTGTAAGTTGAAAAAATATCTATATGGATTAAAGTAATCTCCTAGAATGTGGTACCAGAAGTTTGACACTTTTGTTTTGTCATTGGGATTTGTAAGATCAAAATCTGATCATTGTGTATATTACAAAGTTGAAAGTGATCAAGTTCTTATTATTGCTCTCTATGTTGATGATATGTTGTTCATAGGCAATAGTAAGTTAATGATTTATGATCTTAAGTCTCAGTTGTCTACAAAGTTCAAAATGAAAGATCTTGGTGCAGCAAGGTATATTCTGGGAATGGAAATAACCAGGGACAGGAATAGTAGAAAACTTTGGCTCGGTCAGAGTAAGTATATCAAGACTGTTCTAGAGAGATCTTGCATGAATGATTGTAAGCAGCTAGTTGTTCCAATTTTGCAAGGAATGAAGCTATCTATTGAAGACTATCCAAAATCTCCTACTAAGATGGAGGACATGACCAGTGTTCCTTATGCTACTACGGTTGGCAATCTTATGTATGCAATGGTCTGTACAAGGCCAGACATTGCCCAAGCAGTGGGAGCACTTAGTTGGTTTATGGCTAATCCTGGAAGATATTGGGATGCTATGAAAAGAGTATTCAAATATTTAAAGGGCACTTCTGGAAATGCATTGTGTTACCATGGAAACTTGGTTGAATCATAGAACACTCTCAATATTCGAGGCTATGTGGATTCTGATTTGGCAGGGGAAATTGACAGCAGAAGATCCACTAGTGGATATATCTTGATGATGAATGGTGGTGCAGTGAGTTGGATGAGTAAGCGGTAGGTTGTAGTCGCTTTGTCCACGACAAAGGAAGAATACATGGCAGCAACACATGCTTGTAAAGAAGCAATTTGGTTGAAATGTTTGTGTTCTAACATTAGTTTTGATGCAGGGCAAATAACAATTTATTGTGATAGTCAGATTGCTATTTGTTTGGCGAAGAATCCTACTTTCCATGCCAGGATGAAACATATTGATGTGCAGTATCATTTTTTATGAGATATGGTGGAGGATGGAAAGGTCTCTTTAGAAAAAGTGGATACTCTGGAGAATGTTGCAGATGCATTGACAAAGCCAGTGAGCACAGACAAGTTTAGGTGGTGTGCCAGTTCGATGGGCCTCAGTGCCCATGAATTTTAGTAGTTTTTTTGAACTCTGGATGTGCCTGTGTGATCTTTGTCAAGTGGGAGATTTTTGGAATATTGTGCCTCAATCTCACAAGCTGAAACCTTTGAAAGAGCAAAGTCGGTGTGACATCCTTATTGTCTGGCCGACTAGCAGCTGTGGAACCTTGTGAAATGTTCAGGTCGCTAAGACCTTGTTACTGTCATGCCGACTGGAGCTATCACTGTGACATGTTGATCACTATAAAATTTTCTATCTCTTACCACCTGAGTAGATCTCTTGCCGACGGGTTGGTGTCTAGTAGTTGTCGAGGAGACTCATGGCGACTAAAGTTATCGGGGAGAGACTTTAATGTTCGGTATAACTCATCCCAACAAGGGATGTCTCACCGATAGTTATACACTTGAAGCCATCGAGGAGACCCTTGGCCGAAAGGCTTACTTCGGTGTGATGTCTCATCGATAGTGATAAGTATTGCCGGCTTTGTTACATGTGTTTGTTATGGGGTGACTTCGATGAGACTCCTGGCGACTGAAGTCATCGGCGAGAGGTGTGAACATTTGGTAAGAACTCTTGGCGACATATGTGGTCTCACCGATAGGTATGTTGCTTCGGTATTATCTTTTGGCGATAGTGATAGTCTCGCCAATAGGAATGCTGGTGTCTATGTGACCTTTGAACATCGGTATGACCTCTCACTAAATAGCGATTTTCTTGGCGAATAACACTACATGTGATGAAATCGGTATGATGTCTTGGTGACAAGGGGAAGTCTAAGTGACAACTTTTGAACTTGGTGCAACCTCTTGCCAAAGGTGATGAGTCTAGACAATATCGAGAGTTGGGTCTTGTGGCATCAGGGAGACATGGTTAGTGTCCAACTAACATGCGAACACAAGTTGAACGTTTTGACTGATTGAAAGACTATCCTATGTGGTTTATCTTCGATCGATCAAAGAAGCAGAATGGGAACTGCTAGTAGTTGGACTGTTGCGGTCATTACTGAGAGGAAGATCAACAGACCAGGGTCAACATGGATATACTCAGAGATCAAAGATGATTTTCGGTTCAAAAAATGGTTGGATGAATATTTCGATAAGTGATCAGTGTGAATTCAATTCTGAGAGTATTGTAACTTGAATGTTCTGTACAAGGTTGATCAAGGATTATGTTGTTGTAAATTTGACATCAGAAAGATAAGTCTGATCTTTGTATGTAATTTCCATTACTATAATACAAAGGGGATTTTCTTGGTGTGGTGGGTTTTTTCTCTCGTAAGGTTTTTCCCACATAAATCTGGTGTTCATCTGTGTATGTTTGTTTCTTTGTTTCTGCTATTTCTTTCAAGTGTATCTTAATTGGACTTTAATTGAAAAAATTTAAAAACACCTCTGCATTCTTCCCTGAGGTTTTGACATTAGGAGAGTTGTTTCCACACCTTAGCTTTCCTTACATAGGCAAGGTGATGAGGATCTAAAGACATAGGATAAATATGAAAAGTGTCTTAATCATATGGCATGGGACATAAAAAGAAACCCTAAAAATTCCCTAAGTAAAATTTAATAAACTAGTGTGAATAAGACCTAATAGGGAAACTAGTTAGGTAATATACCTCATTCACACCAACATCCTATATTAAGTGCAACTTAGGGAGGAAAATATTCATGTAAATGATGCAAAGATGTAATGATGGGTCTTGGCTATAAGGCCATGTTAAATTCCCATATACAAAATATCTCTCACAAGTGAAGTAAAGTTTAATACCTTGTAGGGGGAAACCCCTCTTCAAAATAGACAATTCATGAAACAAGTGATGGAAGAGGTGATGAAAGGACTAAATATGACCCCCAAATGGCTACATACAACAAAAATATATAATCAATAACCACCATAGGAGTGAAAGAGAGTGAATATGCATCCAACCCAAAAGAAGTAGCTCATGTGTAAATGGTGAATGCTCAAAGAGGAGTTCCAAAGAGTTTTCAATACTGAGAAATAATATTTCTCGCCTTGGAAATAAAAAAAAATAATACAAGTAGAATAAAATTTATCTCCAAGGAAATATATTAGAGAATAAATAACATGACATTTTCCTTCAAAATTACTCAAGTGTCCACATGTAAAAATCCAAAAGATGCCATAATACAATAAGGTGTAACTGATCCATAAACATATGAATATTGATACATAGAATGCTCAATATGCAAAGACAAAGAAGATGAGATAAAAATCGTGCTACAAATTTCATTAAAGAGGAGATAAATTTCCTTAAATGAATCCTCCAAATCTACAACATGAGAATCCATAAACAATGATAAAATTTATGATAAATAAGAATCTCAAGCAACTATCTCTAGAATATGATTAATGTGATACTACATTGATTTAATAGGGGCCATATATAGTGATAATGATATCATTAGGATAAATAGAAGATGGATATGTGATCTCAATAGGAGGAGAAGAAGCAAGAAGATAAGCCTATGAATCATTAAAAATTGTGAGACATAAAAATTATTTGGATCATCAAGGGAAATGAGGTAATAATAACAAGATCATATAGGAATTGAGAGAGATATTGATCTCCAAATATTTCCTAAATCTTGGTCTAAAGTGTGTGGGTAAATCAAATTTTTATATAACAAATATAATGTCATGGTTAACAATAAAACAAATCAATCCTATTGCTTGATCAATATTGACCTACCTAAGATATGTATTTGGTTTAGATATGTGTCCATAAAGAAAAAGAAAAGGATTAAGCCACCTAAGATGTGTTTTCAAATGTCATTTTTCTAAGACTCATGATTATCTGTATTCAAGATTACCACAAAAGGATGTATATAAAACTCATTATAGCTCCTTAAACAATAAAATAATTTATCAATACTCTCAATACATATCAATTGATTGAAATGAATTCATCTCATGAAAATAATTTTTTTTACGTGTAAAAATATCCAAGTAATCAACTAGAATGTAAATGTGTGAAAATAAAATAAAATACCGAAGTGAAATTCTAGAAAAAGTGTATGTATGGTTGTGAAGATATCATCAATACCTTTTCAATGCTTATTCATTTTTTGAAAAATAGGATTCTAAGTGAAAGTTATGATTGTAAAAGAACAAAAATCTAATCTACATTTCAATTAAAAATATCAAACACCTACAAAATAATCTAGAAAATTAGCCTGTACCTTATAAAGTGCTGAAAACTAGCTTTCCAATGACTATAAGAAGTCAAGATTTGATACCTAGGTGAAAATTTATGGCTCTTGGAAAATATTATGCCTTTAGTAATGAATAAGGGGTCCTAACACTTCAAGTGACTAAAATTGGTGGAATTTTTACTTTGATAGTAGTTTTGGGTGGCAAGATTAGTCATGTTAGCCAAGTGGAGTGGAGTACTATTAATGGTGGTAGGGGTTAAATTTTAGTGGCAAGAAATTTTTTATTGTCAATTGAGTAGTTGGAAATGAATCACATTATCAAGAACCCTTGATCTATGAATGATCTATGGTTGGGAAGCCTTGAAACCAAGGGCTAGTAAACTTGTATTGATTTAGTAAAGAATTTTTTTTAATTAAAATATTAAATTCAAATTGTTGTATAGGTTGAATGCGGTTGATTATGTTGGATGATGCTTGTATTGACATGATAACATTGAATTCATAAAATATATACCAATGAAAATTTTAACTATGAACCAAACATATGGTACATATGTTATGGATTCTTTATGACTTCATATCATTTTTCCAATGAAAAAAATGAATCCCTCACAAATGGTGAAAAAAATCTAAAAAATATAGTGTTCCTCATATAGAAATAAGGGTATTTGGGCTTTCTAAACTTAATGGTGAGGTCCTTTTTTCCTAAAAATATGCCTAGTAAAATATTAGGTATCTAAATCATGCATTGATTTGAGGAGGGGCTTGTAGATCTAAAATATAGATACCATATAAGATTCAATGATAGACTCAAGCTCTTAGGATCACCCATAAAATTAAATATTGGATTTCCACAAGAGAGAAGCAAGAAGATTCAAACTAATTTATGATGGATGCAAAATGATATTATGATACTTAAGTGCATGAGGTATTTTTTTTTATATATGTAAGGTGATGGCGATACAATGACATAGGATTATGACAATTGTCGTAATCATATGACATGAGACACAAAAAGTAAATAACCATAAATTTGTGCACTAAGAAAAATAGTGTGAGTAGACCTCATAGGGAAACTAATTAATATACTCTATTGGCACCCTATTTATTGAGAGAGAGAGAGAGATAAGATAAAGACATAGATGGAGATGGATGGAGAGTGGTGCAGGGGCACCTAGGTTTTCATGCCCCAAGAGGGGGAAAAAGTTGAAATTTTATTTTTCTTGAGTTAATTGCATGCAATAAGGTCTTCAAGGACCATTTCATGCATGTTTGACTTGCTTTTGAGGCATTAGGGGTGAGTTAGTGTCTAGGTGCAAAACATTGCAATGTTGCCAAATGTTGTCAAATGCAACTTTTGCAATTTTATAAAAAAAACTGACCATAATAATGTTGTCTTAGTATTTAATTTAAAATTTGGTTTGTAACCATTGGGGGATGGTTGGAAATGCCTTAAAAGGTCTTGTATCATCAAACATGGAATGGGCTTGTTGGAGATTTGAAGTTTTGAGCAATAAAATTTATGTTCTCTACAATTTTTTGAACATTCTTTGCTGTTACAAATTGCTAGTGCACTGTATGGTCTGAAATTTGTTTGAAACATGTAAAGGGAACTCTTAACTTCATTTTGTTTTTTTGTGATCAATTTTTATGGATTTTTTGAAAAGATATTAGCATTTTAGTGTAATTGGTCTGAAACCCTACCCACGGTTCTAGTGGACAAACAAAATGCATTTTATGGAGTTACCTCCATGATAAGGCCTTGAAATATTGCACATAATTCTGTTTCAAGGTGTTCTAATGTTCTAAAAGGTTTGGAGATTGGACTCACATGTGAGGAGGATAAACAAAGGACAGACTACTGCATTGGGTGATGTTTTGCATTCAAACCCTAGTGGCTTAGGGGGTTTTGTTAAAAAGGGAATTGTAGGGTGGTTTGTAAGAAAATAAAAGTTTTTTGAGACCCTATGAGAGGTGTGGAGGATGTGTAAATATGACTAGAGTTCCATAGAATCCCTGAATCTAACTATACCAAGCATATTTTCCTAATTAGGCCTAGTGAAGAAGTAGGGTAGTCAATTTTTGAAGGATTGTGTACAAAGGACCCTACCATAGTTTTGAGATATGTTAGTAAATGGGAAAAAGGGTATCTATAAATTTATTTAAATTTTGAAGTTCATGCCTTCCCTACAAGTTATGTCTGAAAAAATAGTTTTGAAAAGCTACTAAGGTAAAGGGGAAATTTGTGAAGGAATGCTAAGTAGGTTGAGAGTCCAAGTTTCTTGAGAGCCATTGTTGGTTTGCACATGTTGTTTCCACCTTGTTTGAGGTGCTTCAAGTGTTTAGTAGAGGGTTTTGAGGCATTGATGCCTTATTTGGGTTTTGTGGCCTTTGAGGGGTATGTTCCATTTTGGAAGAGTCTTGAGTTTGGAAGGGTGCGTATTAGGATGGAGTCTAATTTCATTTCCCTAATATGTTAAAGCCATCGTGTCTATCCATGCTTTGTATCAAATTGGTATCAGAGTGTAGGTTTGATCTAAAGAGGGTTTGTTGAAGTGAAGAAGAAAAAAAGATGCCTCCAAAAGGGAATCTGATAGTGAGAGAGCTGCATGAATTGAAGAAGAAACATGCAAGAGAGTTGAGACAAGTGAAGGAGTTGACAAAAGACCTTGTAGCCAAGCTTGCTACTGTTGAAACAAGCTAGAAAAGAGGAATTGTCACATGAGACTTGAGTGTCCGAGAAGAAGAAGAAGACAGGGAAGAGGAAAGTTCCCAAGGGTATGAGGAAGAGATGGATCCTGATGAATTGAGGATGGAAAAGTTGTGGAAGTAAGTCAAGGGAGAAGGTCCTAAGATCAAGATGGATTTACCCATGTATGGAGGAAAATTAGATAGTGAAGAACTCTAGATTGGATAGGAGAATTGGATAACTACTTTGAATATAAAGATGTGCCAAAAGAAAAAAGGGTGAAGTTGGCCAGGACAAAGTTGAAGGGCCATGCCTTGCTTTGGTGTGATTATGTACAAGGTGAAAGGAGAAAGAAGGGAAAGTCTAAAATCACATCTTGGGATATGATGGTTGCTAAACTCAAAGGAAAATTCCTACCAAGTGACTATAAAATTTAGTTGTTCAAAAGACTTCATAACCTCAAGCAAAAAGAGATGGATGTGAGTGCCTATACTAAGGAGTTCTACAAATTGAGCATAATGGCAGGCCATGTAGAAGATGATGTGGAAAAAGTGGCAAGATACCTCAATGGGTTGAGATGCAACCTTCAAGATGAACTAAGCCTAACAAATCCAAGAATAGTGGAATAGTGTTATCAATTTGCCATCAAGGTAGAAGATAAGTTGAGGAGAAGGCAAGAAAAGCAAACCAGGGGTAGAGGAAGGAGTTCTAGAGGAAGAGGTACATTTGCTGATTTAGGATAGTCATATGAGAGTCAAGGAGAGACAAGTAGAGTTCAAGAAAAAACATCTAATTCAAGGGGAAAATTTAGAGGAGGTAGATTAGATTCTAGGGGTAGATTTGGAAGCCAAAGAGGAGGTTCAAGTGGCTTTACAGGGAAATTTTATAAGTGCAATAAATTTCCAGGCCATCAAGCATGGCAATGCACTAAAAATTAGTCCACTACTTCATTTGGAGGAGAAAGAAGAAATCAATTTGCACAAGCAGAGGACAATGAAAGTGTGAACTCTCCATCAAACAATGTTGATCCAAAAGTTGGTGAGTCTCTCATGGTGAGGAGAACTCTGATCAAAGTACCAATGGAGAAAGAGCCACCACAAAGAAAGTCTCTTCTTAGAACTACATGTAAGTGCCTAGGTAAATGTTGCAAAGTAGTGATTTATTCTAGTAGTAAAGATAATTTGGTTTCAATTGAAATGGTTGAAAATATTAAGTTGAAAAGAATCCCTCATACTACTCCATATACAGTCTCTTGGCTTAACAAAGGTCAGCAAGTAGTTGTAAATGAACAAAGTTGGGTAGATTTTCACATAGGGGGATACAAGGATAAGGTTCTGTGTGATATAATACCAATGGATGTGTGTCATTTGCTTTTGGGAAGGCCTTGGCAGTATGATAGGAGTTCCAAATATGATGGCATAAAAAACACATATGTTATAGAAA
The DNA here is from genome assembly GCA_007258455.2 of Sequoia sempervirens. Classification (NCBI taxonomy): domain Eukaryota; kingdom Viridiplantae; phylum Streptophyta; class Pinopsida; order Cupressales; family Cupressaceae; genus Sequoia; species Sequoia sempervirens. Next base: position 13,568,060 of record VDFB02274714.1, read on the forward strand.
AAGATGGAGTTTCCTACACCCTTACACCATTGAAAGATGAAAGCCAAAACCCACAAGTGAAGTCTAGAGTGATTTCAATGGGTACAAAAGAGTTTTTAAAGCCAATGAAAGAGGAAGAGGTAGGTAATACAATGGTGAGCAAGCATAGGATTGTTCTGACATCAAAAAACATTGAAGAGTTGCCTTGGGAAGTTCAGGAGGGATTGAAGGATCATGTGGACATAGTAGTGAATGAACTTTCTAACTTTCTGCTTCCAAGGAGAGATGCTAGTCACTATATGGCTTTTGTACTAGGGGCTGGTCTATCATATATAGTAGCCTATGGCATACAAATTGAAGAATGTAATGCATCTAAGGAAAGAGGTGGTGTCAACCCAGATGATGCACTTGTTTGGAAGGTTGCAAATGAAAGGAATTTGGATGCTAAAGGAAACAAGATTTTTGTGAAGGAGATTGCAGAGTTGAGCAAGCAATACTTGAGGGGAAAAGGAAGTATAGAGCAACATAATGATCAAACTAGGTTGCAAATGGAAGATAGACAGTTAAAGAAGCAACCACTACAAGTGGAGCAACAAAAGAATGTTGTAGATGAAAGTGGAGGTAATGTTGAGGGTCCCATGGTTAACATGCAAGAAACTGATGGGAAGGAATTAGAGAAAATAGGCATGGGTATAGTGTCATCTAAGAGGGGTATACTGTTGTCAAATATTAGGAACAACAAGTGGGTTGAATATCTCCACAACTACATTTTCAGACACAAGAAGAGATAGGGGAAGAGTCATAAGGTGGTTGATATTTGGAGTGGAAGGACATTTCTAGTGCATGGATTTTGGTTTCAGAGTGTTGGTATTGCAACACTCTAGGAAGTGTATAAAGATAATGCAAATTTTTAGGAAATTATTGAAGTTTTCAAGTAGCCTCGTTACCATAATATGGAGAAATGGTTCAATTATCTTATAAAAGGTAATGGAGTCAGTTCACAAGTAGGTTCAAATACTAAGTGGGTCAGAGGTCTTCCACGAAGCCAACCTTTGGGGTTAGGATGCATTTTGGACATGAAGGAGCTCAAAAGGACAAGAAATCAAGTCTATTTTCAGTCTTTAGTTTAGTGGGAGGATCTTCCTATGAAGGTGCTACTTGGATGTTTGTAGATGATATTCCTAGGCATGGTTTACTATTGTAGGTCCTAACTCAAGAGGAGCTTGAGTTCTTTTTCTTCCCTAGGAGTATGGTGCAGGGGCACCCAGGTTTTCATGCCCGAAGATGGGTCAAAAGTTGAAATTTTGTTTTGCTTAAGTTAATTGCATGTAATAAGGTCTTCAAGGACCATTTCATCTATGTTTGAGTCAATTTTGATCCATTAGGGGTGAGTTAGTGTTTAGGTTCAAAATATTGCAATGTTGCCAAATGTTGTCAAATGCAACTTTTGCAATTTTGTCAAAAAAAAGTGAACATAATGATGTGTTAATATTTAATTTGAAAGTTGGTTTGTAACCATTGGGGGATGGTTGGGAATTCCTTAAAATTCCTTGTATCATTGACCATGGAGTGGGGTTGTTGAAGATTTGAAGTTTTGAGCAATAAAAACTTTGTTTTCTACAGTTTTCTAAATGTTCTTTGCTGCTCCAACAAATTTTACAGATTGCTAGTGCACTATACAGTCTGAAATTTGTTTCAAATATGTAAAGGGCACTCTTAAATTCATTCTTGTTTTTTGTGTGATCAATTTTTATGGAGTTTGTGAAAAGATATTAGCATTTTAGTGAAACCAGTTTGAAACCCTGTCTAGGGTTCTAGTGGACAAACAAAATGCATTTTTTTGAATTCCCTCCATGATAAGGCCCTAAAATCTTGCACAAAATTCTATTTCAAGGTGTTCTAATGTTATACAAGGTTTGGAGACTGGAATCACATGTGAGGAGGACAAACAAAGGATAGATTGCTGCACCGGGTCATGTTTAGCATTCAAACCCTAGTGGCTTAGGGGGTTTTGTTAAAAAGGCCATTGTAGGGTGGTTTGTAAGAAAATAATAGATTTTTGAGATTCTATGAGAGGCGTGGAGGATGTGTAGATGAGAATAAAGTTCAATATAATCCCTTAATCTAATTGTACCAAGCATATTTTCCTAATTAGGCCTAGTGAAGAAGTAGGACAATCAATTTTTGAAGGATTCTGTAAAAAGGACCCTGCCCTAGTTTTGAGATATGTTTGTAAATGGGAAAAAGGATATCTGCATATTTCTTTAAATTTTGAATGTCATGCCTTCCCTACAAGTTATTTCTGAAACACTAGTTTTGAAAGGCTACTAGGGTAAAGGGGCAGTTTGTGAAGGAATGCTAAGTAGGTTGAGAGTCCAAGTTTCTTGAGAGCCATTATTTGTTTGCACCTATTGTTTCCACCTTGTCTAAGGTGATTCAAGTGTTGAGTAGAGGGTTTTGAGGCATTTATTCCTTATTTGGGTTTTGTGGCCTTTGAGGGGCATGTTCCATTTTTGGAAGAGTCTTGAGTTTGGAAGGGTTCCTACTAGGATGGAGTCTAAGTTCATTTCCCTGATATGTTAAAACCATTGTGTCTACGACTACTCTGCATCAAAGAGAGAGGGGTAGAGTGAGATGAAGAGATAATGATATAAAGACAGAGGGAGAAATGGAAGAATAAATATGAAGAGATCGAGATAGAGAGGCAAAGAGATATAGATATAGAGGTCTAGGAAATGGGAGAAGGAGGGGGTGAGAGATGGATAGATAAAGGGAGGGAGACATGTATAGATATAGAAGGGGAGAGAGGAGGATAGAGGTAGAGATGAAGATAGAGAAAGATAGGAAGAGGGAGATAAATGGATAAAGAGATAGAGAAAGGTAGAATGAGATACAAATAGAGAAAGACAAGGAGATAGAGAGGGAGAGTTAAAATGAATTGATATAGAGATATAGAGGATGAGGGAGAGAGATATATATGGTGAAATATAGTGATAAAGATATAGAGATACAAGGTGATATAGAGAGAGGGGGTGAGGGATACATAGATGAAGAGATAGAGAAACAAAGATAAGTAGAGATATACAAATAAATATAAGGGAGATAGAGGGAGAGAGAAAAAGGGAGAGATAAATATATGGGAAGAGAGAGAGAGATAGTGATATATGGGAACATAAAGGAAGAGAGAGGTAGAGATAGAGAGATAGAGATAAGTAATAAAGAGAGAGATAGATAGAGGGATGGGAGATAGAGATATGGAGGGATATGTTGGAAACCGTGTCTCAACTTACTGGCTTGACTTTGGCAACATTGTGTTCTTCTCTCTCCTTGTCAGCAAGATAGTATATGTGTCACCAAAAAATGTATAGTTGACATTTTTATGCTCACTTGAGTCTCTCTTATGGAATTTGGCTTGATTTTTCCTAGATTTAATGTTGTAATGTAGCCAACACATTCACATCGGGTCTTGGACCCTTGTGAATCATTAAGACTTCTACGTTTTCTTGTAAAGGTGTTGTGAAGTGTTGTAACCCACTTTGACACTTTTCTAGGACCCTTTCATTATAATTCACTTGAATATCTCCTTTTTATCACTTTCTAAGTCTTATTTCAAAGTGTTGTAACCCACTTTCATGCTTTTCTAGACTTGTCTTCACTAATTCAACCCTTTTTCATTTTTAAATGACCCCTCAATACACTTTCCGACCATTTTTAAGTGTGTATTTGAGGATATTCCCATTGAAAAAAAATTAATGCATCGTAATTCCTAACACCCACTTAATTTTCTTAAGTGGGACTAAGTCTCCAATAGGGGCAACTAAGTTCTTTTTGGCACAAAACTCAAAATTATTTTAAATTTTTTTTGGGATTTTGTCCTCTAACCCTTGAGGTCGGTCTGTGATGTGTTATTTTTGAGAAATTTACTATCTTGAACAAGTATAAATAAGGGTTTTTCCCATGATTTTTCATCTCCTAATTCATCAAGCATTCAAGCATTCATTAACTTAATCATTCTCAAGTATTCAAATACTCTAAGCACAATGAAGTCATCCATTGGAGCATTTCATTGCATATGTTTAGATTTACACATCAAGGGTTTGACTTTGTAGGTATATTTTTCAAAGAAATAGGTGTTGAAAAGTGGTCAAGAAGTCATAAAATTCATTCAAGTCAATACAACCCTAATTCAAGCTTGGAGACACTTTTTATCCCATTTTCTATAAAATCAAGTGTAGACACCTGTCAGAAAGGCAAGTGCAGACCTAAAGCTAAATGATCCTGTCCCAAAATTCCCAACATTTGTAGGTGGACTAAGTCACCACTACTGTTGGATTAGTCTTTCTTTTTGGCTTGAAAAGTGGTTTCTACATTTTTGGATACCCATTTGGTAGATACCTGTTCTGACAAATTTTCTTGAAACTGGGACCAAGTCACTCGACCTGGCGTAAGTGTCCCATTCAACATTTTCAGTCAATTTTTCAAGATTCCAGAATCTCTCCACGTCAAATTTTAGATTCCAGGTGCACCTCTCCAATTTTTTTCTATTACTTCATCATTTACCTATATTTTTGGGAATTTTTGCATATCACACTGTGTTTTTAGAAATTTGCATTTATTAGTTTTTACATCATTAAATCATTTTCTTTTTAGATCAGTGCATTATTACATCTTAATTAGTCATATTACATCTCATTTACATTAATCTTGAGTGTAGAAATTTGCATTTTGAACCCCATTCCTTTCTCCTTTTAGGT
>VDFB02274714.1:13572892-13687314 GCA_007258455.2 Sequoia sempervirens
CGGAGGAGTCCCTGATGCTTCTATCTTCCCTAATGTAGTGCGAAGCTACTTGCAAGACAAATTCAGGGTACTGAGCTACCACTAGGAATGAAGCAACCCGATGGAGGCTATTATGAACTATTTCTTCCAACTCTTTTTCAATAGGTTGTTTCTATGTCCTTTTAACAAAATCATCCATGTCTAGGTGTCCAATCTCCATGTCCTTAATCTCATTGATCTTGGATGTAACCACTGTCAATGGATAAACACCTTGGTATTTATAGTTCTTATTGGCCTTCTTGCTTGATGATGGAGATTCCTTAGTTGTCATTGAATGCACCAGGAAACAATGATTACTTGATGAGAAAAAGCCTTCGACAAATTCCTAAAAGGAACTTTACAAAGTAATTGCAAGGGAACAAGGGATTTTTCCAGTAGTAGAAGAATATGCATTATGTAAGCATGGGAATGTAAAATATCCAAGTGAGCACATTGGGGAAAGCGAATGGAAGCAATGGAGCTAGAAAAATCAAGTGAATACAGGAGAAACAAAGTTTGGAAATAATTTTTGGAAGATTTCTAGGAGTTAGTGAAATTTTCTACATTTTATGTAAGGACACTGAACTTCAGTGCCACTGCATGTTTGGGAAGGTCTTCATGCATTAACACTAAAAATTAGTGCTCCTACATGCTTGCATGGTTGATTTGAAATTTTGGTGTAGGAGCACTCTTTTTCACTACCTTGACATAGATTTGCATGGAGTTTTCTTAGAAGTGCAATAGCGCTAAAATCAATGCTTGTGCATTTTGGGGAGATTACAAGTTATATGCAAAGGAACCTAATTTTTTTGCCCTTGCGTCTTCTTGTTTGCAAGAGTGGTAATTTTTTTTTCCTATTCACGTTAGTGTTAGGCCATGGGAAGACAAGAAATTTAACAACACTTTAAATTTCAACACTATTACAGTTTTGGAAAAAGCCCACCTATACACCATGAACTTATTTGGCAGATTGATATGTAATGGAAGAGAAAATATTTTCCATCATATGTAAAGGAAATTTTGTCATGTAGTGGCAGAGAAAAATTCTGCCATTACATATACTTTATATGTTTGAAAATTCAAGAAAATCATTTGCATCAGTTGGTGAAAATCACTGATAATGCAAAACATAAAACCCTTGTCCACTTTTTTGGGAAAAAACAACAAAATAAAGGAAATGTGGGGTAGTTTTGAAAACAAGGAAAATCTACGCCAGTGCATGAGAAAAAAAATACATAGTAAGGGATATTATCCCACCATATTTTCTCATGAAACTAGCATTCTAGACAACTTGAACCAACATAAAAAAACTAAAAAACTTGAGTTGACTATGCATGGATAAAAATAGGAGAAACACAAACAATGAATCAAAAAATAGATAGATAAAAATGATTTACAAGTGACCTAACCTAACGTGATTTTAAGAGGGAATCATTGCATAAATAAAATTAGTAAGGACCCTAATCATTGAAAACAAGGAAAGGTGAAAAGAAGAAAACATACCTAAAGGGTGTGAAGAAAAGACCAAACTCTAGTTGATGCCAACAAATCTTCACAATTCTACATGAATATGTGATCAAAGGTCTTCACCAAAATCACGAAGGGAAAAGAGGGAATAAATGAGGTTAAAAGATCACAAATGAAGCTAAAATGACATAAAAAGTTAGTAAAAAGAGTTAACAAAGTTTCATTTATTACACACGAGTTAAAGACAAGTGAGGGGACATAAAAATTAACTATGCACCTGCATTGAAAAACAACACTATTACACTTTTAAAATGTCCAATGATGTGTAATGACACTAAAAAATAAAGCCCCTACACAAAAAATTTTCCTAACACCCCATGTAGGAGAGTTGAAAATTAGTGCCCCTGCATGGGCAAAAAAAATTCTAACAATGGAAAACTAAAAAATCGACAAAATATTCATTTTGAAGATTTTCAAAAAATGAGAAGAGATAAGCGCTTGAGGGGAAAATTCAAGGCTCAAGATCATGCATAAAGTAAAGTGAAATTATGCCTTGTTTTGCATGCTTAGAGTGCACAAGACTTCAAAACAAACAAGTTTCATAGGGGTTATCCCATGAATCAAGCTCAGTTGGATTTAAGGATAACAAGACCATGGATTTGTGAGATGCAAGGAGTGCCTTCAATGCTTCATTGTGTAATGAATTACACATACAATAATAAGGTTTACATGATAAAAGTTGATCCTAAACTTAAAAATTGTTTACAAACTGAAACAAGAATAGAGAGTCCTTTTAGAACACTGATACGAACTTCAAAAGTGGAACCTTTACAAATTCAAGAAAAAAAGGAGTGTCTTTCATATGTGACAAAGTTGTTGGATGATGATTGGGGGTCATTATATTTCACACCTACATTCATGGGGGAATACAAAATTACACTATCAAAATCAAGAAAAGAGAAAGAAGCCACAATGGTATCAACACATTCTATCTCTGAATCATCAAAAAAATACGATTCCATAACTTCTAGCAAGGAGGAAAACAAAAATTACACATCCACTTATGATGAAATTGATTATGAGAAACCACCTTCCTCAAAATAAATAAAAGCAATTTATGGAAGAGGTTATCAAATTAAATAGTTTGGCTATAATGGAAAAAGATGTGGTGTAAAAGAACAAGGTATCCATGTCTACATAGAGCTCAACATGCAATAAACAAAAAAAATTCATGACTATTATCCTCCAAAAACAACAAAAACATCACAAATACCTTCACTTAATCATGCAAGATTCTCCCAAGATAAATAACATTAGTTGTTTCTCCTTGCCATGTGGTAGGTGTAGTATCACACAATACTCACCACCATGCATTGGGTTATAAATTAAGTTTATGTAAATCATATTTCATTTTGTAAGGCGCAACACATCATCATCCATTTTTGGCTCATCTTTGTCCCTATAGTTATGGGGGAAAGAGTTAGGTAGCATTGTGTTAGGTGCATTCCTTCTAGCAAGGGACCCCTTTACAATATCTCCTTAATATGTTAGTGTAGCAAGTACACTAACATTTTAAGGGCCCTGTGGGCATATGGTCCCCCACTTATTATTTGCATAATAATGGTTCCTTTGTAGTGATGATAATATACATCTCCTAGAAAGTGTGACTTATCAATGGTAGTGCGGCCATCTCAATCTAAGTTGTGTCTCCTTTATGGTGATATTGGGCTTGATATCTTCTGAGTGTGTGACTTTTCTTGGCATATGATGTTCCCCTTTGTGGTAATGCTATGGCTAGTATTCCCTAAGGTGTGATATTTTATTCCCCGATTGGTCTTCTCTTAGTGGTGATGTCATGTGTGATATTCCCTAAGGTGTGACCCTTCATGTATTGAGCAATGCCCCTTTTGTTGTTTTGTAAATTGCCTTTTGTGGTGGTGTTTATAATGTCCCTTGAGTTTTTAGCTTTGTCTTATGTGCCTTTGTAGGTGAGTTTATGTGCCTTCTTAGGTGAGTGTATGCACCATTGTAGGTGAGTTTGTCATTTTTGCACCTTCATAGGTGAGTTCACCATTTTTATGCCTTCATAGGAAATTTTATCATTTATGTGCCTTCATAGGTGAGTTTATTATGCACCTTCGTAGGTGAGTTTATTATGCACCTTCATAGGTGAGTTTATTATGTGCCTTTGTAGGCAAGTTTTTGACCCTCCTAGGTGAGGTTTTGAAAAGATAGTTCATGGATTCAACATAATGGAGCTTTTTGGGTCGTGAACTTGATTACCCCTTTTAACATGGTCACCAAGCATAACACAACTTGCTTGGCTGTAGACCTATGTTTTTTATGAGTGTCTAGCATAACATAGCTTGCTATTCTTGTGGAACACCCTTTATTAACATGGACTATGGGCATAATACAACTTGCTTGATAGTAGAGCTATGTGTTTCATGAGTGTCTAGCATAGCATATCTTGCTAGCCTTATGTAACCCATCATATGGAATGAACACCTAACATAATGCAACTTGCTAGCTAGTTGATCCATGTGGCTCATGAGTGATTTGGCATAACACAACTTGCTAGTCCTCATGAGAGTATTCCTTTATCTAACATTCATTCGATAGATGAATTTTGGTATTTGACACATATTTAAGATTGAGGTCTCTTTTCCTTATTGACTCAAATCCCTTTAGTAATAACCCTGTGTTGTGTTGTGTGTCTTTTATGTGTCTTCTTTGTGTTTATGTAGTGATTTGGCATAACACAACTTTCTAGTCCTCATGAGAGGATTTCTTTATCTAACATTCATTCGATGCATGACGTTTGGTATTTGAGACATATTTAAGATTGAGGTCTCTTTACCTTACCAAATCGAATCCCTTTAGTAATAACCTTGTGTTGTGTTGTGTATCTTTTATGTATCTTCTTTGTGTTTATGTAGTGATTTGGCATAACACAACCTGCTAGTCCTCATGAGACCATTCATTTATCTAACATTCATTTGATGGATGATTTTTTGGTATTTGAGACATATTTAAGATTGAGGTCTCATTACCTTACCAACTTGAATCCCTTTAGTAATAAACTTATGTTGTGTTGTGTGTCTTGCATTTTCCTTCTTTGTGTTTGTATCATGTATGTGTTCATTTCATTTTCATTTATGTGTTATGTTATCTTGATGTGTTTTATTGTGTATGCTTCATGTTTTTGTCATGTATATTTGTGTATGTTGTCTTGCAAAATTTCATACATGTGTGTTCCTTTGTGCTTATGTTGGTTTTCCATGGGATCTTGGATCTTAAGGGCTTCTGTACTCCCCCTTGATCCTTTGTCATCCTATCTCTTCAACATTTGCACATTCAGACCCCTCTTAACATATTTTTTTGCTTTAGTATGTCTGAGCATAAGTTCATACTCTCACTAAAGTGGGGGCTAAATTTAGTATCGTAAATTGTCACCCTTGACAATTTCATACTATGTTTTACCCCCCCTTAAATAACTGGACATAATTGAACATTTAGTTTCCTAAATTATGCATTTTGTGGCCCATTTTAAACATTTTTTGACAAATTTTGTAAGCATAAAACATATTCTTTCATTTAACACTTTGTCTCTGACTCCTTAATTTCTAGAAAATAGGCTTGGAACACTAGTGCCTAAGGCACCTATGTCCCCCTATTTTGGATCCAAATTCAAATATGTTGGTGTCAACATTTGATTATTTGAAATTCAAATATCTAAAGTTGGCTATCAGGATTTAATTTTTAGGAAATTAGAATAATTGTGTATCATACCTAGTTATTTAATCATTTAAAAATTAACAAGAGATATCTAGCAAGAAGTGAAAGAATTGAGCATTGTTGAGAAAGAATTATTATCAAGAGAATTATTAGGCAATTCAAGAGCAACATTTCAATGATTTATGGCAACAATTCAAGATCCAAACATCATGTCAAAGTGCATGTGAGTGTGTGTTCATGTTTATTTTTTTATATTATTTGTGAGATCTAACCTTTGTAGGTCTTCAAGCAATTCAAGCAAGCAAGATTCAAGCCTAGAGGAGATGTGTATGAATTTAGTCCTTCAAGGAAGCCATTGAAGGGTGGTGAGTTGCAACACTTTATGGATTCATCATTCCTTCCTATCATTTATCCATTTATCATTGGCATTGCCATAGTGGAAGTGGAAAAAATAACACATGGTTTGACAACCTTTCTTCCTTGTTTGAATGTGTAGGTTTCAAGTCTAAATAGGATTGAAGGAATTTTGAAGATCAATTATATATTGTTGCAATCAAACCCTATACCTTGACAACTCATGAAAACTCATTTAGAGAAATATCTAACAATGATCTGACAAAATTGCAGAAAAAATTTGGAAGGTTTGATCTAACTCTTGAGGACTACATTTTTTTTTTTCAAATGGACCTATTAGGAGAGTCGCACCCTTAGAACATCCTCATAAATCAGGCTCAAATTTATACCATAGGTGAACAATATCCTACTTAGCCCATTTCTAAAGTCTGAATTTCTCCGTGATATCTTAGATCTATTGAATTTGCATCAGAACAATAATTTGCATCATTAGGTCATTTGAATAATTGCATTTCATCTTTAGGCTACTTTCAGATTTGGTTAAGGGAAGGTTGACTCACCTTTCAAGCTATAAGTCAATCATATATATCTTGTCTAAATCCATCAAAACCCCATCATCACTATTTCCTCATTTAATGAAATAAAAGAAAAATGTGTTGAACCGCCACAAAGGGAGATATCCCCTAAAGGATTCCACATTTTTCACGATTTCAGCTACTAATCCTTTTATTATATATGAAAATATGTTATTCTTTAGGAAAACTAAGAGGATGAAAATGGAGCTTAAAATTAACTATCTAGTAATTTTTATATTAAGTATTTAGGGTTTTTTAAATATATCTTAGGTGTGAAAGTTTTTAGAGTTTGGGTTATCAAAAACCTTTGACTAAATTAGATAAATGATTTTGATACCATTTTTCAACACTTTGCAATGTAGGATAGTAAACCAGTAAGTATTCATGTGCTAATAGGTATTAATATTTATTTGGAACAATATCCTAAATTAGATAATTATTTTGAAGATGTTTATAATAGTCCTCACTCAAATGTTGTATGAAGTTTTTATGTATGCAATATTTTGCACAAGACTAAATATTGCTCAAGAAATAGGAATTCTAAGTAAGTTTATATCTAACCCTAGTAGGGAAGATTATATGTATGTTAAGAGGGTACTTAGATATTTAAAACTGTATTTAAATTACTAAATTAATTATCATGAATTTAATGATATGGGAAATATGCTTGATTTATAGGGTTTTTCTAATTTTTATTGGGATACAAATCTAGATAGTAGAATATCTACAACTAGCTATGTGCTCACTATGTTTACTAGAGTAGTTAGTTGGATGACTTATAAAATATAGTTTATAATTTCTCTTTTGACTATATAATTAAAGAGTATATGGTTTCAACACATTCTTAAAAAGACAATTTGGTTATAGAGACAATGCTCATACACTAGTTTTATTTGTAGTTCCAAGTGAAATATTTTCGGTCAGAAAAGTTTTGGCCAAATAGGTTTCAACCAAAACCACGTGGCCTATACATGGCCCACACAAGGTTTCAGCTGAATAAGTTTCGCCTGAATCCCAAAAAATTAAATTTTTCCTATTCCCGCTTTGAAATTGGATTTTTTAATGTGCGAGGTTTCTTTAGAAAGTGTTTCGGGTGAAACCCTTTCTATAGAAAGGGTTTTGGGTGAAACCCTTTCTACCAAAATTGTCTATGTGGCATCCTAATTGGCAACCAACTCAACTTTTTTCAGAATTTTTTGAAACTTTCAACTTCAACTAAGTATTTCTTTAGTCAGAATGTTTTTTCTGCAAAAAATAAACATACCCTTGTGTAGAGCTCAAAGTTGTGAATCCAAATATGTAAGTTTTTTAATATTTTGATTAGTTTTAATATATTTTATTTTTAAAATAATACAAGTAGGTTGCTAAAGTTAAAAAAGAGGTTGATTAGAAATTAAAAAATAGTAAAACATATTATTTTTTTAAAAAAATATATGGAGCACAAGAGGAGAGAGTCTTGTTCAAAAGGGTATAATTTTTTCAAAATGATTAAAAAAATAGACAATAGTTGATGGCCTGTGAAAACTATCGAATTCTGACAAGTTTGACTTTAAAACATTATTACGAGAAAAATATACATCAAATTTTTTTTTCCATGCACAAGATATTGAAGCTACCTATTTGGAGAAAAAAAATTAGGGAGAAATGAAGGTTTTTTCAATTTATTTCTTGATGGCCCGTTAAGTCACTCTTTTCTAAAATTTTTAGCATTCCAAAATCTGTTCTTAAATTGATAAAAAAGTAATGAAAATAATTTTTAAAAAAATCTAAAAAATTATAGGAATAAACTTTATTAAAGTTCTACATTTCATTAGTTTACATCATTTTGAAATTAAAAAACATAAAGACCACTTTTATGTGGTTGAAGTTTAGAATTTTTTTTGCTATAATTGGTCAATTCCTTTATAAAGTGTGACACAGGTTTGTGTTTTTACCCAAGAAGGTAAGTATTGGGTGTGACAATCAAAGTATAATTTATTTAACTAAGAACTAAATATATCATTTTCCTAATAAACATATGGATGTGTAGTATCATTTTTCCCATTTGATTGTAAAGGGTGGAAAGTTATTGATTGAAAAGGTTGACACTTTAGAGAGTGTTATGAATTCACTCACTAAGCTAGTAAGTACAAAATAAATTGTTGGTGTAGGGAGGCTATGGGTATTTCCTCTCCTAGAAATTAATTATTTTTTCTTATGCCCCTTATTATGTCATTGCATTGTAAATATCAAGTGGGAGAATGTTAGTCTAGGGGGTGATATCTACCTTGTAATTTATTTAAACTATTATAATTTATTTGTTTATTTAATAGTCAATTAAGTATGTGTGTAACTCCAACAATCATGGAGAGGGTCAAATTGGATTTCCACATGAGGTTTGGGTGTATTTTAATTAATTAATAATCTCAAGGTCACTTGGAGTATATGTAAGGGGCATAATATGGTAGGAAGCATTGTAAGAAATCATTAAAAAATTGGCTTAAAGTGGAAGGGAAACTATGGAAATTGATGATGTTGTAAGATGTATTAGATGTATCCATTCAACATTGTAATAGGTGTAATAAATTATCTATGAAAATGTGTAAGTTGGTTGGATTTTGGACTTGGGTAGTTGGTATTTTTTCTTCTAGTGATCTTTTTTTGACTTGTAGTGAAGTTGGAGGTCCAAGTTCATAGGAAAGGTCCACGAGGTTCTAGAAATATACAAGTGTAACTCTTATAAACATTTTATGGGGTCCCTTTTGCATACTAACTACTTGTCTTAAGGGTTTGAGTCTATTTTATTAGAAACATGTATGGTTTCCTAGGTTATTATTTATTATATATTGGAGGCATGAAAATGTAGTTTAACATATTTACATGATATGTCATTATGTTGCTACAATGTTTCTTGAAAAAAGTAAGAATTTGGGTTGATGTTACTCTATATTTGAGATTAATGAAAGTTTTTACCCTCTTTGGTCATAGGATTTATTTTTATCTAAAAGGGTTTCCCCTTGTATATTAGTTTTCTTATTGTAAGTTTCAATTATGGATCCAAGCTCTTAGGATTTCCTAGAAGGATAGATATTGAACTTCCATAAGAAAGAAGCAAGATGATGAATTACTTTGTAATGGATACAAAATGGTACTATGATACATAAAGTACATGAGGGACCTTTTTTATATAGTCTGTTGGAATATTGTGCCTCAATCTCACAGGCTGAAACCTTTGAAAGAGAAAAGTTGGTGTGACATCCTTATTATCTAGCCGAATAGCAGCTGTGGAACCTTGTGAAATGTTTAGGTCGCTAAGACCTTGTTACTGTCATGCCGACTAGAGCTATCGCTATGACATGTTGATCGCTATGAAAGTTTCTATCTCTTACTGCCCGAGCAGATCTCTTCCCGACGGGTTGGTGTCTAGTGGTTGTTGGGGAGACTCATGGTGACTGGAGTTATCGGGGAGAGACTTTGATGTTTGGTATAACTCATCCCGACAAGGGATGTCTCACCGATAGTTATACACTCGAAGCCATCGGGGAGACCCTTAGTTGAAAGGCTTACTTTGGTGTGATGTCTCATTGATAGTGATAAGTCTTGCCGACTTTGTTACATGTGTTTTTTATCGGGTGACTTCGGTGAGACTCTTGGCAACTGAAGTCATCAGCGAGAGGTGTGAACATTCAGTAAGAACTCTTAACGATGGATGTGGTCTCACCGATAGGTATGTTGCTTCGGTATGATCTTCTGGCGATAGCGATAGTCTCACTGATAGGAATGTTGGTGTCTATGTGACCTTTGAACATCGATATGACCTCTCACTGAATAGCGATTATCTTGGAGAATAACGCTACATGTGATGATATCGGTATGATGTCTTGGCGACAAGGGGAAGTTTGATTGACAGCTTTTGAACTCGGTGTAACCTCTTGCTGAAGGTGATGAGTCTGACCGATATCGATAGTTGGCTCTTGTGGCATCAGGGAGACATGATTAGTGTCTCACTGACATGTGAACACAGGTTGAACATTTTGATCGATTGAAAGACTATCCTACGTGGTTTATCTTCAACCAATCAGAGAAGCAAAATGGGAACCGCTAGCAGTTGGACTGTTGTGGCCGTTACTGAGAGGAAGATCAATAGACCAGGGTCGACATGGATATACTCAGAGATCGAAGATGATTTTTTCATTTGAAAAATGGTTGGATGAACAGTTTGATGAATGATCAGTGTGAATTCAATTATGAGAGTATTGTAACTTGAATGTTCTGTACAAGGTTGATCAAGGATTATGCTGTTGTAAATTTGACATCAGAAAGATAAGTCTGATCTCGATATGTAATTTCCATTACTGTAATACAAAGGGGATTTTCTTGGTGTGGTGGGTTTTTTATCCCATAAGGGTTGTCCCACGTAAATCTAGTGTTCATCTGTGTATGTTTGTTTCTTTGTTTCTGCTATTTCTTTCAAGTGTATCTTAATTGGACTGTAATTATAAAAATTTAAAATCACCTCTGCATTCTTCCCTGAGATTTTGATGTTAGGAGAGTTGTTTCCGTACCTTAGCTTTCCTTACAAGTGGTATAAGAGCCTAGCCAGTTGTGTTATCATTGTGGGTACGTTGGGTTTTTTGTGTCAGTTCTGTTCAGTGGGAGTCTTGTAGAAGTTTGGTAATTCAAATTATAGGTTAAGATGGCAAGCACGTCAGGAAAGATTGGTTGTGGAAACTCATAATGGAAGATCTGTTGGTTGATCATGATCTGTGGATTGATGTGTCTGGAATGAAACCTATAGGCATGAAGCAAGAGGATTGGGACCTTGCTGATAGAAAATAAAAAGGGTTGATAAGGATCTATTTAGCAGACTGTTCTTTTGAATGTTCATGAAGAAAAGATTGCATCTTCCTTGTGGAAAAGACTGGCAGCTATTTATCAGGGCAAGTCCTTGGTGAATAAATTGTTCTTGAAGAAGAAGTTGTACTCTTTGAGAATGTAGGAAGGAGGGTTTGTTGCTGATCATTTGAACACATTCAACATGCTAATTATAGAGTTAACATCTGTGGGTGTGAAGATTGATAAAGAGGATCGCTGTATGCTATTATTATGTTCTTTGCTAGATTCTTGGGATCACCTGGTGATGGCTATTGGGAGTATGACATCCACTTTTAAGATGGAAGATGTTGTTGCTTCTTTGTTATCAGAAGAGATGAGAATGAAATCTTCTGAGATGGCGAAGGAGGATCTTGCTATTAGAGGCAGATCAAAAGAAAAAGGCAAGAAGAAGGACAAGAAGTCCAAATTCAAATCAGAAGGGAGATCAAAGTCTCCTGGCAAGAAGTCCAAGGTGAAGTGCTGGAATTGTGTGCAACCTAGTCATATCTGAAAGGATTGTAAAGAGGAGAAAAATAAGAAGAAGAAGAATTCTTTCGATAATGATTCTTCTCAAAGTGATGCAAATGATTTCATTGCAGCCTTGGCTACACATGCATCAGATGATGTCTGGCTAATTGATTCTGGAGCATCTTTCCACATGACATCTCATATAGACTGGCTCATGAAGTATGAAAAATACGATGGTGGAAAGGCGTATTTGGCAAGTGATTCATCTTTGGAAATAGTTGGCCATGGGAGAGTCAGAATTCAATTCCCTGATGGAAGAGTGAAGGGAATCAATGATGTAATGCATATACCAGTTTTGGCTTAAAATTTACTTTCTGTTAGTAAGATGAGTGATATTGGAGTGCAAGTCACATTCTCTAGAAATGGCTGCAAGATGATTAGAGGCTCAATGGTGTTAGAAAGGGGTGCTTGTATTGGTACCTTGTATAAGCTAGATGCACATGCTGTTCAATGCAATAGTGTCTCTGTAAAGTCACATAAAGCTACTCATGGAGGAAAAGAAGAAAAAATTCCTGATAGTGTAAACTCTATGGAAGTTAAACTTCCAGTAGAAAAGACTATGCTCTGGCATCATAGGCCAGGCCACATTGGAGAGAAAAGTTTAAAAACTTGGTTGAAGGGATTGATGATTGTAACCTCGAATTTGAGGTTTGTGAACATTGTATATATGGTAAACAACACCGTGTTTCATTTTACTCCAGTCCTCACAAATCTTCTGGTTTACTTGATTATATACATTATGATGTTTTTGGTCTAGTGAATGTTCCTTCTTTGTCTAAGTCAAGGTACTATGTATCGTTTATTGATGATTATTCAAGAAGGGCATTTGTCTATTTTTTGAAAAGTAAATTAGAAGTGTTCAGTCAGTTTAAGGAATTTAAGAACCTTGTAGAAAATTAGACTAGAAGAAATATAAAATGTTTAAGGACTGATAATAGCGGTGAATTTTGTTCTAATGAATTCAAGATGTACTATAAAGATCATGGGATTAAAAGACATAAAACTACACCTTACACACCACTGCAAAATGGAGTTGTAGAAAGGTTCAACAGGACTGTGATGGAAAGAGCACGAAGTATGCTAAGCAGTGCTAGCTTGGAGGAGAAGTTCTAGGTTGAGGCAGTTGCTAGAACATGTTACTTGATAAATCATTCTCCTAATTCTGCTCTTGTTGAGAAAACACCTTTGGAAGCATGGTCTGGAAAGAAGCCCTCTCTGAGACACATTCGAGTCTTTGGCTGTGAGGCATATGCACATGTGCGGAATGAGAAAAGATATAAATTAGAGAACAAGGATGTCAAATGTATTTTGATTGGTTATAGTATTGGCATAAAGGATACAAGCTTTGGAATCCTGATACGGAGAAGGTTCTATACAACAAAAGTGTTATCTTTCGTGAGCTGAAGCCTTCTACCTTGGATTTGCAGTTAGAGACAAAATCAAAAAACAAAAAGGATGTAGTTGAAATTCCTCCGACACCAGATAAAGAGGAATTGAAAATTCAAAATGTACCTGAAACTGGGGAGAGCTCAAGTAGTTCTAAGAGTTCTAATGAAGAACAACCTCAGCCTCAACAAGTGAGGAGGTCAACTCGTGAAAGAAAGCAACCTGATAGGTGTGGGTTTTCTTTGATAGATTCTACTTGTTCCTATGCTTTAATTTCTAGCACTAATGAGCCTAGGACTGTGAAAGAGGCATTTAGAATGTCTGATTCAAACTCTTGGTTGGAAGACATGAATGAAGAAATGACATCATTAGAAAAGAATGATACTTGGAGTTTGGTGCCCTTTCTTGAAGGAAAAAAAGCTGTGGGCTGCAAATGGGTATTTAAAAAGAAAATAGGTCTGGATGGCAGTGTGGAAAAATATAAGGTGAGGTTGGTTGCGAAGGGTTATTCCCAGGTAGAGAGAATTGATTATGGGGAAATTTTTTCTCCTGTAGCTAAGTTGACGTACATTAGATTTCTTTTGTCACTTGCAGCAGCGTATGACTTAGAGATTGAATAGATGGATGTGAAGACAACATTTCTTCATGGTGATCTTGAAGAAGAAATTTATATGTCCTAGCCTAAGCACTTTGTGGAGAAAGGTAAAGAAAAGCTAGTTTGTAAGTTGAAAAAATATCTATATGGATTAAAGTAATCTCCTAGAATGTGGTACCAGAAGTTTGACACTTTTGTTTTGTCATTGGGATTTGTAAGATCAAAATCTGATCATTGTGTATATTACAAAGTTGAAAGTGATCAAGTTCTTATTATTGCTCTCTATGTTGATGATATGTTGTTCATAGGCAATAGTAAGTTAATGATTTATGATCTTAAGTCTCAGTTGTCTACAAAGTTCAAAATGAAAGATCTTGGTGCAGCAAGGTATATTCTGGGAATGGAAATAACCAGGGACAGGAATAGTAGAAAACTTTGGCTCGGTCAGAGTAAGTATATCAAGACTGTTCTAGAGAGATCTTGCATGAATGATTGTAAGCAGCTAGTTGTTCCAATTTTGCAAGGAATGAAGCTATCTATTGAAGACTATCCAAAATCTCCTACTAAGATGGAGGACATGACCAGTGTTCCTTATGCTACTACGGTTGGCAATCTTATGTATGCAATGGTCTGTACAAGGCCAGACATTGCCCAAGCAGTGGGAGCACTTAGTTGGTTTATGGCTAATCCTGGAAGATATTGGGATGCTATGAAAAGAGTATTCAAATATTTAAAGGGCACTTCTGGAAATGCATTGTGTTACCATGGAAACTTGGTTGAATCATAGAACACTCTCAATATTCGAGGCTATGTGGATTCTGATTTGGCAGGGGAAATTGACAGCAGAAGATCCACTAGTGGATATATCTTGATGATGAATGGTGGTGCAGTGAGTTGGATGAGTAAGCGGTAGGTTGTAGTCGCTTTGTCCACTACAAAGGAAGAATACATGGCAGCAACACATGCTTGTAAAGAAGCAATTTGGTTGAAATGTTTGTGTTCTAACATTAGTTTTGATGCAGGGCAAATAACAATTTATTGTGATAGTCAGATTGCTATTTGTTTGGCGAAGAATCCTACTTTCCATGCCAGGATGAAACATATTGATGTGCAGTATCATTTTTTATGAGATATGGTGGAGGATGGAAAGGTCTCTTTAGAAAAAGTGGATACTCTGGAGAATGTTGCAGATGCATTGACAAAGCCAGTGAGCACAGACAAGTTTAGGTGGTGTGCCAGTTCGATGGGCCTCAGTGCCCATGAATTTTAGTAGTTTTTTTGAACTCTGGATGTGCCTGTGTGATCTTTGTCAAGTGGGAGATTTTTGGAATATTGTGCCTCAATCTCACAAGCTGAAACCTTTGAAAGAGCAAAGTCGGTGTGACATCCTTATTGTCTGGCCGACTAGCAGCTGTGGAACCTTGTGAAATGTTCAGGTCGCTAAGACCTTGTTACTGTCATGCCGACTGGAGCTATCACTGTGACATGTTGATCACTATAAAATTTTCTATCTCTTACCACCTGAGTAGATCTCTTGCCGACGGGTTGGTGTCTAGTAGTTGTCGAGGAGACTCATGGCGACTAAAGTTATCGGGGAGAGACTTTAATGTTCGGTATAACTCATCCCAACAAGGGATGTCTCACCGATAGTTATACACTTGAAGCCATCGAGGAGACCCTTGGCCGAAAGGCTTACTTCGGTGTGATGTCTCATCGATAGTGATAAGTATTGCCGGCTTTGTTACATGTGTTTGTTATGGGGTGACTTCGATGAGACTCCTGGCGACTGAAGTCATCGGCGAGAGGTGTGAACATTTGGTAAGAACTCTTGGCGACATATGTGGTCTCACCGATAGGTATGTTGCTTCGGTATTATCTTTTGGCGATAGTGATAGTCTCGCCAATAGGAATGCTGGTGTCTATGTGACCTTTGAACATCGGTATGACCTCTCACTAAATAGCGATTTTCTTGGCGAATAACACTACATGTGATGAAATCGGTATGATGTCTTGGTGACAAGGGGAAGTCTAAGTGACAACTTTTGAACTTGGTGCAACCTCTTGCCAAAGGTGATGAGTCTAGACAATATCGAGAGTTGGGTCTTGTGGCATCAGGGAGACATGGTTAGTGTCCAACTAACATGCGAACACAAGTTGAACGTTTTGACTGATTGAAAGACTATCCTATGTGGTTTATCTTCGATCGATCAAAGAAGCAGAATGGGAACTGCTAGTAGTTGGACTGTTGCGGTCATTACTGAGAGGAAGATCAACAGACCAGGGTCAACATGGATATACTCAGAGATCAAAGATGATTTTCGGTTCAAAAAATGGTTGGATGAATATTTCGATAAGTGATCAGTGTGAATTCAATTCTGAGAGTATTGTAACTTGAATGTTCTGTACAAGGTTGATCAAGGATTATGTTGTTGTAAATTTGACATCAGAAAGATAAGTCTGATCTTTGTATGTAATTTCCATTACTATAATACAAAGGGGATTTTCTTGGTGTGGTGGGTTTTTTCTCTCGTAAGGTTTTTCCCACATAAATCTGGTGTTCATCTGTGTATGTTTGTTTCTTTGTTTCTGCTATTTCTTTCAAGTGTATCTTAATTGGACTTTAATTGAAAAAATTTAAAAACACCTCTGCATTCTTCCCTGAGGTTTTGACATTAGGAGAGTTGTTTCCACACCTTAGCTTTCCTTACATAGGCAAGGTGATGAGGATCTAAAGACATAGGATAAATATGAAAAGTGTCTTAATCATATGGCATGGGACATAAAAAGAAACCCTAAAAATTCCCTAAGTAAAATTTAATAAACTAGTGTGAATAAGACCTAATAGGGAAACTAGTTAGGTAATATACCTCATTCACACCAACATCCTATATTAAGTGCAACTTAGGGAGGAAAATATTCATGTAAATGATGCAAAGATGTAATGATGGGTCTTGGCTATAAGGCCATGTTAAATTCCCATATACAAAATATCTCTCACAAGTGAAGTAAAGTTTAATACCTTGTAGGGGGAAACCCCTCTTCAAAATAGACAATTCATGAAACAAGTGATGGAAGAGGTGATGAAAGGACTAAATATGACCCCCAAATGGCTACATACAACAAAAATATATAATCAATAACCACCATAGGAGTGAAAGAGAGTGAATATGCATCCAACCCAAAAGAAGTAGCTCATGTGTAAATGGTGAATGCTCAAAGAGGAGTTCCAAAGAGTTTTCAATACTGAGAAATAATATTTCTCGCCTTGGAAATAAAAAAAAATAATACAAGTAGAATAAAATTTATCTCCAAGGAAATATATTAGAGAATAAATAACATGACATTTTCCTTCAAAATTACTCAAGTGTCCACATGTAAAAATCCAAAAGATGCCATAATACAATAAGGTGTAACTGATCCATAAACATATGAATATTGATACATAGAATGCTCAATATGCAAAGACAAAGAAGATGAGATAAAAATCGTGCTACAAATTTCATTAAAGAGGAGATAAATTTCCTTAAATGAATCCTCCAAATCTACAACATGAGAATCCATAAACAATGATAAAATTTATGATAAATAAGAATCTCAAGCAACTATCTCTAGAATATGATTAATGTGATACTACATTGATTTAATAGGGGCCATATATAGTGATAATGATATCATTAGGATAAATAGAAGATGGATATGTGATCTCAATAGGAGGAGAAGAAGCAAGAAGATAAGCCTATGAATCATTAAAAATTGTGAGACATAAAAATTATTTGGATCATCAAGGGAAATGAGGTAATAATAACAAGATCATATAGGAATTGAGAGAGATATTGATCTCCAAATATTTCCTAAATCTTGGTCTAAAGTGTGTGGGTAAATCAAATTTTTATATAACAAATATAATGTCATGGTTAACAATAAAACAAATCAATCCTATTGCTTGATCAATATTGACCTACCTAAGATATGTATTTGGTTTAGATATGTGTCCATAAAGAAAAAGAAAAGGATTAAGCCACCTAAGATGTGTTTTCAAATGTCATTTTTCTAAGACTCATGATTATCTGTATTCAAGATTACCACAAAAGGATGTATATAAAACTCATTATAGCTCCTTAAACAATAAAATAATTTATCAATACTCTCAATACATATCAATTGATTGAAATGAATTCATCTCATGAAAATAATTTTTTTTACGTGTAAAAATATCCAAGTAATCAACTAGAATGTAAATGTGTGAAAATAAAATAAAATACCGAAGTGAAATTCTAGAAAAAGTGTATGTATGGTTGTGAAGATATCATCAATACCTTTTCAATGCTTATTCATTTTTTGAAAAATAGGATTCTAAGTGAAAGTTATGATTGTAAAAGAACAAAAATCTAATCTACATTTCAATTAAAAATATCAAACACCTACAAAATAATCTAGAAAATTAGCCTGTACCTTATAAAGTGCTGAAAACTAGCTTTCCAATGACTATAAGAAGTCAAGATTTGATACCTAGGTGAAAATTTATGGCTCTTGGAAAATATTATGCCTTTAGTAATGAATAAGGGGTCCTAACACTTCAAGTGACTAAAATTGGTGGAATTTTTACTTTGATAGTAGTTTTGGGTGGCAAGATTAGTCATGTTAGCCAAGTGGAGTGGAGTACTATTAATGGTGGTAGGGGTTAAATTTTAGTGGCAAGAAATTTTTTATTGTCAATTGAGTAGTTGGAAATGAATCACATTATCAAGAACCCTTGATCTATGAATGATCTATGGTTGGGAAGCCTTGAAACCAAGGGCTAGTAAACTTGTATTGATTTAGTAAAGAATTTTTTTTAATTAAAATATTAAATTCAAATTGTTGTATAGGTTGAATGCGGTTGATTATGTTGGATGATGCTTGTATTGACATGATAACATTGAATTCATAAAATATATACCAATGAAAATTTTAACTATGAACCAAACATATGGTACATATGTTATGGATTCTTTATGACTTCATATCATTTTTCCAATGAAAAAAATGAATCCCTCACAAATGGTGAAAAAAATCTAAAAAATATAGTGTTCCTCATATAGAAATAAGGGTATTTGGGCTTTCTAAACTTAATGGTGAGGTCCTTTTTTCCTAAAAATATGCCTAGTAAAATATTAGGTATCTAAATCATGCATTGATTTGAGGAGGGGCTTGTAGATCTAAAATATAGATACCATATAAGATTCAATGATAGACTCAAGCTCTTAGGATCACCCATAAAATTAAATATTGGATTTCCACAAGAGAGAAGCAAGAAGATTCAAACTAATTTATGATGGATGCAAAATGATATTATGATACTTAAGTGCATGAGGTATTTTTTTTTATATATGTAAGGTGATGGCGATACAATGACATAGGATTATGACAATTGTCGTAATCATATGACATGAGACACAAAAAGTAAATAACCATAAATTTGTGCACTAAGAAAAATAGTGTGAGTAGACCTCATAGGGAAACTAATTAATATACTCTATTGGCACCCTATTTATTGAGAGAGAGAGAGAGATAAGATAAAGACATAGATGGAGATGGATGGAGAGTGGTGCAGGGGCACCTAGGTTTTCATGCCCCAAGAGGGGGAAAAAGTTGAAATTTTATTTTTCTTGAGTTAATTGCATGCAATAAGGTCTTCAAGGACCATTTCATGCATGTTTGACTTGCTTTTGAGGCATTAGGGGTGAGTTAGTGTCTAGGTGCAAAACATTGCAATGTTGCCAAATGTTGTCAAATGCAACTTTTGCAATTTTATAAAAAAAACTGACCATAATAATGTTGTCTTAGTATTTAATTTAAAATTTGGTTTGTAACCATTGGGGGATGGTTGGAAATGCCTTAAAAGGTCTTGTATCATCAAACATGGAATGGGCTTGTTGGAGATTTGAAGTTTTGAGCAATAAAATTTATGTTCTCTACAATTTTTTGAACATTCTTTGCTGTTACAAATTGCTAGTGCACTGTATGGTCTGAAATTTGTTTGAAACATGTAAAGGGAACTCTTAACTTCATTTTGTTTTTTTGTGATCAATTTTTATGGATTTTTTGAAAAGATATTAGCATTTTAGTGTAATTGGTCTGAAACCCTACCCACGGTTCTAGTGGACAAACAAAATGCATTTTATGGAGTTACCTCCATGATAAGGCCTTGAAATATTGCACATAATTCTGTTTCAAGGTGTTCTAATGTTCTAAAAGGTTTGGAGATTGGACTCACATGTGAGGAGGATAAACAAAGGACAGACTACTGCATTGGGTGATGTTTTGCATTCAAACCCTAGTGGCTTAGGGGGTTTTGTTAAAAAGGGAATTGTAGGGTGGTTTGTAAGAAAATAAAAGTTTTTTGAGACCCTATGAGAGGTGTGGAGGATGTGTAAATATGACTAGAGTTCCATAGAATCCCTGAATCTAACTATACCAAGCATATTTTCCTAATTAGGCCTAGTGAAGAAGTAGGGTAGTCAATTTTTGAAGGATTGTGTACAAAGGACCCTACCATAGTTTTGAGATATGTTAGTAAATGGGAAAAAGGGTATCTATAAATTTATTTAAATTTTGAAGTTCATGCCTTCCCTACAAGTTATGTCTGAAAAAATAGTTTTGAAAAGCTACTAAGGTAAAGGGGAAATTTGTGAAGGAATGCTAAGTAGGTTGAGAGTCCAAGTTTCTTGAGAGCCATTGTTGGTTTGCACATGTTGTTTCCACCTTGTTTGAGGTGCTTCAAGTGTTTAGTAGAGGGTTTTGAGGCATTGATGCCTTATTTGGGTTTTGTGGCCTTTGAGGGGTATGTTCCATTTTGGAAGAGTCTTGAGTTTGGAAGGGTGCGTATTAGGATGGAGTCTAATTTCATTTCCCTAATATGTTAAAGCCATCGTGTCTATCCATGCTTTGTATCAAATTGGTATCAGAGTGTAGGTTTGATCTAAAGAGGGTTTGTTGAAGTGAAGAAGAAAAAAAGATGCCTCCAAAAGGGAATCTGATAGTGAGAGAGCTGCATGAATTGAAGAAGAAACATGCAAGAGAGTTGAGACAAGTGAAGGAGTTGACAAAAGACCTTGTAGCCAAGCTTGCTACTGTTGAAACAAGCTAGAAAAGAGGAATTGTCACATGAGACTTGAGTGTCCGAGAAGAAGAAGAAGACAGGGAAGAGGAAAGTTCCCAAGGGTATGAGGAAGAGATGGATCCTGATGAATTGAGGATGGAAAAGTTGTGGAAGTAAGTCAAGGGAGAAGGTCCTAAGATCAAGATGGATTTACCCATGTATGGAGGAAAATTAGATAGTGAAGAACTCTAGATTGGATAGGAGAATTGGATAACTACTTTGAATATAAAGATGTGCCAAAAGAAAAAAGGGTGAAGTTGGCCAGGACAAAGTTGAAGGGCCATGCCTTGCTTTGGTGTGATTATGTACAAGGTGAAAGGAGAAAGAAGGGAAAGTCTAAAATCACATCTTGGGATATGATGGTTGCTAAACTCAAAGGAAAATTCCTACCAAGTGACTATAAAATTTAGTTGTTCAAAAGACTTCATAACCTCAAGCAAAAAGAGATGGATGTGAGTGCCTATACTAAGGAGTTCTACAAATTGAGCATAATGGCAGGCCATGTAGAAGATGATGTGGAAAAAGTGGCAAGATACCTCAATGGGTTGAGATGCAACCTTCAAGATGAACTAAGCCTAACAAATCCAAGAATAGTGGAATAGTGTTATCAATTTGCCATCAAGGTAGAAGATAAGTTGAGGAGAAGGCAAGAAAAGCAAACCAGGGGTAGAGGAAGGAGTTCTAGAGGAAGAGGTACATTTGCTGATTTAGGATAGTCATATGAGAGTCAAGGAGAGACAAGTAGAGTTCAAGAAAAAACATCTAATTCAAGGGGAAAATTTAGAGGAGGTAGATTAGATTCTAGGGGTAGATTTGGAAGCCAAAGAGGAGGTTCAAGTGGCTTTACAGGGAAATTTTATAAGTGCAATAAATTTCCAGGCCATCAAGCATGGCAATGCACTAAAAATTAGTCCACTACTTCATTTGGAGGAGAAAGAAGAAATCAATTTGCACAAGCAGAGGACAATGAAAGTGTGAACTCTCCATCAAACAATGTTGATCCAAAAGTTGGTGAGTCTCTCATGGTGAGGAGAACTCTGATCAAAGTACCAATGGAGAAAGAGCCACCACAAAGAAAGTCTCTTCTTAGAACTACATGTAAGTGCCTAGGTAAATGTTGCAAAGTAGTGATTTATTCTAGTAGTAAAGATAATTTGGTTTCAATTGAAATGGTTGAAAATATTAAGTTGAAAAGAATCCCTCATACTACTCCATATACAGTCTCTTGGCTTAACAAAGGTCAGCAAGTAGTTGTAAATGAACAAAGTTGGGTAGATTTTCACATAGGGGGATACAAGGATAAGGTTCTGTGTGATATAATACCAATGGATGTGTGTCATTTGCTTTTGGGAAGGCCTTGGCAGTATGATAGGAGTTCCAAATATGATGGCATAAAAAACACATATGTTATAGAAAAAGATGGAGTTTCCTACACCCTTACACCATTGAAAGATGAAAGCCAAAACCCACAAGTGAAGTCTAGAGTGATTTCAATGGGTACAAAAGAGTTTTTAAAGCCAATGAAAGAGGAAGAGGTAGGTAATACAATGGTGAGCAAGCATAGGATTGTTCTGACATCAAAAAACATTGAAGAGTTGCCTTGGGAAGTTCAGGAGGGATTGAAGGATCATGTGGACATAGTAGTGAATGAACTTTCTAACTTTCTGCTTCCAAGGAGAGATGCTAGTCACTATATGGCTTTTGTACTAGGGGCTGGTCTATCATATATAGTAGCCTATGGCATACAAATTGAAGAATGTAATGCATCTAAGGAAAGAGGTGGTGTCAACCCAGATGATGCACTTGTTTGGAAGGTTGCAAATGAAAGGAATTTGGATGCTAAAGGAAACAAGATTTTTGTGAAGGAGATTGCAGAGTTGAGCAAGCAATACTTGAGGGGAAAAGGAAGTATAGAGCAACATAATGATCAAACTAGGTTGCAAATGGAAGATAGACAGTTAAAGAAGCAACCACTACAAGTGGAGCAACAAAAGAATGTTGTAGATGAAAGTGGAGGTAATGTTGAGGGTCCCATGGTTAACATGCAAGAAACTGATGGGAAGGAATTAGAGAAAATAGGCATGGGTATAGTGTCATCTAAGAGGGGTATACTGTTGTCAAATATTAGGAACAACAAGTGGGTTGAATATCTCCACAACTACATTTTCAGACACAAGAAGAGATAGGGGAAGAGTCATAAGGTGGTTGATATTTGGAGTGGAAGGACATTTCTAGTGCATGGATTTTGGTTTCAGAGTGTTGGTATTGCAACACTCTAGGAAGTGTATAAAGATAATGCAAATTTTTAGGAAATTATTGAAGTTTTCAAGTAGCCTCGTTACCATAATATGGAGAAATGGTTCAATTATCTTATAAAAGGTAATGGAGTCAGTTCACAAGTAGGTTCAAATACTAAGTGGGTCAGAGGTCTTCCACGAAGCCAACCTTTGGGGTTAGGATGCATTTTGGACATGAAGGAGCTCAAAAGGACAAGAAATCAAGTCTATTTTCAGTCTTTAGTTTAGTGGGAGGATCTTCCTATGAAGGTGCTACTTGGATGTTTGTAGATGATATTCCTAGGCATGGTTTACTATTGTAGGTCCTAACTCAAGAGGAGCTTGAGTTCTTTTTCTTCCCTAGGAGTATGGTGCAGGGGCACCCAGGTTTTCATGCCCGAAGATGGGTCAAAAGTTGAAATTTTGTTTTGCTTAAGTTAATTGCATGTAATAAGGTCTTCAAGGACCATTTCATCTATGTTTGAGTCAATTTTGATCCATTAGGGGTGAGTTAGTGTTTAGGTTCAAAATATTGCAATGTTGCCAAATGTTGTCAAATGCAACTTTTGCAATTTTGTCAAAAAAAAGTGAACATAATGATGTGTTAATATTTAATTTGAAAGTTGGTTTGTAACCATTGGGGGATGGTTGGGAATTCCTTAAAATTCCTTGTATCATTGACCATGGAGTGGGGTTGTTGAAGATTTGAAGTTTTGAGCAATAAAAACTTTGTTTTCTACAGTTTTCTAAATGTTCTTTGCTGCTCCAACAAATTTTACAGATTGCTAGTGCACTATACAGTCTGAAATTTGTTTCAAATATGTAAAGGGCACTCTTAAATTCATTCTTGTTTTTTGTGTGATCAATTTTTATGGAGTTTGTGAAAAGATATTAGCATTTTAGTGAAACCAGTTTGAAACCCTGTCTAGGGTTCTAGTGGACAAACAAAATGCATTTTTTTGAATTCCCTCCATGATAAGGCCCTAAAATCTTGCACAAAATTCTATTTCAAGGTGTTCTAATGTTATACAAGGTTTGGAGACTGGAATCACATGTGAGGAGGACAAACAAAGGATAGATTGCTGCACCGGGTCATGTTTAGCATTCAAACCCTAGTGGCTTAGGGGGTTTTGTTAAAAAGGCCATTGTAGGGTGGTTTGTAAGAAAATAATAGATTTTTGAGATTCTATGAGAGGCGTGGAGGATGTGTAGATGAGAATAAAGTTCAATATAATCCCTTAATCTAATTGTACCAAGCATATTTTCCTAATTAGGCCTAGTGAAGAAGTAGGACAATCAATTTTTGAAGGATTCTGTAAAAAGGACCCTGCCCTAGTTTTGAGATATGTTTGTAAATGGGAAAAAGGATATCTGCATATTTCTTTAAATTTTGAATGTCATGCCTTCCCTACAAGTTATTTCTGAAACACTAGTTTTGAAAGGCTACTAGGGTAAAGGGGCAGTTTGTGAAGGAATGCTAAGTAGGTTGAGAGTCCAAGTTTCTTGAGAGCCATTATTTGTTTGCACCTATTGTTTCCACCTTGTCTAAGGTGATTCAAGTGTTGAGTAGAGGGTTTTGAGGCATTTATTCCTTATTTGGGTTTTGTGGCCTTTGAGGGGCATGTTCCATTTTTGGAAGAGTCTTGAGTTTGGAAGGGTTCCTACTAGGATGGAGTCTAAGTTCATTTCCCTGATATGTTAAAACCATTGTGTCTACGACTACTCTGCATCAAAGAGAGAGGGGTAGAGTGAGATGAAGAGATAATGATATAAAGACAGAGGGAGAAATGGAAGAATAAATATGAAGAGATCGAGATAGAGAGGCAAAGAGATATAGATATAGAGGTCTAGGAAATGGGAGAAGGAGGGGGTGAGAGATGGATAGATAAAGGGAGGGAGACATGTATAGATATAGAAGGGGAGAGAGGAGGATAGAGGTAGAGATGAAGATAGAGAAAGATAGGAAGAGGGAGATAAATGGATAAAGAGATAGAGAAAGGTAGAATGAGATACAAATAGAGAAAGACAAGGAGATAGAGAGGGAGAGTTAAAATGAATTGATATAGAGATATAGAGGATGAGGGAGAGAGATATATATGGTGAAATATAGTGATAAAGATATAGAGATACAAGGTGATATAGAGAGAGGGGGTGAGGGATACATAGATGAAGAGATAGAGAAACAAAGATAAGTAGAGATATACAAATAAATATAAGGGAGATAGAGGGAGAGAGAAAAAGGGAGAGATAAATATATGGGAAGAGAGAGAGAGATAGTGATATATGGGAACATAAAGGAAGAGAGAGGTAGAGATAGAGAGATAGAGATAAGTAATAAAGAGAGAGATAGATAGAGGGATGGGAGATAGAGATATGGAGGGATATGTTGGAAACCGTGTCTCAACTTACTGGCTTGACTTTGGCAACATTGTGTTCTTCTCTCTCCTTGTCAGCAAGATAGTATATGTGTCACCAAAAAATGTATAGTTGACATTTTTATGCTCACTTGAGTCTCTCTTATGGAATTTGGCTTGATTTTTCCTAGATTTAATGTTGTAATGTAGCCAACACATTCACATCGGGTCTTGGACCCTTGTGAATCATTAAGACTTCTACGTTTTCTTGTAAAGGTGTTGTGAAGTGTTGTAACCCACTTTGACACTTTTCTAGGACCCTTTCATTATAATTCACTTGAATATCTCCTTTTTATCACTTTCTAAGTCTTATTTCAAAGTGTTGTAACCCACTTTCATGCTTTTCTAGACTTGTCTTCACTAATTCAACCCTTTTTCATTTTTAAATGACCCCTCAATACACTTTCCGACCATTTTTAAGTGTGTATTTGAGGATATTCCCATTGAAAAAAAATTAATGCATCGTAATTCCTAACACCCACTTAATTTTCTTAAGTGGGACTAAGTCTCCAATAGGGGCAACTAAGTTCTTTTTGGCACAAAACTCAAAATTATTTTAAATTTTTTTTGGGATTTTGTCCTCTAACCCTTGAGGTCGGTCTGTGATGTGTTATTTTTGAGAAATTTACTATCTTGAACAAGTATAAATAAGGGTTTTTCCCATGATTTTTCATCTCCTAATTCATCAAGCATTCAAGCATTCATTAACTTAATCATTCTCAAGTATTCAAATACTCTAAGCACAATGAAGTCATCCATTGGAGCATTTCATTGCATATGTTTAGATTTACACATCAAGGGTTTGACTTTGTAGGTATATTTTTCAAAGAAATAGGTGTTGAAAAGTGGTCAAGAAGTCATAAAATTCATTCAAGTCAATACAACCCTAATTCAAGCTTGGAGACACTTTTTATCCCATTTTCTATAAAATCAAGTGTAGACACCTGTCAGAAAGGCAAGTGCAGACCTAAAGCTAAATGATCCTGTCCCAAAATTCCCAACATTTGTAGGTGGACTAAGTCACCACTACTGTTGGATTAGTCTTTCTTTTTGGCTTGAAAAGTGGTTTCTACATTTTTGGATACCCATTTGGTAGATACCTGTTCTGACAAATTTTCTTGAAACTGGGACCAAGTCACTCGACCTGGCGTAAGTGTCCCATTCAACATTTTCAGTCAATTTTTCAAGATTCCAGAATCTCTCCACGTCAAATTTTAGATTCCAGGTGCACCTCTCCAATTTTTTTCTATTACTTCATCATTTACCTATATTTTTGGGAATTTTTGCATATCACACTGTGTTTTTAGAAATTTGCATTTATTAGTTTTTACATCATTAAATCATTTTCTTTTTAGATCAGTGCATTATTACATCTTAATTAGTCATATTACATCTCATTTACATTAATCTTGAGTGTAGAAATTTGCATTTTGAACCCCATTCCTTTCTCCTTTTAGGTGAAAAACCCTAGAAGGAGCTAAAGCAGTGTGGGCAATCCAAAATCATTGTTCACATTTTGGTGAACCCAAATTTTGAACATATTCATGTTTCTGATTTTGAGTGCATCCTAGGTTTCATTTAACATTTCATTAGATATTGGATTGATTAAATTGCATCCTAGGGTTTTCAAAATTGCATTAGTGAAAAACTCAAATAACTTGCATTTTTGCATCATTTTTGTATTGAATATCATAAAAATTCCGCATTTTCCTACTGTAATTGCATCTTTGCATTTGAAAGACATAAAATCGCAATCAATTTTTTTGAAAACTCTCATAAAAATCATCACTAGGACTAAATTGCCACATTGGGTGACTTAGTCCTCCTGCACATTTTGCATTAAATATTTTCTGGATATTCCCTACCTTTCTGTTTTTTGTTATTGCATTTTGTCATACTTTCTAGATTTGTTGTTTATTGCATTTAATTTCCTTCCATCATGACTTTTTTCTTTAATAAGTTTTGGAATTCATTGAAATCCTTAGTCAACATGTCAAATTGTGCCTTTGGTTGTGATCCTAATGACCTTGAGCTTCCTCATGCTCCTTCAACTCCTAATGCATGTCCACCTCATGATATTGACATCATTGGAGAAGATGATGATAGCATGCATATGTTCTTAAATGAATTCCTTGAAAACCTTGACAACAATGCAACCTTTTACCCCTCCATGAAGTCATCAAATCTTCCTACTAACCCCCACTCTTAATACATTTGGCTATCTACATCCTGAAATGAATGAAGGACCTAAGTTCCCTCCATCAGGAGGACCTAGTTCCTCTAAATAAGCAACTCCTCAACCATTTTATGATAACAAAGTTAGCAACACCCCAATCAACCTTGAAGAAACATAGGGCAAGGGTTTTACTATCTTAAGCAAACAAGGATGTGACACAACAATCGAACATGACATTCACCAACTTTGAGAACAAAGACCAATAGGTGAAAACACAACAGGCTAGGATATCAAGATCCTCCTCATAACGACAAGCCTCCTTTTAAATATTGGAGACTTTGAAATGATGGAAAATGGTTCTTTGATTCTCCTCCTGACTTGAATGTTCTCCTTCCATGTAAAAAACCTTTACATGATTCCAATGACAAGGATGCTCAGATCCCCATGGGTCTTCTTCCTCCTTCAATTCATGAAAAAGGAGAATCTAGTAAATGCAAACAACCTTACAAATTAAAAAAACTCAAGTTTCCTCTCCATCCACCACCTGAATGTGAAAGGAAACTCCAAATGCTTTTAAACAGAGGTTTCATTCTATTACCACCAATGAATAGGTTGGTAGTCCATCCTAAATATTCTAACGTACCATATTGCAAATATCATTGTGTTCTTGGCCACTAAACTGATGAATGTTGGACATTGAAGGACATACTGAGTAAGTATCACTTCACTAATACTGATTGTTATCCTATCATCTGATAATTCCTTAAACCAACTCCTCTCATCATGCAATAGTTGTAGAATTTTCCATTCTCATTATTGCATGATCCTTCCCATCACCCACCTTGGCTAATTCTTGCCTAACATTCAATGGGGGTAAGAAACTGTTATCCTTGTCCTAGTCATGCATTTTTCCTTGTCTCTTAACAACATTATTCATCTTCTACTTATACTAATTGAGATTGCAAGGACAATAAATTGGTTAATGGTTGATTTGCATTTGCATTACTAGCATTTTATATTTTCTTTTGTATGTGCGTATCGTGTTCCCCCATGATGTGAAATTTGATGTTCTATCTCTCTTTGTGCCCTTCCTCTATTCATCCTTCTCTTCTTCTATATGTCATACATTGCCTTTTATTTTTCGCTTTTCCTTGTGTTTTTCTTTTTGGGCATGATGCAAGGCATCGAGACAAAAATGTCTGCTTCATGTTGACCCAAAATCCTTTCCTTTTCTTTTGACTTTTCATTTTCTTTTCACTTGTGTTTTCTTTTGGGGATGATGCAAAGCATTGAGACCGCAATGTCTCTTCCATGTTGACCCAAAACAAACTTTTTTTTTTCTTTTTCTTTTTCTTTCATTCTCTTTGTGTCATTCTTCTAGTTCTATGTATTCCAGGAATGATGAAATTTTTGAGCTCTTTAATGAAAACATTGCAGCAACGAACATAATGACCCCCAATCCATAGATCCCTTATGTGTTTGGTGTGTTCCTTTTTGGGGAAAAACCCCTCTTTCTTTTGTTCCTTTTCCTTTACATGGCACAACCTTACTTAGAAACGTATCACTTGGCATAGGGGCTTTCCAAGTTGGCTCTCATGTCTTGTTTTACTTTATGCATTTTTTATTTTCTACTTTAATGTAATTTCTCACAGAACGGTGTGTAGCAATTCCTTTAAAGTGGGGGCATACATTGGCATTATTCATTTTTATTTTTCTTTTTCTTGGTTCTTAGTGCAACCTTGTTATTTCATAAGATGCATTTGTCACTTTGTGGATGACATTGGGTATGATCTCCTTCATAAGAATGATCTATCTTAGCATATTACATTACTCTTGGTGGCCTCATGTGACGCACTGCATCCCCTAAGTTGCCAATATGCTATTCTTTAATCTGTCCTCTCTTGGAGACATTAGACATAATGTTCCCTAAGTTATAGACATCACATGAACTTAACAAGACTCATTTGAACATCTTTTACATTTTTTCATTTTGCATTTACATGGGAACCTTGCATAACATAGCTTGCATTCCTATACTACCATTGCATTTTTTCATGAGTTCTAAGTATACAAAGCTTTACTTGTCTCATGAAGCACAAAATGAAATTTTCTTTGTGGTTCCTTATCAAAGTTATCAGGAGGTATAACTTTGATATGGTTGAGTGGGATTCCCATTTTGCGGTATGACGTTCCCCATAGCCACCGTTTTAGATTTATCACCTCGCGGACAACCAGAAGTTCCATGGCCCCAAAGTGAGTATACTTGGGATTTCTCACCCCATAGACAACTAGAAGTTTCATGGCCCCATAGTGAGTATACTTGGGATTTCTCACCTAGCAGACAACCATGAGTTTTACTGCCCCAGAGTGAGTACACATTTCTTTTTCAAAACAAATGACCTAGATCTGATCCACAACAGGTTGGAAATATGATCAAAGCTTTCTTTCATCCCTTTTCATCATCATGTGTGTTCCTTTGTGCTTATGTTTAGTTTTCCATGGGATCATGATCTTAGGGGCTTGATCATCCCTCTTGATTATTGTTTTCTTATCTTACCAATGTGTGTGCATTAGGATCCCTCTTGATGTGCATGTTGAGCTACTTTAGCGAGAGTTTGAAGCAAGTTTATCCTATCACTAAAGTGGGCACTTAATGTGTCGCCAAAAAATGTATAATTGACATTTTTATGCTCACTTGAGTCTCTCTTATGGACTTTGGCTTGATTTTTCCTAGATTTAATGTTGTAATGTGGCCAACACATTCACATTAGGTCTTAGCCCTTGTGAATCATTAAGACTTCTAGGTTGTCTTGTAAAGGTGTTGTGAAGTGTTGTAACCCACTTTCACACTTTTCTAGGACCCTTTCATTATAATTCACTTGAATAACTCATTTTTATCACTTAATAAGTCTTATTTCAAAGTGTTGTAACCCATTTTTACACTTTTCTAAACTTGTCTTCACTAATTCAACCCTTTTTCATGTTTAAATGACCCCTTAATACACTTTTCAACCATTTTTAAGTGTGTTTTTGATTATATTCCCATTGAAAAAAATTTAATGCCCTGTAATTCCTAACACCCACTGAATTTTCTTAAGTGAGAATAAGTCTCCAATAGGGGAAACTTAGTCCTTTTTGGCACAAAACTCAAGATTATTTTAAATTTCTAGCGGGCTTTTGTCCTCTAACCCTTGAGGTTGGTTTGTGATCTATTATTTTTGGGAAATTTAGTACGAACGAGTATAAATAAGGAATTTTCCCCTCATTTTTCATCTCCTAATTCATCAAGAATTCATTAACTTAATCATTCTCAAGTATTCAAGCACTCTAAGCACAATCAAGTCGTCCATTAGAGCATTTCATTTCATATCTTCAGATTTACACATCAAGGGTTTGACTTTGTAGGAAGATTTATCAAAGAAATAGGTGTTGAAAAGTGGTCAAGAAGTCATCAAAGTCATTGAAGTCAACAAAACCCTAATTCAAGCTTGGAGACACTTTTTATCCCGTTTTCTGCAAAATCAAGTGTGAAGACCTATTAGAAAAGCAAGTGCAGACCTGAAGCTACAAGATCTTGTCCAAAAATTCCCAAAATCTATAGGTAGACTAAGTCACCATTACTCATGGATTAGTCCCACTTTCGGGCCTGAAAAGTGGTTTCTGCATTTTTGGATACCCATTTGGTATATTCTTGTTTTGAAAATTTTTCTTGAAATTGCGACTAAGTCGCCCAACCTAGCATAAGTGTCCCAGTCAACATTTTCAGTTAATTTTTTAGGATTCCAGAATCTCTCCAAATCATATTTCAGATTCCAGGTGCACCTCTCGAATTCAATTTTGTTATTTCATCATTTACTTGCATTTTTGGGCATTTCTGCATATCACACTGTGTTTTCCAGCAATTTGCATTTCTTAGGTTTTGCATCATGAAATCATTTTATTTTTAGATTAGTGCATTAGTACATCTTAATTAGGCATATTACATCTCATTTACATTAATATTGAGTGTAGAAATTTGCATTTTGGACCCCATTCCTTTCTCCTTTTATGTGAAAAACCCTAGAAGGAGCTAAAGTAGTGTGGGCAATCCAAAATCATTGTCCACAGTATACCATTGAAGGGAATTTTTTCTGTGGTTGGTGATAATTCACCCATTTTCTCCTTAATAGACCGATATCCCTTGATGTAGCATTGTGTTTACATTGTCGGCTAGAGTAGCTCACTTCAGAGGGAGTTTTTGAGATGTCTCTTCAACATTCTGAAACTCTGATGGAGTATCTTGTCGGTAGGAGGTTGCATTGTCGCCGAGGAATTGGACAATGTCTCCTTGAAATCCCGACGAGGCTTCATATCAGAGAGACCTAGATGCTTTTCCAAGACATTGTGAAATGTCTCTTGGACATGTCGATAGAATTTTTGAATGATCTTGTCGATGTGACTTTGCGTGTT
This sequence comes from Sequoia sempervirens, assembly GCA_007258455.2. NCBI lineage: Eukaryota > Viridiplantae > Streptophyta > Pinopsida > Cupressales > Cupressaceae > Sequoia > Sequoia sempervirens. The sequence continues at coordinate 13,604,864 of VDFB02274714.1, forward strand.
CGTCATGACTTTGGGAAATGTCTCTTTGATGAGTTGGTGAATGTATTGAGTGGTAAAGTGGAAATCGATGAGACACTTGTGTATTGGTGGGAAAATCTGAAATCTCTCATTTACATGGTGATGGACCTGGTCGACAGTGTACCATGAGAAACACGTATTAGTGTGACTCAAGTAGATCGGTGAGAGATTGGAGTTTTTCTCTTCGAGATGACCCAATATGGTAATTGATGTGTGATGGCTGGTCTTCTATTACGAATGGGAACTAAATTGGTATGTTTCCTATATGGGTCTAGTGATGTAGGTTGATTGAAATTATCTAAGGGTAAAAATGCTATAACGTGTAATGCATTGTAATAGTGCTTGAGAGTTGTGTTGTGAGTCTAATGAGAAAGAACAAGATTGATCAGGAATTGTAATGCTGCCTACATTAAGAGTGTGAATTGACATCTTTGGAAGCAACAAACTATAACTCTGTATGTGAACTCTGTTCACTATAATACAAAGTGTTTTTGCTTGGTGTGGTGGGTTTTTCTCCCGAAAGGTTTTTCCCATGTTAAATCTGGTGTCCATTCTGTGGTTGTGTTAAATTTTTTTTGTTATGTTTTTCTACTAAATGTGCATCTCTAATGACTGTAATTCAAAATTGAACCATATGTCTGCATTCTCTTCTTAGAATTAGCATTAGGAAAGTGTTTTTGCACCTTTTCTTTCCTTACAAGTGGTATCAAAGCCTAGCTAGTTGTGTTATCCTTGTGAGTTGGATGAGTTTTTTGTGCCAATTCTAAAGTAGGAGTCTTGTAGAGGAATCTGGAATCTTGATTGCAGATTAAGATGGCAAGCACATCAGGGAAGATAGAAATTGAAAAGTTCAATGGTGGAAATTTTGAGTTGTAGAACCTAAAAATGGAAGACCTGTTGGTAGATAGAGATCTTCGGATTGTTGTGATTGGAACTAAACCTTCAGGAATAAAGCAAGAAGATTGGGACCTTGTAGATAGAAAAACTAAAGGGTTGATAAGACTATGTCTAGTAGACTCTATTCTCTTGAACGCTCATGAAGAGAAGTCATCATCTTCTTTTTGGAAGAAACTTGGTGACTTTTATTAGGGAAATTCCTTGGTGAATAAGTTATTCTTGAGGAAGAATTTGTACTCTTTGAAAATGGAAGAAGGGGTGTCTATGGCTGATCATATGAATATGTTCAATATGTTCATTACTTAGTTAACATCTGTAGGTGTGAAGATAGATGATGAGGATCACTGTATGCTTCTGTTATGTTCTTTTCCTGACTCATGGGATCATTTAGTGATGGCTATTGGGAGTACGACAACCACTTTCAAGATGGAAGATGTGGTTGCTTCATTGCTATAAGAAGAGATGTGAAAGAAATATTTTGAGATGGAAAAGGAGGCTCTTGTTGTTCGAGGAAGATCAAAGGAGAAAGGAAAAAAGAAAGACAAGAAGTCTAAATCAAATTTTGAAGGGAGATCAAAGTCTCCCGGAAAGAAGTCCAAGGTGAATTGCTAGAATTGTGGGCAGCTTGGTCATGTTTGTAAGGATTGCAAAGAGGAGAAAAAGAAGAAGAAAAAAATTTCTTTGGATAATGATTCTTGTTAGAGTGATGCAGATTCCCTCATTGCAGCCTTGGCGACTCAAGCATCTGATGATGTCTGGCTAATTGACTTAGATGTATCTTTTCACATGACATCTCATAGAGATTGGTTTACGAAGTATGAAAAATATGCTGGTGGAAAGGTGTATCTAGCAAGTGAATCATCTCTTGAAATTATTGGCCATGGAAGAGTCAAAATTCAATTTCCTGATGAAAGAATCAAAGGAATTGATGGCATAATGCATATACTACGCTTGGCTTGAAATTTACTTTTTGTTAGCAAGCTGAATGATGCTGGTGTGCAAGTTTCATTCTCGAATGGTGGTTGTAAGATGACTAGAGGATCGATGGTGCTAGCTAGGGGTGCTCAAATTGGTACTCTATACAAGCTGGATGCACATGCTATTCAATGCAACAGTGTCTCTATAAAGTCAAAAAAGGTTGCTCATCTAAAGAAGGAGAACAAAGTTCCTTTGGGGGAAAACTCTTTGGAGGTGAAACTCCCAGTAGAAAAGACCATGCTTTGGCATCAAAGGCTTGGTCACATTGGTTAGAAAGGCTTAAAAGCTTTGAAAAATAAAAACCTGGTTGAAGGGATTGATGATTGTAACCTTGAGTTCGACTTTGATGAACATTGTATATATGGAAAACAACATCATGTTTCATTTTATTCTAGTCCTCATAGATCTTCTGGTGTTTTAGATTATATTCACTCTGATGTTTTTGGTCTAGTAAATGTTCCTTCGTTATTGAAATAAAGATATTTTATTTCCTTTATTGATGATTATTTGAGAAGGGCATTTGTGTATTTTATAAAAGGTAAATCAGAAGTGTTTAGTTAGAACTTAAAGAGTTTAAAAACTTGTTTGAAAATAAGACTAGAAGAAAAATTAAATGCTTGAGGAAAGATAATGGCGGTGAGTTTTGTTCTACAAAATTTGAAAGGTATTGCAAAGACCATGGAATAAAAAGGCATAAAACAACACCTTACACTCCATAACAAAATGGAGTTGTTGAAAGGTTGAACATGACGCTGATAGAAAGGGCGAGAAGTATGTTGAGCAATATTGGTCTAGAGAAGAAGTTCTAGGTTGAGGCTGTGGCTACAACATGTTATTTAATAAATTGATCTCCCTCTTCGACACTTGTTGAAAAAATGCCTATGGAAGCTTGGTCTGGTAAGAAGCCCTCTTTAAGACATGTAAGAGTTTTTGGCTATGAAGCATATGTTTATGTGCGGAATGAGAAAAGATCTAAGTTGGAGAAAAAGGCTAACAAATGTATCTTCATTGGCTACAACATTGGTGTGAAAGGATACAAGCTTTGGAATCCTATGACTGAAAATGTTGTATACAAGAGAAGTGTAATCTTTCATGAGCTGAAACCTTCTTTAGTAGATCTGCAATCAGAGATGAAAGAAGAAAAGAAGAATGAAGTAGTTGAAATTCCTTGAACTCCAGATAAAGAGGAATTGGGTATGTGCAGGATCATGATGGGCCAAAAAGTGGCAATATGATGGTTATGTGGCTCACAACTATTTTTTTACCCAAAATTGTTGAAACGAAAAAAGATTTTTAAAGGATATTCTCAGCTTTCCACCGATATAAATTATGCTTTACTTTAAATTTAATAAGTAATTATTATTCATTTTCTATTCAAATTACAACTAAAGTCCCGATTGATAGGCTGATTGAAAACGTCTATATCTTTCAAATGGTATCACATTTTTGAATCCAAAATATGTGTCACATTCTATGTTTCACATACTATAGGATTAAAAAATAAAATTGAATTTCATGAAGTTTTTAAGGTAAGAATACGACATTTTTTATATTTTTTAAAATTTGTAATAAAAATTCATAATTAATTATTTACTTGGAAAAAAATTACAAAAAAATATGCATCACATTAGGGCATGAGTCCTCTACTTATATCTAAAATCTTATAAAAAATAATTATCACTTTATTGTGGTTAGGGTGGTTAGACATACACCTACTTATTTTTTCCCTAAATTTAAGTACCTACATTCAAAATTTCAAATTTTCACCAATAGATTTTTTTTTTAAACAAATCTAGTAGTTTAGAAACTACATTCAATTTTCTACAGATTTTATTCTTACATATTTTTGAAATAATATAGATAACTTATTCAAATTTTTATGTCAAGTTGCCTAACTCTGATTTTTTTGAATTTTTTGCCACTTAAGGGCCTGTTTTTTCCATGATAATCCTGCACATACCCAACTACAAAGTGTACCTGAAACTAAGGAGAGTTCTAGTAGCTTTGCGAGTTATGAAGAAGAACCACAACCTTAGACTTAGCCTTTGAGGAGGTCTATATGTGAAAGGAGACAACTTGAAAGGTATGGTTTTTCCATGTTGGATGTAAATTTTGCCTAAGCTTTGATTACAAGCACTGATGAGCCTAGGACTATGAAAGAGGTAATTGGAATGTCTGATTTAGATTCCTAGATGGATTCCATGAATAAAGAAATGACATCATTGGAAAAGAATGAAACTTGGAGTTTGGTACCCTTGCTTGAAGATAGAAACCCTATTGGCTGTAAATAGGTATTTAAGAAGAAAATTGGTCTGGATGACAGTGTTGAAAAGTATAAAGCTAGGTTGGTTGCAAAGTGATATTCCTAGGTAGAGGGAATTGATTATGGTGAAATATCTTTTCCTGTAGCTAAGTTGACATCTATTAGATTTATTTTGTCACTTGCAGCAACACATGACTTAGAGATTGAATAGATAGATGTGAAGACAACATTTCTTCATGGAGATCTTGAAGAAGAAATTTATATGTCGCAGCCTGAGCACTTTGTGGAAAAAGGTAAAGAAAATCTAGTTTACAAGTTAAAGAAATATCTGTATGGTTTAAAACAATCACCTATAATGTGGTACCAAAAATTTGACACGTTTTTGTTGTCATTGGGATTTGTAAGATCAAAATATGATCATTGTGTGTACTTCAAAACTGAAAATGATTGAGTTCTTATTATTTTCCTGTATGTTGATGACATGTTGTTCATAGGAAATAGTAAAGCTATGATTTCTAATCTAAAATCTCAATTGTCAACAAAGTTTGAAATGTAAGATCTAGGTGCAACAAGGTATATTCTGGGGATGGAAATAAAAAGGGATAGAGGAATTAGAAAGCTTTGGCTCAGCCATAGTAAGTATATCAATACTATCTTAGAGAGATTTGGTATGACTGATTGCAAACATCTAGTTGTTCCAGTGTTGCAGGGAATGAAGCTATCTATTGAAGATTGTCCAAAATCTCCTACTGAGATGGAGGACATGACTAGAGTGTCATATGCAAGTGCAAATTTTGGAAGTTTAATGTATGGAATGGTCTGTACAAGGCCAGACATTGCCCAAGCAGTGCCCGAGTTCTTAGCCATTTTATGGAAACTCCAAGTAGACCACACTAGGATGCTGTGAAAATAGTTTTTAGATATTTAATTTAAGGTACCTCTCAGTACGCTTTGTGCTATCATGGTTACTCCATTGGGTCACATAGATCCATCAATGTTCGAGGTTATGCGGATTTTGATTGGGCAGGGGACATTGATAGCAAGAGATCCACCAGTGGATACATCATCACATTGAATGGTGGTGCAGTTAGTTGGATGAGCAACTGGAAGGATGTAGTCACTTTATCTACAATGAAAGTAGAATATATGGCAGCAACACATGCCTATAAAGAAGCCATTTGGCTTAGACATTTGTGTTCTAATATTGGGTTCAATGTAGGACAAATTATTATTTGCTATGACAGTTAGAGTGTTATTTGTTTGACAAAAAATCCAACTTTCCATACCAAGATGAAACATATTGATGTGTAGTATCATTTTGTACGAGATATGGTGGAGGATGGAAAGGAAGTCTTGAAAAAGTGGATACTCTGGAAAATGTTGTAGATGCGTTAACAAAACTAGTGAGCACAAACAAGTTTAGGTGGTATGCTAGTTCGATGGGCCTTGGGGCCTATGATATTCAATAATGTCAAGTTTTGGAATAAGCCAGTAAGTCTTCATCAAGTGGGAGCATGTTGGAAACCATGTCTCAACTTACTACCTTGACATTGGCATCATTTTGTTCTCTCTCTTTGTTGGAAAGATAGTCTACCATCGAAGGGACTTTGTTCATAGTCTCTTCGATGGCCCAATAAGCTTTCAAGCCTTCACCTAGCTCTTCATCGGTGAGACATTGCGTGGTCGGTGAGACTTCACCCATTGTCTCCTCAACAGACTGATATCCCTTGCTATGGTGTCATGTTTACATTGTGGGTGGGAGTTTCTGAGATGTCTCTTCGACATTCCAACACTTCGATGGAGTATCTTGTTGGAAGGAGGTTGCAATGTCACCAAGACATTGGACAATTTCTCCTCAACATCCTGATTATGCTTCGTATTAGAGAGACCTGGATGCTTCACCAAAACATTATGAAATGTCTCTTTGACATGCAGATAGAAGTTTTGAATGATCTTGTCAATATGACTTCACCTGTTCGTTGTGACTTTGGGCAATGTCTCTTTGACAAGTTGGTGAACCTCTTGAGTAGTAAAGTGGACATCGATGAGACACTTGTGTATTGGTGGGAAAAGCTAAAATATCTCATCGACATGGTGATGGACTTGATTGACAGTGTACTATGAGAAGCACATATCGGTGTGACTTGAGTAGATCGGGGAGAGATTGAAGTTTGTCTCTTCAACATGACCCAATATAGTAACTGCTATGTGATGGTTGGTCTACTGTTATGAATGGGAACTGAATTGGTATGCTTCTCATATGGGTCTGGTGATGCAGGTGGGCAACTCAAAAAGTGGAAGTGTTTTTCCTATTTTTAAGAATTTGTTACACTTGGACTGAAAATTTGAGGCACTTACACTGAATCTTAAAAATGTTAGTAATATGAAATTTAGCATTTTGAATCTAGTTTCCAAATATGTAATTTATTCAAATACCCAAATGATAGAAATTAAATTTTGATAGGGATGTATAAAAACTACTTTTTAAAAGTTGTTTTTTTACAATACCATGCACGTGTACAAACACCACTTTTTGAACCCAAATAAAAGTATTTTGCTAATTCCTTTTGGGGAAAGAGAGCTAATAACATGAAGATTGATGAGAAATTTTTTTTGTAATTTTTTTGGAATACTTTTTTATTGAGTTTTTATTGGCCTTGATTGTTGTTTTTAAAAATCAACATGTATGGACAACATAATTGGACCTAAACTAAACATTTTTTGAATCTTTTTTTTCATTGTGTAGAGAATTGTTTGAAGATTGATGCCATATAATTTTTTTTACAAGAAACTTAACCAAAAAATAGTTATTATAAAAAAAGCATGATATTTCAAGTTTAAGGACCAGTTTTGTTAGAAATTAATTAAAAAATAACAAATATAAGCCAATCTTAATAAAACTTAGATATTTGGAAACTAGACATCATGTTTTCTAATGGGTTTTAATTTCGTAGATTGATTTAGAAGAAAAGCCCATTGGCCATATTGCCAAAGTTGGACATTCTTCTTCTATCTGCCTTATTTTTTTAGTTGTAGGTCAAAGGCTAAGGGTCAAGTTGCCAAGCCTTTCTTGAGCGTAAAACTGAGGTAGCATGTGGGTTGGGAATTCAAAATTTTGAAAATGTGTATGCGTTACAAAATGCATATGCGTTCTTTATTTTCTTGATTATTTAAAAAAAAAAAAACTTTTTAGAAACGCATACACATTTTAAAATGTGTATGCATTTCTAAAAGGTATTTAATTTTTTAAATAAATTACTTGTATGTGTTATAAAACATGTATGCATTTTTTAGTGCTAACACACATGTTTTTAGGCTCGTGTACCCAAAGCATAATGCATATGTGCTTTTTTAATAATGTGTACGCATTTTCTGCAAGATTTTTTTTGGCCGAAACTTCCCCTCTTCGTGGACCCAACTTCTTGCTTTCACCCAGGTTGATTGAAATTCTCTCAGGGGAAAAATGCTATAATGTGTAATGCATTGTAATAGTGCTTGAGAATTGTGTTGTGAGTTTGATGAGAGAGAATGAGAATTATCAGGAATTGTAATGCTACATGCATAAAGAGTGTGAATTGACATCTGTGGAAACAATAAACTATAACTCTGTATGTGGACTCTTTTCACTATAATAAAAAAGTGTTTTTTCTTTGTGTGGTGGGTTTTTCTCTCGAAAGGGTTTTCCCACGTTAAATATGGTGTCCATTCTATGGTTGTGTTAAATTTGTCCTGTTCTATTTTTCTACTAAATGTGCATCTCTAATGACTGTAATTCAAAATTGAACGATATGTCTGGATTCTCTTCTTAGAATTAGCATTAGGAAAGTGTTTCCACGCCTTTGCTTTCCTTACAAGATAAATATGGAGTGTGTGTGTAAGTGAGAGATATGGAGATAGAGATAGAGAGGGAGAAAGGTATATAAATAGATAGAGAGGGAGGGAGAGAGAGGGAGAGAATTAGAGAGAGGATAGAGTTGAAGTAGAGATATAGGAGAGAGCAAAAGGGAAAGAGAGAGGGAGAGATAGGGATAAAAATAAGGAGAGGTAGAGAGATAGATATAGTGGGAAAGATAGAGAGGGAAGAGAGAGATGCAAGAGAGGTAAGGAGATAGAGATAGGGAGAGAGATAGGGATAGAGATGGAGATGGAGATGGCAAGCACATCAGGGAAGATAGAAATTGAAAAGTTCAATGGTGGCAATTTTGAGTTGTAGAAACTACAAATGGAAGACCTGTTGGTAGATAGAGATCTTTGGGTTGCTGTGTCTAGAACTAAACCTTCAGGCATGAAGCAAGAAGATTGGGACCTCGTAGATATAAAATCTAAAGGGTTGATAAGACTATGTCTAGTAGACTCTATTCTCCCGAACGTTCATGAAGAGAAGTCATCATCTTCTTTGTGGAAGAAAATTGGTGACATTTATCAGGGAAAGTCCTTGGTGAATAAGTTATTCGTGAGGAAGAAGCTTAACTGTGGGTAGCATCTATTTGAAGTAATGGATATATTTTGATTCTCATAAAAAAAGGAGTACAACTAATTTCCTCTAAGGTCCAAGATGAAGAGATACAGAAGAACATGCCAATAAGCAAGGACTTGCTTTATTACCCATTTCTTTCTTTCTTTCTTTCTTTTTTTATTTCAACCAACACAATTTTCCTTGATACTACACATAATATTTAAAAAGAACAAATGACTTGAACACCCATGAATTAGGTCTTGCTCTCCACCCTACCGTAATGGCATCATGGAGCCTCATGGACTTTGGCCATACCCCCGAGCAAGTTATTCTCTTAGCTCCAAGATGATGAATGGAGTCTTTTTTTTTTTTTTTCAAAGGGATAAGAATACATAAAATTTTCTACAGCTAGGTTCTCTAACTTCAACCATGAGCCATACAATATGCCACTTTCTTGCAACAAATAAAAAGGAAACAAGATGTAGGGAAAACTTAGCTCTTTTTTTTGGATGATTGAAATTTAGCTCTTCTATCCTCCTCTTCTCTCTAAGCCAAGCCATATTGATCACAACCTCTCAAGGTGAACTCCCATCCTCTTCCCATCCTATCTACCATTTGCACTTAGAGTTCTCCAAAAGGAGAAGTGGGCAATTTTCAAATGTCTGGTCTCAACCCTCGCTGTTAGGATTATCGCATTCCCTTCAGCTTATTGCACCTTGCAGCTAAAAGGAAACAAAAATTAGTTAGGTCATTCGGTAAGCCTTCAAACAAAATGAGTAAAGGAAAAGCAAAACATGTCACTGACCATTCTATGATAAATAACTTACCTTAGAGTTGGTGCAAGTCGCGCCATGAATTCTTTAGCAACATGGTTGCGTAGTTCTAGGAGTTAATATGGAAAATGTTACTTTCATGCATTAAATATGTAAACTAAAGGTCTATAGGAGACAGATCTGGCTTCCAAGTTGTTCATCTGTTGAGCGCAAGTTATGGCTATTGCAATCCTTCATACCTTCCTTCCTCGGTTGTAGGCTCATCAAATAGTCTAGGCTATTTTCCTTCTTATATTAAATAATTCTGGTGAATTATTTCGAACTCAATGCCCACAAGAAGTACAATAAAAAAAATAAAATAGTGTACACAGTCTCAAACAAAATCTTGTGCATACAAATTATATCAATGTTGGAAGTAGTGAAAAAGGGAAGCAAAATAAAATGTAGATGTAATGAATGGATGATCCGCAGACTCTAGCATTGTGCCCTCGATTCAGTCAGAGGGAAGGCTAGGAGTAGGTTTCTGGCTACCCCCATTTCCCTTTGCATCTCATTAACTCAAATATCTCTTACCGACAGTTTTGAGGTGACGTTGAAAAAAAAGATAGTTATAATTAGGTAACAGTACTTTGGAGGTTTGATGGCTTTTAAATGTCATCTGCAGGGTCTTAGCTAGAAATCTAAACAATGGGTTTAGGCTTAAACTATTACCTTCAAATTTATTGATGTGGTAGATAGTAGTTTAGTCAGCAGTAATGTCGTTACTGCAGAATAAGGGGAATGTAGCAATTTAGTTAAGGTATACAGTAACTGTCTGAGCTCTCATGAGTAAAATTTCTTTTAGAAAGGAGTTAATGCATGGGAATGCCTTTCCTAAATGGTACTTCCCCCAAATTTCAGCTTAAAATCTCCAACATGTAAAACGTATTGTTATGTGTCTGGCCCTGAATGCGTTGTGGTGCATAATGCATTAATTCCTCCTTGGGCTGTGATAGGAATGCTGGCATGAAACTGGTTGTTGAAATTGACTTTTCCCTTGATATGAGCCAGGGAATTAAGCTGGGGTGATTAAATATTCACATTTCACTTCCCATCCAATTTATGATATTCCTTTAAATATTTACATTTAAAAGACAATTATTAGGCTGCCTAAAGTTATTTCTCTAAATATCAAATGCTGGAAATATTTCAATTAACATAATGACTTCCTGTTGGCGAAAACATTATAGTATTATCCTGACTCTTTTATGGTTTAGATAACAGTTAGGGAAAATTGAATGCAAAAACACTATTACTAACAATAATAAAATAATTGTTTTCATGCAATGTCTGCTATATTGTTAATAATAATTTGATATCCGTATTAATTTTGTCAAGAGAAATAATAGGGTAATCGTGGAGGGATATTCCATACCAGCATAAACAAAAAAAACATACCAGCATAAAAAGATTAATAATACAGTTTGATTCTAATATATATATATATATATAAAGATCACGAATGCAAGTGGTTAAAGAGTAAATGAAAATGTTAAAAGTCAACATTATTGTTTTATATTTTTCCGTTAACATTATTGGTGAATTTGGATTTTAAGTATTGTTAAAATAGTTATTGAATTTCAAATAAGTCAGCATAGTATCTTTACCAAATATAGTAAGTTAGTTTTATCGTTATCTAAATATTAATTCATAGTAATAATATTATATTATCATGTTATATTATTAATAAAAATAATATATCATTTCCATCAAGGTGAAAATATAATTTAATGACATTGCTAAAATGATAAATATCATTAGTATAAAAAGAAATGATATAAAAATAATATGTCAATCTTAGTATTAAGACTAATATTAATATTGCCATTTAATCCATAATATAAAATTTAAAACTTGTGAGAATATTAATAATTCTTATAATAATATATATAATTTGATGCACAAATGAGTCTAATATTAGTAATATCGAAAGTGATATTTAAATTTACTAATGTGGTAATATGTAATTGAAGGGAAAAGTTAAATAATTATTAGCTACCAAGTGGGTAAAGTAATAAAGTAATTGGAGAATTTAAATATTCTTGTTAAGTAAATACTATTTAGGAGAGGATGAAATTCTTTTAACGGCTTAGTAAAACTATCTTCTATTAAAAATAATAATAATAATAATGACTAAAGGTAATTGTGATGTTAATATTGATTCTATTCTATTGTAGTATGAAGTTTGTTGGCTAATAAAATTACTAAAATTATTAAATAAGGAAAATATATTAATAATATTTAGCAAAGGTTTCATAGTAATCTTATCAAGAATAATTTGAACATAAATGTCAAGTATTAAACGTATATTATCTTATTTTGGTTAAATAACTATAATGTTTTAATTTTATTTGAAGAGTGAATATTATGTTATTATTACTATTATTATTATTTTTATCGAGAAGAGATAATGTTTAAAAAAATAATACTATTATGATGGTTATATAGAAGAACTAATAATAGTATAGAAATTGAAAGTTTTAGGAAAAAAGAAAAGATAAAAGAATTAATAAAAAAAAATTGTGCATTAGGACAGGCTAAGCCATGAGGTCACATGGAATCAACTTTGTTGCATGTTCACCTCATTTTTGGCAGCATGTAGTATAGTGAATTTTTATTAATCAATTCCTTATTTAAGCCTAGACCTTTGGGTTGAACTAAGTTTGTTTTCAAATTATATAATACCATGCATGCACATGGTTCAGCTTGTTAAGGTGATAAACTCATAGCATATACAATGTTACATTTTTAACTCCTAAAGTGTTAATTAGCACCATTAATGTTTAAAAAAAAAAAAAAAGTTTAAAAAAAAATTGTTGTGTTTTCAAAGAAAAATTTTAGGCATTACACTATACTCTTTGAAAATCGAGGAAGGGGTGTATGTGGCTGATCATATGAATATGTTCAATATGTTCATCGCTTAGTTAACATTTGTAGGTGTGAAGATAGATGATGAGGATCACTGCATGCTTCTGTTATGTTCTTTGCTTGACTCATGGGATCATTTAGTGATGGCTATTGGGAGTACAACAACAACTTTCAAGATGGAAGATGTGGTCTCTTCATTGTTGTCAGAACAGATGCGAAGGAAATATTTTGAGATGGAAAAGGAGGCTCTTGCTATTCGAGGAAGATCGAAGGATAAAGGCAAGAAGAAACCCTGTTAGGGGAAAAACCACGGTGGAGATCAATCCACAATGTTTACTCTATTAAAAGTAAATGAAAGAGGGGAATGCACTTGCATTCAGGCACACTGCCTAGAGCTCACTACTCAAAGAAAAGAGGCTCATTGCCTTACAAATATGATAAAGTTTACAACAAGATTTGAATTGAGAGTACAACATCAACACATGCTATGATTCAGTTCCACTAAAGCTCAAGATCAAATTCTAGATCTCCTAACCGAATCACACTTCTGCTCCACTCTGCTATGCATTGCTTAACATACAAAAATTGTTCTACTTTCTAACAATTGATTTTCTCTTTTTCGCTCTCTCCTTATAAATGTATTATATCAACCACCCTGACTTGTATTTTTCACACACATACACATCCACACACATACCTTCGTATATATCAAAATGAATTATTTATCTTCTTTATAAACCCGCTAACCAGAAATTCAAAGTATGTCAGCCTCACAATAGGATACAATATTTTTCTTTTATGTCAGCTCGTATCTCCTAAGTGGAACATAAGTGTACCTACACAAGTTGGCTATACTTTAGTAGGGACCCAAACATAAGTAATAGAAAAACACATATTCCACATAGATCCACAAAACATCATACGAAGCGTGTCGGCCACAATGGAAAATAAGCCATGAATCATGCTACCAAATCTCTTAACTCCAAATATGACTTAATACAATACCACAAAACTCATCAGAGGATAGTGTAATTGCTAATAAAGATTTCCTAGAGGACCACACAATGAAATAATTATATGCTATAGTGAGCGATATTATGTGTAGTTTCACTTGCGCAACCGAATGTCCTGTTCTCCAAACTTATTGCCGATAGAAGTAATGCTAATACTGTGGATCATATTTCTGACTCTAGTTACCATCAATGACAACACAAGTAACCAAAAATGATCTCTCCAAGCCATATTCCAACAATCTCCCCCTTTGGCATTGATGGCAACACTTAGTGAAAAATTGACTAAGTGTCAAAACCAAAAACAAAATTACTGCTTTTCCTATAGATATCCGAGAGATTTTTCACTCATTCTCTCCCCCTTTGACATCAATGAGAAAGATCTATTATATCCACTCTACATTGCACTTACTTTTACTCCATTCTTTCCCCAACTGATGATGCAAAAATTTGATCAAAATTTGACAACTGCAACAAGAGTTCAGGAAATTATTTTATACCTAGCTTTCATTTCTAGAAGGAATTTCTTCCATGAATCTACCACAATTCCAATGGTAATGATCAAGCTGTTATTTTCTGAGGTTCTGTTGATGATATGAACAAGCGAATCAAGAATGATGATTGCATCTTCCATCTTTTCTCTTGACTTGAGCACCTCAACCATCTGCTCTAGTCTCCCTTCAGTTAGGTCTTTTACTTTCCAAAAGGTATTAGAAGAGTATTTCTAGCACAATGGACCTTTGTATGCTCATCTTGCAGAGCATGATCCTTCTTCTTCACATCTCCATCCATATCCAAAGACATACAGTAGTTTTCACCAATTTTGATAATCTCATCCTCAATTTCCTGCAACTTGTCTTTGTACTGTCTTACCACATGAGGCCACTTTAGACAGTAATTGAGTACCTTATTGCCTGAATCAATACACTGTTTCAACACAATCATTTTATTCTTCAACTTGGAAAGAGATAGCCTAAACTGCATCTTTAAATGACAAATTATCTCCTCCTCTTTTCTGTCTAGAGGTACATAATTCATAGCTTCCTTGACACACTAAATTAGCTCATCTGGGAATACATTCTACAGACTTTCCAGTTCAATTTTCTTGTCAACACAATATCTTCCTAGAGTGTCCTCAATGACATCCTGCTCATAGGATGGTCCATTCAACCATATATCTGATATCTTATGCTTACCACCTATTTTGAATGATTTGCACTACCTTTGACTTGAACATAACACCTTCTTCATCACTGTCTTCTACAATTTTCACAACTGGTTCAACTGGTTTTGGTTGATTTTTTGAAGCATGATATTTAGAAACTTCATCTTCTACATCCACAACTAACTGACCTTTTCCATTTTCTTCAACCTTTGCTGACTTGGGTACCGGTGGAGTGACATCACCCATATCACTTCCTCTCTTTTGCTTTTTCTTAGCCTTGTCGAAGGATGACCCACCTTTTGTTATCTTTACTGGGATAGGGATAACACCTTCCCCAAACCTTTCTAACATATTTCTAAAAAATATTTTAGGGTATGTGCAGGATCATGATGGGCCAAAAAGTGGCGATATGTAAGTGATATGATGGTCCATGTGGCTGACAACTTTTTTTTATCCAAAATTGATGAAATGAAAAGGGTTTTTAAAAGATATTCTCAACTTTCCACCAATATAAATTATGCTTTACTTTGAATTTAGTAAATAATTATTATTCATTTTCTATTTGAATTATGATTAAAGTCCTGATTGATAGGCTGATTGAAAAACATCTATAGCTTTGAAACGATATCACATTTTTTGAATCTGAAACATGTGTCACATTCTATGCTTCACATATAATAGGATTAAAAAAAATAAAATAAAATTTCATGAAGTTTTGACCAAGTTAAGGTGGTTAGACATGAAGTTTTTATATTTTTAAAGTTGTAATAAAAATTCATAATTAATTATTTACTTGGAAAAAAATTACAAAAAATATGCATCACATTGGGACATGAGTCCTCTACTTATATCTAAAATATTATAAAAAAATATTAATATTTTATTGTGGTTAAGGTGGTCAAACAGACACCTACTTGTTATTTTTTCCATGAAATTTAAGTACTACTGCATTGAAATTTAAAATTTTCACCAAATAGATTTATTTATTTTTTATATAAACCTAGTAGTTTAGAAACTAAATTCAATTTGCTACATATTCTATTGTTACATATTTTTGAAATAATATAGATAACTAATTCAAATTTTTACATCAAGTTGCATAACTCTGATTTTTTTGAATTTTTTTCCACTTAAGGGCCCATTTTTTCCATGATGATCCTGCACATAACCTTTATACACTTGTTCATAGTTCTCTAAAGAATTATAATGATTGAATATTTTCTTACAAACTGACATATTTTCTCTCCATACTACATTATCTTTTGAAGGAAAATAGTTTAGAAATACATCATAATGCATATTACTAGAGTTCCAAACCTGAAAGGGTAGTCAATATCCTTCAATAGTTGAACATTTTCCATTAGTTGATCATTTACCAAACTACATAGATTGAAATCTTCATTTTCAATTATCATTTTATGAGTGATATATGCAGCACTGGCCGAGGTTGATCCTTCACGATTTCTGGAGAAGATCTTGTGTGACATTCAATGTGCCACATACCTTGTCAAAGGATCATTAATCATCACAATTAACAGAGCCCTCAGATCTCCCCTTATTTCGGTTAGGGCTTCGACCTCAACATTGCAAATTGAATTTTTCTTCGGTAAATCACCAACATTGCACAAGCCCGTTAAATTTCTAATCACCTCTTTAGTAATTAGATAAGGTTTGTCGAGAGTGAGGATATCATTTTCCAATTTTCTCAGAACAAACCAAATTACTTTTGCATTGATGAAATGAGGATATTCGTTCCATTTATCCAAACTTTTATGCTTAGGTCCTTCAAGCCTCCTAAAATTGGTGAGCGACAAAAAATTCCTTTCATCCCTAATCTTTTGACTGCTATACTCATCTAGAGTTAAGGTTCCTTTGATTTTCTTCATGATTCGCTTAAAATAGAGTTCTACTGATCACAAAAGTAGATAAAAAATTAATGATCAACATAAATACCTGGAGATTCGCTGCAAGGATCACCTTTTGCACCTTTGAAATTTTGTAGAAAGTGCTCTCGAACTATCCTTCTTCAATGCATGGTGACAAATTAGGGTTCCAAATGCCCCTTTTGTAACTTACTTTCTGTTGCATTAAATGTGTTTCCCTAGTAGTTCCGGTCACTTAGTGAACTTAGACAACAAGCCAAAAAATTGACTTCGGACCTATAACATTCCACCCAATTCAATATATGATTACTAATATTTTCATTCATGAATTAACATGACAAATAACAACATCCAACAATTCATAGCCAATTATATAGAGGGGGACATGAGATCTTCATGAAAAACTCCCCCTAGGCCACTAGCTTGATATTAGTTTCCGAAAGAGCTACCAGAGGGAACTTCTGGCACAGTTTTGTTTCCTTCCTCAAATTCACTTTTCTTCACCCATGTTCTCTTCATTTGATCTCTTATCTCTTCCACATTTTCCTTTTCTTTTCCTTTATTGTCTTTCTGTGAATTTCTTCCTTGATAAACCAAACCTCTTTTACTCAAGTTTTCGTCCCTACAAAATTTTGCAAGGTGTCCAAGATTGATACAATTGAATGATACTAGACCTTTCTGTCTTTTCCAACCATTCCACTGATTTCCTCTTGACCTGCATTGATTAGTGATATGTCCAAATCTTCCACACGTATAGCATTTAATGTTACTTGTATTGACATGCATGCTTATGCATTCTAATGCCTTATGACCAAACTTCTTTCATTTAAAACATTGACCAGAGAATGATGGAGTACAAGGATTTATCCTACTTCTACACTGAGAAGCTGGATATGACCAAATTTATTACAAGAAAAGAAATATCCATTAAATCTTTGAGCATTGGGTTTCCTTACTAGATGTCTTCTCCCTTTGTTCTTCTTTTCCGAGTTCTTCTATTTGGATCTAGAGCTTTCACCCTTCTCATAGCCGAGACCTCTCTTTTCATTCGTATTCTTCTGAATTTTGGTTATCTCATCAAGCTTAGCTGAACTTATCCTAAACTTTTCTTTGAATTCATTTGTTGTAGCAAGCTCATTTCCAAGAGTAACTATCTATCTTTCAATCTCATGTTATAGTTTTTGGCTTGTTGTAGTTCAACCTCTAACTAAATGGTTCTACAATTAATTTCACAACATTCTTCGGATTTTTCTTTCAAAGACTGGGAAAGATTCTCCTCATTCTTCTTTCTCTATTCTATCTCTTTGATAAACTTCATTGTGACAGATTCCATCTCAACTTTCAGGGCTGCATTGTCCTTGGCTAGCTTTTCACATTCTTTTGTTATTTCTTTTAGCGTTTGATTCAGATGGAAATCATCCAAACCTTTGGTTTCTTTTTGCTTCAACTAATCACACAATTCTTTCCTCTTTTCCCTTGACCCATTAATCTTATCCTTTAGTGACTAAATGAATTTGTCAGCATTTGCAAGATTTTTTTTCAGCTCTATGACCTCTGCTTTAGATTGATCAAGATCATCAAGTGCCACCATAAGTTGTTTTTGAATACCACCAACATCCATTGAGATTCAAGAATCACCGAGCAAGCTGTTAAAATTATGAAGAGGAACCAAAGCTTTGATACCAATTGTTGGACATTGGGAACACCGAGAGGGGGGGGGTGAATCAGTGTTCAATGATTTCTACTTTAAAAAAAAATCTAAAATTATCAACATCAATAATATAGAACTTCATTTATCATTTCCAACACATAACAAATGAAAACACTCAAAACATGCAGTCATATTAGTGAACACCATAACACTAGATATTTTTACGTGGAAACCCTGTTAGGGGAAAAACCACGGTGGAGATCAATCCACAATGTTTACTATGTTAAAAGTAAATAAAAGAGGGGAATGCACTTGCATTCAGGCACACTTCCTAGAGCTCACTGCTCAAAGAAAAGAGGCTCATTTCCTTACAGATATGATAAATTTTACAAAAATATTTGGGGTATGTGCAAGATCGTCATGGAAAAAATAGGCCCTTAAGTGGCAAAAAATTCAGAAAAATCAAAGTTAAGAAACTTGACGTTAAAGTTTGAATAAGTTAACTATATTATTTAAAAAACATGTAAGAATAGAATTTTTAGCAAATTGAATCTAGTTTCTAAACTACTAGGTTTATTTAAAAAAAGAAAAAATCTATTTGGTGAAAATTTGAAATTTCAATGCAATAGTACTTAATTTCAGGGAAAAAATAAGAACTAGGTGTTTGTCTGACCACCCTAACCACAATAAATTGAGAATATTTTTTCATAATATTTTAGATATAAGTAGAGGACTCATGTTCAGATGTGATGCATAATTTTTTGTAATTTTTTTCCAAGTAAATAATTAATTATGAATTTTTATTACAACTTTTAAAAAATATAAAAACTTGTATGTCTAACCACCTTAACTTGGTCAAAACTTCATGAGATTCAAATTTTTTTTTTAATCCTATAGTATGTGAAGCATAGAATGTGACACATGTTTTTAATTCAAAAAATGTGATACCGTTTGAAAGCTATAGATGTTTTTCAATCAACCTATCAATCAGGACTTTAATCATAAGTTAAATAGAAAATTAATAATAATTATTTATTAAATTCAATGTATAGCATAATTTATATTGGTGGAAAGCTGAGAATCTCTTTTAAAAATCCTTTTGGTTTCATCAATTTTAGGTAAAAAAAAAGTCGTCAACCACATACCCTACACATATCCATCATATCACCACTTTTTGGCCCATCATGATCCTGCACATACCCTTTGAACTAAGAATAAAAAATGAAAACATGCTAGGATTTAGTTCCACTAAAGCTCAAGATCAAATTACGGATCTCCTAACTAGATCACACTTCTGCTCCACTCTACTCTGTATTGCTTAACATACAAAAAATTGTTCTGCTTTCTAACAATTGATCTGCTCTTTTTCGCACTCTCCTTATAACTGTATTATATCAACCACCATGACTTGTATTTTTTGCACACATACACACACACACACCTTCATATATATCAAAATGAATTACCAATCTCCTTTATATACCCGCTAACCAGAAATTCAAAGTATGTCTGCCTCACAATAGGATAAAATATTTTTCTTTTATGTCGGCTCGCATCTCCTAAGTGGAAGATAAGTGTACCTACACAAGTCAGATAGACTTTAGTAGGGACCCAAACCTAAGTAATAGAAAAACACATATTCCACATAGATCCGCAAAACATCATACGAAGCATGTCAACCACAATGGAAAATAAGCCATGAATCATGCTACTGAATCTCTTAACTCCAACTTCGACTTAATACAATACCACAAAACTCATCAAAGGATAGCACTTGTAATTGCTAATAAAGATTTCTTGGAGGTCCACACCATGAACTAATGATCCGATATAGTGAGCGATATCATGGGCAGTTTCACTTGCGCAACCAGATGTCTTGTTCTCCAAACTTACTGCCGGTAGAAGTGATGCTAATACTGCGGATCATACTGCTGAATCTAGTTGCGATCAATGACAACACAAGTAGCCAAAAATGATCTCTCCAAGCCATATTCCAACAAAAACATCATGTTTCATTTTATTCTAGTCCTCATAGATCTTTTGGTGTTTTGGATTATATTCACTCTGATGTTTTCGGTCTAGTAAATGTTCCTTCGTTATCGAAATCAAGATATTTTATTTCCTTTATTGATGATTATTTGAGAAGGGCATTTGTGTATTTTCTAAAAAGTAAATGAGAAGTGTTCAATTAGTTTAAAGAGTTTAAAAATTTGGTTGAAAATAAGTCTGGAAGAAAAATTAAATGCTTGAGGAAAGATAATGGTGGTGAGTTTTGTTCTACAAATTTTGAAAGGTATTGCAAATACCATGGAATAAAAAGTCATAAAACAACACCTTACACTCCATAACAAAATGGAGTTGCTGAAAGGTTGAACAAGATGCTGATAGAAAGGGTGAGAAGTATGTTGAACAATATTGGTCTGGAGAAAAAGTTCTGGGTTGAGGCTATGGATACATGTCATTTAATAAATTGATCTCCCTCTTTGACACTTGTTGAAAAAATTCCTATGGAAGCTTGGTTTGGTAAGAAGCCCTCTTTAAGACATGTAAGAGTCTTTGGCTGTGAAGCATATGTTTATGTGTTGAATGAGAAAAGATCTAAGTTGGAGAACAAGGCTAACAAATGTGTCTTCATTGGCTGCAACATTGGTGTGAAAGGATACAAGCTTTTGAATCCTATGACTAAAAAGGTTGTATACAATAGAAGTGTAATCTTTCATGAGCTGAAACCTTCTTCAGTGGATTTGCAGTCAGAGATGAAAGAAGAAAAGAAGGATGAAGTAGTTGAAATTCCCTTAACTCCAGATAAAGAGGAACTATGAAGTGTACCTAAAACTCAGGAGAGTTCTAGCATCTCTGAGAGTTCTGAAGAAGAAGAACCACAACCTTAGACTTAGCCTTTGAGAAGGTCTATACGTGAAAGGAGACAACTTGAAAGGTATGGTTTTTCCATGTTGGATGTAAATTGTGCCTATGCTTTGATTTCAAGCATTGATAAGCCTAGGACTGTGAAAGAGGCAATTGAAATGTTTGATTCAGATTCCTAGCTGGATTCCATGAATGAAGCAATGGCATCATTGGAAAAGAATGAAACTTGGAGTCTAGTGCCCTTGCCTGAAGATAGAAAGCCTGTTGGCTGTAAATGGGTATTTAAAAAGAAAATTGGTCTAGATGGCAATGTCGAAAAGTGTAAAGCTAGGTTGGTTGCGAAAGGCTATTCCCAAGTAGAGGGAATTGATTATGGTGAAATATTTTCTCCTGTAGCTAAGCTGACATCTATTAGATTTCTTTTGGGTAACATTATTTGGTGTTTGTAAGTAAGTCATGGCTGCGAGCAGGAAACAGTCTTTTGATTCCTCTGCGCAGGAGGCGTCTATGGTTGCTAATGGAAACCCTAACGTGATTGTTGGAGCGGCGGTGGCATCGGCGGTTGGGCTTTCGACTGTGGTGTTTGATGGTTCCCTTCCTTCTGTGCCGGACCATGGTGGTATTGGGGTCGTATTGCGGGCATCTAGAATGGCCAATGGTGGTCGTCAGGGAGGAGCTGGCCCTGTTTCTTCGGTGCCTGATGGAAGGAAACTCATGGGGTTGGGGCCTAAGGCTAAAGCCATGAATTTTGTGAGACCCACACTTGGGCATTATGGCCGATTTATCCCTGTCAGGAGTGCTATTTCAGTAAAGTTGAAAGATGAAACAATTGAAGATATTGAGGAGGTTGCTGTTGATCTTTCTCTCTGTGGCGTGATCTGTCGGTTCAAAGGTTTTTGGCCTAACCTCCCCCAGTTGCATTCCTGGATATCTAGCGAATGGGAGCCTCTAATTTTGGGTAAAGTTAACATTTATCCCTTGGCTAAGGGATTTTTTGCTACTAAATTTGACAGTGCTCAGGACAAAAAAATAATCTTGTGTGAAAATTATTTTAGCTGGGAAGATAAATTTATGCTAATGATCAAACCTTGGCATTCTGACTTCAATCCTATTTTTGAAACTTTTAATAAATTCCCAATTTGGGTTAGATTTCCCAATCTCCCCCTTCACCTTTGGCATGACTCTCTTCTGGAGGAAGTGGGTGATGCCCTTGGCATTTTTTGATGGTGGATGATGAATCTTCTAACATTCTTCATTCCACCTATGCTCGCATTCTGGTTGAAATAAATGTTTCAAAAGGGCTGCCTGCTGAAGTCCTTCTTAAATCTTCTAAAGGCTCTTGGGTCCAATCTTTGGATTATGAAGGGATTCCCTTCCATTGTAGATGATGCTTCAATACTGGACATGCGGCTACGCACTGTGGATTAGAGAAACAAACTAAGACAACAACTTGTTGGAAAGGTGCCTCTCAACAACATTATACAGTTGAGAAGCTGATTAGAATATGAGTTTTTATGAAGTGGTTTCTTCTGAATTAGTGGGTCTTAGAATGCCCACTCCTATGATTTCATATGGCGGGGATGCTAGGGCTTCTCCTATTGAGTCTAAGTTTGCTACTTTTGGTGGTTGTGTTTCAGATTCCCTCTCTGGCAGATCTTCTGGGAAGTCTTTTTCTGCGCAAAGGAATCAAGATGATTCTCCTATTTCACTTGCTGCTGGCTTTCATTCTCTTGAAATCGCGAGCTGGATTTGCATGGTAAAGCGGTGCAAGTGGAAGAAGGTTGGATCATAGTTAAAGGAAAAAAGGTTAAATCCTCTAAGCCTTCTTTCGACATGGTTCTCTACTCCCACAAGAAAAGTGTAAATTGTAAATCTTGATTGGTCTTGGTGTGGAGCTGGTCTTTTTTGCTGGTTGCTTGCTATCTTTTTCTGTAGCCTTGCTCTTTTGTAGTAGGGTTCCAAATCCTTTCAAAATATGTTTTTCCCTTTATCAAAAACAACGTATGACTTAGAGATTGAATAGATGGATGTGAAGACAAAATTTCTTCATGGATATCTTGAAGAAGAAATTTATATGTCCCAGCCTGAGCACTTTGTGGAAAAAGGTAAAGAAAATCTAGTTTACAAGTTAAATAAATATCTGTATGGTTTAAAACAATCACCTAAAATGTGGTACCAAAAATTTGACATGTTTGTGTCATCATTGGGATTTGTAAGATTGAAATATGATCATTGTGTGTACTTCAAAACTGAAAATGATTGAGTTCTTATTATTGCCCTATATGTTGATGACATGTTGTTCATAGGAAATAGTAAGACTATGATTTCTGATCTAAAATATCAATTGTTAGCAAAGTTTGAAATGAAAGATCTAGGTGCAACAAGGTATATTCTGGGGATGGAAATAAAAAGGGATAGAGGAAGTAGAAGGCTTTGGCTCAGCCAGAGTAAGTATATCAATACTGTCCTGAAAAGATTTGGTATGACTGATTGCAAGCAGCAAGTTGTTCCAATGTTGGAGGAAATGAAGCTATCTATTGAAGATTTTCCAAATTCTCCTATCAATATGGAGGACATGACCAGAGTGCCTTATGCAAGTGCAGTTGGAAGTTTAATGTATGAAATAGTTTGTACATGGCTAGACATTGCCCAAGTAGTGGGAGTTCTTAGCCGTTTTATGGAAAATATAGGTAGACCACACTGGGATGCTGTGAAAATAGTTTTTAGATATTTAATTTAAGGTACCTCTTAGTACACTTTGTGCTATCATGGTTACTTGGTTGGGTCATAGAGAGCCATCAATGTTCGAGGTTATGTGGATTTTGATTTGGTAGGGGACATTGACAACAAGAGATCCACTAGTGGATATATCTTCACATTGAATGGTGGTGCAGTTAGTTGGATGAGCAAGTGGCAGGCTGTAGTCACTTTATCTACAACGAAAGTAGAATATATGGCAACAACACATGCCTATAAAGAAGCCATTTGGCTTAGACGTTTGTGTTCTGATATTGGGTTCAATGCAAGACAAATTATTATTTGCTATGACAGTCAGAGTGTCATTTGTTTGGAAAAAAATCCAACTCTCCATACCAGGATGAAACATATTGATGTGTAGTATGATTTTGTATGAGATATGGTGGAGGATGGAAAGGAAGTCTTGAAAAAGTAGATACTCTGGAAAATGTTACAAATGCGTTAATGAAACTAGTGAGCACAAATAAGTTTAGGTGGTGTTCTAGTTCGATGGGCCTTGGGACCTATGATATTCAGTAATGTCAAGTTTTGGAATAAGCCAGCAAGTCTTCATCAAGTGGAGCATGTTGGAAACCATGTCTCAACTTGCTGGCTTGAAATTGGGATCATTTTGTTCTGCTCTCTCTTTGTTGGCAAGATAGTATACCATCGAAGGAACTTTGTTCATAGTCTCTTCGATGGTCCAATAAGCTTTCAAGACTTCGCCTAGCTCTTCATCAGTGAGACATTGCGTGGTCAACAAGACTTCACCCATTGTCTCCTCGATAGACTGATATCCCTTGCTATGGTGTTGTGTTTACATTGTAGGTGAGAGTTTATGAGATGTCTCTTCGACATTCCAAAACTTTGATGGAGTATCTTATCAGCAGGAGGTTGCAATGTCACCGAGACATTGGACAATGTCTCCTCGAAATCCTAATGAGGCTTCGTATTAGAGAGACCTGGATGCTTTGCCGAAACATTATGATATGTCTCTTCGACATGCGGATAGAAGTTTTGAATGATCTTGTCAATGTGACTTCGCGTGTTTGTCGTGACTTTGGGAAATATCTCTTTGACGAGTTGGTGAACCTATTGAGTGGTAAAGTATACATCGATGAGATGCTTGTGTATTGGTGGGAAAAGCTAAAATATCTCATCGACATGGTGATGGACTTGATTGATAGTGTACTGTGAGAAGCACGTATCGGTGTGACTCGAGTAGATCGGCGAGAGATTGGAATTTGTCTCTTCGACATGACCCAATATGGTAACTGCTATGTGATGGTTGTTCTGCTATTACGAATGAGAACTGAATTGGTATGTTTCCCATATGGATCTGGTGATGTAGGTGGGCTGATGCAAGAAGTTGGGTCCACAAAAAGCTCAAAAAGTGGAAGTGTTTTTGCTGTTTTTAAGAATTTGTCACACTTGGACTGAAAATATGAGGCACTTACACAATGCATCTTAAAAAATGTTAGTAATATGAAATTTAGCATTTTGAATCTAGTTTCCAAATATGCAATCTATTCAAATACCCAAATGATAGAAATTAAATTTTGATAGTGATGTATAAAAACCTATTTTTAAAAGTCATTTTTTACCATACCATGCATGTGTACGGACACCACTTTTTGACCCAAATAAAAGTATTTTCCTAATTCCTTTTGGGGATAGAGAGCTAACAGCATTAAGATTGATGAGGAATTTTTTTGTAATTTTTTTGAATTGAATTTTTATTGGCCTTGATTGCTGTTTTTAAAAATCAACGTGTACAGACAACATAATTGGACCTAAACTAAACATTTTTTGAATCTTTTTTTTCATTGTGTAGAGAATTGTCTGAAGATTGATGCCATATATTTTTTTTTACAAGAAACTTAACCAAAAAATAGTTATTAAAAAAGAAAGCCTGATATTTCAAGTTTAATGACTAGTTTTCTTAGGAATTAATTAAAAAATAACAAATATAATCCAATCTTAATAAAAATTATATATTTTGAAACTAGACAACGTGTTCTCTATGAGTTTTAATTTTATAGATTGATTTAGAAGAAAAGTCCATCAACCATATTGCCAAAGCTGGACATTCTTCTTCAATCTGCCTTAGTTTTTTAGTTGTAGGTCAAAAGCTAAGGGCCAAGTTGCCAAGCCTTTCCCAAGCCTAAAACCGAGGCATCATGTGGGTTGGGAATTCAAAATTTTAAAAATGTGTACGCGTTACAAAATGCATATGCATTCTTTATTTTCTTGATTATTTAAAAAATTAAATACTTTTTAGAAACACATACACATTTTCAAATGCGTACACATTTATAAAAGTTATTTAATTTTTTAAATAAATGACTTGTATGTGTTATAAAATGTGTACGTGTTATATAATGGGTACACATTTTTTAGTGCTAACACATACACGTTTGTAGGCTCGTGTACCCGAAGCATAACACATACGCACTTTTTTAATAACATGTATACATTTCCTGCAAGATTTTTTTATGGCCGAAACTTCCCCTCTTCATGGACCCAACTTCTTGCTTTTACCTAGGTGGATTGAAATTCTCTCAAGGGAAAAATGCTATAATGTGTAATGCATTGTAATAGTGCTTGAGAACTTTGTGTTGTGAATCTAATGAGAGAGAACAAGATTGATCAGGAATTGTAATGCTACCTGCATTAAGAGGGTGAATTGACATTTTTGGAAGCAATAAACTATAACTCTATATGTGGACTCTGTTCACTATAATAAAAAAGTATTTTTCTTGGTGTTGTGAGTTTTTCTCCCGAAAGGGTTTTCCCACGTTAAATCTGGTGTCCATTCTATGGTTGTGTTAAATTTGTCATGCTCTATTTTTCTACTAAATGTGCATCTCTAATGACTGTAATTCAAAATTGAACCATATGTCTGCATTCTCTTCTTAGAATTAGTAAATTAGGAAAGTGTTTCCGCACCTTTGCTTTCCTTACAGGATAAATAGGGAGTGTGTGTGTAAGTGAGAGATATGGAGATAGAGATAGAGAGGGAGAAAGATATATAAATAGATAGAGAGGGAGGGAGAGAGAGGGAGAGAATTAGAGATAGGATAGAGTTGAAGTAGAGATATAGGAGAGAGCAATAGGGAAAGAGAGAGGGAGAGATAGGGATAAAAATATGGAGAGGTAGAGAGATATATATAGTGGGAAAGATAGAGAGGGAAGAGAGAGAGATGCAAGAGAGGTAAGGAGATAGAGACAGGGAGAGAGATAGGGATAGAGATGGAGATGGAGATGGAGATGGAGATGGAGATGGAGATGGAGTAGATCTTTCAAATCTTTTGTATACACGTTTCCTAGTGAATGTGGCTACCAACGGGCATCATAATATGCTCCAACAAGGGTATCAATGGAGAAGTGATAAATTCAAATTAACTATGCATCCACTTACAGGGATCCAAACATGATTGAAACAAAACCTTTGAATCAGGAAGATAATTAGGATCCATTACCAATAGGATCATGTTATGTTTGTAATAGGGAGAGAGGTGTAGAGAGGAAACTTAGCTAGTGATAGAAAAAGGTGCAAAGAGCAAGAGAGAGGGATGAGGAGATAGATATAGAGAGGATGATAGAGATAGAGATGAAGGGGAGCATTTATTTGTTAAAAAAAAAATCCTTAGAGCCCATTGTGCATTAAGTAACAATACTAGATTGATGAGCATAGGAATTTATTGCACGATGAAGTGACACTCAATGCTCTTTAGAAGGCCAATAAACCCCATTTGTATGTAATCATGTTTTTCTATCCTTTATCATAAAAAAGACCCTTTGAAAAAGTATCTTGAATCCACTTTTATATGGTTCAGAGTTAGAGTTATCTTTTCAAGTGGGCTTAGTCTATCTTTCTTCTTGTGCTTACGTTGTCTTAATTATTTTTTATTTAAATTATTTTGCAATATATTTTAAATATATTTGGAATATTCAAAGGTTTTAGATAATTAGTTGTATTTAAATAGTAAGAATGGTGATCTATTTTTTATTATATCATTTATCAAATAATTTTTTGGAATGATTGATCTTTATTTGACACCTAATAATTTTGATGGATTGGATCATTTACTTGTGATAATTTAACCAAATGCTAACCTCTAATTAGATATACACTCCCTCATAATATTTAATCTAACATATAAAAATAAAAAGACATAATCTAAATAGTTTTAGTATATATAAAATAAATTATATTTATCTATATACCAATATTTTCCCTTGATTAAGTATATCAATTGTTTTAATTTAATTAAAATATTAATTTTAAAAAATATAAAATATAAAAAATTAAATAATTAAAATCACACTACAAACTAAAGAGTTTAAAACATTTTTTAATGAAGGTAAAACTATAATTTATACAATAAGTTAGATGTCCATCCTTTTTTTCCTTAAAATAACTTTATAATTAAAAAAAGAATGTAAGAACATGTAGATATTTGTTATCAAAAAGTTTAGTTTTTAAGTAGTGATTTTATCTCTTGATCACCCTAGTGAAATCATCATTTCTATCTTGATGTTCTACATGTTCTTACATGAGATTCCATAGATTTTTTTTCTATGTTAAGACTTATGTATTAGCATAGACTTAAGCTTCGTTTCCTGCATGTTTCATCTGGGCTTTTACCTTTAGTTTGCTAATTCTGTATAGATCTTTTCCTTGCTTTGTCACTATACCTTCTTTCATGAGACTCTCTATGATCTCTGTAGACAAATTCAATAGGCATATATTAAAATTTGAGTGAACTATAAACAATCATC
Organism: Sequoia sempervirens; assembly: GCA_007258455.2. Classification (NCBI taxonomy): domain Eukaryota; kingdom Viridiplantae; phylum Streptophyta; class Pinopsida; order Cupressales; family Cupressaceae; genus Sequoia; species Sequoia sempervirens. The sequence goes on from VDFB02274714.1 coordinate 13,633,254, forward strand.
GAAAACTCAATTAACTTGATAGGAAATTTGATGATGTTGCATTGTAAATAAAATTTAGTGAATCACAAGTTCAAGTAGCTCCCATTACCCTTTGTCGATACCTACACAGATAAAATTATTTCTCAATCAATTAACAAATATTTGGCCTAACAAAATTTAGACACAATGTTTGAAAATTCAGATTTATCTAAACAAAGTAAAACTCAATATGGATAAGAACCAGTTGCTTTAATTCAGTTGTCAATGTTTCCCTAGGAAGTTTAAATAAAATAAAAATATGATTATACACTGGAATATTTGTTCTTAGCTTCGTTTAAATTCATATTCTATAAAATGAAAAACCAGACACAACAAATATTTGTTTACCACTAAAATATCCGGGAAATTAAACAACACATCTGACAAATCCAGTGTTTCGATGTTTCTAGAAAGGATCCATTCCTTCACATGGGCTAGATTCTGAGCTTCCTGTTCACAATCTTTGGTGTCCACTACCAGAAGCAAAAATCAAAGTTATGTGAAAGAAAATTCTTTGCGATCAAATCTCTTTGATTTCTTTTTTATCCATCGTTTTGTTTTATCAAATTTCTTTGATTTGATTTTATGTACACATATTTGTGGATGTCATTGTAATATGCCTCTCAACGCAATTAGTAATGAAAAATATACAATTACATTAATTTTAGAAAAAAGTTCTTAAAATATAAAGAATTGAAATAATACTAGAATTTCAAATGCTTTGCAATGAATGCAAAACTATGATTTATACAAAAAAACTAGATTTTTATTTTTTGTTTCTTTAAAAGTAATTATAACTTAAAAAAGAATGTGAGAGTATGTAGAGATTTGATCTCCAAAAAAGTTTAGTTTTTTTAAGTAGGGATTTTATTTCTTGGTTCTATTCATGTTCTTGTATGAGATTTCACATATTTTCTTTTGTTAGATTTATGGATTAGCAATAAAAATATTTTTTTATTATCAATACTATAAATTAAACATCAATCTAAAATTCTAAATAGAAAGTAGATATAATGATTATAATATATTTATTAATAATTTAAAAATATATAAATACATTATTTTTTCTTATAAATTGAACAATTAAAACAATACTATAGAATAAATAACTTCAAATGATTTGTAATGAAATTAATCTATGATATATACAATATGCTATATATTTATCTTTTGTTTCATTATAAAAATATAACTAGGAATGAGAGAGCATGTAAAAATTTGATTTCTAAACTTTTTTAGCTTTTTAAAGTAGTGATATTATCTGAGTGAGCTTTAGGAAAATTCACCATCCACAATTCACCACCAACAACTTCACCTCCAACAATTCATCGTCATGACAAATTCAAATTTTGTTGGTGAATTTTCCAAATTCATCTTGTGGAAAATTTTGCTCCTGAATTTTCCACTAGATAAATTTGTCCCATGAATTGTTGGAGGTGAATTTTTTGGTGAATTTTCCTAGAGCAGTTTCACTCATGAAAAGAAAAACAACCTAAAAAGGAATGAGAGATAATGTAGAGATTTGATTTCTTAAAAAAATAATTTTTTAAAGTAGTGATATCATCTATTGGTATTTGTTTTCTTTCTAATTGTTGAATTGTTGACTAGTTAGGGGTTTTTCAATCTTCTTAGATCATTTTAACACACTTGAACCGTCCATCACAAAAATCAGTCAATTGAATTTATATACGAAACCCCTCTACTAAAAATACCATTTTAATTTGCCAACCCAACTACCAACTAACTAACTTAACCTGAAGAAGTTTATTGCCGTAGACTTCTAATAAATTTAGGTAAAATTTTATATATCTGTGGCCTTGCGCATAAAGATTTGCCAACCCAACTAGCTAACTTAATGTGAAGTTTATTCCCGTAGACTTCTAATAAGTTTAGGTGAAAAATTTGTATTTTTGTGGCCTTGCTGATAAAGATTTTGAGGACAAAGTGTCCATCATGTTAGAGGAGAACGGAACGCGTGAGCGGAGACGAACAAGTCCCAATCGTCGCCTAACAGAATAGAAATTATTTGCTGCTGACATACTTAATCCTCTAGAACTTTGAATTCATTGCCATTGCTCACTCCCAGTCAAGCACACCTCCGCTATCGATCTTGAAATTGACTTTAGAAGTTTCCGTGAAATCGTGTAAAAATTGATATAAATTTTTTTATTCTTCATTCATTTCATAGTTAAAATCCTGATAATCCCAAGCCTTGATCCTCCTCTTTCAGAAATCCCAATTTCTGCGGTTGAGATCAAAGCCAATATATAGAAATGAAGGTAAATTCAGTTTGATGCACATTATGAGAACCTACAATTTGTCTTTCTTTATTGATATGAAACCAATTGATATGCCAATGTTGGAATTTGCAGAAAATTGTGTTAAAATTGTCGATCGAGGACGAGAAAAGCAAGAGAAAGGCTCTCAAGGCAGTTGCAGGTTTGCTAGGTATTACACCTCTTTCTAATTTTTTTCAAACCCTGCGCCTTAAATTTATTCTGGTACCTCATCTGGATGAGATTGTTTGTATTACAGGAGTGGAATCTGTGGCTGTGGACATGAAGGAGAAGAAGATGACTGTAATTGGGGAAGCCGACCCTGTGAATGTTACATCAAAGCTCAGGAAATTTGGATACGCGGAGGTACTGAGCGTGGGGCCTGCCAAGGAAGAGAAAAAAGAGCCTCCTAAACAGGAACCGAAGAAAGAGGAGAAAAAACCAGAAGCTGCTCCAACAGTTATCTATTATCCCGCCATTTACAGTTGCAACTACAGGGCTCCGGCTTATGAATACGATATGGATAGCGATGATGAGTATAGTTATTGTACGATCTGCTGATTTTTTGTATGCAGGGCAGAGTATAATTATTCTTTTTGCAGTTGGAAAGGAGTGTGTAAATGAAAGGTCCCCGCTTGGAAGACATTCATTTGAGCTTCCATAATAGGAAAATGTTAGAATTGGAATCTTCCTAGGCGGCCATGCTAGAGAGCAGGCCTGGAATTTGATGGCGGTTGAAAAATATAAATTGTCAACAAATTTTAATTTATGATTTTTTTATATAATTTTCTTTTTAAATTTTAAAATTGTTTGACTATGTCACTAATCACACTACACTATTTGATATATAAACATCTCATTCTTCTAGTTTTACATCGTCTATTACAGCTACCTAGGTTCTATAAAGGAGGCAATTAGAATGAGAATGAAAGCACATATCAGTACAATTTGAATAGCAGTCTAACGTTATCCCCATCTCCAATTTCAAATAAACAAATTGAGCAGTATGTTCCTCTTGATATAGATCTCTATGATTTTACCATCTAGTCTCAGCCTCAATCCTCTCATAGAAAAAAGCCTTTGGATCCATAAAGGATGATGCTTTGCAAGAGAAAGTTCAATGCATATCCTTTATAAATACAAAGTAAAAATGTTATATTATATTTTTTCATAATAATTTTTATTATTTATTAACAATTTAAATTGTCTTTATATATTATAAAAATATAAACGAATTAATCATTTTAATATATGGTCTAATTTTGAGAAAATAGTTCAGAGACTAGCTCCACAAACCATCAAATTCCTAGCTTGCTATAGAGGAAAGTATTTAACAACTGATGCTTATTTGGAATACAACTAAATTTTTGAGTAAAATCAAAGCTGAAATGTAATGCCCATGATAACATCTTGTGTTAATAATTAAATAATGCTACGACGCTTGGGGCTGTTTAACCACCAATAGGGATTTCTTCATGCTTAGAGGAGATTGTTAGAAGATCACCCATGCATCATGATAAATGAAATTTTAAATAAAAACTAGCAATCACACCTTGGTGTGCAATAGGTATGTCGAAGATGTGTGGAAGGTAAATTAGGGAAATTTTTTGGTTTATTTTTTGCATACATTTGTGCAGTGTACATGAGATCAATTGGTAGTCCATTTAGAAAATGATGTACTTTGTGCAACAAAGGTCTCAAATTTCAATGGAAAAGTGACAACTTCAAATCAATTATGCATCTACTTACAAGGATCTACATACAACTAAAACAAAACCTCTAAATTGGGAAGATAATGAAGCTCCATTACCAATAGGCTCATGTTGTGCTTCAAATAGGGAGAGAAGGAGAGAGAAGGAGAGGTAGGGATGGAAAGAGGGAAAGATATAGGGGAAGAAAGAGAGAGAGAGAGAGAGAGAGAGAGAGAGAGAGAGAGAGAGAGAGAGAGAGAGAGAGATGAAAATGAAAATGGAAATGGAGATGGAGATGGAGATGGAGGAGATGGATATGGAGAGGAGAGAGAGATAAATAGAGAGAGGATAGAGGAATAGATAGAGATGGAAGACACAAATATATAGAGATGGAGAGAAAGGGATAGAGAGAGGGAGAGATAGATATACAAAGATATAGGTAGTGATATATAAGAGGTAGAGATGGAAAGATATAGGGGTAGAGAGACATGGAGAGATAATAAGATAGAGAGGGAGTGATGAAAGATGAAATATGGAGAGACAAAGATAGAGAGGTAAAGAGAGATATAGAGATAGAGGTAAAGATAGGGAGGGATAAACAAGGAGTGTGTGTGTGTGTGTGTGAGAGAGAGAGAGAGAGAGAGAGAGAGAGAACGAGAGAACGAGAGAACGATAGTTATGTATAAATACAGAGAGAGGGACGAAGATGAAGGAGAAAATTAGAGGATATAGGAGAGAGGAAAAGTATAAAGATATAGAAAGAGGGAGTGATAGGGAGAGAGGGAGAGAGGGAGAGATAGGAGGATATACAGAAAGAGGGATATAGGGAAAGGAGAGATGGAGAGATAGATACAACTCTGGGAAAGATAGGAGGGGTGAGATACAAAGACAAAGACAAAGAGAGGTAAACATATAGAGGGAGAGATGGAAGGAGAGGATAACATTAGGAGACAAAAAGAGGGAGGCACAATGAAAGAGGGGAGTTGGAGAGAGAAGATAACATATAGGGAAGTTATATATAGAGAGAGAGAGAGGGATGGAGGGGAGAGGAGAGATGGAGGGAGAGGATTGAGTGAATAAGGAGAGAGAGAGATAGAGGATGAATGAGATATAGCAGGAGGAGAGAGAGAGATGGAAAGATATACGAGTGGGGAAGAGTGAGAGATAAAGGATGTCAAGATAAGTACTAGAGATAGAGAGGGAGGAGAGGCAGACATAGGAGGGAAAAATAGGAAGTCAGTGGTGGAGAGAGTGAGAGAAACATATAGAGAGAACAGGGAGGAGAAATAGGAGGTGGCTGTGAGAGAGAGAGAGAGAGAGAGAGAGAGAGAGAGAGAGAGAGAGAGACATTGAGATAGAGATAAAGGATACATAGGAGAGAGAGGAGGAGGAGGCCAGAGAGAGGATGGAGAAGTAGGAGAGATACAGAAAAGAGAGAGGATAGCCCCAGAGAGAGAGAGAGGGAGGCAGACAGGAAACAGCACAGGAAAGACATGGAAAGAGAGAGATGCAGGGAGATAGAGATAGGGGGAGAGATTGAAAGTAATATAAAGGAATATAGAGATAGAGATAGAGATGGAGATGGAGATGGAGAAAGAGGGAGAGAGAAATAGAGATATAAAGAGGGGGAGACAAAGAGAGGGATATCTATGGAGGGATAGAAAGATATAGGAAGTTATATATAGAGAGGGGTAGAGAGAGGGATATATATATCTATCTATCTATATATACATACATACATATATATACATATATATATATATATATAGAGAGAGAGAGGGTACAAATGTGAGATATACATAGAGAGATATAGAAGACAAAGAGAGAGAGATGTCTTTATATTCTATCTCCCTCTCTCTATCTCTATATATTTCATTATTCTCTTGATCTCTCTCTTCCTCTCTCTACCCTATTTATATCTATATTTGTCTTCCCTTCTCTCTAACTCTATCTATGTTTCTCTATTTTCCTCTCTATGTCTCTTTCCCTTTCCCTATCTTTCTATCCCTTAATTTATTTTGTTATCTCTATTTATCTCCGCCCTCTTTCCCCCTTTCCCTCTTTATCTCTCTACCTCTCTCTATATATTTCTTGTCTCCTATTTCTCTTTATTTTTCTATCTCTCTATCTACTCTTTCTTTATATCTCTTATCTAGTTCTATTTGTCTCTCTCTATTCCTCTATATATCTAGCTCTATCTCCATATCTTTATCTCTCTTTTTATCTCTATATCTCTTTCTCTCTCTCTCTCTCTCTATCTCTCTCTATTTGTCTTTCTCCCTATCTCTATCTTTTTTCTCTCTTCTCTCATTTTATTTCTCCTTCTCCCTCTCTCTATCCCTCCATTTCTATCTTTCTTTTTGTCGAACTCTCTTTATCTCTCTCTGTCTCATTTTCTCCCCCCTCTCTCTCTCTCCTTAAATTCTTTCTATTTTTTCTCTATTTGCCTCTATATCTTATCTCCATCCCCATCTCCCTTCTCTCTTTCTCTCTCTATCTATTTTCATCCTTCAGTGTGCAATGTGTAGACTAAAGAGGTTATAAAGGTGAATTATCATATCCTTAATCAAATGACAGGCTACCCTAAGCATAAATCCCTAGGGAAATGTGCTATCAATGTTGGGTTGTTGGTATGAAATGACTAGTCAAAGTTATCTTCTCTCTCACACACACTTTATAACTTGTGATTTAGATTTTAAGTTTGAAATTCATTTTATTATATAAATAAAAATAAAAATTTGAAATAGAATTATTATACAATAGTTAAACTTAAATAAGATAAATAATGATAAGTTAAATTAATTCTAATATTTTTTAATTGTTATTTATATTTTATTAAAAGACATAAATAATAAAAATAAATTTCAAGCTTAAATATAAATAAAAAATTAAAATAGAATTTATACTCAACCTCATAGCTTATAACAAACTAATATATGTATAAACCTTAAAAATATGCTAGTGTAAAGACCACTTACACCAACATGCATTGGCAAATATTTTGATTCCTACACCTAGCAAGGGAATATGTTTACATATATAGTATTCTTTATGGTATGGTCTATATGACCAAGGAGGTAGAAGTTTTCCCTGAATGGCCAAGAAAATGTTTCAATTTTAATGATTTGGTAAATCTATAATTTTTTGGGCCTTTTAGATGCAATGTTAGGATTGACTTTTTTCGAAATGTTTTAAACAAAAAGTGATTTGGAGATGCCCAACATAAAACTCTTCTTTGAAGCTCTTGTAGATTTTTCCTTCTATGTTTGATTTGAATTTAACAAAAGATAAAATATTTCTTTTGGATGCTTTCGACTCAATGATATGCTTGGACTTTCTCCATTAAGCTCTAAAACATGCTACAACATAAATCCATAAAGGGATTCCCCTTAGAATATGATATTTCTATCATTTTTCTTTATTCTCTAGGTTATCATTTGATGCAAGAGAAGATGATCTGAAATTTTTAAGAAAATATAAAATTTGCAGGTTTGATCTTCTAGAAGACTAACATAAAATAACCTCACATGTATGATACTACGAAGATTTGAATATGGAGACAACCACCCCAGATCAACTATCTTGAAGTAAAAATCCAAAATGAGAGAATAACTCTATTTCATCAAATGATTTAAATATACAATGATAATTGATTATATTAGATTATTCATTCCACAAAAAGAAGTGGGTATATATAAAATATATCACTAATAGATGTGAGTGTACAATCAATATGAAATAATAGAAAATGTAATTAATATGTACAACTTCACCAAATTAAAAAATATAATTCACATAATACAAATATAAACCATCTAACATATACTTAACATACCCTAAATACATAATATATAATTAAATAATTAACTAAATACAAAAATAAAATAATGTGGCTTACATTAATGAACCCCTTAGAAAAAATCTATTTCTGTTATTTTCATTTAATGAACATGAATCTTGAACCCTTACAAAGATTTTAATGGTTTTGAAGTTTTTCTCTCTTGTGATGTCAAAAGCTGACTTTGAACCCTTTCAACATTTGCGAATTGTCTATGTAGCCATCATATTGCATATTTGACCGTATTTATTAATTCGTTGAAAATAAGAATACAATGAGTTTTTTGTTTTCAATTAATTAATAAATACAGTCAAATGTGAACCTTGATGACTGGATAGATGTTGCCCAACATTTGACTGTTTCGAACGTATTTTTTTGGGGTCAAACTTTGACTTAAAAAGAGAAGTTTTATCAAAAGTTAATTTAATATTGGGAGAAGGACAAAGTCATCTAAGTTCGTGTAATTTCATTTCCTCGCAATTTCTCTTAAACCATCTTACGCCCTGAGTTGAATTTGAAAGTTATATTTGGATTCCAATCCAAATTAAAGCTACTATATGATAATTGTTTAATGACGTGAAAGAGGCGTTTCCAGAGCACTCAAAACACACCATTTAATTCAGCATAATGCCAGTCAAGATTTAATTTGTTTTTTCAAGTCAATTTGGTTTTGGATCCAAATTTCTCTCTGAATTGATCTGAAAACTTCTCATATTCCAATCCCTGTGCCACCTCCACACTGTCTTTAGACCAGTCAAACAATGTTATTATTACCTGAGCGTGTTACCAAACTGACGGGATCTCGGCGAAGAATTACAACATGCTTTCTCTTCTTTCTATTCATTCATCTCCCTGTTTGGCTGCGTGTGAAGCCAAGTCCTTAAGTAACGGCTGGAGAATATCACAGAGAATATTATTGGTGTAAGCCTGCAGATTCTTTTTAGTGTAACACTAGCTTCTTGAAAACTGCCGGTTTCTTCCACAGTGCAGGCCTGACAATGGGTATCTCCTTTGTAAGAAGAAAATACATGAAGTTAGTAGTTGTATTCGACTGTGAGTTGTTGTATGAAGGTGTACAAAAAAAAAAAACAGAGATTAATAAAATTGAGTTTCGCCCATTGATAGTGGATGTAGCCAGATATGCTGGTGAACCACTTTAAACTTCTGTGTGTTTTTATCTCTATGTGGTGTATCTTATTTTCGATTCTATTTTTCACTGTATACTTCTTTCTTTTGTTTTGTTTTTATTCAACAATTGGTCCTCTAGTTAAGAAGTTCAGTCTAGAAGCTTGTTTGTGAAGCTGATTGAAATCGGTGAAGATTTTTTAAAAGTATGGACGACACAGATAATGGAAGATAGAGAAGTTTGCGGGGCATAACTTTAGCTTGTGGAAAGTACAGATGGAGTCGCTACTGATAAGTAGGACCTCTCACTCGCATAGCTGGGGAAAACAAAAGAAAAAGGCTCTATGTTGGATGAAGATTGGGAGAAAATGGATATGAAAGCTAGGGAAACTATTTTTCTCTCATTTTCCACCAATATGTTATTTAATGTTTAGCTAAGAAGACTACGAAAGAGCTTTGGGATAAACTCTCCAACATGTATGAGATAGCATCGACATCGAACAAGGTCTTTATTATGAAGAAATTGTATAATTTAAAGATGAAAGAAAATGCGATCATTTCAAATCATTCAAATGAATTTAACACTTTAGTCACTCAATTGATCTCAATGGGAATAAAATTGGAGGATGAGATCAAAGAAATCTTACTGTTATGTTTTTTACCCAATAGCTGGGAAGGTGTTGTGATGGCTGTGAGCACTTCGGTGGCAGCTAAAAGTATATTAGTTTATGATGATGTAGCAACCACACTTCTTAGCGAAAATATGATGAAAAACTAGGAACCCTCTTCCAGTGACGCTTTAACAATTGTAAGTACAAGAAATAGGGGAATAAGTCAAGAAAGAGGTAGAAATAATAAACGAAGAAGATCTAAATTTTCTCCATGATCCAAGTCTAGGGGCAGAAACAGTGCTTGCTGGTTTTGTGGAAAACTTGATCACACAAAGAAAAATTGCTAGAACTACAAGAAGGCCAAAGACAAAGTGAGTAATAACAATGAAGTAAACACTGCGTGTGATGGTGGTTTGATCTTATCAGCCAATAACACAAATGCAGATTTGTGGGTCCTCGATTTTGATGCTTCTTTCCATGCTATCTCATGCCGAGAAGCTTTTACAAATTTCCAAGAAGGTACATTCAGTAAGGTTTTTCTTGGAGATAACAAAGAATGTGAAATTCTTGGTAAGGGTGATGTAACTTTGCACTTGAAAAATGGAGATAAATGGATCTTGCAGGATGTTAGATATGTTCCATTGTTGAAGCAAAATTTAATATCTGTTAGCCAGCTTATTGCTCCTGGGTGTAATGTTAAATTTTCTTTAGATACTTGGAAAGTAACCAAAGGGGTTTTAGTGTCTGCAAAGGGAAAGAAGTTAAGTAATATTTATATTTTAGAATGCCGTGGTGAAGTGGGAGTTGCCTTGCTGGCTATGGACAGTGGCTCAAAAATTTGGCAAGAGGCTCAAACATATGAGCTAAAAAGGACTTCAATTTATGCTTCAACGGAATCAACTACCAGGCCTCACATCAGTTGATTTGGAGTTATGTGAGCATTTCCTTTATGGAAAAAAGTGTCAGACCAACTTCATAAGGATGGGCCATGACAAGAAGACTACTCCATTGGAGCTTGTTCATTCTAATTTTTTCGGTCCCATAGAGGTAACTTCTATCAGAGGTGCTAACTATTTTGGTACATTTCTTGATTATTGCACTCGCAAAGTATAGATTTATATGATACATAGAAAATCAAAGGTGTTTTCCAAATTTAAAATTTTCAAGGCTATGGTTTAAAATCAAATTGGGCATAAAATTAAATGTCTACTAACAGATAATGGTGGAGAATATTGCTCTTCAGAGTTTGATACATTTTCTGTAGATCATGGTATTCATCAAATTAAGGTAGTTCCTTATACTCCTCAAGAGAATGGTGCAGTAGAGAGGTTAAATATAACGATTCTTGAGCGAGCTTGGTGTATTCTCTCGAATGTTGGATTGGGAAAAGAGTTTTGGGAAGAGGCTTGCAATACAATGGTGTATTTGATCAATCAAGCTCCTTCGTCTTGGTTGGATTTCGACATTCCAGAGGAGTGATGGCTTGAAAAAATAATTTCTTATAATCATATTCAGGTGTTAGGCTGTGCAACATTTGTACATATTCTGAAAGAGCAGAGAACTAAATTAGACGTAAAATCTAAACGATGTATTTTTCTTGGTTAGGGTGAAGATCAATATGGGTTCATATTTTGGGATCCCACTGACAAGAAATTTATTCACAGTCCCAATTTTGTATTTAATGAGACAAATTTCCCAGCTTTACAAAAATAGAGCACCTCATCAACAACATACATTTATGTTGATCTTTGTTTGATAATGACACGACTAGGAAAACCTTTGTTTCTTTTTCTTAGCCTTTGGTAATTTCCACTCAGCCATCAAATACAGTCTCTCTGCCTTCCAATACTAGTGCCCCTGTTTATACTAATGTGCACTCCTCACAAGTTTAGTTACTACCTTTATTTCCTCCTACTATGTCTTCTCCAAATATTTATATGCAGCTTGTTAATGTTCATGCCCTGCCTTTGCAAACTTCAACATAGCCTATACCAAGTGAATCGTTGCCTCCTCATGGTCAAACAAAACCTCCTATACTTTGCACATAGCCAATTAATACACCACTCCCCTCTTTAATTCATGCACAACCTTCACAACTACATACATTGCCTTCACGTGTGAGTACACAACCTGGAGATGGATCTAATAACCCTGTTTGGAGAGAGAACACAAGAGTAGGGTGGTTTTCCAGGATAGAGTAACTATATGCATTCTCATGGTCGTTTGTTTCCATAGGAAATTGTTGAACAGAGGGAAAATGTTGGTTGACCTCTGCAAGAATAGGGTAGCTTTAATGTGCAAAGACAAAATATTGGAGCACAAAGGTAGAGTATTGAAATACCTATACAAAACAGAGGTAGTTTACAATCTAACATCAATAATATAAAAATTCAATTATAGAGCCTCAATCTGGATTCAAATTTGCACCATTAACAATCTTCTCAATTACGAAGATCTACTAGGGAGATAAGGAGACCATCAAAATTTGATGATCATGAATTAATGCTTTTAGATCAATCTAAGCCTACAAAATTTAAACAAGCTTGCAAGGATGAAAATTCAGTTAAATGGATGGAAGCTATGAATGATGAAATGGAGTCATTGACAGTAAATAATACTTGTGATTTGGTTCCTCTTCTGCCATATCGAAAGCCTTTAAAGAACAAATGGGTTTATCATTTAAAAAATGAAGATGGAGGGAGTAAAAGGTATAGGACCAGATTAGTGGTGAAGGGATTTGATCAGTAGAAGGGGATCGATTTCAATGAATTTTTTTCACCAGTTGTGAAGATTCATACAATTCGTGTCGTGTTGGGCATAGTAGCAGTTTAGAACCTTGAGCTAGAGTAGCTTGACGTTAAAACAACATTCCTTCATGGGGATATTGATGAGGAATTATACATAGAGTAGCCTGAAGGTTTTGTTAAACATGGTAAAGAGCACTTGTTTTGCAAATTGAAGTGGAGTTTATATGGGCTCAAACAAGTCCTAAGGAAGTGGTACATAAAATTTGATAGCTTCATGACTTAGCAACATTTTACTCGTTGTGAATCAGACCCGTGCATTTATTATAAGAGGCTTGATAGTGGTAAGTTTTTCGTTCTTTTACTCTATGTTGATGATATGTTGGTTGTTGGCACTAGTGTGAGGATTTTTCACAAGTTAAAGCAACATTTGGCTCTTCATTTTTCCATGAAAGATTTAGGGGCAACGAAAAGGATTCTTGAGATAAATATAATCAAGGATCGAAATAAGAGAGAAGTCTGATTATCTCAAGAAAAATACATTTTAAATTTTTTGGATAGGTTCAATATGTCGCATGCTAAGACCATTAGTACACCATTGGCTGATTATTTTCGTCTATCCTCAACTATGTGTCCTAAAACTCAAGAAGATGAAGCACAAATGAAAAATTTTCCATATTCATCTGCAGTTAGGAGTTGTGAGCAGATTTATGAGTAATCTGGGTAAATTGCATTGGTAGGCTGTTTACTGGATTTTACAATACTTTAAAGGTACCTCAAATTATGTTTTATGTTTTGGTGGTTATGACTCTCAACTAAGAGGATATGTTGATTTGGGTATGGTTGGAGATATAGATAAACACTGGTCTACCATTGGTTAAGTGTTTACCTTCACCGAGGCTGCCATTAGTTGGGTTTCACGCTTGCAACAGGTCGTTTCTCTCTCATCAAATGAGGTGGAATACATTTCTCTCACTAAAGGAGTAAAAAAGATGATCTGGCTACAACATTTTTTGGCTAAATTAGGGTGTTTGAAATCAATTTTCACTCTATATTGTGATAGCAATAGTGCTATTCACTTAGCCAAAAATTATGTCTTTCACAATCAGACAAAGTATATTGAGCTCATATATCATTTCATTTTTCATTTCCTTGACAAGGGTAAGCTGCAGGTGGAGAAAAATGATACTAAAATGAACCCAACTGATGCATTAACGAAGATTGTATCACGAGAAAAATTTGAGTTTTGTAGAGCTTCTCTCAGTGTTGTCTCGATGTGACCAAGCCTACAGTAGGGGATATCTCAAAGCACCTCTCTTTTTGGTATGACTTGCCTTCAAGTGGGAGATTGTTTGACTATGTGTGAAGCCAAGTCCTTAAGTAAAGGCTGGAGAATATCATAGAGTATATTGTTTGGTGTAAGCCTACAAATTATTTTCTTAGTGTAACACTAGCTTCTTGAAAGATGTCGGTTTCTTCCATAGTCCAGGCCTAGCAATGGGTATCTTCTTTGTAAGAAGAAAATACATGAAGTTAGTAGTTGTATTCGATTGTGAGTTGTTGTATGAAGGTGTAAAAGAAAAAAACTAGAGATTAAGAAAATTGAATTTCCCCTGTTGATAGTGGATGTAGCCAGATATCCTGGTGAACCACTTTAAACTTATGTGTTTTTATCTCTATGTGGTGTATCTTATTTTTTATTCTATTTTTCATTTTATACTTCTTTCTTTTGTTCTGTTTTCATACAACACTCCCAAACAGGTCAATGTCGTTGCCTTTTGAATTCTTGAGCTTTCATTTTATAGATACGAAAAATTATGCAACACAAAAAAAGGCCTCAACGATTTTTGTGAACAAAACTCATTTCTAAGATATCAAAATGAAGGTAATTAGAGCTAGCTATTGATATGTAATTTTTGTTCTTGAATTCCTTCTAAGTTGAACTAAGAGTTTTTCTCTGTTCAAATTTTGTAGAAAATGGTGTTGAAAGTGACGATTGAGAATGAAAAAAGAAAGAGAAATGCCCTCCAGGTGGTTTCACCAGTGGAAGGTATGCTACTTTCTCCCTTTTCACTTTGAAACCCTAACCTTGGATTTATTTTGCTGCAAAATCTGATCTGAATGGATATTTGTATTGCAGGGGTGGATTCTGTGGTTGTGCACATGAGGGAACAAAAGATCACTATCATTGGGGTAGTAGACCCTATGTTTATCACTTGAAGATTGAGGAAATTCAGTTTCGGATTTGCTAACTTGTTGAGCATGGGGCCTACAAAGGAGGAGAAAACAGAGGGAGAGAAGAAGGATGTGAAGAAAGAAGAGAAAAATACAGAGATCCCAACAATTGTGTACATTCAGATGCCTTATTATGATGATTACAGATATGCCTATGAGGAGAATCCTAATGCCTCCACCATCTAATGAATGCATATCAAGGGTTTTATAGCATGAGCTTTTACTTCTATTTCCCAAAGAAGAGATCTCCATGCCCCATGGTTAGAGCTTTACTGGTTATGTAATTGACTCACTGCCATGTTTTTCTTGGATTTTGTTAGAACCAGAATTTCCATAAAAATTCTAAAGATTTTACTAGTGGAAGTAAGAAATTCATGCCATCATTTTCATAAAAAATCACTCTATTTCCATCCATGAAGCCAAAATAGCCTTTTACCACTATACTGCTGCCTCATTGAATACCTTACATAGCCCTCACCTCCTACCTCATTACTGCAGCCTCTTGCAAAATAGCTCATGCTAGCACGGTAAAGGAAGCTAACACTATACCCTTTAACTGCTATACCATGAAGGGTTAAAACTTAGCCCGTGGTAGAGTGATATAATGATCAATATTAAAAAGAGGAACTGCCATACCACAGAGGGATGGAACACAACACGTGGTAGAGTAGTGTGATAAAGAACAAAGATAATTTAAGGAAACCGCTATACTATGGGGGGTCAGAACAAGACCCGCGGTAGAGCAGTACATTGGAGAATAGTAATAAGAAGAGACCGCCATACCGTGGAGGGTTGAAACATATCCTATTGTAAGGTGGTATATAAAGCATAGTAATGAAGTGACACCATGGTACCACATGAAGAAGAAAGGTAGCCCGCAGTAGAGTGGTATAGTAATATATGAACCAAGGATGTACCATGGTACCACAGGGGGGTGAAAAGTGATGCGAGGTAATGCAGTAAGCAACCGTTGAGACATTTAATGCTTGCTAGTCACATCAGTCAACTTCAAAATATGAATTGAGCTCAATGCAAAATATTTGAATGATGTGAATTTATGATTCGAGAATTAATGTGTCTTGGTGAGGAGGTAAATGAAGTAGATTGAGATTTCCCGATCATAGCAGTAGAAACTAAGTGTAGACAAGCTCGAGGTGCAGAAGTGAAGGGAATTCTCTAGAAAGAAAACTTTATTCTGGGTAAGCTCTGTCATCATTTTTTGATTTCTATAGCAATGGCACCAAAAAAATTAGAAATAGGAACTAAAAAGAGGAACCTAAAGCTAGTAAACCATCTTTACAGTCTCCATTGCTTAATTTACTACCTGGGTTAGTAGATAAGGGGCCAAAGAAAGTATTTAGAGATTCAACTCAGGGGTGTAGGGACCCTATTATTCCTCAGTCTGGGTGGAATTTATACTGGTATTTTTATAGGAACAGAAATGACAAGGTCCCGACATCAAACCCGTGGACTCTTGACTTGGCCAAATTATACCATGCCCCAACAAAGATTGTAAGGCTCCCAGATGGTGGGTGTTTGGTAGATGTGTCGAGGGAAGCCATTATTAAGTGTTTCAACCTAAACAAACAAGTTGTTACATAAGTAAATTTGGGGAAGTTGGAACAGGAATACAAAAGATTAAGGAGAACTTATAGAAGTGATGAGCTCCTCTTGCATATGAAAAGGGGTGATAATAACATGGTACTTCCTATCCCCTCCTTGAAGGTAGAGCCTTTCCCAGTGTCCAATTTTTAGGTCTATTTCAGAAACACATATCATGCATTATGTCAGGTTCTTGGTATAGATGGAGAGGATAACATGTCAGTAGGGTTGATGAGGATGGCTATGATCATTTAACATCTAGAGTCAACTGTTGAGTTTGATTTTGTTTCTGTGATTGACGAACAAATTCATGAGGGATTGTTGCAGGTGAGGGAGGCCAAGGCTCCCATGTGTTTTATAAAGTATTATTTTCTTTGTCATTTGATTCTGTATCAAAATGAAATGAAATGGACTAAAAGGATGAATTTTTGCACATAAGAGAATAGAGTAAAACTCCCTGTAAAGAATTGGTGCTATGTATGGGATAGTAGATGCAATGAATGTGATTTTTTTGTATTTAGAGATGATTTTGTTGTTAGAATAATTGCTGCTCTAGGTTTTTCAACACCAAGATTGCCATAGCCTTTGATGGATGTCATGAGGCTAATGTAGTACAATCTAGACTAGGGCTTTACACATAATTATGCTGATTAGTTTCTAATGCCACAACATACTCTTATTAGGGTATACGGTTGTGATCAGGTACCCCACAGTCTACAAAAATTGTTGCATGCTAGAATATGTTTTTTGGAGTTCATGTGGCAAATGCTTTGGATGGAGCATGATCTAATGAGGAATCAGAGAAAAGGCACATTCTTTCCTAATTTGATAGTATTTGAGGAGTTATAGAGATTCATGAGGGTCAATTATCCCCTCAAGTCTGGGATAGAAAGAGTATGTGACCTAGAGGGTCACATTAACATGATCAAAAGGACTTTGGTTACAAAGAGGGCCATATTTCATGCTTTTGACCCCGAAGAAGATGTAATAAGAAATTTAGTATATTTTGCTGATGTGTTTCAGACAAGGAGATGAATATTGATGAAGAGATGGGAAGAGAAAAAGAAGGAGAAGAATAAGAATTTCAAGTAGTTCTTTGTTGATGAGCTCGATCTTCTAAAAAGGATGCAATTAATCCTTGGTAAATTTGATGTGTTTTATAAGATGGCCCAAGATGAGGGATTAATACTACTTCCTACACCCCAACCACCATCCCAACAACCATCACAAGAAGCATCCACATCTCATACATCACCCCCATCACTAGTACATCCATCCCCTCCGTCTCCCACATATGAACCCCCAACCAAGAAGAAGAAAATTGAGTCATTAGTTGTTTATGGCTTGAGTGATAAGGAACAAGAAGCAATATTAACTTTTACTAAGATGAAAGAGGTAGCAGAGCAACAAAAAATCCAAGAGCCCTATGATCCTAATATCAAGATATCAGAAGAAGTTGCAGATGAGATTCAGAATGATGAGAGAGTGGTTGCCTCTCTGAGATTTATGGAAGATGACAATTTCATTCATACAAATGAGTTTAAAGATTTTTGGATCAAAATTAAAATGAAGCATTTTTATGAAAGGTTAAAGATCAATCTCATAGGAGCCGATGATTCAAAATAGGCTGAGATTTAGGCCCAAACATTGGCCGAATTAAACATTGATAATATTAATGTTACCCTCCAGGAAGCAAGAGAATTGGTTTTGAAGAGTGACATGTTGATGATACCGTGGATGGAACTATCCAAGTTATTTCTTTTGGACCAAATAAAATCACAAGATGACCCAATGTTGGTTGCATAATTTGACTCAGAGGAAGGTGTATCAGGAACAAGGTATAACCCTAACACTCAAACCCTTTCCCTATGGACAAAGAAAAAGAGTACAAGGAAGCCCAAACTCTTGGATTTAGTACAAGATATGAGAGGGTTATCCA
This sequence comes from Sequoia sempervirens, assembly GCA_007258455.2. Classification (NCBI taxonomy): domain Eukaryota; kingdom Viridiplantae; phylum Streptophyta; class Pinopsida; order Cupressales; family Cupressaceae; genus Sequoia; species Sequoia sempervirens. The sequence goes on from VDFB02274714.1 coordinate 13,651,333, forward strand.
TGGCGAGGACAATGAAGGATACAACTCAACATAGGCTGCTACCATAACTATGCATTCAACAATGTTCACCAAAGATGTGGTGGAAAATATGGAGAAGAAAATAGCTGAAAATGAGAAAAGGTTGAAATTGTCTAATGATGAAGTAAATAAATTATTTATTGAAAATGTTAAGTTGAAACAATAATTACAACAAGCAACAATAGTAAGGGGAGATGAGATAGTTTTTTATCACCCACCTATTCAAGCTGAAGATCCACATATTCAACAAATGAAGAATGAAATTGATTAGTTAAAGAAGCACAATATGGAAGATGTCAAACACCACATCTTGGATATCCTGAGGAAAATATTGGATCACATAATTGATATATTGAAGGAAAAGATAGGTGGGGTACATAAGAGCTTTATCAATTTGGTTAAAGCTTTGGAGCAAATAAATGTTAATTCCCCTGTCCTAGAGGAGCTCCAGAAGAGGTGGCAGCCCACTCACCACATTTTAACTACCCTCTGCAAGGAAACAAAAATAGATCCTGATGCCCCTCCAAGACTAAAACCTACTCAGGAAATGGTGAAGGGAGTGATTGAGGAGCAAAAAATATTTGATTGATATGAAAAAGAAAGTGGAAAGTAGAAGAAATGCATTTGAATCTATAAAGCACAACTTCAGCCCTTCAATCATTAAAGATGATAATCAAATGAAAAGTGTGGATGAGTGGAAATATGAGTTTGATCAAATGGTTTCTCAGTTCCTGACACACATACAGAGTGATGGGGATATCAACCTTGATAGGTTTCATACTTTGCTTGATGGAATTGTGATATTGGATAATGGATACATGAAATTTGTAGTAGATGTCAGGAATTTGCTTGATAACCGATGGAAGAGTCATCTCACAAATCTTAATGCTGCTCAAGGATTCAAATGGCCAAATGATTTAACAATAAGCAAATGTAAGGAGAATTTTTTGGGCTCAGATGAGGACTAATCATCAACATCACAGAGGAAGATCAATCATAAAGTAAAATATTTGCATAGGTCTTAGATGACCATGGTCTTTTACTCAAAGACTAATGGACTGGAGCATATGTTTGTTTTAGTTATTTCAGTTATGCTTAATTTCATAGTTATGTTTTGTTACCAAAAGGCATGACCTTTGGTCTGAAGCTTTTTGCCTCTCATATGAATACGAGAGACCAAGACCAAAAAGAGGCATTATATTAGATTAGATATAAGAAAATAGGTGAATAGGGATAGCTACAATGTTTACATAAAAAAAGACTAGGACACATGTATAAATTTTGAAGAAGTTGATGAAAAATATATGATTTGGTGGCATTATGTTGGTATCAATTATTTGTTGAGTTAATTGAAAATATTATCAGGTTGTCTCCAAGGTTGATGTTTCTCTATTATTTGAATTGATATATCAAGTATATACTCAATTTATCGCTGCACATTTGCTATATTTGTGAGGTATGATTAATTGGTTCTTTCAAGAAAAGATTAAATCCTTTTAGTCATTCACAATAATTTGGAAGTATCATCTGGATCACTAAGAAGAATATGGTAATTACATTCTTGCATGTTATACAAGTTATAAACTAATATTTGTATGCCAAGCAATTAGAATTTCTACTAGTAAATAGAAGCCACTCATCTTAGACTTTCATCTGACTCTATTTTACCCAACAAGGCACTGGTCTCACCCATTTCTTATTTAGTTTTATCATACAAAATTCAAATTTAGACATCTGTTAACTAAAAATATTGATCTTTACCTTGAGATTACTTATACAATCTATACCAAATTAGGATTTCATCTCTCCACTTCTAATTGCCATTATGGATAGATTGCTTAGGGAAGAGACACATAGTTCAAGTCTACTCCATTCACATAGGTATACCCGCCTAGGTCTGGCAGAGCCTAAAGAGTAGAAGGTTCAAATTCATCATTTGGTCTTGTACGTTATCCAAAAACGTTGTGAGAGCTTGGCAACCTCTCATGGTTGAAACCTGCATTTTTGAGACCTAACAAAGTTAACTATGCATACATGCCACTAGAAAAATAATGTAGCCAATAAAGAGTATCTTGGGGGACATCCCAATTAAACCCAACTTTTTGTTCCTAAAATCATTTTTCTTTGATATATGTTTGATCCTCATTGGAATGCAAGTTTTTGTGCAACTAAAATTCAACACAATAATATTAATGATATTTTTTTTGATTGAATTGTATGAGGGATAACAACAATAAGAGTATCTATTAACCACTTAAGCATTGTCATTTCAGTTTATTTTTGTAGCTATGTTTTGGCTGATATAAGAGGAAATTTTAATGGTTTGTTAATCACTTGAACGTGTTATCCTTTTGAATATTTTTTACTCATCTAATTTATCCACTTACATAATGTTGTAATGGTGAAATTTTTATATCCATTCCCATTCCCATTCTCATTTAATTTTAAGATATTTTGATTGAATGATTTAAAATAATCATATAATAATAATAATATTATTAATTTTAGTGTTGTCTATGTGGTAGAGAATATTGTCTTCAAATAGTTATCTAAGGTTGTTAAACATATCCATTTGTGGGGTTGAACTTGGAGAACTTGACACTAGGGATCTAGCAACTTTCCCAAAGGTATTTCTAAATATCACCATCTTTGTACAATTTAGATATCAAAGATTTCAATGAATAAGATTGTAGAAGTTTTTTGTCTACTGGATATTAGATACACATATTAGGGGATAGATTTATATTGACTAAGATCATGCATAGCGAATTTTGAGTCTATTTTGGTTATAAGATAGTGAGCCTACCAAATATATTAATTTTGTACCATTAATGAGTGAATTTTGCAGAATATCAACATTATTCATCATTGTTATTCATGAAGCTAGAATCCTAATCCATTGCATTTAACTTTTGAATTAGCATTTCAACTTATCATTTCATAGCTTTGATTAATTTATGATAATTATTCTTTATTTCTTGCATGCATTTAATCAACCTATAATAATCCATATGAGTGTTTTTTTACCCATACATTTTTTATGAACTCAACATTTACATAAATTAAAATTTAGGGTTTTCTTGATGATTTTTCGTTCATTAAGGTTTTTAGGTCTATAATATTTTTTTTTTTATTCAAGGGGTAAACGCTTTTTGACCGCAACTATGAACCAGAATACAACCATTCAACAATACCACCCCAACGTGGTTTGAACCTTGGTGGCAAGAACAACAATGCCACCTTTAAACCATTACACCATGCCAATACTGGCAGGTCTATAATATTTTACTATTACCTTTCATTTCTAATTCTAATTAGGGTTTATTTCTCCTTTCATATTGGTGGTTTATTTTTGTATCATTTTTCTAGGGTTGCAACTCACATTGTGCGACCTTTCTTTCACTACTCTACGCACACTCATTAGGGTTTTTATCATTTTTTAAATTTAATTATTGGGTCAATGCAGGATCATGGGGGTCCAAATTAGGCCCTTAAGTGGCAATTAAAATTTTAAAAAAATAGAGTTAGGCAACTTGACATAAAAATTTGAATAGGTTATTGACATAATTTGAAAAATATGTAAGAACAAAATTTGTAGAAAATTTAATGTAGTTTCTAAGATACTAGTCCTCATTTGGAAAAAAATAAATCTATTTGGTGAAAATTTGAAATTTCAATATAGTAGTACTAAATTTTCAAGAAAAAAATCAAAAGCAGGTGTATTTCTGACCAACCTAAGTACAAGCAAAAAAAAATATTTTTTTGAAACTTTCAATATAAGTATAGGACACATGCCTGGATGTGCCACATTTTTTTATAATTGTTTTTGCAAGTAAATAATTAGTTATAAATTTTTTATTAGAAAATTTTAAAAATATTAAAACTTGTTTTTTTGACCACCATGACTTGATCAAAAATTTATGAAAATCATTTTTTTTTAATCCTATATTATGGGAAGCATAAAATGTGCCACACATTTAAGCTTCAAAAAATGTGAAATCATTTGAGAATTATAGATTTTTTCAATCAACCTATCAATTAAGACTTTAGTCAGAATGCATGTAGAAAATCAATAATAATTATCTATTTGATTCCAAATAAGTCATATCTTATATTGGTGGAAAGCTAACAATCTTATCAATAAATCCTTTTTGTTTCATCAAATTCAGCTAAAAATATATCGTTAGCCACTTTTGGGTCATATCACCACTTTTTGGACTCCAATTATCATGCACTCACCCTATTCATTAATATTTATATTTATATCAAACTTTATTTGATCGAGCTATATCATTTATCTACTTCTATTTAGGCTTTGGGTCTTTATTGAATAATCTTTGTGATTCCCATCTACCCTTAGATTAGTATTTATTATTACATCCTTCATTATAGTTTCTCATAATCCTTGTCATTGACTATTTTTCATGCTCATCATATAGAATTTGATGTGTTTAAACACTTTGTGATGTGTGATCCCATTACTCTTTTTCCACTTATGAATTTTTACTAAGGGACGGGAATACATTTTTTATGAAATCCTTGTTTCATAATGTATATATTGTTAGGAAAATATACATGTTGATCAAATCATTTCCTACATAATCCCATGCGAGAAAAATACACATAAAATTTTACATAGTAACCATAATACAAGGATCAAAGACATACCACAAGATTACACAAGATATACGTTAGGAAAACCCTCAAGTGGGAAAAATCCAACCTCCAAAGCATCCACACACAATGTATTATTCAACAATGAAAATTTTATAATATACTTACAGAGTATCCATGAATACTTTTGAAACATCAAGCTTCTCTATTGCATCCTAAATCTATCTAAGCATGTAACCATACACCCAATTCCATGTTTGACACATGCACTCTTTAAAAGAGAGCTCAATACAATGAAAACCTTGGAAGCCACACAACTAACTTGCCACCTTAACATATAAAAATGCATTTACTTATTTTTTATAGAATAAATTTCATACAAAACAACCAAGTGGTAAGTTAAAACCATGTACCCCTAAAAAATGAGTACAAAAACCATTGACCCCAACATTTAATTTCTTGTACAAGTTTTCTAATATTAAATATTTTCCCATGTGCAACCCACACATAAAATATCTAACAAGTTTTACAACTTTACAAGTAGACCCAAATAAATATTTATTGTTGCTAAACACATCACTAAAGATGCACCATAAATAAGTATTTATTTGTATTAATTAAAATATTTCCTTTCTGTGTAAGGTGTACAACACCTTATTCCTAACATTATTTGAATTGATGTATACATTACATAAAGTTCAATTGATGAAATGCATCACCATAGCCATCCATGAAACCACATGAATCTCTAGCATGCTCCCATGCTCCATCAAGATACCTATAATAAATTCAATCATGTCAACCAACTTAGGAAATAATTTCTCTCATCCTCCAACATGCCACCTATGCAAGAAAAATAACAAGAAATGGTGAAGCTACACCAATATAAATAATACAAGCACAAAATCCATGATAAAAAAGGATCCAATCTACTACCAAATTTTAAAAAACCACATGACTAGAAATAAAATTGTGCAATAAATGTTAATCCATTGAATCATCCATATCTCAAAGGTATACAAAAACATCAATATAACTCACATGTCAACAAGGTATCTAACCCCTAAACCATAATCACAAGCTCCACATATATAAAAAATGTCCATTAAGAACATATACATCTAGGGACTCAAAATACATGGGTAATGTTAAATATAAAAAATATATCAAGGCATAGCAAGTCTACCAATCAAAACTCATGCCAAGTTGTGGCTCATAATCAAACCATATAGTAATAAATAGAAATCACAATAATCCATACATCCAACAAGAATTATTGCATATTCCCTCATAAAAATTCACCATAACTCTCCTAAGTCCACCACATTAAACCATGTAAACATGAAACTCCAAGAAGTAACCATAACCCAAAGAGAGAAAACTTATGAACTATATCACATAACATGTCTTTCTGTAATACCCCGCCACGCAACCCTAGGGGAAGTTGCCATTCACTAACCAAACGCAACAATTTTTTTTATTTTTTTTTTTAAGAACATTAACATACAAGTTCACTATACTTTGCCAACATCCCCTAAGGCTACGAGGTTGAGATTACTATAAACGTGCAAAACCACATACATGAAATGAATCATAACATTTAATTACTTAAGGAAATGAGAACACATACATTCCATGCAAGATAATTTACATCAAAGAATATGAAATACCACTGGATTCCAATATTACAGTTTACAACATAATTACAACACTCATTCCCCGAATGAGATAAATCCAAAAATCAAGATTACATATTACAAATTCCACCTCGATCACAATGAGGGGTAATAAATACAATAACCAACTGAAAGGACAAGGCATGAGAAGAAACTGATTCCCACGAGCTCTCCAACTGGAAATCACGACCACACGAACAAGAAGAAGAACCAACGGATAAGATGCACGCCACCCGACCATGTGGAACCCAAAGGTCCCACTCCCTCCGTGCTAGGAGATAGTAACAAGGATTTCTGGTCAAGACCAACTACCTCTTGACAAAGGCTAAACATAACTGAACCAACTCAAATACCAAGAACATCACTTAACATAGTAAGAAAACTCACAAGACAATACATTGCTTCCAGGTTACATAGGACAAGTACACCATTGTACAACACACAATAACTGACTAACTGTTGATGTAGGAAGAGTGTCATACATAAATTGCCATGAGTTACCCTAGCTCAACCTTCCTAGGCTACCGGACCCCCATCATGGGTTACCCTGGCTTGCCTCTACCGGCGCCGGACCCTCATGCAAAACTATGTGTCTCATCTCATCTCGAGTCTTAACAATGCATGTTCCATGAGAGAGGCATTCTTTAACTTTATTAGTGTGAAGTTCCCCATTAATTCTTTTAAATTATCACTTTATTAAACCCTAGGTGAGTTACCCTGACACCACTTTGGGCATCAGACCCCCACAAAGGGCCACTCTCCTACTGACAACACGGGGATACAAAACCCCCAATCTAAGGGTAGACAACATGCACAAACTTATGACCAATTTTGACCTTAACACATAAGGTCATACAACCTGTTCGTAGTACTTGGGTATACATGACATACCACATATCTCGTTTATGATAACCGGGTGATAACTCAACTACCACCACGTGCACTACCCAAAACAATCACAAGGTTGATTGACATACCGACAACCTTTACTTTTAAAATGACAACCTCAAAGGAAGACTTACAAAATCTAACTCAAATCCCAACAAGAATGAATGCCCTACGATGAAAGGAAGCTTACAAACAATATAAGGTAATCTACATTAGGATTTCGTAAATCCAATCAGTCATCGCATTAGTGCACTTAATCAAATTAAATAAACTAATATTCGGATTTCCTAAATCCAATCAATCACAGTTTTTCCTTCCTTGCATTTATCTAATTAAAACTCTAAATTTCATTCTATGTCATTGCAATAAATCAAGTCGTTCCTTCATCCTTAGTATCACAACCAAATCATAATCAAACAATTTATTAACTAACATCATTTGATTAAAATAACTCTTTCATTGATTCACAATTTCGCAACTATAATTATAACCGAACACTTAAATAATAAAGTCGTTCAACTAACATCTATTTCATTTTACTTATTCTAAATTTCCTATTATTTTCATATTCAATATATTTAAATAAATCAAGGCATTTAACATATATAATAAAATTCCTTATTCATTAAAATATATATTGTTGATGGTGTTTTCTGCACAACAACTCAGACAGAAAATGATATTCTATCTCTCTTGAAAGATAATCTTCAACAATAAATTGCTGAAAATCACCCCAAGGTCTCTCGGGTGTCAGGTCATGACAATGCATAAACAACTCATATAATATGTGAAAATGCTGGTAATCACAAGGGGCCTTACAAATAAACAACGCTGGAAGTGAATTTTCATCAGGTGCAACGATATAGTGATGCTTTCAATCCTAAAACTAACCCAGATTCAAAATAAATAGCAAAAGATATAAGGGTTCAGAGAAATTTCTAAATCTAAACTATTTCTAAGACTAACAATGCAAATGATAAACACTTGAAATGGACCAATCCCAACGAAACCAATCTCTGCTTGACCAAGATAAATCTACAATCTTACAGAAACAGTGCAATCTTCTAAGGTTTTAAAGATTTCTCAGATCATGAACATTCACCCAAGACAACCCAATTGCAGTTGAAATGAATAAATCTCCATAATTGAACCAAGCACAATGAATATAAAGGTCCAGACTAACTTTACAAAGCAACTAACAATCAGCTAGCTGCAAAAAGTATGGACCAGGGATTGCTGCAAACACTTCAAACATTAAATCATGAACACCATTGAATCGGATCTAAATCTAAATCTAATAACCATGAGCAATTTTTAAAAAATAGAATCATAAGAACCATGCAAGATAAGTCAACACAAAAGAGATCACCAGAAAATCACAATGCCTTCAATTGTATTGAATCACCAAACTCCAGCAACAATTCCAATGTTCTGTTACATCACTTGCTCAGAAATTGACTAGCTTCTACCTCTACTCTACTGCTAAATTCGCTCTCTATCAAATCTTCTCCTAATCTCTCCCCCTCACAAGTGAGGCACAAATGCCATTTATAGAGAAGCCCCAAACATGTCGGCCTAATTAGATTTTACAATAATAACGGGCCCCAAAACAGGTCGGCTAGGAGAATTTCAAAATAGGACAAGATTTGCATTAAATGCATGAATATTATCCATGTCGGCCCACGATCTCCAGCAAGATCAGATTCACGTGTTTTCTAGAAATTCCTCCAGCTGTAGATAGTTTTGGCACTGATTCTTAGGCAGGTCCCACTTTGAAAATTTAAATTGAACATTTCCAGATTTCCCTCTTTGGCACGAATCCATATGCAAGTCCCCCTTTTAATATTTTAAAAATTTCCATTTTTGGAGAAATAATCATTTTCAGAAAAATTTCCATTTCAGGAAACCAGACCAAGGGGAAAATCTGGGAAAATCCAGGTCAGGCGGACTCCAGACCAGAATCCAAAAAAAACCAGCTAGACAAGATTCTACCGAATAAGGCAAAAATTTCAACAATAGATCATCAAAACGAGCAAAGAATGCACGAAACATCATGTAATATATCAAATTAAGCATGGGGTGTTGAGCATTTATCATCAAATTCATCAATTTAATCCAGTATTTCAATTTGCACAAAGCTTGGCAAAAAATACGGAAAAATCCGGGTGGACCGGATTTCCGCAGACGGCATAAAATTCCGGACTTTGGCACGTACCTGGAAAACTGAAGAAATCCGGGAAAGTCCGGGTCGGGCGAAAAATCCTGGACGTAGGAAAAGACCCGGACTTCACTCGGATCTGGAATTTGAGCAGAATCCAGGAAAATTCGGACGGACCGGAAAATCCCGGATTGGGGTAAAAACCTGGATTTTTGCACAGAGCCGGACTTTGAGCAGAATCCGAGAAAATTTGGATGGACCGGAAAATCCCGGATTGGGGTAAAAACCCAGATTTTTGCACAGAGCCGGACTTTGAGCAGAATCCGGGAAAATCCGGATCAGGTAAAACCAATTTTGCAGAACTTAGTTTTTTCAAAGGGCAACCTGGGGAACTCACTTGGGCAAGCAAGATGAACATCTAAGGACCTCTAAAGACAACCAAATCAATAAAATTAAGGGGCCAAAAGACACCAAAAGCCAGAGCAAAAAGAGGGTCCCCACTTTCAGTGGGGCGTGCGTGTGTGCAAAACTGCACAACATATATAAATTCCATTAAAACATCTATTTAATCAAATATTTCAATCCTCTTAATCCAACAATTTAATTACACTTAACCAACTATTTAAAAATCATAAATATAAAAATATACATATATATATATATATATATATACTATGCATATATATTTATCTAATTAAACCTATGTGCATAATATATATTACATATATTTATATATATATTTAAATTGATTATTATTTAAATAAATATTATTTAAATATTATAATAATATTATATATATATAATATATTATATATTATACATATAATATAATATATAATATATATATATCAATATTAATATAATATTAAATAATAATTATAAAATAAACATAAAAGAAAAACGAAATCCAAAATTTCGTTGGAAATCTAGAGCGCCCTAAAGGCTGCGGCCTGTGTGAGCCTCACACAGTCCGTGGCTTATGACCGCAGCCTGTGTGGGGTTCACACAGCCCGTGACCATTCCGGTCGCGGTCTATGTATTCCTCACACAGTCCGTGGCTTATGGCCGCGGCCTGCGTGGTGGCGGTGGGGTTTGACCGCCCACCCCACAACAATAAACAAAAATTTAAAATTTTATTTTTTTACAGCCGTTGTCTATGGCGAAAATAAAGGGCATTTTTCTGGGTTTAACCCAAAATCTAAAATTTCAAACAAAATAAATATATATTTGTATATATATGAGTAAATATATCTATGTATTGATATGCATGGGTATATTTACACATATATATACCCAGATTTTGATTTCAAACTTAAATTGTGAAAATAATCCAAACCCATTTCAATAATAGAACTTATTTTCAAAACAACAAAATGGGTTTTCAAAATCTAGTTCTACAATAGAGTTTTCTTTGAATTTTTTTCTCTATTTCTCGGTGTAAATTTCTTGTTTAGTTTCCATTTCCAAATCTATCTATAATTTTGCAAATTTGAGAGTTTTTCCATGAATTTCATTGAATCTAAAATTACATTTTCAATCATATAACTTCATTCAAAAGAAAGCAAGAAGTAGAAGAAAGAATGATGAAACCTTGTGTTTTCTCCAAATTTGGAAGCTTTCAACAATGGAGAATTCCAAGCCCTCCCTCAATTCCACAATTTTAGCCTCCTCCAAGCTCTCCACCAAAATCAAACCAAGAATTCTTCAAAGAATTCAAACCAAGTTTTTGCTCTCTTCCAAATTCAAAAATTAAAAATTCCCCAATAAACATGAATTACCTTATGCCCTTTCTTCTCCAAATTTGTCAAAGCCCTAAAATTGACTCACCCACTAAATTTATTGCCAAAATGGAGATATTTTCTATTTCTCAATTTTAAAACAATTTGCTTTCCCCAAATGCATTTTGCATAATTTTCATTTTAAATAAAATTCATTTTTAACCAAAAAGGTAATTAAATTTATTTAACCAAATGAATTTAACAATTCACAAATAAAATTATTTTCAACTTTTATTTCTAAAAGTAAAATATAAAGCATAATTCTAATTTTTTACTTAATCCAAAAATCTAAAGGTGCCAACCCGACCAAATTGGTTTAGATTATTTTATTAATTTAATTAGTCAATAAAATAAATCTAATTCAAAATTAGATTATTTTATTAATTAAATTAAATTAATTAATTAATCACTAATTTCCCAACATTTCAATAAGACAAAACAATAATCATTTATAAATTTCAAAAGCCATTTAATCCCTTTTAACTTGCAATTTTAAATACAAAGCCAAAGAGGAAACTAACAACATAAAATAACTGAGCCCGACTACAAACCAGATGACACACAATGACTAGGGTGATGGTGTGACACAGAAAACCTAGTTACTATCTCCCAATCGATACTGTTGGTCACGAGACAGGCTCAGACCTGTGAAACCAGGTGGAGTCGATGTCTTGTACCTGCATCCTACACACAATACGAGTGTCGAAACATGCATATAATATATTAAAACACACCGTGAAAAGGAAATTGCAGACTCACAAGGCGCTCGCATGCGAGTGATGTGATCCCGTCCCCTTCACCAATATAATATCACTAACTGACGCATCTAATCATCAATGATATAATCAAAGCATAAAGCATCGGTAATTCACATACATGCTAGTTTAATCCATAACATGAAATAATAATAACATCTGAATAAAGTACCATCACATCAAAATAAAATTTTTACATCACTTAACACATAGTGGTTAAAATAACCAAGTTCCAAGGTCAAAGCATAGTCAAACACAATCATAACAAGGAAGAACACAGCTGATCCAAAGAGCCAAAATGGAGGGGTGTTACACTTTCTATCAACACCTCAAAGTGCTAAGTTGTATCTTAAGTAAGATCTCCTTCACAACGTGTTACAAGTATGAGCAGTTGGTGTTGTCATTTATGCCAACAAGTTTGTGTTTTCATTGATCTTTGTGGTTGAGTAAGACTGTTGCAAGAGTGTGAATAGTTGTTGCTTTGATAAGTTGCATTATGTTACCATTAGTAAAGCTACTAGTGCCAACCTCTAGTGTTGCTTTGATAAGATTTTTTCTATGGATGAGGAGGTAATGAAGATGATGGGGATGTGTCTTTGGTGCTTGGTTTCCAAGTTCTTTCGAGAAAATTTCATAAAAAGAGGAAACAATGCATTCTAGTGGTGTTCTGGGTTACAAAGTTGTGTTCTAGTTTTTCTCTGCATTTCTTCTAGGTTGAAGATCTACCTATGTGATTCAAATATGTTGACAAGAGGTGTTCAAAGGTGTTATATTCAAGAGTTGGTGTGCTAGATCATTGTAAAAAATAAGTTGTGTTCACTAGTGTGTGACTGTGTATTGTAGAGGTGCACGAGAGAAATTTTTATGCTCTATGTTTCTCCATAGTTGTGTTTCAGGTCAATTCTAAAAGTGTGTTGATGGTGTTGGTAGTTTACCTCAGTCAAGAGGGTTTAAGGTTTGGTACTTCCGAAGATGGTTTTCTGAGTTACAATATATGGTAGAGCTCTTTGAGTGTACTAGGTGTGTACATTCTTCAGGTGGAAGTTGTTGCAAGGGAGTTTACATTGGATTTCAAGGTGTTAATGGAACAATATAGATCATGTTCAAGCATGGTGTGTGGTTTTTAAGTCATCCTTAGGTATGAGGAAGTGTGTTCTTAAAATTTTAATAGTGTTTACATAGGTAACAACCAACCTAGTGTTTACACTACATGTGATTAATAATTATTATTTAAGGAAGCATTTTGTTGAGTGGTGTTGTTGATTTGGGTCCCAACTAAGGTTTGATGTGGTTCTCTTTCACTTCTACCCACCAAAGAAGTGTTTTTCCATTGACCTAATTTGAACTTGCATGTTTGAGGTGCATAGCCAACCTTGGAGAATGGTTTCAAAGTTGAAGATGGTATAAGTATGAGTTGAATTGTTGAAGTATGTTAAGATAGATGTGTGGAATGTGAATGATGTGAAGTGCAATGTGTTAGTGTGCAAAATTGAGACGTCCAGTGTGAGCCTTCATGTGTTAGTTTACTAGATGTAATGAGCAGGAGGTGACTACAATTCTTTAATTATACTACGAAGGTGTTGATATCATTGTGGTGGATTCTTTATTGCATTGAGATGATTTTCTTTGTGTAATATTCCTTCTCTATCTTCTTTTCTATTCTATAAGTGAGCCTTTTGGGAGTGAACCTTTCTTCTTTGGGAAATGAGCCCTACCAATAGTGAGCCCTATTGTATTTGGTATTGATATTACTTATATTGTGATCTAATGCTCACAGTGGTTTTTCCCCTCTTGGGTTTTCCACATAAATTTTGTGTTCTCTTATGTGTGGTGTTAAGTTGTTTTAATTTTTGTTATTTACTTTTCATGCTAATTCATCATAACATATTTAAGGGTTTAATGAATGAATGTGGATCTGAATGTTAATGAGGGTTTTAAAGTTTTAAGGTACAATTGATTTACCCCCCTCTTAGTTGTCTTATGCAATCAACAAAAGTGTTAATTTAAAAGACTCAACAATACCAAACTATTCAATCTCATAGATAAAATAGAACATATGCATCTTCATAAAACCAACATGGATGTTAGCCTCTCTAACAAAATAACATCAAACTCAGAACCATTCCGAAAACTAGAAATACAACCAATAAAATACCTTAAACTTATCATAAGGGACATCATAAATAAACTCATTTGTATAAGGAGATAAACATGCCAAACACTCATTAAATGAACCCTCTAGAAATAATTAGCATAATTCAAGATCCATATTCATGAGAATTAAAAATATAAAACATAATACATTTGAAAATAGGATGAAAAATACCTTTCAAATGATTATTTTCGAAGTAGACCAAGAGTGGAGAATGAGATTACTCCTCTAGGATACACCAAACCACAATGGCTCGCTCCAAGAACAACCTCCTCTATAGGTGGACATCATGAACTCACATCCATATCTTGATGAAGTATCCTTAGACTTCTAGTTAAGAGCACCAAATAATAATAATCAAATTAATGTCTCTAAACCCAAGAGAAATATAGCCTCACCTAAGTCTCCAAGTATCCATGACCACCTACAATCAATCAATCCATGCTAATCTCCAAATGTGACACCACACTCTCATGAAGATCCCAAGCACATGACCAATGAACTAAATATCAAGAGAACTATAAAAATCACTATCAAGGTTCAAACTACATGTCTATAGAATCTATAAACATGTCATGACATCATGATCTTACATCTCCTCAAAAGATCATATGGTCCAATAAAAATTTCATCCTATCCTCTCAACCAAGGATCATTTTTCAAAATTAAATTGAGTTATAAAATACCACCTAAACCAAAGACTCAAGAGTCATCCATGGATTTATAACCAAGATGGAAAAATATTTAATCACATGAAGATAATCATCTCTTGATAATGAGAATAAAAATGAAAATAAATATGACTATAAGAAATAGGATCCAAGAGTTTTTTCATCACAACATCAACCACTATAAAAACCATTCATCATTAAGTGAGGAATCAACATCACTACCAAATCTCTCACTAGACTATGATATTGAGTGATGTGAGTCATGATAATATCCTATTTCTTAGCTTGGGTCACATACTTTTATATTTATTTTCTACAAAACTCCAAGAAATTACCAAAACTTTTATATAGCTTTAAGAAGTTTAAGCATTTGAGGTTGAATTATGTAATATTAATATGTATGTGTATGAGTTATGAATGTTCATGATTTTAGCATGATTTTATGTTTAGTTATAGTTGTTAACAATGAAAATTCTTTGAAGAATAAAGGCTAACATTTGTGCAGAAAGAAACTTGTTAACCCACGACAATGGGGTTCTCAACTTGTAGCATAAGGATTATAGTTCAATGCAAAGGATTCAATCGACTGCAACATGATCACTTTCAGAAGAAGATGGAGGTGGAAATTTAAGGATCAGATCATAGATGGTTGAGAATCACTCCTATCTTTTAATAAGAAAAGGAAGAGAAATTTTTTATTCCCAATAGGAATATGAATAATAACAAAAACTACTCTTCCTAGGAATATTTTCTATTATAACGGTTAATATTTTTTGAGTACAGAGTCCTTGTTTGATTTCTATACTCTTGTTCTGATAGTTATTATTTTCTATTTTAAAAACCGAGTCCTCTTCCTATTCTTGAGGAAGATTTGATATCTGCTTTAGGCTTGTTTTTAGTTCACAAATAGTTAAACTCCCTAGTGGACCCTATATAGTGGGGTACCCTGTCAAGGAGAAGATCTAGATCATATGTGTTATATTGAATAAGATTTCTTGTTAGATTATGTCCAACAATTATGTGTATGATTAGAATGTAATAAATAAGAAATACCTTGATCTTACATTTTTCTAAGTGAGTGATTAAAGAGATTTTGTTGATGCAGAAAATCAAGAAAGGGCCACTAGAGGTACTAATGAACCACCTTAATTTATATTAGTATGTTAAATTATGCATTGTAAGTTTAATTGATAGTTTTTAGTTCATGTGATTATGAATGATGCATTACAAATTTTGAATTAGAATATGTAGTTGATACTCTATCCATTACTTCAGAGGTTAATTAGGTTAGGACATATTGGAGTATAAAATTTATTTGGTTACAATCATAAGAATTAAGTACCCATAGAAAAAGGTAGTTGCTTGTGTTCATTTAATTTTTTTTGATAAAATCTTTTACTATACTACATTTATCTATGTTTCATTCACCTTTACTCAACTAATGTAGGATGTTTAGAATTCATGAATGCATATATGTTTCTAGCACCATCTAAAGTTTACAACTCCCTGGTTGATGATTTAATGAAGCCCTCTCATGAGTGATGAACTTAGTCTAGGGATCTTCAAGTCCACTGAGTTGTGTGCACGATGATAAGAACTAGTTAATTAAGAATTAGATGAATCTCTACATTTATTGTTTTGTTGTTGGGGATGATGCTAACTTCAAGATTCTTATGTGTGTTTTAAATTATTTTTAAGCTTTCATAGGATAACAAGTTTTGTTTCAGCATTAGGACCAATAATTATTTAGTAATCAACAAAAAACTATTTACTAATAGTGTGTAGGAACCGTTGATTAAAGAGTAATAACTATTGTATGTGGAGGCAGAGAGATGCTCTGGGAAGATTTCTCCCCTCAATACACAAAGAATTCAAAGGTATTGGTTCAAACACAAAACATATTGAGGGAATTAACAAAGAAGAACTATCTCCGTACTAGTAGCTACCCCAAACATAGATGAAACTTCTAGAAGAAATTTTGACATCATGGCTAAAGAAGCAATGAGAAATATAGCAAAGCATGTGATGTTTGAGTTTCCTATAACCAACCAAGAAAGGGTTGTTTCTCTTAAGAACATACCTTCTTTAGCATTACCCATTTTATATGGATTAGTTACCAAGGATCCAAACACATTTCTTTTTGAATTTGATGTGTTGTACCAAAGTTATGACTATACTATATATGCTCACTGACTCAAATTTTTTCCATCCAAATTAAAGGATGTCACTCTTTGTTGGTTTATGGGATTGGGGAGAAATATCATCCCCAATTGGAAAAAAATGAAGGCCAAATTCCTAGAGAAATATTAGGATTATTGTAGAGGGATAGGAAAAAAGAGGGATACCATCTTTAGGATGTCATAGAGGGAAGATGATCCATTGGAGGATTATGTGGAGAGATTTCAATTTTGTCTAAAGAAATCACCTCAAAATAAACTCTCTTGAATCCTTAAAACTGGTGTTTTTAAGGGCCTAAGTCCATGAAGATTGTATGGATGCTCTAAATCTCATAGTATTAGGATATATCTCTCAACTACCTTTTGATAATATTTTCAAGGTGTGCAAAAAATACTCCAAATCATTCATAAAGAAGACTAGAGGAGACAAAACCTCTTCTCTCAACAAGACATCCATTAGATTTTCTAAGGTAGAACTCAACAATCTCTTGTCCAATATGAAGGACATAATTAGCCACTTGGCTACCTAATTGGAAACCCTTCATATCAAAAATAAGTAGGAAGAAGCTGAGGAAACCCTAACAAAATTTTGTCCACATTACCCCTAAAAGAGGATCAACTGCAAATACAAGATGTTGGCTAGCATCTTTGAAGAAAATCAAGGGAAACCAAAATTTCATGCCCTAGAGGATGAAGAAGGAAAATTGTTTTACATCTCTCAGTGCAAATCATGGCAACCAAGACAAGGTATGTCTCAAGACCCCTTGTCTTGCAATATGTCATTTCTAGGTAGTAATGCAAACTTCTCAAATTGGAACCCTCAGCCTTGGACCAATATATAGAATCCAAATAGACCCCAAAACAATAGGGGATATGGCCACCACAACCTTATCAAGTCCCAAATTACAATTTCCAGTGGCCAACCTAGCATAACCAATGGCCATCAAAATGGGGTAGAGGTCAACAATGGAAAATGAAAACAAAAACTACCCACAACCACAACAACCATTACAACCTCAACAACCTACTATAATGCCAAATACAACCATGGCTACACCATTATAGCCAAGAGCACCTTAGCTTCCAATCCAACCCACACCTAACCCCAACAACAAGCCTATTTAGTAGGCTTATACTAATGACACCATCTAGTACCCAACCTATGGGGTTGAGGTGAGTGATGTCCATCTCCATTTAGGCAAAATTCTCATAAAGCCTTCATCTAATCACATCATAAAGCTTATTGATGAGGAGCCCCTAGGAGAAGCCATGGACAAGAAACCAAGGGAACTTAAACAAAGTCAGACTCACCCAAATATCATGAGTCTAAAACCACCATTTCCTGAAAGACTAACTATACAAAAGCATCACTCTAATATTGAATCTAACTTATTAGGAGAATTATAAATTTTTGCATAAAAATACCCTTGATTCAAGCAATTAAGAAAGTACCAATGTACATGAAAATAATGAGAGAGTTATGTATTAAGAAGTCAAACAAAAAATGAAAGGACCCACAGACTATGCATGTTTTAGGGAAACTTGCTGATATAATTTTAGGAAATATAGTTGTTCCTAAATATGCAGATCCTAGGATCCCTATAGTAGATGTTCAAATCAATGGAATTCTCATCAAAAATTCCTTAATTGACCTAGGAGTACACATAAATATTATGAAAAAGGAAACCATTAAATAAATTCAATTAATGGAGCTCCGACCTGCACTATTTTCTTACAACTAACTATAGATAGGTCAATTGTTAAACCAACTTGGGTATTATGGAAGACATGGTTATCAAATTGGACTCATGGGAATACCTTGTAGATTTTATAGTCTTACAACCTAAGGAAAACCTTGTAGGATACCCCTTAATCCTTGGGAGACTTGGTTAGCTAGTGTAGATGCATTCATTCATTGTAGGTCTAGTAATATTATCATTTCTAATAAAAAAGTGACAAAAAAACTAGTCCTTTACCCACCTACACAACCACATACATATTTGGATCAAACTGTACGGCCTTCCCTTGATGAGAATGACCAATATTCATTACAAGCACTAATGACCATTGAATGTAGTCCAATACTGCAAACCCAAGATGAAGAAAAAGTTATTACAAACATTATGCATAACTCTTATGGAAGGAACCTGAAACAATATATTTGTCTAACATGCTTATATGAGGCTTTCCATAAAAAAATACTTGCAAATGCATCTAAGTCTACTTCTTAGATTTTTCATACATTACTACCCCATAATTGTAGTCCCAATTTAGCAAGCCTTGATATTACCTCTATTAAGACATCAACCTTGACCATAGAAATTACACTAGGTAGAACACTAAATATCAACATCCAATTGAAAACTACACAATAGTATTCACTATTAACTATGCTGCAAGCAGAGGCAGTCACATTCATATGGGACTATCATGATATGAAGGGGATAAATCATCACCTATGCATGCATATAATTTATATTAATCAAGGCTATAAACTAGTGAGGTAGCCTTAGAGAAGAATGGACGTAGTTGTACATGACATAGTTAAAGACAAAATACAAAAGTTACTAGATGCAGGGTTTATTTATCCAATAATGGATAGCCAATGGGTGTCCCAGTTAGTAATTATTCCCAAAAAGGCAGTAAATAGAGGGTTCTTGTTGATTACAAAGAGTTGAATGTAGCAACAAGAAGAGAATATTTTCCACTTCCTTTTATCAATCAAGTGCTAGATTCATTAGCAGGGAATCAATATTTCTCATTATTAGATTAATACAATGGGTATAATCTGTAGACACATAAAATATACTGATTGACATCGTGCATCTGGTCCTAACCTACTAACACCGTTTCTTCCAGAATCATCCCTTGGTCTAACCATTTAATCAGATTCCCTTATCTGATTAAATTCATCAATATTCGTCTCTTAATTAAATAAATCATTTTTTCTAATTAAGTCACTCTCTCTTGTTAATTATATCAATCCATCTGATCTAATTATCCCTATTTAATTAAATAATCAATTTATTTGATTAAATCTCTAAAGTCTATCCATTAAATTAAATAAATTAAAACCTTATTTGATTTAATCTAACACCATCTCTTTTAATTAACTAAATCAAAATCCTTATTTAATTAGCCTCTTATCATATTCTTCTCTTATTTGATTTAAATAAATCCCTAAATTTGAGTCAAATAGGTTACATCATCTAATCTCCTATTAAATTAATTAACCCTTGATTAATTTAACCTCATCTCATGTCACATCCTCTAGATAATGCAAGTTGCACATGAAAATATATTGAATTCATTTATTAAATCCTTATTTTCCTCACAAGGCATCTTTTGGAATATTCTCTCAATTTGAATTCAAAAATTCCAAGTCAACATGTATATCCAACAAGGCAATAAATTCATCTTACATGTCCTTTGCCTTGAGCCAAGTGGCATTTATTGCATTTCCCCTTCCCTCTTACATGTCATTTCAACAAATTTGAAATTCAAATTTATGCATTTATTGGCACAAACCCCAAATCTTGCACATCCATCATCCATTCATAGCTTGACAAGTGGCACCATATCATTGGTTGAATGTTAGTCCCACATTGCTAAAATTTGGACATTCATCCATCTTGAAATCCTATAAATAAAATGCTCATATCCTCATTTCATCATCCACAATCCAAGCAAAGTTACTATGCTCAAATATCTCTTGAATTTCATCCATCATAGCTAGGCTTTTTTGCAGATTTGGCTTGGAGTTCTCATCTTTCACCAAAGTGGATTAAGATCATCTTCAACATATCAAGATTTCATCATAGGAATTTGGAAAGGGCCAATTTTCACATCAAATTGGCACCAATTCCCCCATGGGATCATGAGTTTGCACATCTAATTAGGATTCAATCTTTGTTTTATCATTTTCATTGTGTTCTTTGTTATTTTCTTCCTAGTTTGCATGTTGTAAATGGATTTCATGGGGAATCTTTGTTCTGGCTTGCAATCTCTTGTCTAACTTGTTTATTCTTGTTGTTTTGCAGGTACCAAGGCTGGGGTTCACACATAATCAAATAAAAATTTCCCAGAGGACTAGGATAAGACAACCTTTACTTGCCCATGAGGCACACATGCCTATTCTATCTTTCCATTTGGGTTGTGTAATTCTCCATCATTTCAAAGGGTAGCCTTAAGTATATTCTCAAAATTTTCCCATGATTCCATGGAAATTTACATGGATTACTTTACCACCTATGAGGATACTTATGAAGAAGCATTGACTAATCTGGAGAAAGTCCTAGAAAGGTATCAGGATCACAACCTTTCCTTGAGTCATGGATTTTTTTAATGATGATTATTGAAGGAGTGGTCTTGGGACACTTTATGTCTAGTAAGGGGATATAGGCAGACCCAGACAAGATAGAAGTGATGTCCACTCGCCCTATTCCTCAAAAGAAAAAAGATTCTAGAATGTTTCTTGGTCATGCTGGTTACTATAGGAGGTTTATCCAAGATTTCAATAAGATTTCAGACCCATTATTTGTTATCCTCTCCAAAGATGTGGAATTTGACTAGACTTCTACATGAAAAAATTCCTTTGAAGACCTAAAAGCAACACTCACTAAGACCCTAGTCTTGAGAGGACCAAATTGGAAAATACCTTTTCATATACACATAGATGCATCTGATTTTGTAATAGGTGTTGTTTTAGGATATAAAGAAGGGAATTTAGAATATTCCATCTATTATATCAACAATAATCTTCAAGGTGTTGAGCTCAATCACATAGTCAAAGTGAAGGAAATGTTGGCAATAATCCATGCTATTAATTAGTTTAGGCACAACATCACAAGATGCTATATCTTTATTCACATAGATCATGCGACAATCAAACATCTAATGAATAAAGCAATTGTAGGAGATAGACTTGTAAGATGGTTATTACTACTACAATAATTTTACATGACAATTATGGATAAACTAGGGAAGGCCAATGTAGTAGCAAACTTTATTTCAAGCAAGCTCATTTCTTGCATACCTCATCATCATATATTTGATAAATCTTAATATCAAATAAGCTCATTTTACACTTTTGTAACATACCTCATCATCATATATTTGATAGATCTTAATATCAAGCAAGATCATTTCTTGCATACTCTCTTGTGGAAAGTTTTCACTTTTTTTTTGTAGGTGGCCTTTGGTATTGAGATAATATTTAGCTCCTATAAATCATATTTTATATGACCATTCTTGTCATCCCATATACCCTTTTGCTAATAAGAACCTAGTTCAGGAATAAATCCATAGAAATGGTTCAAGAGATGAAGCCACCTAAAATGCATTAAATTTTTTATCTCATCAATAGAGTGAGAGTATAGAGTTGTGTCCCACTTTGGATGAAATAATTTTGGACAAAATGGTTTCAACTAAAACCATGTGGCCCCTATATGGCACAAGAAATATTAGCCAAAAACATTAATTTCATAAAATTTAAAACCAAAATTTATATAAAGGTTTCAATTGAAGCATTTTCATGAAAAATGGTTTCAACTAAAACTACCAAGTTGACAATTCATTTGACAACCTAAACCCTCTTTTGTGACAAATAAAAGAAAAAATAAACTTCAACTCTAAATTTCTCCAACAAAAGATATTTTCATGAAAAAATTGAAACTATCTTTTGGTCGGGCTTGAAGCATAGAATTTGATAATATTTTTTTAATATGTTAATTAATATTGTAATATACTATAATTAGGTCATTATAATCAAGTTCATAAAGCTGATCACACATACATACATATACATACATACATATACACACACTCATACATACGTACATACATGTACATACATACATACATACATCTAATTTCAACCTTATGCTTGATTGTAATGAATTACTTGTAGTAAATTAAAAATAATTATAACATTAATTAACATATTAAATATATATTGTGCACTGCAAGAGAGTATCCTCTTCAAAAAATAATAATTTTTGATGATTAATAGTTTATAAAAAAGCCTACATCTCATTGAAATTATGATGTTTTAAAAAAAATTGACTTGAAAATATTTAAAAATTATTCATAAAAAAATCTCTATACACTGGATATATTCAAGTTAGCTAACCAAAAAATAAAAAATAAAGATTTCTTTTAGTATATTAAGAACTACATCCCATCAAATTCACTTTTTTTCTTCAACAATTAAGATATTCTCTTAAACTTATAAAAAGTTATCTAACTAATTTTTTTTTTTTTTTTTTAAATTATAAACATAAATTATAAGTTAAGAGTTCCACATTTCATGATTTTATATCATTTTCAAATTCAAAACATGTACATCACTTTTAGGCTCTCCAAATTAAAAATTAATATTTGTGCTAGTCATTTCCTCTCTAAAAGTAAGACATAGTTATGAAATTTTAAACTATATTACCTTCCATTCAAATAAATGAAAAAAAGATGAATTTTAAAAATACCCAAATAAAGATCCAACCAACAAAGAAAAATAAATCACAAGATCACAACCCACAAAATCATTCAACCAATAGATCTTCCTAGCAAATTATAATGATGAAACTTTATACTTAATATGATTACAATTTCAATTAT
Organism: Sequoia sempervirens; assembly: GCA_007258455.2. Lineage (NCBI taxonomy): Eukaryota > Viridiplantae > Streptophyta > Pinopsida > Cupressales > Cupressaceae > Sequoia > Sequoia sempervirens. The sequence continues at coordinate 13,674,835 of VDFB02274714.1, forward strand.
TATATTAACAATTTATCTTGATATTCATACATTATAGATATTAAATTAGGCCATAAATTTGAAAGTATAATTTATGACAGAATGAAATTTAAGCTAGATTGTACTAATAAGTACATAAAAAATATACTTTTAAAAAAAATTGCACTAATAAATATTGCCATATGAGCTTCAATGGAGTCCCAAAAGTTTCAAAAATGAGAACTTAACATCAAATATGATAATTTGTAATTTATAAAAATTCAAACACAAAAATGATAAACCACTTACACCACTCCATGAAGTTGTTGACAAAATAGCCTAGATTAATAAATTGCTAGAAAAAAGGAGCTAATATGACCCATAACAAGGCCTCAAAAGTTTTAGTATCAAACTCAAAACACTATTAGAGAGGGGGTGGGTTGGAAGGGAGAGAATGATGATGTTAACATGACATCACAAAACACCATTAATAAAATATCCCTTATCTAAATTAAATATTCCTCTATATCTCAAAATATCCCTTAAATTTATAGAAAAATATCCAACTAATTTAAAATTAAAAATTAAAAATGACAAACATAAACTATAAGTTAAGAGTTCCACATTTCATGAATTTATATCATTTTAAAATTTAAAACATTTACATCACTTTTAAGCTCTCCAAGTCAAAAATTTATATTTGTGTTGGTCATATATTATATAAAATAGGACATAGTTATGAAATTTTGACCTATAGTACCTTTGGTTCAAATTAATGACAAAAAGATCATTTTTAAAAATATCCAAATAAAGATCTAACTAACAAAGAAAAATAAATCACAAGATCACACCCCACAAAATCATTCAACCAATATATCTTCCTAGCAAATTATAATGATGAAACTTTATACTTAATATGATTATAATTTCAATTATTAAATTAATAATTTGTCTTGATATTCATAAATTATAGATGTCAAATTAGGTCATAATTTTGAAAGTATAATTTATGATAGAATGAGGTTTAGGCTAGGTTATATTAATAAGCACATAGAAATATACACTTTCAAAAATTTGTACTAAGAAATATTGTCATACGAGCTTCAATGGAGCCCCAAAATTTCCAAAAATGAGAACTTAACATCACATATGATAATATGTAATTTATAAAAATTCAAAAACAAAAATAATAAACCACCTACACCACTCCATGAAGCTATTGAAAAAATAGCTTAGATTAAAAAATTGCTAGAAAAAAGGAGTAATATGACCCATAACAAGGCCTCAAAATTTTTACTATCAAACTCAAAACACTATTAAAGTGGGGGTAGGTTAGAAGTGAGAGAATGATAATGTTAACATGACATCATAAAACACCATTAATAAAATATCCTATATATATAAACTAAATATTCCTCATATATCAAAATTGTTGTTAGTTTTCTAAAACTACTATCAAGCTTACAAAATAGTTGTTTCAACGTACAAAATTACTTGGAAAGCATACAAAACCACTTATGATTAAAATTTTGTTTATAGGCTGGAATAGTCTAGGTGAATATGTATCAAAGAAGCATCATTAGTTCGAGGATATCACCACTATTGGTGGTGAGCTAAGGGCAATGATCACATTGTTGAGGAGGGTGGCATGAGTTGCTAGCCAAAGTGGTGTTCATAGGGCTAGCAAAAGAGTGTAGGCAACCACTCGAAAGTGGCTAGGGACTCACACCACATGTCATTACCATAGTGGATTGCACACTACACATACAAACCACTATTATTGACATTGTAGATTGTGTAGCATTTGTTGCTCATACCCTACACTTAAGGTATAGCCTATACTCAACACTCAACCTATGATTTGTACCTTATAACAAATAACATTCTAGCATAAACCTTAAAAAGATGCTTGAAGATTTTTCCCTTGTACACTATTATGCCTGTGTAAAGAACACTTACACTAACATGCATTAGCAAATATTTTGATGCCTACACCTAGCAAGGGAATATGTTTACATATATACATTCTTTATGGTATAATCTATATGATCAATGAGGGTAGAAGTTTTCCCTAAATTCCCAAGAAAAAGTGTTTCAATTTCAATGATTTGGTAATCAATCTATAGTTTTTTGGGCCTTTTAGATACAATGTTAGGGTTGATTTTTCTCAAAATCTTTCAAATGAAAGTGATTAGGAGATGCCCAACATAAAACTCTTCCTTGAAACTCTTGTAGACTTGGCCTTCCATGTTTGATTTGAATAAAAGAAAATATAATATATCTATTTTGGATGCTCTTGACTCAATGATATGCTTGGACTTGCTCCATCAAGCTCTAAACCATTCTTACAACACAAATCCATAAAGGGAACCCCCTTAGAATAGGGTATTCCTATCATTTTTCTTTATTCTCTAGGCTATCATTTGATGCAATAGAAGATGATCTCAACTTTTCAAGAAAATATAAAGTTTGTTACCTTGATCTTCTGGAAGAGTGACATAAAATAATCTCACAAGCTATGATATATGTAAGATTTGACTATGGAGACAACCACCCAAGATCAAGGATCTTCAATGAAAGCACAAGAAAAACCCAAAATGAGAGAATGGCTCTATTTCATCATATGATGTAAATATACAATGATGATTGATTATATTAGATTACTCATGTCACATAAAAATGTGGGTATATATAAAATATATAACTTATAGATGTGAATGTACAATGAACATGGGACAATAAACAACGTAATTAACATGTGCAACTCGACTAGATTCAAAAAATATAAATCACATAATACAAATATAACCCATCTAAAGATGCTTAACATACCCTAAATACTGCAATGAAATAATTAACTAAATAAAATATGACTTACATTAATGAACCCCTTAAGAAAAACCTTTTTAGTTATTTTCATTTAATGAACCCCAATATTGAACCCTTCAAAGATTCTAATGGTTTTGGAAGTTTTTCTCTTTTATGATGTCAAGAGCTGACTTTGAACACTAACAACATTTGACTGTTTCGAACGTTCGTTTTGGGGTCGAACATTGACTTTAAAAGAGAGGTTTTAAGAAAAGAAGTTAGTATTGGGAGGAAGACAAAGTCAGCTAAGTTCGTATCCATCTGACGCACTGAATTGAATTGGAAATTTGTATTCGGATTCCAATCCCAACTAAAGCTGCCTTATAATAATTGTTTAATGACGTGAAACAGGCGTTTCTGGAGTAGTCAAACCACAACATTTGATTCAGCGTGATACCAGTCAAGATTGAAGTTGTTTATTCAAGTCAATGTGATTGCGGATCCTAATTGCTCTCTGAATTCAGCTGAAAATTTCTTATCTACATTCCAATCCAGCGATGGATTAGGAGTTCCTGTCCCGCGTACAGGCAATCTCTAAACCAGTCAAACAACGTCGTTATTGTCTAAGCGTGTTACCGAACAGACGGGGTTTCGGCGAAGAACTACAAAATGCTTGCTCTGCATTCTATTTATTCATCTCCCAAACACCAAAGTAGTCGTCTTTCGAAGTCTTGAGCTTTCGTTTTACAGATCTGAAAACTTCTGCAGCACAGCAGAGGACCTCAACGATTTCTGTGAACAAAACTCATTTCTAAGATATCAAAATGAAGGTAAGTCGAGTTGGCTATCGATATGTAAGTTCTGTTCTTGAATTCCTTCTAAGTGGAACTGAGAGATTTTTTCTGTTAAAATTTTGCAGAAAATGGTGTTAAAAGTGACGATTGAGGACGAAAAAAGCAAGAGAAAGGCCCTCAAAGTGGTTACGGCGGTGGAAGGTATGCTGCTTTTTCCCTTTTCGCTTTGAAACCCTAACCTTGGATTTATTCTGCTGCATAATCTGATGAATGCATATTTGTATTGCAGGGGTGGATTCTGTGGCTGTGGACATGAAGGAACAAAAGATCACTGTCATTGGGGAAGCAGACCCTGTGTCTATCACCCGAAGATTGAGGAAATTCGGTTTTGGACTTGCAGATTTGTTGAGCGTGGGGCCTGCAAAGGAGGAGAAAACAGAGGGAGAGAAGAAGGATGTGAAGAAAGAAGAGAAAAATCCAGAGATCCCAACCGTTGTGTACGTTCAGAGGCCTTATTATGATGATTACAGATATGCCTACGAAGAGAATCCTAACGCCTGCACCATCTGCTGAATTCATATCTAGGGTTTTTATAGCATGAGCTTTTTACCTCTGTTTTCCCAAGAAGAAATCTCTATGCCCCATGGTTAGAGCTTTACTGGTTATGTAATTGACATGCTCCCATGTTTTCCTTGGAGTTAACTTTGCATACGTGCTGTCGGAGAAATAACGTAGCGGACAGAGAGTAGATATCTTGGGGACATCCCAATTAAACCCAGCATTTTGTTCCTGAAATCATTTTTCTCTGATATGTTTGATCCCCATTGGGATGCAAGTTTTGTGCCACTCAAATTCAACACAATAAGTGTGTTAATGATATCAATTTTTTCGCAATCTATAATGTTATTATGTGTTGTTTTTGGATTCAATTGTTATGAGGGATAACAACAATAAGAGTATTTATTAAGTATTGCGATTTCAGTTTATTTTTGCAGCCATGTTTCGATTGATCAAAGAAGAAATTTTAGAAATTTTAATGGTTTGTTAATCAGTTGAGCGTTATTCTTTTGATTTTTTTCTACTGATCTAATTTATGGAAGTACATAATGTTGTAATGCTAAAATTTGTATACCCATTTTCATTTCCATTTAGTTTTAGATTATTTTGATGAAATGATTGAATATAATCATATATCCATAAATAATGTTATTAATTTTAGTGTATTTTTGACAATTATTTATGTGTGTGTGTGTATGTGCATTCATTCTTAATTTTGAGATTTGTAATTTTTTGTCTATAGTCAATTTTATAGTGTTTAGAATTGATTTTAAATCTAAAAATAAAAAAAATAAAAAAAATATTTTCTATTTGTTTTCACTAGTTCTTGGAGGTGACTTGATATACGTTTGTGCAACTTATTGTTATATTTTGGAATTTAAAGATATTTAATGTGCACTTATTATGATGAATGGTCCAATCAAGGAAAAACCATTCAAGGAAATCTCAATGTGGAGCTTAAAATAAACATATCCATGTTAAAATTAAAACAAACATCTAGGCCATCTATGTGCTGAAGAATATTGTCTTCAAATAGTTATCTAAGGTTGTTAAACATATCCATTTGTGGGGTTGATCTTGGAGAACTTGACACTAGGCATCTAGCAACTTTCCCAAAGGTATTTCTAAACATTACCATCTTTGTACAATTTAGATATCAATGATTTCAATGAATAAGATTGTAGAAGTTTGTTGTCTACCATATTAGATCAACATATTAGGTGATAGATTTATATTGATCAAGATCATGCATAGAGAATTTTGAGTCTTATTTTGTTATAAGATAGTGAGCCTACCAAATATATTAATTTTGTACCATTAATGAGTGGATTTTGAAGAATATCAACATTATTTGTCATTGTTGTTCGTGAAGCTAGTATCCTAATCCATTGCATTTACCTCCTAAATTAGCTTTTCAACTTATCATTTCATAGCTCTGATTAATTTATGATAATTATTCTTTATTTCTTACGTGCATTTAATTAGCCTATACTAATCCATATGAGGGTGTTTTTACCCATAATTTTTTATGAACTCAACATTTACATCAATTAAAATTTAGGGTTTTCTTGAGGATTTTTCCTTCATTAAGGATTTTAGGTCTATAATTTTTTACTATTACATTTCATTTCTAAATGTAATTAGGGTTTAGTTCTCCTTTCATATTGGTGCTTTATTGTTGTATCATTTTTCTAGGGTTGTAACTCACATTGTGTGACCTTTCTTTCACTACTCTACGCACCCTCATTAGGGTTTTATCATTTTTAAAAAAATTTATTATTCATTAATATTTACATTTATATCAAACCTTATTTGATCTCTATATCATTTATCTACTTCTATTTAGGCTTTGGATCTTTATTGAATAATCTTTGTGATGACCATCTACCCTTAGATTAGTATTTATTATTACATATTTCATCATAGTTTCTCATAATCCTTTTCATTGACTAGATTTCATGCTTATCATATAGAATTTGATGTGTTTAAACAATTTGTGACATGTGATCCTATTATTCTTAGTCCACTTATGAATTTTTACTAAGGGATGGAAACACATATTTTATGAAAGCCTTGTTTCATCATGTATATACTATTAGGAATATACAAATGTTGATCAAATCATTTCCTACACAACCCCATGTGAGAAAAAAACATAAAAGTTTACATAATAACCATAACATAGTGTAGAAAAATGTAGCACTTTACATTTCACACTTTTTTGGGTCGTCCCTGCTAAAATTAGGCTTCTTTATGCCTTATTTGGCCTTATTTTGCATCCACATGCCTTAATTAATGCATCTTTCCAAGGATAATCCTGACATACATCAAATGACCAATCAAAAATTAATGATTTTGGATTGTATGGCCCAGATTTAGTAGTCTAGGACTCATATGTCTAAATTTCTAGGCATTTCTTAAAAAATATGTCTCAATCTTAGCCTAATGGGACTGATATGCCCCAACTGTCATATGAGTTTTGCTTAGCTTGGACCTAGTTTAAATTCAAATTTTTGGTAGGATTTTATTCTCTTAGATCTAATGTCGGCTTGTAGTGTTGTAATTTCAAGAAATTTGGCATAAACAATTATAAATACAACGTTATTTCACATATTTTCTCCTAGAAAGTTAACAAGTCATCTAACACTTTTTGAGATCAAATATTCTAGTACATTCAAGAGCATTCAAGAGTGATTATCAAGCATTTTGGAGCATTATTCAAGATTAAAACATCATCTCAAAGTCATAACGCATCATGTTTGTTTTTGAGCTAACATTTGTGATGTAGGGTTTTATGATTCAAGCAAGCGTTCAAGTCAAGATCCATAACATTCAAGTAAGAGTCAAGATCCACATTCATGCTAACCATTACATACAAGATTGCGGCCTTTAGTTCAAAGGTCTGGTGAGTTACAACATTACATAGTTGTTTATTAATCATATTCTATTTCTATTCATTTCAAGGTTTGATTACCAAAACGGGGTTTGACTAAGAAAAACCCCTATCCACTAACAAAACAACATTTTCCCCTCAATTTAGTGTATGATTTGTAGATTTAGGTTGAAGATCCATTGAAGAGAAAGATTAGAAGAAAGTTTTCAAGTTGTCAAAGTTGTCAACTTACTTGCAAGATCATGGAAAATCACCTATAGGTTGCAATTCAGTGTTTCAGACTCAAAGATTTGATAGGAAGAAAGCTACAAGAGAACACTAGAGGATATTATAATTTTAGATCAACCCTAATACTGGGACTAAATCACCACTTGTGGCATATGAGTCCCAATATACCTATTTTTGGGCATTTTTTGTAGATCTTAGTTTAGCAGTTCTAGATTCTAGTTTCAGCCCAAAAGGTCCCTAATCTACGACTAAATCGCCCAGCTTGGCATATGAGTCCTATTGAGCATTAAAGTTAACATTTTCAAGATTTCAAACCTTGTTCTGAGCATATTCAGACTTCCAGGTGCACCTTTGTACTTTCTCAATTTACTATTATGATTTGAGTTCATTTCTAGGTCATTTACTTAAGTTTTGCATATCATCTACAATTCTTGTCTTTCCAAGCCCTAGCTTGGTGGTGAACCCCCTTTTAGTCTTTAATCACACCCTATGGCACCTTATTGTATATCTCTTTCCTTCATTCTATCCCTTTATTGATATCCCTAAGGTTTCCTTGAGTGAAACTTCTAGAAAATTGGTTGTTGTATCTCCTAAATCATACAAAACATACAACTACTATTTGTGAGGTTTTATTTTGGTGAACCTAGCCTTTAGAAAACCATCCTTTTTGATTTGGAGTGCATAATAGTTCTAGATCTAGCTTGCATTAACTTTGCATTAGGTCTTGCATTAGTTAATTTGCATCTAAGGTTTCTAAATCTTGCATTAGTGAAAGTCTATATAGGTTGCATTTTTGCATCTTACATCATTGAATTTCACTTAAAATCTATAATTGCAATTAGTATAGGAATCATTCAAGCTAGAAATCATAATGTTGATTTAATAATCCTTAAAGATTCCTTTGGGTTGATATTGTTGGTTTTGCATTGGCCATGACCCGTGCTTTGTATGTTGCATATTTCTAGGCTCCTTTTGGTAGTACCTTCATCCGCTTATGCCACATGTCATCTGCACATGCATTTGGAAACTCTTTTCCCTTGCTTCTTCACCAACCTCCACCTTTGTGCCACATTGCATTATTTGCAAGTACCTTTTTAGTGGACCCCACAGTCAATACTTTGAGCGCAGACCACACCATGTGTCATCTCCATGGGGATCATGGTTGCAAGGGAAGGATAAATGAATGAGAGGCCTTGCATCTATGCCATGTGTTCTAACCAAATCTTTGGGTGGTTGACACATGTCTTTAGGAGATTTCTGTTGTTTCCACTTTGGGACCACATCCATCATTTGTAGAAGGGAACACTTTGTTCGAGGAAATTGAATGCCACATTTCAAAATCTTTTTGTTGCGTCAATTTTTAAGAGTCATTGCAGGAGTAGCATAACCCTTGTCTGGGGAATCTTTTCTATTATCCAACTTTTAGGTGGTGGAAAGATCTATATATATATATATTGCTTTGACTCTCTAAAAAAGGGTTCGAAAATACATGAGAAAATCACTAAAAGACTCTAGGACTTTGTATTGTTTTCTAATTACTGTATTAAGACTTATAGACTCTACCAATCTATTCGACCTCTCTATTTTTTAGTTAATAGATAAACATTATATTGTGCTAGTATTGTTGTAATGAGTTGTTTATCATCAAAGCTTCTATTCAATATAATTTTTTTGTTCAGATCATGTTTGTAATCTTCTCATTCAGTGAATGCAAATGGAAGTCATATTATGTTGTTTGATTAACTTCTTCAGAATTTTATCTCTTTTTTGTTGTTTTTGGGCATGTAGATTGTTGAACAGGCCCTCAAATCTCATCCAAAAGGAAGACTTCCTATTCCTATTTAATTAAATCTTGGCGCATTGCCTTAGATTAGATTTTATTTTAATATATCTACTTCCTTTTCCCTTTTCATCATCCAATACATGGAAGATATGACTTCTTTAAAACCTGGAGGTTACTTAGTTTAGTACAATTGGTCCCCCCATTAATTGAGTTTCTTAGAAGGCTGTGTGTCTAGGAATTTTAGGCATCAACAGTTCTTTTTCTGGCACACCCAGTGGGACCTTGTTTGAATGTGTCTAAATTTAAAGTGGGTGTATGAGCCATAGACCTTTTACTAGATCCCATACAACGAATAACCCTAGCCTGCTAGTGCCACTGCTAGTAACAATACAAGCAAGAACTCGTCCAGTGAACACCCTAACCCCTTCACTAGTCCCGTTACTAATGGCTAATAGAAAATTTGTAGCATGGGACACTAGAAGTCCTCTCATAGCACCAATAGCACTAGCCATGTGAGCTCTTATCCCAACGTCTACCTTAAAATCTTTACCAAAATTCAACGGGGAAGGCACAAAAATACCATTCGACCATCTGTAAGATGTAGCAGACGTGTGTTTGGTGCATGGTGTTGCTGATAAAAATGTAGCACTAAGGTTTCTTGTAGCCTATTTTAAGGGAAAGGCACTAGATTGGTACCAAACTTTGGAAGCCAATACTATCGGTACTTGGGATCATATCATAGATCCTTTTTATGAGTGATTTTCAAACAATGGAGATTGGTCTTCACTATCCCAGTAGCTAGTGACCATAAAGTGAGCCCCTTAGGAGGCCATGACTAACTTCAATGCCTAGTTTCACAAAACTTGGAAGATGATCCATACTACTATTCACCTATCTATTGATTTGGCCTTCATTCTATCTAAAATCTCTCAATGCTGACATTTCAATGACGATCTAGTCCCGTGATGGGAACACCTTGCCAGATGCATATAACATCATTGTTAAGGCAATGAATAATTTGATTGATGTCAAAAAGTTATTGCCTTGGCCCGCTATGTATATATTTGCAGATTTCTCAGTTCCCACCCATGAAATAGCTTATACCAGTGCATTTTCTCCTCCCCAATCTATGTACACATATCTGAGCATGCCACAGAACATTACTTCTACATCTAACTCTTCAAAAGTTGAGATGAGTGACATCAATGAGTTGTTGTAGAAATTATCAAATGAAATAACTAGTATCAAGTGGCAAAAGTCTATGCCTGCAAAGCCAACTTTCCAAAATTACCAAGGTGAAAGACCTTTCTACTAGAAAAATCAATTCCAAGGAGCTACGTGCACGAATCCACAGACTCAAACAAATAATCAGGTAGAACCAATGCCTACTCCACTACAAAATGTTCACCCAAGTTTGAATAGAGATCTGGTAGCAGGGAAAAATAATATTGCTGATGATATCAATCCTTGGTGCTTCCCCTGCAACGAAGCACATATGCCCTAGAATTGTCCACATGGAAATTTACAACAAAAAGTGGCAGAACAACATAGTCAAGGTGTCATGCTAGATTCAAGAGGTTATACATAGTCCTCTCCACAAATGGAAAACACAGTACTCACCGCTCAAATGCAAGGAATGTCCTTTGAGCAAGAAAAAAATATAGCTCCCAATCACACACTCTTCTCATAGATGGAAGAAGAAGAGGTAGTATTTGCAAATGATGTTTCCACATCAAAGGCCTCACAAGTGCAATAAAATTATAACACTTACTCTAAGAAGATATTCACGAGTGAACTGATCGCTCAACACCCTAAAAGTGTTCCCGACCAACCTCCTAGTACCTCCACAAAATTGCACAACAATCTCATTCACGCAAGGAGATTGTTATAAAAAGGTGTAACGAGCCAAAGTCTTTGAATCCATTGCCATTCAATATGGTGGAATAGTTGAAAAAAGACTATGCTAATGTATCCTTTTGGGATATCTTAGCTATTCTAGAGCAAAAGTCATTAATGTAGAAGCACCTACTATAAAATGCAAGCATAGGGCAAATAGAGCAACTATCTAAGGAAAAGGCCACTGATGCATCATCTTAGGCCAATGTCCTCACAAACAATGGAGAGGAAGCCTCTACTGAAAGTAGAGGTAGGCCGAAACCAAAACCCTTTTTCTAAACTCTCATTGTGGGTAATAAATTGTTGCACAATTCTATGATTGACTGTAGTGCTAGTATCACAGTCATTCCCAAGCAAATAGTTGAAGCCTTAGGACTTAGCTATGAACCTCTAAATAGAGGGGTTATGCAGCTTGATGGGAATAAGGTTAAAACTATAGGTGTCATTAGAAACCTCCCCTTGACTTTGCTCTCCTACCCTAGTATCACAGTCCCACAAGATACTATGATCATTGGCGTCCCTCCCATGTTTGGCCTTTGCTTATCCTCGGAGTTCACTACCAAGATAGGTGGGTATCTTGCTTTAAATTGGTTACACTTGATTCTTAGGACCAAGCATGGAGCTAAGATGAAAAAGTGTCCAAACCTTTGCATTTAGAACATGTGGCAGATGAAGCCATGATAAATTTTTGAGACTACTCATACCTTTACCACCAAATATGAGATGTATTGTACTGAGTTACTTGAGGATGAGAAGGTGACCAGAGACCGGACTGATGAAGAAGAGTTCCTCTAGAGTGAATTTATAGACACTGATCCTTTTACCAATTATCATGCTACCAGATTAGGAACTTATGTGATCTATGATGAGGATCAAGTGATTCCGGAGGTGATGAAGGAATCTGAGGGTGGTCAAGCCTCAAAGATGTGGAAACTACATTTTGATGGAGCAAGATGTAAGGTTGGTATAGGAGCTGGGATATGTTTGACATCCCCTTCCAATGAAAAGACACTCAGACCTTTTCACTTTCAATTTCTCTATTCAAACAATGAAGTTGAATATGAAGGCCTCATGTAAGGTGTAAGTCTTACGAAGCAGATGGGCATTAAACAAATAATGGTGTTCGGAGACTCTAAGCTAATAGTCAATCAAGTTTGAGGTGTCTCTACAACAAAGAATGTTTGCATGCGATCTTATAGACATAGAGTATGGGACTTGATTGAAAGCTTTGAAGCATTTAATATCCAAACGGTGCCGAGAGAGCAAAATGTAGACTGTGCAGATCATAAGGCAATAATAGGAACTCAATTTGAACCTCTTTCTGACTTAATTGAGAACACAGAGAATGGGCGAGTGGTTTTTTGACCCGCAATACTAGACAATGACCAATATTGGCAAGTGTTTGAAAGTGATGAATAAATTGCCTCATTTATTCAACACTCTAGAGAGTTTACCGATCAACTCCAACCAAAACTTGTAGAAGCTTATGAAGGGAAAATTATTCAGCTAAGGTCCAAAAAGCTTCTAAAAGGACATGTCACTCTCAAAAATATATTCAATTG
>VDFB02274714.1:13687414-13858628 GCA_007258455.2 Sequoia sempervirens
TAAGAAGTTAAAAATCTAATGATAAATGTAATGATGGATGCATGGATGGGTTTCAACTACAATTCCTAATAAGGTAGCCATGTACAAACAAATGAATCTCTCATAACCAGAGAAAGGAAGAAAAAAACCTGGGAAAAATACTCTCTAAAAGAGAGAAAAATTAAAAAAACACTACTGAAAGAAGGAAAGAAGGGCGACTTGATATGACCCTCCACATATTTATTCTATCACACAATTACAATAGATTTGGACCTACAATAGGAGAGATAATATGGGAATGTGAACTTCTCCCATAATTAAATAGCTCCTATGTTAATGATGAAAGCTTGAAGGTAGAACATGATGAACTACTTATAAAAAAATATCCCCTTAGTAAGAAACAAATCCAATAACAATTAGAGAAGAAATTCCCATCACTTGGATGAATAGGGAATCCAAATCAAAATGATCTGTGCCAATAAAAAAATTTCAAATGTCCACATGTCAAAATGAGATGATTTCAATCCAAAATCTTGTGAACTCGAATTTAGAAAAAGCTCCAAAGACAATGATGATGGGCTGATAGAGATGATGTGGCTATCATAAAAGATCACATGAATATTCTAAAAATAATCCTCCAAATATACAATATGAAACTCCACAAAAAAAGATGATATATCTACAAGATATGAATCCCAAGTAGTTATATTTGGAAGATGATGAATGTTTTACTACAATGAATCAATAGGGGCCATGGATGTAGTCATAATAATCTAATCAAGAACAATACACAATGGAGATTAGGTCTCAATAAGAAGAGTGGGAATAACTAGGAAATCCTTTGAACCATTGTATCATGATCAAAGGGTATACAATTTGCATCATATAGGGGAATGAGATAATATATAGTAGGATCATCTAGGAATGGAGAGATGTGAGGATTTGTATGGATCTCCCATAGTCTAAAGTGTGTGTGTGGGGAGAATCAATTTCCAATGAAACACTAAAAACATCATTCAGCAAACTTCATACACAAACTATCATCTCCTCCAAAAATGATATCATCAACAAAGACTTCAACAATCAAATCTTTATCATGATCAATCTTGAAATACAAATTACTATCATGTGTACCTTTGTTAAATCCAAGCTTCAATAAATTTACTTGTCCAATCTGGCATTCCATGCTCTTGGGGCTTGCCTAAGTCCATACAATGCTTTCTTCAACTGTAGATTCTTGCTTTCCTTTGGGAATCTCTATCTCATCAACTGACATATCTTTAGGAGCTTCAGTCTCCATGGGAATTCTAGTATCTTGCATATCTAGAGGATTTTGAGTATCCTCAAATGTGTCTTCCTTCACTTCTTCGAATACTAGACCAAATGGAACATCTTCATCATGAGTTTCTTCAAAAACAACATTATATTTGTTCTTCAATACAACTTCCTTAAGAATTTTCTCAGTATCTTTTGCCACTTCTTCAGTCTATCCGAGAATAAGCTTGTTCACCCTTGTTTTTCTCTTAAAATCCTTTTTAGCATCATTTGGTATCTTCTTCATTTCTTCTATTGACATTACTAGACATAGATCAGCAAGTATGCACTCTCTCATTTGTTCTTCTTTAGTTCTTGCTTTTACTCTCCTTATTTCTAAGACTTCATAAAGCCCTTTAGGCAACTCTGACATTATTTCTATGAGAGTCATATTGAAATTGTTCAAATATTTTATTGTGGCTTCTTCAAGACTTCTCTAACCAACACTATCAAAAGTGTCATACCATTCAGAAAGTGGTTTGAGATTACCATCTTTAATCAACGATTTTTCCAATTCCTCTACAGACATACCCGATCTATCAATTTTCACCTTTTTCTTTGATTTCTCTTTACCAAAGGGCTTATCCTTAGAGACTTTTGATGTCTTTGTGCCCTTATGCTTGATTTCTCTCACTTCTTCATCTGATTCAGTTTCTTCATCCTCTTCAACTGCAACATAGACTCTTGTGCTTTTATCCTTCTTCCTCTTTCCTTCTCTTCCGAATGACTTGACTTGAGCTTTTACTAGGCTTCATTTCTTTGTAGGACCGGATGAGAGTGCAAAGCTCCTTATAGATCTAGATCTAGTAGAGGATGCTGCTGGACTAGCAAACTTAGTTCTAGCAGGCTCTCCTTCTTCATCTTGTTCTCTTTTCCTCTTGGCTTCCCTCACTGCTTCAACTGATATGCCCATGCTTTCTGCAAAAGCTTCAACTTCCTTTCTCACTTTCCGAACTATCATAGGCTTCTTAAGTTCTGCATGCACTTGCATATCTTTTTCTTCAAAGGTACCAAACCTTTCTTCTATTGGATCATGAGGTTTACTCAATAATAATTGAGCATACAATTCCAAGATGTGTTCTTCAACCTCATATCCCATAGGCATTATCCAAATTGTGGGTATGTGCAGGATCATCATGGAAAAAATAGGCCCTTAAGTGGCAAAAAATTCAGAAAAATCAGAGTTAGGAAACTTGACGTAAAAATTTGAATAAGGTATCTATATTATTTCAAAAATATACATGTAAGAATAGAATTTGTAGCAAATTCAATGTAGTTTCTAAACTACTAGGTTTTTTTTAAAAACAAAAAAATATATTTGGTGAAATTTTGAAATTTCAATGCAATAGTACTTAAATTTCAGGGAAAAAATAAAAAGTAGGTGTTTGTCTAACCACCCTAACCACAATAAAATGAGAATATTTTTTTATAATATTTTTGATATAAGTAGAGGACTCATGCTCGGATGTGATGCATATTTTTTTGTAATTTTTTTTCCAAGTAAATAATTAATTATGAATTTTTTATTACAACTTTTAAAAATATAAAACTTGTATGTCTGACCACCTTAACTTGGTCAAAACTTAATGAAATTCATTTTTTCTTTTTTTAATCCTATAGTATGTGAAGCATAGAATGTGATGCATGTTTTGGATTCAAAAAATATGATATTTTTTGAAAGCTATAGATGTTTTTCAATCAGCCTATCAATAAGGACGTTAGTTGTAATTTGAATAGAAAATGAATAATAATTACTTATTAAATTCAAAGTAAAGTATAATTTATATCAATGGAAAGATGAGAATCTCCTTCAAAAACCCTTTTCATTTCATCAATTTTGGGTAAGAAAATAGTCGCCAACCACATACCCATCATATTGCCACTTGTTGGCCCATCATGATCCTGCACATACCCTTGTTCTAGGTTCTACTGCTTCCATCAAGGACTGATCAATTTCAACCATGAAGCAAATAGTGTCCTTGTATTTTTCCACAATAGATGTAGGAATCCTTTCCCTGGCTTGCATTTCACTCTGAAAACTTTTGAAGTAACCCCAGATAGCAGTTTTCCTTGCTTTGTTGTCACCAATTCTATACAAGATGTCTTTGATTTGAATAGCTCCATGTTTATCACTTTGCCATTGCACTTTTCCAACTCTCAGAACTTCATTCATGAAGTAGAAGAACAGACATAACAATAGATTGCCATACTTGAAAGAATTCTTCTTATCCTTCTTGATTTTGCCAAGATTTTCAATTAGCTGGCTCTCGAGTAACTCACAAAAGTCATATTCTGCATTTTCCTTGACCATCTGATAAGCTGCATAGATTGTAGTACCGGATACCAAGTTATCCCAGCTGGAGTGATAGATTTTATATCCAATAACCATAGAGGAAAATCTTACATCCACTTCACTAATGCCATTAATTGTCATGGCTCTCTTGTCAAAAACCGAACCAGTTGCCTCGGTGACTATTTGATTCTTCACAGATTTCAATGTGGGAAACCCACCGGATCAATTCAGACCAGTAACAATCCTTATAGCTTCCTTTGTGATCTTGAAACACTGACTTAACCACATAAACTTGGCATGCACTCGACTTAATATGTACCGAACCCATTCATTTTCGTCAAACACGGGAAATTTCATAATTTGCATGAACTTCTTCTCCTCCAAAGTCTTGAATTCAGGCCTTACACATGTAGATCTTTTTGGGAACAATGTGATTTGTGTACAGATTGAACAACTAGGAGCTTCCTAATTCCTCAAAATTTGCATGAATATATGCCCTAATATCTTCAATGTGCAAAACACCATACGAAATGGAAGAAAATGCACCTAATGGTTCTGTCTCAATAGATTTGAATGGGTGCCATTTGAATTTTGGACGGGGTCTATCCTTAATATCACCAACCAATGGAGTAGCCATTTTCAGAAATTTCAAGTTCACAAGATTTGCAAATAAATACCTTTCACCAAATTAGGGTTTGATTGCCGAATCGCCTTTAGACTTATATCTCACCAAACTTCACTTGTAGAGCTCTCCAAACTCCTTCTCAAAATGCAATGTGACAAATGAGGAATAAAAGTAACCTTTTATCATTCGCATACCTAAATTTTTGTCGCAATAAATGCTTTTGCCCTAGGTCTTTCGAATACCCTGTTTTCACATACTGTGAAAGAAGATTCTTCTACGGACCTTCAATTTTGCGTAAATTCCCTATACAAGAGATCCCAAAACATCTATAGATCGTCAATGCAACCATTCCAATTTGCCACATTTTGGTACTAGTCAACTAGCAGCAAGGGGGCTAAAAGATTTTCTTGAGATCTCCCCCAGGGCTAGAAGCCATAAACTAATTCCTGGAGGAGTTTCTAGTACCAGATTCTGGTGTTGACTGATTTCCTGCATCAGAAGCACTCTTCTTCACCCATGTCTTCTTCATTTGATTCATGATCTCATTTGCAATAACTTTTCCTTTTCCCTTATCATCCTTCTACATATTGTTCCCTTTGTTTACCAGACCCTCGCTACTTCTACAGAATCTTGCAATGTGACTAGATTTGCTACAATTATAGCAAACATCATTTCTCAAACCAGTTATTCCATTGATTTTCTCTTGATCTGCACTAGTTAGCAATATGGCCAAATATATTACAGGCATAACATCTGACATTATTGAAAGAGTTGTTTGTCATATTTCTACATTCAATTGACTTATGACCATACTTATTGCAATTGAAACACTAACCTGAGAATGATGGACCACTTGAATTCATTCTTCTTCTACATTGAACAACCATAGCATCATGTGCTTCCTTCAATGCACTAAGCATTGTCTCCATTTTAGGACCAATTAGTCCTCTAAGCTCACATACCCTTTCAACAATTCTGTCATTTTCATGCTTCCAACTTTTGATTTTTTCAAGC
This sequence comes from Sequoia sempervirens, assembly GCA_007258455.2. NCBI lineage: Eukaryota > Viridiplantae > Streptophyta > Pinopsida > Cupressales > Cupressaceae > Sequoia > Sequoia sempervirens. The sequence goes on from VDFB02274714.1 coordinate 13,692,640, forward strand.
AAGGATATGACTTGACCTTCTTGCTTACTCACAGAATGGTTAGAGGATCAAAGGATTGAGAAATATCTGCTAACTGTTTCTCATATTCCTTCATTTTCTTTTTAGTGTCCTCAGTGAATTTAGACAAAGATAAGAATGACTTGTAAATATTTCCACCTTCAGATAATGCACTTTGAATATTCTTTACACAGGTAGCTAACAAATATTTATCATTAGCAATCATACCCTTCAATCTACTAAACCTTTTTGCATCAAATTATTTTTGAACCTTATCCTCAGCTAACTTTTCAAGGGACTCAAAGTGACTACTTACAGCTAGTTGATAAGCTTCTTCAGCTAACTAGAGGGAGAATCAGATGAGTCCTTGACATGTGTATGCATGATCTTCTCCAAGATACCGGATGCAATACTTAGCAGATCACTACCTTCAATGTGAGATTTCCATATCTCTTCCCTTTCCTTAGCCTGAGCAAATGATGCTACCTTTAGCTTCTAAATAGGATATAGAGTGGCCAAGTTGATAGGACCTTTAACCAATTCAGGGTCAAACTCCTCCTGTTGCTCTTCTAAAAACTCCTTTACTGCCTTTGCGGTGTCTCTTGCTTCCTTATCATTTATGGTGATAAGGATGAAGATGGGAGTAGATGTACCTAAGAATTATTCCAGTGCTTCCTCTAAAGAGAAAACATCTAGGGGAACTTCATTATAGGTTTTACATTTCTCTTAATTAGTTCAAGATGAATTATATCAAGAGGCTCAGCACAAATCATGTTATCTATCCACCATGGTTTCAACATAAACTATTCAAGAGAGCAACCCAACCCCAAATTTTACTTGTGAGGTCTAACTTGGATAGGGACTTGGATTCCTTGTTCAATATGCCCACAACCTTTACGATTATAACCATATTTAGACACAAGTTTGTAAACAAGGCCACAACACATTTGCAAAGCCTAAGAAGAAGGTGGATCCACATAAAGAGTGTCATTCCACCAATGAGTATCGAACATGTATACAAGTTCACAATAAAACTTCTTTTCAAAACTAAATACATTAAATTCCTCAGTAGAAGCATGATTATCTTTCTCAACAAGAGTACAATCATTTTCCTTGATAAGATCTCAATTGTCCTTCTCAATGGGAAGATGATCAGCCTTCTTAGCAAAGATGTATGAGATTATTGAAAGGTCGAGGTGGATGGGGTCAACTTTGTATTCTCCAATAAATAATTTGGAGAAATCCAAATACCCCCAATCATCACCAAGACACACATTTGATTAAGAAGAAGAAGCAGAGGGGGAAGCCAGAGGATTGTTCACTTTAGGCCGATCTTCTTTAGGGACATCTACTTCAGGGGAAACCTTTATGGCAGGAACCATTGAATAACATAACAACACATCAAAAGCTAATGATGGAATACAATTTTGAAGAGTGGAAACAACTGAGGCCTGACCAATGACTACCAGCTCACAAAGGTGCACAGCCTTAAGGTCAACCCTTATTGTAATTACTTCATTATTAGCAACAAATTTTATACAACAATGCAAGGTAGAAGTTACAGCCCCCAAAGCATGAACCCAACATCTTCCCAAAATAATGTTGTAAGGTAAAGGATTGAGCATCACATATACTAAAGTGGGTTCCAGGTAACAAGTGCCAACCTCAAAGGTAAGATTGTTGTGCCTAGGTCTTTACAACCAACATTATTGAATCCATGATTGTATAAAGAAGTAGCTAAAGATGAAGAATCAATTTTAATCTTAAAGGTAATAAATCAATACCACATAAATTGAGATTCAAGCCAGTGTCAACAAGAGCACATCTAATACCAATTTTATTAATGTTAACTATAATCATCAAAGGGTATGCCTACTTTTGCAAATATGGGGGTGGGAGTTCTTGTAGATAGAATGTAATATTTGATGAATCTGCACGAATATGAGCCATAAAGCATTGATATCTACTAGCCTAGTGGAATCAAGAAAGAGGATCTTTTGCAAGGCTTCCTAAAGCATACCTTGATAAACCGATGCAAATTGAAGAAAGTCCCACAATGAGATCTTAGCCGGGGTAACACGAAGTTTCTCGACAAGATCATAATTACTAGGTTCTTTAGTCGTGGGTCTAGGTCCTAAAGGAAGACTTGGTTGAGAAGGTGGTAAAGAATTTAGAAAAAAATTAGTTTCAGAAGTAGATTGATTTAAATTTTTCCGATTTCTTCTAGTATTATACGTATGTCTTATGACATTATAAAAATCAACAGCTTTTATGAATCTCGTGTAAAGGTCTGACAAGTCATTAGAGATTGAAACCCCATAGATAGAATAAATCCTCTTAGGAGAAGGGCTAGCTAGGTTCAAGTAAACGATGGGTCTCTTAGGCCTTTTAGGGGCCATGAAAAAATCACTACATTCATAGGCTCCTCAATTTCCGAAGAGGTAGTAGACGGTTGTGATGAAGAAAATTGTTCAGTAGATCTACAAATAGGAGAAGATACCTCTAAGAAATCATCCATGTCATCCTTTAACATATCAAAAACTTCCTTAGAAAAAGAATTATCATAAACATCAAAACATTGCAGAAAATGATTTGACATGGTTCACGTCAGGTTCGCCAAAAATGTAGAGAAGGGGGATTCACTTCTCATGAGTATCTTGATTACGAAGAGAGTCTCAAAGAATGATCTACCCTAAACTACCTCAGACTACCTAATGAGTTGAATAAAATGAAGGAGATTGCAAGAAGTAGATCAAGAGTAGAGTTTCATGAGTGATAATAGGTAGATAGCTTTAGGCACCAAAAGAGAAAATGACTGAGATTTTTGTGATAGAAGGAGGGGTTCTTGACCAAAATATGGTAGCAGAGAAGGGGGAGGTCAGTATGACACATTGAAGTCTAAGAGACATGCTAGGGTCCTGTATGAACATAGAACTAAACCCTCAGATAGAAATTCAAAGGACATGCTAAGTGTTCCAGATCAAAGGTTCGTTTAACCTACTAATTTAATAGAAAACAAGAAATATAGATAAATTACAAGGGAGGAATAGAACCAAATCACAAGAGCTCTTTCACTTTGAAGCCTCCCATAACACTTCGCATGAACAACCTACACACAAGGAAAATGAGGAAAAATGTTGGGGTGATTTTGGGGCTTGCCATAGTAAAACCCTTGTTTTGGTGTTCCCACATCCATGAACCGGTATATAGAAAGAGAAAATAATAGAAACAAATTAATGTAAACACAAGAGTGATAAGAGAAAACCTTGCTCAATGAGGAGAACTGGTATCACAAGATAAAGATACAAAGAGATAAAAGTGAACCCTACTCAAGGAGGAGAACCTATATCATAAGATAAAGACACAACTAGATAATATGCTAGCAAACAAATAAGAATCAAGAGAGAATTACCAACAATCTATGGCTCCCTCTTTTTTTGATAGACATAGTGTTGAGTGCTTGTAAGAGAGCTTTGGTTGTTGGAGAGACTAAGTCTAGCAGAGCTTTGACATTGTTTGAGCCCTCCTTATAAAGTCTAGTAGAGCTTTGACATTGTTACTTAATCAAGGTTTCAGATCCAAAAATATATTGGAAACAAAGCAAAAATTGAAGACCAAATTTAGACCTTGAAGTTCCAGAAAACCCTAACTAGACTAATACGACAGTTCTAGCATATGAGTCCTAGTATAGATCATTTTCCAAGTTTTTGCAATTTCAGACACCTATTTGCTAGATTTTAGTTTCTGCACAGAAACCTAGATCTAGGACTAAATCACACATAATGGTGTATGAGTCCCAAGAAGCTTTAAAATGAGTGTTTTCAGCATTCCAGGTCTTCATCAAATCTTCTTCAAGTTTCTAGGTGCACACCTTTCATCTTGCAGTTCTCTATTCTATTTTACATGCATTTTTAGGTCATTAGTTAAAGATTGCATCATATTAGGGTTAATCTTTACACCTTGAATTTTGCTTGTCTTTCCAAGCCCTAGCTTGGTTGTGAACCTCTCATTACTTTAAAATTAGACCCTAGGATAGCCCTATTGCAAGATCTCTTTCTCCTTTACATATTTGAGGTTGAGATGTCTAGGGTTTGTCCTTGAATGAAAGTGATTGAAGTTTTTATGATCAAAAGTTAAAATGCATGATTAAGTAACATAATAAAAAATGTGATGTAAAATGGGATGTGATAGAACCAATTCAACACCACCATTACATCTTCATAAAAACCATGTTATGCCAAAGATCCAAGAATACAAGGAACCTCCATGAAGTCATGATCACCATCAATAAACCATCACTAGAAATAGCTCCACTCAATGATGTAACCAAACTATTCATGACATGGTGGTAAATAACCTTGCTACTAGTCCCAATGGTTGATTGTCTAGGAATTATAATCATCCATCTTCTCATCCCAATGCAAGATAGTACTACAAAAATAAAAATATTTTTTTTGAATAGCACTTTGTCTAGTTTTGTTCCTTCTTCCATCTCCCAACCGTGTTCTCATCAATAATTTATTGATAATATGATCCTTCTTGGAGAAGCCACTATTGTTGAGGTGAAGGAGTGGATAAATTTTCTTAACAAAATTTCTTCTACTTCTGATTAAAGTGTTAATCTGGCTAAAAGCACACTTTTCTTTCTCAATGTTCTCCTCCTGCTCCAAACCAAAATCTCCAAGATTCTTAACTATCAAATCTTTTCTCTCCCTTCCACTTATATCGGAATGCTTCTCATGGTGAGTAAGTTTGATAATTTTGTGTGGCCCAGCTTACTTGATAGATTTCAAAGAAAACTTGTGGCTTGGAAGGGTTCCCTTCTTAGTAATGCTAGCAAACTACTCCTCTTGAACTCCACTCTCCAAAGCACAAATATCTACCTCATGTCCATTTTTATCATTTCATCTTCGTGGTCTGACAAATTGGAACAAATTCAAATAAGGTTCCTGTGGTCACGAATTGAAGAAAAAAATTGCTTCTCTCTGGTCAATTGGGGCACTATCTACTCCAAAAAATTGTACGATGGACTTGACTTGAGAAAAGCTAGGAAAATGAACATGGAACTTATTACCAAAGTTAGTTGGAGACTGTTAAGCCAACATGCAGAATGGATCTCTATCCTTAAAGCTAAATATTTGAATGGTGGGGAGGGTATTTCTTTCCTTCACAATGTTCAAATCCCCTCAGAGTCCATTATCTTAACAACCTCCTCGAAACTAAGAATTTAATATCTCAGGGTGTCTCCTAGCAAGTTTGGATTAGTGAATCATTTTTTTTTGGGATGATTGGTGGATTTCAAAGCAAGCTCTTGGTATACATTCAATTTACTCTACTATCAATTTAGATATCTACTCAATATTGGGCCCTAAGGTGTCAAATTATTTAGACCACTCCTCAAATCCACCCCTCTAGAAGATTGATCCTAACAAGTATGACCCACCACTCCGCTTGGCTACATCAAAACTTCTCAAAATGTTTGGTAATATAAGAATTTTCAATTCTAATTTACTTGATTCTTTTGTGTGAGCGGACTCTAAGGATGGTAACTATTTAGTTAGGTCTAGATACAATATTTTGTCCACTCTTTGGGTTCCTCAATTCAATTGGAGGAAGATTTGGAGGAACAACTCCTTGCCTAAGGTGCAACAATTTGGGTGGATGGCATGCCATGAGAGAATTCTCACACTCGATAATCTATAGAAGAGGGGGAGGCATCTTAACAATAGGTGCTTTTTGTGTGAGAAAGATGAAGAAACAATTTCTCATATTTTATTTCACTGCTCCTACTCTAGGAAGTTTCATCAAAAAATTCAGTGTTTGTTCAAGGTTATTTGGGTTTGGTTAAAAGATATAAAGAATGTGTTGGAGGGGTGGTCCTCACTTATGCTTCATCCTTTGGTCACTAAGTTATGGTGGCAAGCTCTATTTTTCATAGGTTGGGTGTTCTGGAAAGAGCACAACAACATGATTTTTAGGGATAAAAAATTAACTTGGAAGGTTGTTGTGAATAAGATTATTAACCAAATTATTGAGAATCTTAAGACGACCTCTAGCAAGTTGAAAATAAATCCTTCTAATTTGGAGTTCACCATTGCCACATCTTGGAATTTATCTAAGGTCCTTAATTCCCTGAGCTCACAAATTTATTTGGAAAGAAACAATACTCCTTGGTCCCCCCGATCTAGATTGGCTAAAGCTTAACTTTGGTGGCTTGACCAAAGGGAACCCAAGTCGACCGGGGGGGTGGGTGGCATAATTCGATACCATAGAGGGAAGTTTGTTTTGGCTTATGCAATTAACTTAGGTTTACAAACTTCTAAATTTGTGGAAGTGGTGGCTGACTATCATGGAATCCTTAATGCTAGGAATGTTGGAGTGTGTAGTGTAAAAAAATGTATCCCTTTACATTTTCACACTTATTTGTATAAACAAAAAGACAAACCATAAGGCTTACAAAAAGTCAAAAAGCCCATAAACATAATTGTATTATGCCTCAATAAAGCGATTCTCGTTGATTAAAAGTTCTGACATTAATGGGCTAACTTTCAAGCGTTGAAATATAGTTGATTAAAAGTTATGACATTAATGGGCTAACTTCCAAGCGTTGAATAATAACATAGCTGGATTGAAGTTTCCGTGTACAAATACTATACTGGATGGCAACTGTCATACTCTTAACCTAATCATATCTACATTCTGCATAAGCCTTTATCAGGAATTTCCACCAACAGCTTGATTCCTCGTGTGTTTTTTACTAATATATCGTTTTAGACACGACTCTCAACGCTCCAACGTGATCAGAAGTTTCTGTTTGTTATACCCAACTGTGAATAATAGCAGGATGCAAATTATTTAATGAATCATTGTTAGGTCTGTACTATATATGCTGTGTAGATTTCGTATCTGAATAGAGAATTTTCTAAAATTTTGACAAAGAGGTACAAATATTGGTGTATTCAATTGCTTTAACAGTTCGATGTGATGTGATGTAATAGATCTTATATTCTCATATAGGCTAAGTCGGTGAGCTATAATATCAATCCTTCACTTCAGTGCGTTACACGTATAAATTCTTTGACATTGATCTTTGCTATAATATCCATCCTTCACTTCAATAACTCTGGAATTTGAGGTCACCACTTTATCTTAAAGTGGTCCTTTTTAAGTTGGAACAACCAGTTTAGACTTATAAATACTCTATCTTGGTTCGTCGACGATTTTTTATGCATTAACTATAGACTGTTCTATTTTCCTTGCTCTAGATTGGCCATTAATATATGACAAAGCTTTCTTATTGGAGAAAAGATCTGTTCAAATAGCTTAAAGTGTAAGTTGTAGGCCTAACTTATGGTTAAGGAAAACATCTTCAATGGCCCACTTAACTTTATTAACTCAGAAAGGTTTGTTGGGACACTGTTGTTTCTGACCTTTTTCACTGCCACAACCTTGGCCTGTGAGCAAACTCGTATTTTCAATGGATGTCACTAGCACCATCTAACTTTATTTCGATGACCACCATAATCAATAATAAGACTAATGTACAGGTGATAATTTATACACTGATTAATAATTACGATTAAATCCCTCATGATAATTTATTGCTACTCAAAGTGATCTTTTCTGGCAAATTGTTACAGATCTGATCTGATCATGTGACAGACTGTGTAGGAAACACAACACAATTAGAGGGAACGTGCAGTTTCCCAGTTCGATAGTCCCCGTTACCAATGAAGATACTTAAATTGTCGAAGTGAACCACAAAGCGCAATACAATGCTACAATCCACTGCTCATTGTAGAAGGAGAACTTATTTATATCGATTATAGTTTAAACATGCTATGGAATCCCCATGCATGAGGGGTAGTATTATCAAGAGGCTCTCAGTCAGTAATAGCATCTTCTCTTTAGAGTGTTCTGGATAGGCTGTTATGGGCGAGCAGGAGAGATGGCAAGTTGCAGGCGGGAACTTATCAGAACTGTCCAACCATGTATCATTTTTTTATTTTAATATAAAGTAGAAATATTCATTAAAAAAAAGATATGCTATGGAATGAGTTTACTTTTGTTTACATTCAGCAGAAAGGGTTTTAGTAAACTAGTAATTGGATCCATAGGTTCAACTGGCTCACTAATAAATTTTACATTGAATTTTTTTAGCATAATTAATTTTCAAAGAGAAATAAATTTTTGAGAATTGAATCAAATTAAAGATGCTAATTACTATGAAATCAAAAATAAAATCACATAATTATTTTTATATAGAAATTAAATCACACAAAGTTTTCATAAAAAATCATAAGACTCAATTAATGATTTCTAACAAGCTTTTCTCAAGAAAATGAAAACCTATTTAATAACCATTTTAAGAAACATAATGCTTTTAAAATAGAAAAATGAGAATGTAAGAAAATCCATAGGTTATATTATTATATGTTCTTTCTCTCTCTCTCTCTCTCTCTCTCTCTCTTTTAATAACCATTTTAAGAAACATAATCCTTTTAAAATAGAAAAATGAAAATGTAAGAAAATCCATAGGTTATATTATTACACTCTCTCTCTCTCTCTCTCTCTCTCTCCCTAACTACTATGAAATCAAAAATGAAATTGCATAATTATTTTTATATAGAAATTAAATCACACAAAGTTTCCATAAAAAATCATAAGACTCAATTAATGACTTCTAACAAGCTTTTCTCAAGAAAATGAAAACCTATTTAATAACCATTTTAAGAAACATAATCCTTTTAAAATAGAAAAATGAGAATGTAAGAAAATCCATAGGTTATATTATTATATGCTCTCTCTCTCTCTCTCTTTTAATAACCATTTTAAGAAACATAATCCTTTTAAAATAGAAAAATGTAAGAAAATCCATAGGTTATATTTTTATTCTCTCTCTCTCCCTCTCTCCCTCCCTCCTTATAACTTCCTCATTGCATAATGATTGGATGAGTAGGATGACTATGTTAAAAGAATTTAATATCTCTATTACACTTATAAAGAAATTATAGTTGAAAGATGCTTCTACTATATACTCCTACACATTCCTAACATGATAAAATATAATAAAATATCATATTACATGTTTATAATTGTAACATAGATTTTCAAGGAAACATAAACCTAAAATATTATTTATTTAATACATGTTTTATCTATATGTATTTAATGCATAGAAATAGAATAAAATTATTAAGAATTCACCCAACAATATATCTACCAAATAATCTCTAAAATAAAAGAATTTTAAAAATTAAGTAGAATAAAGTACATTTATTCAAATGGTTACATCTCATTTATTATGTCTTTCTTCTAAACATGGTAATCATTAATTTTATAAATTATTATATCATTTCCTAGAGTACAAACACTACTATACATGTGTTGGAGTTGATAGTGAACCACATAGCTCCCAAAAGTAACCTACAACCAAAATGCCTATCACTTTGAGATAAAAATAAACATGATTTTGTTATGCAACCTTTAAAATATATTTTATCTATAAAAGAATGATGACTTCTATATTGATTGTTCTAAATGAATACGTTTGGATTGGATTATTACAATGTACAATCCAATACTTATAAAATCAAAAAAGAAAACCCTAGATAAAACCCTAGGTGAAGATTAAATTAGATCATGACAAGTGTCATCATCCTATGATATGAGACAACATGATCTAAATATAATAAAATAACTCCTAAGTTTAGCTTAAGTGTAATAAAGTAAAATGGGAGCTAATCGCTAGTATTGGCATAGTGTGATGGGTTAAATATAGTGTTGTTGTTCTTGCCACCAAGGTTCAAACCCAATTGGGGTGTAATTGTTGAGTGTTTATATTGAGGATGAGGTCCCTCTTTTTTGACCTCATCATTTCATAGCTTTGAGTCAAAAGCATTTATCCCTTTACAAAAAAAATGGGACATAATTAATTAAAGATGATTAATTAATCAATTAACTAGGATATTATCCTATTTAGTGTAAGATCCCCTTAAGTACAACTTAGTAAGAAGTTAAAAATATAATGATAAATGTAATGATGGATGCATGGATGGGTCTCAACTACAATGCCTAATAAGGTAACCATGTACAAACAAATGAATCTCTCATAACTAGAGAAAGGAAGAAAACAACATGGGAAAAATCCTCTCTAAAAGAGAGAAAAATTAAAAAAAACACTAATGAAAGAAGGATGACTTGATATGACCCTCCACGGATTACTTCTATCACACAATTACAATAGATTTGGACCTAAAATAGGAGAGATAATATGGGAGTGTGAACTTCTCCCATAATTAAATAGCTCCTATGGCAATAATGAAAGCTTGAAGGTAGAACATGATGAACTAATTACAAAAAAATATCCCCTTAGTAAGAAAAAAATCCAATAACAATTAGAGAAGCCATTCCCATCACTTGGATGAATAGGGAATCCAAATCAAAATGATGTGTGCCAATGAAAACTTTTCAAATGTCCACATGTCAAAATGAGATGATTTCAATCCAAAATCTTGTGAACTCGAATATAGAAAAAGCTCCAAAGACAATGATGATGGGTTGATAGAGATGATGTGGCTATCATAAAAGATGAGATGAATATTCTCAAAATAATCTTCCAAATATACAATATGAAACTCCACAAACAAAGATAATATATCTACAAGATATGAATCACAAGTAGTTATATTTGGAAGACGATGAATGTTTTACTACAATGAATCAATAGGGGCCATGGATGTAGTGATACTAATCTAATCAGGAACAATACACAATGGAGATTAGGTCTCAATAGGAAGAGTGGGAACAACTAGGAAATCCTTTGAACCATTGTATCATGATCAAAGGGTATAAAATTTGCATAATAGGGGAATGAGATAATCTATAGTAGGATCATCTAGGAATGGAGAGATGTGAGGATTTGTATGGATCCCATAGTCTAAAGTGTGTGGGGAGAATCAATTTCCAATGAAACACTAAAAACATCATTCCTACAACATGATCAAATGAGGAATCAACTTTCTAATGATATCTTGTTTATGAAAATCCAACGTTGTATGCCCAAGTTATGGAGAAAAGAAAAAAAACCATTTAGGAATGATTGGTAGGATTAGGGGCCAAATGGGTGGTATGTTGATGATGTCACCCTAATGTCATGATTCCATCAACAAGTATATTCTTTGTTATTTTCTCGGTTGGTTAGAATATTCCATTGTATGGCCAATATATTCCTTAGTCGACTAGTATATTCTATTTTTTGAAAAAGGCCAAGACATGTAGGTCAATGTATAGAATAATTTTTACATCGAGGAATATACTATTTCTATTGTTGAATGGCCATATTCACCAACTATATTTTTAACCCTGTCGGTGAATTGTAACCTATGTTCTAAGTGTCAATTATTGGACTATCAAAAAAAATCACTAGCTAATGTAACACATGGCCAATATGTAGCAAATTTCATCACACAACCCTAGTAGTTACAAGGTACTATATACTCTATGCTAAAAAAATTCCTACACACTTTTCATTCTTAAATTAAAACCTATATTTTTAAAATACCATATGAACATGTTGTGAGAAAGACTAATGGTAGCTAAGATTCTATACAGTGTTGTATAACTATGCAGATATGTATGGATCCATACAACCATATAACATTATGTGCCAAATTTCCTATCCCCCTTAAAAAAAAATATTCACTGCTCAAATTTTGGTAAATTGATAAGGAATCTTAGGGCTTTTGGCTATTATAGACTCAATGGTGATGTTCATTTTTCTCTAGGAGGAGACAGTTTTTCTCTCAAGGTTGTATCTATCAAAAATTAGATAAGAAGTCATAGATCTAGTGCTTGGATACCATGTTGGAGTTTATAGTGAACACCACAACTCCTATAAATCACTTGCAACTAAAATTCCTATTACATTGAGTGAAAAAGAAATATGATAGTGTTATACAACCTTGAGAAGAGATTTGATCCCCAAAAAATTATAGCTTCTATATTTATTGACTTAAATGAATACAATTGGATTAGATAACTACAATTTACTAATGAATGCTTATAAAAGAAAAAGAAAAACTAGATAAAACCCTAAGTGAGGATTAAATTAAATCTTGAAAAGTGTCCTCATCATATGCTATGAGACAATATAGCCTAAATATATAAAATGTGATCCTAATTTTATCTTATCTATAACAAAGTAAAAGAGGGCCTAATTAATGATGATTAATTAATTAATTTTTTAATTATCATGTTTACTCTAACAATATGCTTTGACATTATCTACTAATCAAAAGTAACAATTAATATTATAATTAAGTGGCATCATCCCTACCATTGATGTATGGTTTTCATCAAGTGCTCCTCACTAAAGAAATTCTTAACAACACAAATATATCCACAATATTTTTCGAATGTGGGTTCTTTAATTGAAGATGAACTACTTAAGAAGAAATGGGTTATTTTGATGAAAGGTAAATTATTAGGGATGGAACTCACTTTAAAAATATATAGATGTCTATTCTAGTAGGGATTTTGAATAATTAACTGTTAGAAATTAAAATTTATTATTTATTTTGAAGTAAAATATAGTTTTTAAATACATTTTTTAGATAAATAATGGTAAGAAATATAAAAATCAATTTAAAGAATAGAGTTTACGGAATGCATAATAATATTGAATTTTTTTGTGAAATTAAATGAGAGCGTTAAGACACATAGATCTAGGGATGAAAGTATTGAATGTTAGCATTTTATTAATATGGTTATATTACATTGTGTATAGTGGTGGGTGTGTGGGTGTGTATAGTTAACTATCTACAACTATTTCATTCAACCACTCACTTCTTTTCCTTGTATAAGTTCCCTACTATACATCAATGGAAATTACTCAATCCTTCATATTTGACAAGATATGGTATCGGTTTGAAACCCTATACCTATGCATTGAAGTTTGTACAACAATATGTAATGTGTGGTATATAAAACATGGCAATGTGATTTGGGTCTCAATGGGATTTTATTATGGATTGGTTGTTAGAACTATGAAAGATGAATTCAATTGTATGTGAAAGAAAATATCAATATGCTCAGAGGTGGAAGTGGATTTGAGGTCTCCATGAAGGCATAATGACACCTACATGTTTTGAACTGATATGATGGATTGAACGTAATAGATAAAATTCAGTTTATACTATAAGTCAGTTTTATTAACAGTTGAGGATAGTAAATTTGGGGGTTCTCAAATCAACTAGGATAGTAAATCAGGCCTATCCGACTTCATAAACAGTAATGCCTTGATAGACCTAGACCTACAAGGGGCTTCTTATACCTGGACTAATAGGAGATTAGGGCCTGATTTAATCCAAGTGGGACTTGATAGGGCACTTGTTTCTGGTCAATGGTTTATAGACTATTTTTGTGCTTTAAGGGCCTTGTCAAGGGTGGGATCTGATCATTTTCCCATTTGTCTTTTGGCGAAACCTACTAAGGTGAAAAAGAACTTCCCTTTCAGATTTGAAATTTTTTGGCTTTCTCATCCTCAAATTTTTGAGGAAATTCGTAGATGGCGGAATATAGATATTACTAGCACAGCGATGTTCAGGATTGCTAAAAAATTAAAGGAAGTGAAAACTAATGTGAGAAGGTGAAAAAAGGATGCCTTTGGGAATATTTTTGGTACTAAGACGGAAATTCAGGGAAAAATTCAGGAGATCCAAGCTAAAATCCAGAAATGGGGGTACATTGAAAATTACAGAGAAAAGGAAAATGAACTTCTCATTCAATTGCATGACATCATTGCTAAAGAGGAAGTTTTTTGGCGGCAAAGATCCAGGGTGTCTTGGTTGACTGAGGGAGATAGGAATACCAGACTCTTTCATCTGTCTGCTTCGAAACATAGGGCTGCTAATAGAATCGCTCATATTGATGTTAATGGAACGAGGTTTGAGGAGGAAGATGATATAAGGGAACAAGTTGTCCTTTTCTTTAGCAACCTTCTTTCTTGTAATGGAGAGATTGTTACTGAAGCTCAAGATTCCTTGATTGAGGCTATACCTCAGGTGATTGGTCACTATGAAAATTCTTTGATCACTGCCATTCCTTCCAAAGCTGAAATAAGGAAAGTTGTTTTGTTTTTTGATGGTAACAAAGCTCCTGGACCAGATGGTTTTCCCCTATTCTTCTTCCAAGTGTTTTGGGAAATTGTTGAGCTGGATGTTATGAATGTTGTCAAGGAATTCTTTGGATCAAGATGTCTGTTGAAAGAATTGAATGCTACTTTTGTGGTCCTTATTCCTAAAAAACATGGGGCTTCGGAGTTTCAAGCTTTTCGGCCAATCGGCCTGTGTAATTCTATTTATAAAATTATTTTGAAGGTGTTAACTACAAGAATGCTTTCCGTGCTTCCTCAAATGATTGCTCCATAGCAGAATGGTTTTGTGCCAGGTAGGTACATTCTAGATTCTATTGTTACTGTTCATGAGAACTTACATTCGTTAATGGTTTCGAAAACTGAAGGGTTTATTCTTAAACTGGACATTTCCAAAGCCTATGATCAAGTTGATTGGGATTTCTTGTTTAAAATCCTGGACAAGTTTGGTTTTAGTAACAGAGTCATTCAGTTGGTGAACCAGCTTGTCTTGACAGTTACCTCTTCTATCATTGTGAATGGATCACCTTCGAGGTTTTTTCAGACATCCAGAGGCCTCAGACAGGGAGATCCTATTTCTCCTATTCTGTTTACATTTTTGGCTGAGAGTCTGGGAAGAAATATTAAAAAGCTTATTGATCAAAGATCCCTTGCTGGCTTAAGACCTTCCTCTTCTCTTCTAACCTGTTCCCACCAACAATTTGTTGATGATACCATTCTCATGGGAAGATCTACTGTAGCTGAAGCTAAGACTTTCAAAAAAATTATGAATCTCTATGAATCTGCTTCTGGGCAAGTTGTTAACAGGGCTAGGAGTTCAATTTTCTTCCTCAATACTCTAGAGTATAAACAATTTAAACTTGTTTGGATTCTAGGATGCCGAATTAAGCCTCTTCCGTCAACCTATCTTAGTTTACCTCTTTTCTCTAAACCATCAGACTCGTTCTGGATTTTTCTGGTTGAAAAATTCAATAAGAAGCTATCGGGGTGGAAAGGAGCTCTTCTCAGTCAAGCTGGAAAAATCTAGCTCCTTAAGGCTTCTCTGCAAAATCTTCCTGTTTATGCTCTCAGTATATTTAAAATTCCTGCTAAATATCCTGAGGCCATTGAAAAAATTCAGAAAAAGTTTCTCTGGTCAGGTGTGGAGAAAAAGAAGAGAATGCCACTTGTTGGTTGGGATCTGGTTTGTAGACCCAAATCGAGGGGGGGCCTAGGCTTAAGGAAAATTAAAGCTCTGAATCTGTCCCTTCTTGCTAAACAACTTTAGAGAACTCTTACTTTGAATGGAGAATGGCGTGATACCTTAAAAGCCAAATATTTTAATAACTATGAATCTTTTAATGAGATTATAAATTCTTCTTCTTTACCTTGTGGGTCTGTATGCTGGAATGATATGGGTAGAGGAAGAAAGTTGCTGGAAATGGGAATTGGTTGGCTGATTGGAAAAAGGAAATTATGTTAGGTTTTGGGAAGACAGGTGGCTTTTTAAAGATCCTTTGATCAGAATTGAGAAATTCAGTAAATGGATGAATGATTGTAAAAGGGAATTTGGAGTCTTGGTTAAAGATTATTGGAGGAATGGGGATTGGGTTGATTTGAAGACTATCAGTCAGGATCTTAGCCCTGTTCACTCAACCTTCAGAGCCTTAAGACCAGTTCAACACCAGGTGGAGGATCTTGTTGTCTGGTTAGACAACCCGTCTGGTATTTTTTCAGTTTCTTCTGCCACGTCTATGTTGGTTAGTCCGATGGAGCCTCCACCCTTTTGGGCTAAGGCTTGGATTAATCACCTAACTCCTAAAATCAACATTTTCTACTGGATAATGCTACAGAATAAGATTCTCACTTTGGACAATCTTGGAAGAAGAGGAATTCATTTACCAAATAGATGTTATATGTGCAGGAATGAAGTCGAGACTGTTAATCATCTTTTTCTTCATTGCCCTTTTGTTTCGAATATTTGGGGTAAAATTTTTGTGCTTCTTGATGTGGTTTGGGTTTCCCCTGCCTCTGTCGAAGATTTCTTCATGCAATGGAAAGCTCCTTCAAAAAATTCTTTTGTGCGAAAGCTATGGTCTTTTGTTCTACCTTTTGTGTCTTGGAATATTTGGAAGGAAAGGAACAACAGAGTGTTTAGGGATAAAGAGATGTTGGAAGGGGACTTGCATGCTAAAATCGTAAGAGCTATAAAGGAAAACTTATCTTTAATTCCAAGAAAAATGGTTGAGAATGCCAACTAGTCTCCTTTCGATATTGCTATGGCCGAAAAGTGGAACTCAAAATTAGTTGGGTCAAATGTCCTCAAACCTGTTGTTTGTGGGAGAGAATGCTAGTTGGTATTTGCCACCTTTGGGTTGGGTGAAAGCTAATCTTGATGGTGCGGCTAAAGGAAACCCTGGGAAAGCTGGCAGTGGGTGTGTTTTAAGGGACAATTCGGGGGCTTTTATTGCAGCTTTTGCTGTGGACATCGGCACCCAAACTAATCATGTTGCGGAAGCTCTAGGAGATTTTCATGCGGTTAGCTTAGCCTTCAAGATGAACACGAAATGTCTTTGGTTGGAGGGTGATTCAATGAATATAATAAATTGCATTCTTGGGCTGACCCCCCCCTCGTGGACCATCAAAAAGTGGATTGAAGATACAAAAATCTTACTAAGTAAATTTGATAAAATGAAAGTATCCCACGCCTATAGAGAAGCCAATAAGGTGGTAGATTACTTCGCCAATGAAGGGGTTAAGAAGGGTGGGGAAAACACGTGGAGGAAGAATGACTACCTCCATCCTGAAGTGAAAGCGCTAATTTATTATGATTCAGTGCATGGAAGAGAAGTCTGTCTTCGTCATGATGAAACAGATAAAGATTAGGTACGTTGATTTCATTAGATTTGATGGGACCGACGTCATTTTCCTTTTCAAGAAGAGTCCTCGGCACGCTTTCTGGGTGTTTGATAAAATATGCCTAAACGGGACCCAGAGCAACTGTAGAGTGTTGTTTAATAGAGCTTTGAATATGGGGAGAGAGAAAACGTGTGGAGCCGAGCAGTTTTCAGGAGCACAGAAAGAACGCCAAAGCCTGGGAAAGAATTGAAAAGGGAGGCTTAGTCCCGTATTTGGAAAAGCTCCATGGTACTAATGAGGGGATGCTGGACTATTTTGTAAAAAATTGGAAAAATGGTGAGATTGTGTTGTTTGCCAGGAATGTTAAGCTGAATGAGGATTTAATCGGTGAGATAGCTGGTCTTTCGACAGAGGGTGTTAAATTTTATCGGGACTGTCAATTCTCTGATGAAGCGGTCATTAAATTTCCTAAAAAAGACAAGGAGAAGGCTAAGATGGTTAAGGTCGCCAATAGCTACTTTGATGTGGAGTCCATCAAATCTATCTGGAGGAAAGTTTTAAGAGTTATTATGGAATATATCACGGTTGACGGGTGCTCCACCAAAGTTTATGGTTACCACTTTGCCATTCTGAACCACTTCCGTCACAAGGTTCGTATCTCTCTGTCTTTTTACTTATTCTCTTCTCTGAAGAATTGTCTTGATGAAGTTGAAAGAAACCCTAGGAGGACTGCTATTATTCACCCTGGTCTTGTCAGGCTTATATTTGAGCATTATCAAAATTTACCTGCTTTGCCTAAAACTGTTGAAATTGAAGATTTGGATGATGAGGAGACAGAAAGTGGTAGGGAAATTGACCCCCAGGCCCCCCCTTCTTGTGTTCCTATTGGTCCTAATACCATTGCTCCCCAACCCCCGTCTTGTCAGAAAGCCCTTAAGGATTCTGCTCCGCCGTCATGTCCTAAGTTGCAGCCTCTGCATGAGTGCCCTAGCCCGGGTTTTGCCTTGCCGCCTTGTCTTAATCCCCATCTGTCTCTTGGTTGCCCTACTCTGGTTTTGGTCTCAGGTTTTAAAGGTACCTCTGTTACGAAACTTGTTTCGTATTCTGGGAATTCCATGGAAATTCTTTCTGATAAACCCATCGTCAGTAAGGAATCAGCCCCTAGTGCCCCTGCGTCTGGAAGATTTGGGAATGCCCCTTATGATTCCCCTATTCAGGATGAAATTAACTCAGCCCTGAATAAGCTCAAGCCTGAGGACATTGTGAGTGTGGCGGAAAAAAGTACGGATGGCCTTTTCACTATTATCAAGTGGACCCAGAAGGAAGTCTGTGATTTGAAAGACCGTAATATAGATCTTAGCAACAGGGTCATGGATTTGGAGCAGAAGATTAGCTGGAGTTGTAGAGAGAATGAAGGACAGGAAACTCCCTTACCAAGAAAAAGATAGCAATCACAGGAGGAAAGATTGACTAGTATCGAGTGTAGCATGTCCAAGATAGGCCAAAATATTAGGGCCACTGTGGCGAACAATCACAAAATTTCTAGGCATAACACCATTATCATTAATGCTATGGTGGAAAAGCTCGAAAAAAACCAAAAGGGTTCGTTGGTCGTGGATTTGGATGCGGACAGAGGAGGCTGCAGATCTGCTGGTGAAGGGATTTCAACTCGTAACCAGGCTAACACTAAGAGAAAGACCCCGACTTCGTCACATACGGCTCAAATCCTCAAGCAGGGGTTACAGGATATGAAGGATGTTGAAAAGGAGGCTGAGGAGTTACTGAACACCTTGGAGTAGTGCGGTGGTGTTTGCTTCTGGGTTTTTTTTGGGCGGTCCTTTTTTGGGCCCTATTGTCTCTTTGTGTTGTCGTTTCCTTTTTGCGACAGTCGTTTGCTTGTTTGGACTTATTTTGTTATATTTTGCTGTTTAAACTCTGTAGTTTCAGGTCCCTGTAAAACCTATTTTTTCCTTTTCAAAAATAGTTGAGGAATTTTCAACTGCCAGTGGTGATCTACAACCAACAGATATGTTTGATGGGAGTAAGATAATTGCTTAAGATAGGACCTCTAGTAACAGAAAAAGTAGCCTTTTCCTTACTTGTTTGGATAATTTACATTAAAGCTAGATTAATGATGTCTTGAAGTGATGTTGTAATGTATTGTACACATTCACACTATTCTAGGACCTTTATTTAACTAAAACATGTTGTAATTGGTCCTTTGCAAGGGTGTTGTAAAGTGTTGTAACACACTTTCACACTTTTCTAGGACTTATTTGCTTAATTAAACCTAATGGGCCCATTTCTAAATAAAAATATGCATAATGTATACCTTATTTAAGTGTTGTAAAGTATTTTAAGGCACTTTAAAATTTATCTAGGTGGTCATAATTCATTGTGGTTAAGTGGAGTTATTAATCCCCTTTCAGGCCTTAATTTTGACCTCCCAAAGACCTCTCCCGACAATCATAAATTAAATATCAAATTATTTCATTGGGAAAAATTTGGTCCTGGTAAGTTGAGCCATGACCCATTCACCTTTGATGGTGAGTGGGTCTTCCCTTAACAAGAACCCCTTTTCTCAGTTGATCTAGAATGGGTTTTTGGCCTTCTTTTAGCTCCCCAAAGCTTGGTCCTGGAAACTTAGCTAGGACCCATTCACCTTTCGTGGCGAATGGGTCCCCCCTTAATGAGACCCCTATTTTTGAATTGGTGGGAATTTAATTATCTTTCTTTCCAAATCTGTTGTTGGCCTTGATTCTTTGAATATTGGGGTTAATCTCCTAATTTAGTATAAATAAGAGGTTAATTCACATAGTTTCATCCTAAAACTTTCAAGCATTCAAGCATTCAATACTTTCAAGGATTCTAGAGCATTTCAAGATAATTCATAAGGAACTTCAAGGCAGATTTCAAGTGTTTATTGCAATAATTCAAAGTCATAT
Source organism: Sequoia sempervirens (assembly GCA_007258455.2). Taxonomy (NCBI): domain Eukaryota; kingdom Viridiplantae; phylum Streptophyta; class Pinopsida; order Cupressales; family Cupressaceae; genus Sequoia; species Sequoia sempervirens. The sequence continues at coordinate 13,712,572 of VDFB02274714.1, forward strand.
CATCATGTCAAGGGTTTAATGCATTCATGTGTATTGAGCTAAGAAGTTAATGTTGTGTTGAGGATCCATTCACAAGCATAATCCTACATCCAAGATCTACATTCTTCATGGTCACTCCATGATCGTTTGTAGATTTGATTCACAAGACAACATCTAACTTGACATCATTTACATATTTCATATTTCATGCTTCATTTCATCCATTTCATCTTTTGGTTTAATTACCTACAAGGGGTCTGATTGAGGAAATCACCCATTCACTAACAAATCAACAAGTTTTCTTTCCCTTGAGTGTGTGATTACAGATTTACAGGTTGAAGATCAAGTTGAGCAAGATTTGGAGCAAGATTATCAAAGTTGCAAAGATGCTAAAGTTGTCATTCAAAGTGCAAGATCACATAAAAAGCTCTACAAAATTAACTACAGGCTTCCAAAACTTGATAACCAAGATTTCAAGAGTGCAGACATCAAGGTATAGGATCCTAGAATCAGTTTTATGAAACCCTAAAAGGACCCATTCACCCCTGAAGGCAAATGAGTCCTCCATAGCTCAAAAAAAACTTTCTAGCCAGGTACACAAATTTTTATGCTCTAGAAACATCCCCCATAGTTGCTATAATAGTTAGGTTGCATTTATGGTTGTTATTAGCATCTTGTTTTACATAATTTAAGTGATAAAGAGCTTTGAAAAATAAGTGATCCATCTCTTTTGCACACACATTAGGTTGGATCCTATTTTCACACTAATCATTTTTGTTGTACCTGACTCATTCAACATTGCAATTTTCTAAATTTTAGAGTCTTTCATTGCATTTTAAGTTCAAATCTTGCATTCATTGCATTTAGATTTGCATTGAATTAGGGTTTCTTCTTTTGCATTGAAATATTGTATATCATATAGGGTTTAGATTTACATTGTTTTGCATCTTTCTAAATCTAAAAATTACAAAAAAAAATCAGTCATTTTGCACCTCATTTAGATCTCATTCAATTGCATTTGAAAATAAAAACAAAATTGTATTTCAATCCAGGTCTTGCATTTCATCTTTCTATTACATTTTTGCATTGAATTTCTAGAAAATATGAAGTTGCATTTCACTGTCTACAACCTAGAATTGAAAGATACATCTGAAAGCTTGCAAACCATTAAAAAATAGTTTGAAAATACCTAACTAGGACCCATTTTCCCTTATTGGTGAATAGGTCTTTGATTAGGTCTAACTTGAGCTTCTAGCATCTGAAAAGGCATCAAAATTGACTCTGAATTCCATAGAAAAATCCTAGAAAGACCTAACTAGAACCCATTCGCCCTTATTGGCGAATGAGTCCCTATTAGCTACAGATCTATAATTCCAAGACATTAAAATCTCAATTTTTAGCTTCTATTTGGTGCCATTATCTTGTTGTTTTAGTTTCCTGATTTGCTATTTCATCAATTTTATTACATTTAGCTTAAATTGCTTCATTTAAGTGCATTGTTAAAACTTCAAAATTGCATCAAAACATTTCATTTCTAGCTTATTTCATTTGTTTAATCAGTAAATTGAATTGCTTAGAATATGAAATTTTCATTTCATTCTAGGTTATTGCATTAGGTTATTGCATTTGGGTATGTGCAGGATCATGATGGGCCAAAAAGTGGCAATATGATGGGTATGTGGCTGACAACTTTTTTCTTACCCAAAATTGATGAAATGAAAAGGGTTTTTAAAAGAGATTCTCAGCTTTCCACCAATATAAATTATGCCTTACTTTGAATTTAATAAGTAATTAGTATTCATTTATATTTGAATTATGACTAAAGTCCTGATTGATAGGCTGATTAAAAAACATCTATAGCTTTCAAACGATATCACATTTTTTGAATCGAAAACATGCATCACATTCTATGCTTTGCATACTATAGGATTAAAAAAATAAAAATTGAATTTCATAAATTTTTTACCAAGTTAAGGTGGTTAAACATAAGATTTTTATATTTTAAAAAAATTGTAATAAAAAATTCATAATTAATTATTTACTTGGAAAAAAATTACAAAAAAATATGCATCACATCGGGACATGAGTCCTCTACTTATATCTAAAATATTATAAAAGAATATTATCATTTTATTATGGTTAGGGTGGTCAGATAGACACCTACTTCTTTTTTTTCCTTGAAATTTAAGTACTACTGCATTGAAATTTCAAATTTTCACCAAATAGATTTTATTTTTTAAACAAACCTAGTAGTTTAGAAACTACATTCAATTTTCTACAAATTCTATTCTTACATATTTTTGAAATAATATAGATAACTTATTCAATTTTTTACGTCAAGTTTCCTAACTCTGATTTTTCTGAATTTTTGCCATTAAAGGCATGTTTTTTTCATGATGATCCTACACATACCCATTTCCATTCTAAGGTTTGCACACTAGGTTTGTAAAACTTGCATGAGCTTTACAACTTGGTTTCCTATTCTCAATACTATTATAAGACATAGTTTGAGGCTCATGTCATCCAACAATCTCTCACTTGTCGTGGATCTTGGGTGCCCTAACTCTCTTTTTGATAGTGTTAAGAATTAACCCCCCATGGCTCATAGTTTGCATATTTCATTACCTATGGCTTCACCTCCTAGAATCAATTTGCATGATGTTATTGACAAGCTAGATGAACAACTAGAAAACTTACAAGTCCATATCCTTAGTGAATGAGTTGACATTAGCTTAATTCCTATCATATAAAATCTAAGGAAAGTGCTTAAAACTCGAAACAAAACACAAATCATTTGTAGCCTTAGTTACTTCCTTTAGGAGTACTTGAAAAAACAAGACAATAGCAACATACATGTGACAACCAATCCTCCTATTGAAAATAAGAACAATGTTAAAATGGATCATGATCATGTATGCAATTACCTCCCACGAAGAATGTTATAGTATTTATCGAAGCTAAGCCTCGTAAGGGCTTGACTAGACAACCTCTTGACATTGATTTCTCAAAAAATGGCATTCATAAATGTGCACCTAATGGTCCTCTTTACATAGCTAGTTGAATCAATAATAAGCCCACTAATGGGATATTAATTGATCCCGTCTTTGGAGAGAATGAGATCATAGAAGAATTCATATATGTGCATAAGCCATATTAAGATGCATATGACAATCCAAAAGCATGGATCAAGACACATAATGGATTTTCTTGCCCTATGATAGGCTCGATAGATCTCCCTTTAAAAGTGGGACTGGAATACTGAACAATCTCATTCTCCATCATTCCATAATCAGATCAATTTCATGTGAAGCTAGGCTATCCATGGCTTTTCTCCATGAATGTCATCCCTTTTTTTGTGCATAAATGTCTAAAGTTTCCATTTGGAAATAACATCTTCACTGTGCATCATAGAAAATTTCATCCGACCTCGGCAAAAGGGAATTTTTCATTAGATTACTTTTGGCCTGAGCCTATGGAACCTATCAAGCCTCGTGAAGATTTATTTTTCAAATCATATCAAAAATTCAAGGCAAAGAAAATAGTGGAACTATCCCTTTGAAACATGCCTCAACCTATGACTAAACCAACCATCCTTGATGAGACAACAATTGAACCTAAAACACTTCCCACCATACAAGAAAAATCTATAGAACAACCTCCTGTAATTTCCCACAAGAGACCACAAGATAGTACAAACAATCTCGTTGTCCTTCCTAGAGTCAAACAAGTTTACAAAATCAAAGAGAAAGTGGTTGAACAACCTCCTGTTGTTTCTTCTAGTCCTCCAAAGGAAGAGAAGGAACCTATGATTGACAAACCTACTCTTACACAAAATTTTTTTGACAATAAACTGAAAAGAAATCGAAGTGTTAGGGAGCGTAGACGTAGACGTTGTGTTATTACTCGTAGATTGAAAACTCAAGAAAATAGCCATAACATATAAAATAAAAATCCAAACCTACCTAAAGCAATGCATGATGACTCTCAACCCTCACCACAACATAAACAAGAACATTGCATGGAAATTGTTATTTGATCTCCTATTGTGATTGACTTAGATGATGGCATTGATATTGCAAAGATTTATGAACAAGTGCATGATGGGTTGAATACATTGTTTTCTTATTCTATGAGCTTAAATGAGAAATATCCTAAAAAGAGTGTTGAACTTGGTCTGTTTCCTAGTTTGACACTTACTCTTGTCCCTTTGGCTAGTTTCCCACCTTCCATTTATATTGATTGAGATTGGAATGCAAATGACCTACTTTAGGTTGACTCGCCTATGCCTTACTAGTCTTTTTCTTTTTCATTTTTCTTTATGATTGTATGTGCGTAATGTGATCCCCCATGACGTTTCATTTGATGTTCCTCTCTCTTTTGTGCATTCTTCTATATGTACCTTCATTCCTCTCTATGTCGTAATCATTTTTCATTTGTATTGTGTTTCCCTTTTGGGGATGACGCAAGGCGTCGAGACATTTATGTCTCTTCCATTTTGACCCAAAATATTTTCCTTTATCTTTCTTTCATTTTTCTTGTGTTTTTCTTTTGGGGATGATGCAAGGCGTCGAGACATTTATGTCTCTTCCATGTTGACCCAAAATATTTTTCTTTATCTTTTTCATTTTTCTTGTGTTTTCCTTTTGTAAATGACACAAGGCGTCGAGACATTTATGTTTCTTCCATGTTGACCCAAAAAAAAAATCTTTATTTTTCCTTTCATTTTGTCATTCTTCCAGTTCTATGAGTATTTTGGGAATGATGACAATTCCATGCTCTATGAAAAAATTGTAGAATAGACATACTGACCCCAAATCCATAGATCCCTTATGTGTTTTTGGGGGAAACCCTTCCTTCCTACTTCATGACGCAACTTGCTTCAAAAACATATAACTTAGCATAGTGTTTTATGAGGAAAGCTCTCATGTCTTAGGTTCAAAAATGTTAGCTACTTTAAAGAAATTTCTCACAGTGATGGTGTAGCAACTACTTTAAAGTGGAGGCATACATAGATGGAATCTTTTGGAAAAATTTCATGGCATGATTTTCCTTTTTTTCTTGTGATGTGTCCTCTTCTTGGTGATTTCATTGGATTTGATGCCATCCAAGAGTGTATGATCTACTGTCATGGCATGATACAAACCAAGCATCCCATGGGCAAAGATCTAACACTTTTGACTTGTCCTCTCTTGGAGACATTAGGCACAACGCTCCCTAAGAGAAAGACCATTACACAAACAAAGAAAAATCCCCTTTAAGCAAAATTTTTACATGGCATTCAAAAGAATTTACAAAAAGCATTTTCATTATGGTACCTTATTAAATTTATCAGGAGGATAAATTTGGTATGGTTGGTATGATGGGAAGCTGATACACTAGCATGACTTTCTCATTATACAGTGGGAATCCGACACACTAGCATGACTTTCCCACTAAACCACTTCGTTGGGACAACTCACCTACTGGACAGATTGAGGTTACACTACCCTAGAGTGAGCACACATATTTTGGGACAAATCACCTAGTGGATAGACTGAGGTTCCACTACCTCAGAGTGAGCAGTATTTGTTATGGACAAACAACCACCGCCTCACATCACATTGAATCGGTTGTGCTTGATCCTTTGTTTTTGTTTATTTTTCTTGTTCTTTGACATGGTATGATCATGTATCTTTTTTATTGTTGCATACTTAAGTTTCTTAGATTTCTAATTTATTGTGAGTTTGACATGGGGTCATCCTCTCACTAAAGTGGGAGAAAAATGTAGTAACAAAAAAAGTAGCCTTTTCCTTGCTTGTTTGGATAATTGACATTAACCTTGGATTAATGATGTCTTGGAGTGGTGTTGTAATGTCTTTTACATATTCACACTATTCTAGGACCTTTATTTAACTAAAACATGTTGTAATTGGTCCTTTGCAAGGGTGTTGTAAAGTGTTGTAACACACTTTAACACTTTTCTAGGACTTATTTGCTTAATTAAACCTAATGGGCCCCTTTCTAAATAAAAATATGCATAATGTATACCTTTTTAAGTGTAGTAAAGTGTTTTAAGGCACTCTCACATTTATCTAGGTGGTCCTAATTCATTGTGGTTAAGTGGAGTTATTAACCCCCTTTTAGGCCTCAATTTTGACACCTCCTAAAGACCTTTCCCAACAATCATAAATTAAATATCAAATTATTTCATTGGGAAAAAAAATTTCTTGGTAAGTTGAGCCGAGACCCATTCACCCTTGATGGCAAATGGGTCCTCCCTTAACAGGACCCCCCTTTCTTAGTTGATTTGGAATGGGTTTTTGGCCTTCTTTCAACTCCCCGAAGCTTGGTCCTAGAAACTTAGCCAAGACCCATTCACCTTTGGTAGCGAATGTGTCCTTCCTTAATGAGACCCCTATTTTTGAATTTCATTCTAGCGGGAATTTAATTATCTTTCTTTCCAAATCTGGCATCGGCCTTAATTATTTGAATTTCAAGGTTAATCTCCAAATTTAGTATAAATAAGGGGTTAATTCACGTAGTTTCATGGACTAATACTTTTGAGAATTCAAGCATTTAAGACTTTCAAGCATTCTAGAGAATTTCAAGAGTATTCATAAGGCACTTCAAGGCATATTTCAAGTGTTTATTGCAGCAATTCAAAGTCATATCATCATGTCAAGGGTTTAATGCATTCATGTGTGTTGAGCTAAGAAGTTAATGTTGCATTGAGGATCCATTCACAAGAATCACCCTATATCCAAGATCTGCATTCTTCATGGCCACTCCATGATTGTTTGTAGATTTGATTCACAAGACAACATCCAAGGTGACATAATTTACATATTTCATGTTTCATGCTTCATTTCATTCATTTCATCATTTGGTTTAGTTACCTACAAGGGGTTTGACTAAGGCAAACCCCCATTCACTAACAAATCAAAAAAAAATCTTGCCCTTGAGTGTGTGATTGTATATTTATAGGTTGAAGATCAAGTTGAGCAAGATTTGGAGCAAGATTGTCAAAGTTGTCAAAGTTGCAAAGTTGCTAAAGTTGTCATTCAAAGTGCAAGATCACGAGAAAAGCTCTACATAATTAACTATAGGTTTCCAAAACTTGATAACTGAGATTTCAAGAGTGCATAAATCAAGGTACAAGATCCTAAAATCATTTTTTTGAAACCCTAAAAGGACCCATTCGCCCCTGAAGGTGAATGAGTCCTCTGTATCTCAAAAACAACTTTCTGGCTAGGTACACAACTTTGTATGCTCTAAAAACATCCCCCATAGTTTCTATAACAGTTAGGTTGCATTTTTGGTTGTTATTAGCATCTTTTTTTACATAATTTAAGTGATTAAGGGCTTTGAAAAATAAGTGATCCATCTATTTTTCCCACACATTAGGGTGGATCCTACTTTCACCCTAATCAGGACCAAGATGTGAAAATAAGGTTGTTGGATTTGTGCAACATGTAAGTTCATAGTTTCATTTTGTTGCTAAATTTTTTTTTAGTCATGACTTCAATGTCCTTGACATTTATGATTCAATGAGAGACATCAAGGATCTATAAAATCCTTACTTGTTAGAGCAATTGATTGGGAACATATTGACAGCATTCAATCAATGATGTAACATTGTAGGATAGTCATAGCTATTTGTTTGTAGATGAAATTTTTTTCACACTAGAAGTGAATAGATGTTTGAATGTTGCTTGGTGGAGAAGACCACCAATGCATATGGTAGTTATTGGAGATTTTCTTAATTCATTACAACCTATCTTTTGATCTATTGAATTAGGCTAGGATACAATAATCACTATCTTTATAAGTTTTGTTAATATTGGTATTCTAGTATTCTATGAAGTTCAAATCAATAATATGGCAATTCAAGATAATGACCAGCAATGTTTTTCGTACAAAGGAAAGTTAGTGCTCAAATGTCTCGTATTTTCATGGGAGATTTGATTTCTATTCACCAATGTCCTAGTGTTAAGTACAATTGTGGTATTTCCTTTGGTTCCTAGGAAAATTCTTTCCAAAACATTAAAATAGTTGTTGAGTGTCTTGGCAAGAAGTTCATCAATGTTGCTAATGGATATTCAAATGGTTATGCTTGGAATTTTGAGGCTATCTTTGATGTACACCTAATAAGGCCTCCAAAGACTCATTTAAGACATCAAATGGATAAAGTGTAACAAGATCACATTGTATGTTGATGGCACTAGATAATGGAGTAATTTCCATCATCTCAATTCAATTTCTCACTTTGAGATGATGCTTTGCATGAGAAGCATTTTTGGCTTTCATTTCTTGTTTTTTCTTCTTGTTGTTGATAGATTTGAAGAATACATATATTGTGGTGTTTGATTTTTGGAGATAGGTAAGGGGTTTGGTGAAGAGATCAGTATAGATTGTTTCCCAGAGAGTTCATAAGATTGTGACCAAGTATTATACCTGTACGAGGGTCGAGGAGACAACTTGGATGATGGTTGTCCAATAATTACAGTCTGGACCAAGAATTATACATTTATGAGGGTCGAGGAGAAAACTTGGAGGATGGTTGTCCAATAATTATGGTCTATGATTTAGGAGTTCATGGGAGGAAGAACTCAGAAATTTAGATCAGAGGTACATCTTTTTTAGGGTTACGAGGCAACTTGGAGGAGTTTCACATGATTCAAGATTTGTTTCTTCAAATAGAAAATATTCTCAAGAATGTATACATATTTTGTAATCAACAAGTTTTTTCATGTAATCCTTAAGGGGGGGTCCCTTGGAAAGGTGATTTTGTGGTTTTAGTAACAATGTAATAAGGGGGGGAGGGGGGGGGGGGGCGGGGGGACAATAGCATTATTATTAATATGGTTATATTACATTATGTATAGTGCTAGGTGTGCAAGTGTGTAAAATTAACTATTTGTAACTTTTTCATTCAACCTCTCATTCATTCAATGACTCACTTCTTTTGCTTCTATAAATTACCTGCTATGCATCAATGAAACTTACTCAATCCTTCATATTTTCCAACATTGAATAAATATGTTGATGCACTAAAATATGCATTTTTTATGATTGAAGATAATAGATATTTATCTATACTTTTCCTCAAAATTAAAATAGTTTGTTACCTATGTGAAGTGTCACATCTATGGGAGTGAATCTAATATTTTTTCATGGATTTAACCTAGTATAATATTTTCACTTTTTTTATTTTCTATTGATTCAACTCACTTCTCAAATTTTCATTAACTAGTGGTATTTCAAAATACCTAGGGGTGAGTGTTGGATATCAAGTGTCATGTTCTCATAGGTTAACCCTTTTGATAAGATCAAGTTCATAGTTATGGGAATGATTAAGGACAATAATATTCAAACCTCAAAATGGTGATGCATAAGTAGATTAACTTTAGTTCCTCCTATTGAAATGTTCCTAGTATAGTACTTTAAAAAAATTGAATGATATGTGAATAATTATCAAGTGTAATTAAATGATAAAATAAAGGAAATTGAATTCCTTTAAATACTAATCATGTTTTGTTGGCCCATAATTGATTTTTAGATGAGTATGGGATGGAAAATTTTGAATTTAAACTAGAAAATTTTAATGGTTAAATCCATGGTTTAGGATTTACTACATACCTAGAGGATTGTTCTAGAACATAAAGGTGCCAAAATCAAGGTAAAAATAAAATATCTAAATATGAATGCATGGATAGGATTAAAAATAGATAATTAAATTGAATATACATTAGAATATTTTTTATATGAATAAATTAGGGATAAATGTATATAAATATATGTGAATAGAGATGATTAATTATATGGTGTCCAATGAGACCAAATTCAAATAAAACTAAATGGTAATTGATATGGGCTTGCAAATCTTATTGTTAATTCTTTCCTCCACTTTGAGGAGCATGTAATCCTAGAATGATCATGTACAAAAAAATATGTAGCACTCACAAATATGTAGGTAAATTAAATATTTAGAAACATAAAGTGATCTAAGTCCATATAAACTAATTAACTCTATTGATGTTATTGTTTAATTTCATCCTTTAGCATGTCTACTTCATAAAAATCTATAAAATACAAGGTCCAAATGTGAAATGAGTAGATTTTTTTAATGTGAGTGACATTAATTTCAAATGCATACTAAATTTTACTTACTAACTAAATTAACAAAGAGGAGAGAATGTAGGGTAAAAAAAATCTTTTTTGTGTAGGAAGTGGCAATGATATTACTTTCTCAACATGGGCTTGGTTGCATCCATCAATTACAAGGAATAATGGGAGAGTTAAAAATAGTACATGAAATAAAAATGTAAGACACACAAATAAGCATGTAAAGTGATAACCATAATAAATATGTTATGCAACATCAATTATACCATTATTTATAGTAAGTGTGGCAAGAAAATGAGATGTAAATGAACCATTAATAAATGAAATGTGAAAAAATGCAATGCTTTTATTTTATGAGATATATGATTTTTTTCAACTTTTAATTTTTCAAAATTTTGAACTATTTTTCTCTTTCATGTTTTTAAATATGATGTTTCTTTAAATGGAATAACTTTACTATTTTTATAAATTCCTTCATTTCCTTGTGCATATGAAATAGACACCATAACTAACATATTATTTAACCACATATGGACCTTTCCAAATAAAACTTACACTTATATTATTTTTCCAATTCTTTTACACTCCTTTTCCTAAGTATAATTTCTTCAATTTTATATTGACCTATTGGAGTTTCTTCTTACATATCCCTATATATACATTCCTATGTGAAATATAATTTTATGAGACGAGATAGAGATAGGAATTTTTTTCAGTGGGATGGTATCCAATACAAATTCCCTTTGAAGGATAGTAGCTTAGTTCCAAGGTTAATTTCTTATTATTTTTAAATATGCACCTTGTCTCACCCTTATAGTTTTTTAAGGATATATAATAACTCAGAAGGAGTTTGACATTGTCCCAAATATTTTGAAGGATACAAATTGTGCTCATCTTTTCATTTGGATCTATCTATAGTTCCATTAAATAATCTTTTCATTTTTCAAGTAACTATTAAATAGTGGGATCTTCTATAACAATGGTTATGTAAAATCTCCTTTATTTTCAAATTTTGTCACAATTATTTTGTCCTAATCAAAAAACCTCTTGATCATCTCAATCTAAACCTAAAGTTGTTCTCATGTATCATTGGATTGTATAGAATTTAATAACAGTAGGTTTTTCCATTCATGTAAAATCCCTATAAGAGAATTCAAGTATATATGTGATTCATTATTGATTGAACTGGCATATATACATCTAATACTCAAAATCTACCTATCCTTGTTCTATTAATGAGGTCTACGGTTGTGTGAATTTAACTAATGGGTATTATAGGAATATAAGTCAAACTATGGAATTATCATGGTTTATGCCTCACTAGAACTTATTTGCTTTCTAACTTTAGGAGGTGTAACCCTCTAAATACTCTTATTTAACATCTATGAATTTTTTGGGATTTCTTCTTTGAATATCATTGGCAATATTAGTTGTTTCAAACTAGAAGTTTGTGACATTGCAACAACCTCTCTTTGAGGAGAGTTAAATATTTTCATTATCATAAGCCTACTTACTTTAGTTGTTTCTTCTTGCTATGAATTTGTGAACATATTTGTAACACTAAAATAAACCATAAACAGATCTTAAAGGAATTGAATGTGATCATAACTTTTCAACAATTATATAATTTTAATAGTCATATTAATTCACATGATAAAATTTTTTTTTGAAGATTCCCCTTTCTTGATTTTCTTGATTCTTCTATTACAAAAAACATCAATGTGGCTATCTTTCTTCTCAAAACATAAAAAATTGAGATAAAGGCTATAGTATCACAATATTTTTAATTAATAATTCATAATCTATTGGGATTCTTATCCTCCTTTTTTTAATCTTTCACCATGCTAAATGGGTTTGGTTCTCATTTCATGATATATATTTTCCCTAGATGAAGGGTTGGTCCTCCTTAAATAAATTTGAATAGGTTACCTTCATATTATGTGCCCAAGGTCTTCCTAGCAGTAGTTTATTCTCATGTTCGGCTTGAAGGCTATGCATGGTTCTATTTTTCCTATGGGTTCTCTACCATTTGTTGATGTTGTATGGTCCAAAATAGTGGGGGTGGGATATGTGTGCCCTCTGGTGTGTGCTATTGTTGCTTTTGTGCTTTCTCCTAGGCAGGAAGTCTTCGATTGCATTTTTTTTCTCCAAGATGGGATTAATTTGTAGATTCTTCCATTTTTGGCCTTCTCTCTTGGATTTTCACCTCTATATCTCAAAGAATTGGACACCTTTTGTGGAGGGTAATTTTGAGATTTACCCTTCTACAAAAGGTTTTTTTTTTGTTTTCTTTAATTCTTTTGAGGATAGATAGGTTTTCTTAGATCATGGTTTGTGGGAATGGGATTCTCATCCCTCATCAATGATGCCTTGGGTAAATTCCTTCAACCTCTTGAAGGAACCCATTTATGTCATGCCTATTTGGGAGAGATTGCTTTATCTTCCCTTATAGTTCTAGTGCTCCTCTACTTTTGAAGGCATTGGTAATTCTCTTGGTAGGTTCCTAAAAGTGAAAATTTCTTCCAAGAACTTTACTCACACCTCCTATGCTCGGATTTTGGAGGAGGTTGATTGGTCTCAAGCATTACATAGTAAGGTTTTGCTTCAAGTTAATGGTTGGTCTTGATCTCATCTTGTCTATTATGAAGGAATCTCATTTTGTTGCAAATTTTGTTTTGCTATTGGACACTTGGCTTGTGATTGTCCTTGTGACTCTCATTCTATGTCTTCCTCCACATGGTGGAAGAATTATCTCTTGAGCCATCTAACCATGTACCTTGATGATGTTCCTTCTACTAATAGTGAAGATTCTATTATTTCTTCTCCTTCTTCTTAGATGAATAATACTGTTGTTGAAGGTCCTACCTCTCCTATGATTCCTGTTGCTCTGATTTTGGACATGGTTACATTTCTATTGTGGTTCCTATTTCTCTACTCTTGGAAATGGTTGTTTCACCTGAGATTCTTGTTGCTCCACTTGTTAGTCTCTCTAAATGGTATTCTCCCTCTTCCTATCAAAATGATTCAAATATGGTTTTTGATTCTTCTTGGACAGTTGTGTAAGGTAGGAAGAAATGTGTTCCTAAGGACTCCTTTTCAATTGGCAATCCCTTGGGGATAAATTTGTAGGGTTCAATCTCTAGTGCTTAAGTTGTCTCTCTTTGATTTTTTGTTTCTATATTGCTTCTTTTCTGTAATGGGATTAATTCCCTTCCCTCCTTTTCTAATAAAAGACATATACCATAGTTAGGACTATTTTTGGGTCCTAGGGAAATGATAATCACTTTTTTTTCAATAGCGGTGGCATTCAAGTTGTCATACCTTTGTAGCACAGGTCGAAATATTCATATGGTTGTAATCCATTCATATTAACTATGGCCCCATCATCTATTAACATCCTCCTAATGTACATGTCATAGATCCATACTTGTAAATATACTAAGGATAACCCCTTCTCACTAAATCATCCTCTAATGGTATTTTTTAAATAAAAAATAAACCAAGTTCATGAAGATTAGAATTTGGTGAGATCATGTCCTTAATTATAACTATATTATTTTTTATTATAGGTGTTTAGTTATGTTTTTGAGATTCTTTAACCCAATTTATTTCAATGTAAATGTGGTGTAATGCTAAATTCCTAAGATAATTGATAAAGGATATTTTTGTATAAGTTTACTGAAGGTCGTCAATGAGGTCTTCAAGACCAATGGTATATGGAATGTGGTATTCATAAAATTCACCGCAATTTTTTCTCCTTCCATGATCTTGGTCTATTCATTATTTTTATTATCAAGTACTTTAGCTAAGCCCAACATTTAGGATTGTCCTTTTGGGCCTAGTTGATTTGGTGTGTTGGGATCATTAGGGTGATATATTTTAATTAATATTGAGGCATTATTATTAGGTATTGATACCTCACTTTTGTGATGACAATAAAAGGTATCTTAAAGATCCTCATAGTTACATATTTTAGGATGATGAATGTTTATCAATTTTTGTTATTAAGTGACTTTTTTGGGGATTGAAGAGCTTCTTTGTGAATAAGTGTTTTTGAATCTTAGATATTTTTGAGATAATCCTATTGTACTCCCAACATGAATCTATATTATACTATTTTATATTGTGAAAAAAAATTATAACTATTGGGCTTGTAACTATCTGATACCTTTCATAGCTATTATTGTTATACTAGAAGTTTACTTGCTATCAATTATCCCTTTATTAATGCTATTTTTTGGGTATAATAATCAAAATTTAAAGTTTAGTTATTCTGACTAATTTAATCCATTTTTGCATGCCCATTATTTTATCCTTTATTATTGTTATTTTTACAAGGGTGTATCTATAGCCCATTTGATTATTGCACTATAGTGATTTTTAGAACTTGAATAGAGGATGTATTTTTTTCACTCTTGTCACTAATTTATGTGGTCACACTTTTTCTAATGAGTCTTCTAGAAGCCTCATAGGTTCTTTGGAAAATACTAATGGTGATGCAACCAATTCTTTATACACTCCCAAAGTCCTCTTCATAGGTAATCTAAGGAAACTTCTAAAATTCTTCTCATGTAACCCTGTTAAGGGAATGTAAAAAGAGATGACATAATTATCAATGATCCATGTTGTACAAACTTATCAAAGAAGAGAGAAATTGGCTTTATCATTTGATTATATGTTTTATAGACTCATTAGAATCCTTCTTTATGTTTACAAATTATTAAATTTATTCCTTTACCAACTTTTTCATATCAAATGCCATGATTAATATGCCTATGAGTTTCCCAATGGAGGGTATGGATGATTTAGGGAAATAATATTATCAATTTTATGTGATTCATTCTAGATTCATCAGAAATATTCTAGAAAAAAATCCATCCTAAGGGAGGAATTCAATTGCTACTATTTCAAATTACAATCAAACCAATCCTTTGTCACCATAAAAAATTCCTATCACCTATCACTTATCTTAAATGGGATGTTTCTTTGCCTAGATATGATCCAAATTCATCTTTTAGTCATTTCCACACTTTGGCATAAGATATCACTACTGTATGTTAGTTGACTATTGCTTGTATTTTTTTGGTTTATATAATTTATCTTTGAGCTTTATTTTGATTTATCTTCTTACCCATACTATTCCTACTTAAGGTCACTATGATAATTTCATATCATGGTGTTCTTTGAATTGGATACACTAGGGTAAGGCCTATTGTTTCTATGTGTCATGTTTGATGGTTGTTCTCTCACTAGACCTACCAAGGTCAAGTACCTTGTGATGTGTAGGGAACTCCTTATGTTTTTTGGTTATCTCATCACAAACCCAACAAGAAGGTAAAATGCCTTGTGAGTGCTAGGGAATCCTATTTTTATTGTTTGCTTGATAGTTAGTCCATGCATTGTATGTATTGTCGCCTTGGTCTTATATACCTTGGTGCATGGGTAAATGCACAAAATTGTGTCACATTTTATAAAGGAAACGACCAACTTTTAAACTTGAATCACTAAAAAGTGGCATATATGTTTTGAATTTTGAAATGATGTAAACTATTAAAATATGTATTTTTTAGTATATTTTATGTTTGTATTTTTTGAAAAAAAAAAAATATTTTAAACTAGTTTTTAATAAATTAACACTATAATTTAGGAGCTAATAAAATGCTAAAAAAATGAAGTTGCATGAGATGTCAAACTTTTTATAGTAAATTTTATTTATTTTTCTTTCAAATTTTTTGTGTGTATTTACAGCTTGAAACTTTAGTGCATGGTTATAGTTTTTTCCAATTTTGATAAATATATATTTTTAAATAAATATTAAAATGTGTGTGAATCAAAAAATAGTTGTTTCCATCAGACATCAACTTTCATATTAAATATTTATCTTAAATGAAAAATATATATATACCATCTTGAAATAGATTCTTTTATCTAGTGCATCATTTTTTTTTTAATAAGTTTTAGTATTTTTCCTTGGCATGGTAATCAACCTAATATTTTGTGCTAATAACCTATTTTTAGTAAAAATAAAAAATAAAATATAAATAATAATTAAACTATTAAAATAAATATATATTTGAAAGCTACACTTATCGATCTACAAAAGGGTATTTTTATATATTTTTTAAAATGTTATTTACACTAGTAGAAATTATTGAAGCTTCAAGTTTTTCAAATAATTTTAATTTTTTGGTAAATTGGACTCAAAGTGGTGCTCCATATATTTTCAGCCAACAATTTTAGTTAAAAAATTTATGGAAGTATCTAACTTAGCTAGAATGAATTTTACTAGATCATATGTTTGACCAAAATTAATTTTTAGTTAGAAATACTTAAATTCAGTTGTGTTGATAAGTTGGTTGAAAGTGTGATACAACTTTGTGCTTTTACCTACATAACATCAATTACTACATTAAATAAAGGTTTCTAAACTCAAAGTCAACATAACACATCATCATTAATCATTTCATCCATAATAATGTTTTTTGCATACATTTTTCTCCCATCACTTTACATATTTCATTTGACATTTTCTTCGAATCTCTTCTTTTGAGAGCTCACCTATTCTACTTTTGCATGCATAATCTCTTGAGAGGGAATCACTCATCTACCCTTTTTAATTTTTCATTTCTTACTCACCTGGGGCATGTAATCATCTTCTTCTCTATGTTTTCTAATTAGCTAATTATATGTTCTTTGAAATCATTTCAGTTTGCACATTACATCAAAGGGGGACAAAATATAGACACTAAAATTATTCACCTCATTAATTAATCATTGACCTTTAATCATCATTATTATCATTAATTAATTAATACATAATTATTAACTACATACCATTTATCCATTTAATTAAATGGGAGCTAATTATCCATTTTTTATTTAAAATTTTCTATTTTTGTCTCTTCAATCAACTCCTTATTTGATCAATTAACTCTATCTCATTTTAGAAACTTCTCTTCAATCATCAATCAATTTTGTCTTCAAATGGAAACTTATTCTTCACATTTATACAACTATCAAATTAAATAGTTCATTATTATACTCTTGTCAATTCAAAAAATGGCAATTTTTCATTTCATAGTTGAGTTGACTCCACATATAGTTTAGCTAACTCAGATCCTTGATCTCATCCTCATCTCCTAGCTTATTTTTTCTTGAAAATTCTAGAGATAAGATTATTTCTCTATCATTTCATATCAATCACACTTATGCAAATCCATTATGTCAAAATCAATTATCAATCATGTATCAAGTGGTATGCTATAGAGTCACGTCCACATATCAACAAGGAAAATCAACTTCCATTTTTGAAGTTTACATTTGAGGTTGTTAAATAAAAATAGAACTTTATTTCATTTATTCTTTCAACTTCATTTGATTTCTTGTCTTTCAATTTCCTTGCATACAATCATCAAACAAGCACAACTAGCCTAGGACAACTAAATGTATGAGGGAAATTAATAAGTTTATAACTTATAATTACTAAATTAGGAAAGTAGATACAATAGAAATTTCAATACTTACCTCAAAGACTAAAGAGAGTGCTAAATGAAGAAGGTTTTGGAATGTATATGATGTCAAATCTAAAAAAAAGTGCCTCTCTATTAGTGAATATCTTTGATGTTTATATTAGATTTATGTCTCAAGGTAGAGGACATATTCTTAGATTTGGGATGAAGTCATAGTCATTGATCTATAATATGGGTTTGAATTCATCCTTGCACACAATGATAATTTCTTAGATACTTTGGTTGATGAATGATGGTTTTCTTTGCTCTATGGTATTTTGAAATACCTTAAGGGCTATTGATTTATTAGGGTGAGTCAAGTTCTTCTAGCTCAAGCCCTAGAAATTAAACAATGATCAAAAGTAGTAAAGTGACTTAAGTATGCATATTTGTTACTCCCTTCAATACAACAAATTAGAATATTTTTCTATTAATTGATCCAATGCTCTAGGATGAGAGATAGAACATATGTGTACTTGATTATTATAATGAATGCCTATTTTTTGAAAAAAAACCTAATACACAACATCAAATTTTATCAAATGTGTGTTTAGTTGGCTCATGTTGAGAGGGAAAATATGATTGGTTGGTCAAATTTGAACTTTAAATTGTCAAATGAAGGGAGATAAATTTATGACTATAAGGTCACCCCTATAGTCACAAAAGTTGTTCCATAATGGATTAACATTCAAATCTAAGCACCAAATGATTAAATAGGGGTAGGTGCATAAATGTGTGTCATAAATCAATGTTTAAAGTGAGTGTGATTAATCAATGGATAAAATGAATGTATGAAAGAATATGTGTAAAAATGAATAGAATAGGATGAAGTAAATAAAAATGTGTATGTTTGAATGTATGAAAAGTATAGAAAAATGAATCCATCTTCACACAGTCATATTATTTGTCACCATATATATATGCCAAAACATTTAATAAAATAAATATAAAAGATGAATAAACAAATTTTACCATTCATAGTTTTAGATATTGAAATCAAACATTTCACGCAGTTCTCTTGAGTCCAGCTTAGCGTTTGAAAAGGCGTTACTAAATTACTATTATTAGCATTTTAAAAAAGTTCCCTGTGGACAGAAGTAAAATCTTTATTATATTTTAGGGTTAACTAGTCATCTTCATTGCTTATTCATAAAGTGACAGCTTACTGACTTGATTTTACTTGGCTCGAGAGGAGCTGTTTGCTAAGAACCGTCGTTACCGTCTGCTTTCCATTGAAAGCTATCTCGTAACAACTATCAAAACAAGGTCCATGATGGAAACAAGCGACTTTCGGTGCAGCTTTTTTTCAAAATGTACGCAGAAACGTGTCTATTATCACTTCTTTGACTTTGCTATTTTTTTGGCGAACTGTTCCCTTAAAACGCTCACCAACCCAACTAATCCACTTGGGCTGGCACTTGACAGGGGCCAATTTCACATATAAATATTTCATCGCAGTTGGCCTTCAATACAACAAGAATTGAGAGCTCGAAATTAGTCGAGGGATCAACTTACATCTCAAGTATGGACAATGTGCGGTTCAGTCAGCATTTCTTTGAATCCATGGCTTTTCTACAAAAGCTTTTTCGGGTAATTGTGTGCATTGTTTTTGTGGCTGCTAACGCCGTCGCAAACCCAGTGCAAACTCACAGTCACACTTTTGTTGTAAGTATCTTACTAGCTATTATAGTGTTTTTGCTTTTAAGTTTTAAAGAATAATGTGCACCCATGGCTTTGGCTTTAATTTAAACTGGGGCTTTTCTGCACCATTACAGATCGAATCCAAATCAGTGGCGAGACTGTGCCAAAGTCATAATATAATCACAGTGAATGGTCAGTTTCCAGGGCCGACGCTCTCTGTTTCTAATGGGGACACTCTCATTGTCAAAGTCATTAACAAGGCTCAGTACAACGCTACCATTCACTGGTCTGTTCAACACTACGCCAACATTTTGTTTTAAGCAATACGTACTAGGATTACTTTTCTGACATTCGAGTGACAATTGTTGCAGGCACGGTGTGCGCCAGATGCGTACAGCGTGGGCTGATGGGCCGGAGTACATAACGCAGTGCCCCATTCGGCCTGGAGGAAGTTACACGTACAGGTTCACCGTTAGCGGCCAAGAAGGCACTCTCTGGTGGCACGCGCACAGTTCCTGGCTCAGGGCCACTGTTTATGGAGCCTTAATTATACATCCTAAGGAAGGAACAGCTTATCCCTTTCCAAAGCCCGCTCA
Organism: Sequoia sempervirens; assembly: GCA_007258455.2. Classification (NCBI taxonomy): domain Eukaryota; kingdom Viridiplantae; phylum Streptophyta; class Pinopsida; order Cupressales; family Cupressaceae; genus Sequoia; species Sequoia sempervirens. Next base: position 13,732,400 of record VDFB02274714.1, read on the forward strand.
AGAGATTCCTGTCCTGCTAGGTATTTATCTGTTACACGAATTCTATTCTCCCTATACCCTTCTTGCCCAATCATTTTCGATATAAGTAGGTGTATGACTGGAATTTATGAACAGGGGAATGGTGGAACAGAAATCCCATCGATGTGGTCAATGAAGCAACGCGAACGGGGGCCAATCCTAACGTTTCAGACGCTTTCACTATCAATGGGCAGCCAGGAGATCTGTATCAGTGCTCAAGTGCAGGTGCTGTAATATTATTAAACCTAGTCTTACGATTAATTAGTTAATTGTTTCTAATGCACGGATGAAATGGTATTGATGAATGCAGATACATTTAAAGTTCCTGTCAAGACAGGGGAGACTAATCTTGTCCGGCTGATCAACGCTGCACTCAATACCGATCTGTTTGTCGCCATTGCAAACCACGAGATGACTGTTGTAGGCGTGGATGCTTCGTATACAAAACCCTACAAAACGAGCTTTCTGATGTTGGGTCCTGGGCAAACTACAGATTTACTGGTGACTTTCAATAAAGCAGCAGGCAGTTACTATATTGCTGCTCGAGCATATGCCAGCGCTCAGGGAGCCCCCTTTGATAACACCACCACCACTGCCATCTTCGAATATAGCAAAGGAAGCTCCCCTGCGATGCCTCAACTCCCCTTCTATAACGATACGCAATCCGCCACCAAGTTTTCTACAAGCCTGAGGAGCCTGGCCTCAAGCGACCACCCTGTTTTTGTTCCTCAGAAAGTGGATGAGAGTCTCATTTACACGGTGGGATTGGGATTGATCAACTGCCCAAGACAGTCATGTGGAGGTCCGAACGGAACAAGGTTTGCAGCAAGCATGAACAACCACTCATTCGTACTGCCATCATCTACCTCAATACTGCAAGCACACCATTTCGGCATCAAAGGAGTCTTCACCGATGGCTTCCCTGACACTCCTCCGATGCAGTTCAATTACACTGGACAAAATATAAGCAGGAGTCTCTGGTCTCCCCTCAAAACCACCACTGTCAAAGTGCTGAATTACAACAAGACGGTGCAGGTAATTCTTCAGGGGACAAATATCTTCACGGGCGAAAGCCACCCAATCCATCTCCATGGGTATGACTTTTACATAGTGGGGTCAGGATTCGGCAATTATAATGCAGCAACAGATCCATCGAAATTCAACCTGGTGGACCCGCCCATGCGCAATACTGTCAATGTTCCAGTCAATGGGTGGGCTGCTATTCGATTTGTGGCTGACAACCCAGGTAAATATTATTTTCGCTTTCAAATTGTTACTTTCATAACCATGCAGCATCTAAATTTGTCATCAAATTGTACGTGCAGGAACATGGTTAATGCACTGCCACTTGGATGTACACATAGGGTGGGGTTTGGCCATGGTTTTTGTCGTCGAAAATGGAGCGGATTACTTTTCAACTCTGGAGCAGCCTCCTCCAGATCTTCCCGTATGCTAAACTCAGTGACAGGAAATTCTTTGCCTTTTTAGAAAATTCATTCCCACAGACGAACCGACCAACTTTTAAGTCGATTACTTTCAATGTTCGACAGTTTCCTATTTCTATGTGTCTCCATACTAAGATATCTGTAGAACGGGATTTAGATTCCAAAACCAACTTACACTTCTTATTCAATAGGGTGATGAATTTTATTATTTTATGGTGGTAATAGTACAGCCAAAAATGAAAACAATGAATGTTATGTATTTTTCTTTCTAAGTTTGCAGACAATCGAAAAATTCTTGTTTCAAAACTTCTGTCAAAATATAGTTTACAATTTTGGAATAAAATCTACTAATGAGTGGGTGCGGATTTTACGGTTTTTATGGCTGTCCATTGTAAGTGACAAGTCAATTTTACAGGAATGGATGATATCAACTCATATACTAGTTTAAAATTAAAATTACAAGAAAAGATAACCAGCACTTGAAGTTCGCTATAAACTCATGATGGTCCATTAAACTATATTTTACAGTTACCGAGACGAATTATTAAGAAATAGAGAATTAAGGTGTGAAGGATCCAGGTGAGTGCTATCCTTCAAAATTCCCACTTTCTGTTCTTATTAAATGGCGAAAGTGATTCGTAAGAATGAAATTATGGTCGTACATGCCTTACTCATTCCGATGTAACTTTCATCTATTTTAGTGTTCGCTATTGATTGAACCAAGTATGATCCCATTATTAAGTATGAAAACTTGCTTGTTATGGTAGTCCATTTAAACTTATCTCTACAATTGTGGCTGCGACTTTCTTACGCTTACAGAAAATAAACTTGAAAGTCATGCTTCTATGATAAAAGTAAATTCGAAGGAAATCTAAGTTGAGGGCATTTATGATCTTGTTTTATGGTCGTGCAGACTAATTTTGTCAGCATGTAATGATTGACTGGAATATCTTAGAACTTTCATTTTTTGAAATGTGGACTTGCCTCTTATCTATCTATAACCAAGGTTTGGAGGTGTGACTCATCATGCAACTCGCCACATCAGCACATCTATTGAGAAGTGTCTAAAATTTGACTTTTTAAAGATTCACCAAAACTTAATCATGGGAACCCAATAGTTGAACAAACAAATATCATTTTCTGATTGTAGAATATCATAATTTTATTTAAAATAAAACTAATATGCAACCTAAATGGACCAATTACCTATTGGTAGTCATAAATCTTTGATATCTCTAGCATTTATATTCAACACATATGGATCAATAGTTGAACACAAAAAACTATTTGTTGTTATAAAAACAACATATAATTATTTAAAATACAACTTATATCAAACAAGATGGACCAATAGTTGAACAATAAAACTTTTTGAAAATCCTTCACATTTAATGGGAAAATACATGGTATTTATTGTACTCACCTTTAATATTTGTGATAGGACAAATTATAAATATGAAATACTCCAATGCTTGTACATTGCTACCCCAATAGTTGTACACATAAGAACAATATTTTTTCACTATGATAACAATAGTTGTTTACATGAGTGTCTTATTTTATTAAATGAGCATTTTATTTTATAAATGACACAATTATAATCGATAGTTATTATATTTTATTGGAAACAAAAAACTACTTATTTGACTTCTTCATGAATGTATTTATGGGTTTTATATAACATTCAAAGGTTCTCATGTGTTCAAGTATGGGTCCATTTTGATCAACATTTGGTTTTTTTTATTTACATGTGGACTATTTATTTACAATATATAGTATAAATATGTGGAAAGACTGAGTATTATAATCACAATTGACTGCACAACTATTCGTCCTTGTACATTGAAAAGAGTTTTAATTGAAATTTTGTGTATTATCTTTTCAAATATTAGAAATAATTTATAAATTTAATTTATGTGTATTAAATTATATAAATTATTATGTCAATTTTAAAAACTAAAATGAGACAAATGAAACTTTCAAAGAGTATAATGTGAAAATAAGTATAAAAGAATTAATTATCTAACCAAAAATTATAATAAGAAACCCTACATATATTCTTTGGGTGTGAGTGAAAGAAACATAGAAGAGAAACCTAAACTAAGCCAAGTTATGTAATTCATAATCAAAAGCAAACACTCAAGTCAAGACATAAAGAAGTTCAATAGCAAACAAAAGCATGCAATTATGCCAATGTTGAAACTCCTTGTTGTACTAATAGTAGTGTATTTTTCCAAGAGATAATATTGAGTGTTCATTGCTCAATGAGACATCATAACATTACATTCAAAATTTTCCTTCAAATGGGTAGAGAGGTTCCCAATTTATAGATTTTTGGAGAGGGAAATGAAGGGAAATGAAGGGACCAAAATGCTTGAGACCTCTGAAGGAAGGATGAAGGGGTTAGTTGAGATGGGGGGCTCCAAGACTTTAAGCGAATGAAGGGTGGAGATCAAGCTTGGGAAAGAGTGGGTGGTGGGGATGAAATGGAGTACCACAAGGAACTTTGGAAGGATCTTAAAAAGTGGAGACTTGAAGTGTTACTATACTCTAAGAACATAGGGTAAATTTAAATTTTGGATTTATTAGGAATGGAAGATTTGGCCCATCCCTCAAGTACCTCATACTATGTCATGCGTGTACAAGATGTGACATTTGGAATCTGATGGGGACTTGGTTAAGTAGTTGTGGGTTAATCATTGTTTAAACCCATGTACAAATGATTAGAAGGTTGGGTGATGAATGGGGGTTAGAGGAGTTGAGTAGAAATATGTAAAATGAAAAATTTAATTTAATCTGGGAGGAAAAGGGGATAAGGTCTACGTAGATAAATATAGGAAATTTATTTACCAAACATTAAACCTTAGGAATGATAGAAATAAATGATTTTAGGTGAAGAAAAGGGGCAACAAAATAGTGAAAATAAATTGGTTAAATAATTAAATGTTATTTAATTAAGATTTATAATGAAATTGAGATAATTGCTTGAATATGAATGGTCAATTATAGATGGTATAGTCAATTTTAGGTGTTTATATTTTATACCTCTTTGAAATGACATTAGAATAATATTTATCTAAATAGTATAAAACATCGCACACTTGGAAGAAAAGCGAAGACTAAGATGTCCTAGTTGATTACAAAGTAGAAGAAATAGAGAAATTATCATAAGAGTATGATGTCACCTTGAGAGGTCAAGTAGATGAAGAAGGGCATTAGTAGGCTCTCAAAAGATGAAAATGTGATAAAAATGGTGAGTGAAATCACAATACTATGTCTCACTTTTTGGTCAACATCGACATTTATATCAACATTTTTAACTACATCTTCATCTTTTGAGACCTATAGCAGATAAGCCATTAATAAGTTGAAGATGATGCGAACTAGTGATTTGTGACAATTTTTTCTTTATATTCTAAATATATTTTTATTTTATTTTTTTAAATAAATCATGAATCTTTCAACATCTCCTTTAATAACTGCAGTGTAGAAAAATGTACTCCTTTACATTTTCACACTTTGTTTGGATCCCCTCAATTTAAATGGACTTAATTAAGCCTTTAATTTCCCAAATTTTGCATTTACAAGCCTAATTAATTGCAATTTCTGAAGGGGAGAGTGTGATTTAATCAATGCATTTATCATTATTAACACCCCGAAATTTAAAAATCTTGATAACTTAGGTCAAGACCCATTCACCCATGGGAAAATGGGTCCCCTTTAAGTTGCAAATTCAAATTTTAAATATGTTTTTGGTGGTATTTTAATGATCCAAAATTCATATTCAAATTTTGACTTGTAATGTTTAATTTTTGAGAAATTAGAAAATTGTCTATAAAAGAAAGGTCTTTTTATCAATTCAACATCTAGATTTTCAAGAGAGATTTCACAAAAGCTAAGATTATTGTCAAAGGTGTTCGAGAGAATATTTCTCAAGAATTTTTTGTAGCATTCAAGATCTCAAGCATCATGTCAAAGTTATCAAGAAGCATGCATGTTTTTGGAGCTAACATTGTGATGTAGGTTTTAAAGATCAAGTCAAGCATTCAAGTCATATTTCAAGAATCAAGATCCACATCCATTGAAGCCATTTCATACAAGATCAACATCAACATTTCAAATTTTCAAAGGTTTATTCAAGGGTTTGGTGAGTTGTAACATTGTATTGTTCATTCATCATTCTTTTCATGTTTTATTTCAATTCAAGTTTTAATTACCCAAATGAGGTTTGACCAAGGAAAACCCCCATTCACCAAAATTTTTAAAAAAATCCCTCTTGTGTTTATGTTGTATATTTTAGGTGGAAGAAGGATTGAATATCTTTTGGAGAGAAAGATTGGAAAAGTTGTCAAAGTTGCAAAAAGTTGTCAAAGTTGTCATCAAGCCACCAAAACTTACATATAGATCTGATTTCCAAATTTTTCACACTACAACTCAAATCAAACAAAAGCTACATATTGACATCAAAGGCTCTTGAAATTTGGTTGAAAAACCTAAGCAAAGACCCATTCACCCATGGGTGAATGAGTCCCAGACAACCTCCTGAAACTTCCTTTTGGTGATTGGTACACATCACTTAGACCTTCTCAGATCTACAAAAAAAATTTTATTTCAGTTAGTATTGAGCTTTACATTGTTTTTTCAAGTTTGAATGGGCATAATCGAGTAGATTTTCTATTTTTAGCTTTTCTCCCAAAACTATTGTTTGAACTTTACCCCCCACCCAACACATGAACGAAATTGCTAGACCCTCTTGTGAACCTGACATTTTGAAAATTCTAATTTCTAATTTGGAGATCATTTAAACCCTAGATATAGGATTTGCATAAGTTTGCATTGCATTGCATTACTTTGCATCTCATTTAGGGTTGTCAAAATTGAATTAGTTTGCATTGCATATAGGGTTTTAAATTTACATTTTGTATTAATTAAAATCTAAAAAAAATAAAAAAATTGCAGAATCACATTGATTTTGCATAATATTTGCATATTAGAGTACTTTTCATCACTCACATTCAAAAACTTATTCAAATTTGCATTTTAAAAGGTGTCATTGTTCATCATTTTTCTTTCATTTCACTTGCATTTAGACATCAAATTCTAGAAAATTATGTCACATAAGTTACAATCTGAGACATAAAACAGATAACGCATACAATAACTCAAAAATTGCATTTTTCATTTTTTCAAACCCTACATAGAGACCCATTTACCCATGGGTGAATGAATCATTTAGGGCCTATCAAAACCATATTTTTTGAGCATCTTTTTGGTTTTATGTACTTCCTATATTTATTGTGAAACCACTATTTCAGTTTGGTAATTTTTAGGAATATTTTTTATGCATTAGGTCTAATCATCCATTTAGTTTGGGCATTTCAAATTGAAAAAATTGTTGCATTTAAATATATAGAGCAATTATCACATAATGTTTTTATTACAAAAGTCTCTTGTTATCATACATCTGTTCTATTTTTGAATTTTGTTGAATACTCTAAGAAGTTGTTACAAGCATATGAATATGAAGTCCTCTCCCCTATTTTCTTGTTTTTCATTGATCACTCTCCCCCTATGTGTGAAACTAACTTAGTGAAAGAGAATACAACCATGGAAAATCATGAAAATGAATTTTTTTCTTCTCCCAATATCTCTCATATTTGTGAAGAATATATTTTGGTGTTAGAGGATCCAATCAATGAGAGTTATGGGAATCCTATTTGTTTCTCTTCCCATACCTCTCCCACTTGGGAAAACATTGTTGGATACAAGGATAAGACCATTGACTTCCATTGACTTATCCCCTAATATCACTTTGCCTATTTCTCCTATTTTCGAAAATAATTTGATACAAGAGGATGCCATCATTGATAAGCAAGAAAATACAACCATTGATATCTCCCCTACTTGTGATGAAGTTATCTTAGTAGACCAAACCATTTAATGTCATGAAAATATTGTTTTCTCCTCTCCTAAAAACTCTCCTACTAGAGAAGATATCATGTTGCAAAAAAATGATAGTATTGGTACATGTCTAAATCAAACAATAGTAATGTGGCCCTTCCTTAGATGAAGATGATGAAGAGACTCCCCTTCACTAAGAGATCACAAAAAGAAGGATGTATTTTGAGGTTATGAACATTAGTTATCCCTTGAGTCCTCCTACAAGTACTCTAATTATCAGCCCTCCTAAGACATCTTCTAAGCCACTTCTTACTATCTACCCACCCTCATATCAACCCCAAGATCAAAAGAAACCCATTATTATCATAGGACCACCTAAGAAAAAACCATTATCCCCAAGAGATATCTTGAATTTTGCAAGGTAACTTGATAGTAATAGTATTTTGAAGCAACCAAATTACAATATCATTGCTCATATATATATAACACTAGAAACAATCATCAACCAAGAAAAACTCCAACATCCTTTCCATTACCTCAACCATACATCCCGCCTGCACCTAATATATTTCAACATAATGGTAAAGAGTATGATCTTTTTTAACAACTAAAGAATACTTGTACTAAGATATCCTTATGGGATCTTATTCAAGCATCACCTAATTATTATAGCATGCTTCAAAATGATTTACAACAAGTTGTTCTCCCTTCTAGTGTGCAACTAAATGATGTAGCATCCCTGATTCAAGTTATGAACTCAATCAACTTAGATATTACCTTCCATCGTGCAATGAGTTTCCTCCATTAGAATTGCAAAAAAAAAATGAGGTTTACATGATAGTGGCAATCATTAATAGGTGTGGGATAAAGCGAACCTTGATGACAATGGATCAGCCCTTAACATGTGTAGCATAAACCTTTTGAATGGACTTGGAGTAGACAAAATCCAAATACAACCACACTCTTTATCTATTTGTGCATTTCATAACGTAGGAAAACAACTACTTGGTGTGATCACATTACCTATACAAGTTGGAAAGGCTACATTGCAAACTCCTGCCCATGTTATGCCTCAAGATATTTCATACAATATTCTTTTAAGTAGATCATGGATTCATGAAATGCATGTAGTGCCTTCAAATCTTCATCGTTGAACCAAAGGAAATAGGGGGCAAAGGATGGGAATGATGAGATCCCACCTTCTTTCCTATTTCGTTATAGTTCATTCAAGGAAACCCTAGAGATCTCAATCTAATGGATTCAATTGAGGGAAGGGGTTGTTATAAGGTCTCCTTAGCTGTGATTAAAGATAAAATGGGGTTCACCACTAATAAAAGGCTTAGAAAGAAGGAAATGTAAATGATATGTAAGTCTAGCTATGTAATCTAGGAAATGAAACTCAAAATTAGAATAATAAACTGTGAATGACCAAAGGTGCATTTGGAAAATTGGAAATGTCTCTAACAAGGTCTTCAATCTCAAAATTATGAATTTTGATGCACACTTGGACTCATACTCCAGTTAAGGTGATTTAGTCTCAGTTTAGGAATTTGAGCTAAATCCTAGATCTATAGCTAGTAAAATAGGATCTATAGGAAATGTCTAAAAAACTAGTATACTATGACTCATACGCCCAAGGTGGCAATTTAGTCCTAGTATCAGGATTTTGCTAAAACTCTGATATCCTCTAGTGGTCTTTTGTAGCTTCTCTCCTCTCTAATCTTTGAGTCTGAAACTTTGAATTCTAACCTATAGGTGACTTTCCATGAAGATGACAACGTCTTGACAAATTTCTTCAATCTTGCAACTTAGCCTTCAAAGGATCTTCAAATCTAAAACACCTAGATCAGCAATTGCACATGTAGAGAATAGAAGAATGTTGTTTTTTTAGTGGATAGGGGTTTTCCTTGGTCAAACCCTATTTTTGTACTGAAACCTTGAAATGAAATCAAATAGAATGAAGGAATGATGAATGAATAAATATGTTATACTGCAACTCACCAAACCCTTGTAACAAAGGCTACAATCTTGTATGAAATGGCTAGCATGAATGTAGATCTTAACTCTTGATTGTATGTTATGGATCTATACTTGAATGCTTGCTTGAATCATGAAAACCTACATCACAAATGTTATCTCAAGAAAAATATGATGCATGATGACTTTGACATGATGCTTGAATCTTAAATGTAGCTACAAAATGCTTGATAATCAACTCTTCAATGCTCTTGAATGTTCTTGATCATAAATTTTCTATAATGCTTGAATAATTTGAAAGCTTAGATCACACTTGGTCATGAAAATTTCTAGGAGAAAATATGTGAAATAACCTTGCATTTATACTTGTTTATGCCAAATTTCCCAAAATTACAACACTACAAGCCAACATTAGGTCTAGGAGAATAAAATCCCATCAAGAATTTAATTCAAAATAGGTCCAATCTAAGCAAGACTCATATGCTATTTGGGGCGTATGAGTCCCAATAGGCTAACCTTGGGACACAAATTTCAAGAAATGTTAAGTTCTATGCCAAATTCAAGAGCAGGACCCAAAACATAGGTGGTATCCATATTCCCAAGGTGGCATATGAGTCCCAAATCACTAAATCTGGGACACATAACCCAAAATAATTAAATTATGATTGTTTATTAGATATGTGGTGAGATTATCCTTAGAAAGATGCATTAAATAAGGCCTGTGGATGCAAAATAGGACCAAATAAGGCATAAAGAATCCCTATTTTAGCATGGAGGGCCCAAACAAGTGTGAAAATGTAAAGGAATACATTTTTCTATAGTACAATCATATAATTCAAATTATATCTACAATAACAAAGTGTATACAATCAAGGTCAGCCCTAAACTAGAAAATTGTTTGCACATTGAGAAAGACAAGGAAAATCCTTTGAAAATATTGATACCAACTTCAATTTAGTAGAACCCATGCAAGAGGAACAAAAGGAGAACAATATTGAAAAAGTAACAAAGTTATTTGAGGATGATTGGGGTTCCTTAGATTTTACACCAACATTCATGGGAGAATGTAATATCATAACAAAAGAGTCTAAAAAGGAAAAAGAACTAGTGGTAATGTCAATACAAAATTTGAAAGAACCTTTGAAAGCAGCCACTTCAACCACTTTAGAAGAAGAAACAAATCACACAAAAAAATTTGATGAAGTTCATTATGAACAACCACAAAATCTAAAATAAATGTAAAAGCTTTATGGAAGAGGTTACAAACTTTGGAAACAACTTGGTTATAGTGCAAAAGGATGTGGTGCTAGAGAACAAGGTATTTGTGTCCCTATAGAGCCTAACACACAAGAAACCACTAGTGGTCTTGGTTATTGTCCCTCAAAATAAATAAAAGCATCAAAAAATCCTTCACTTAATACCAACACTATTACAAATGATTCTTTTAAGCCTACTTTAACCTTGGTTCATCTTGAAGTAATAAAAACAACTAGTGGTCTTAGTTATTGTCCCTCAAAAGAAATAAAAGAATCAAAGAAATTTTTTATTAATATCAATGTCATCATGCAAAAATCTCCTAGGAAATCTTTAACTACGTGTCTTAGTAATTATTGGGTTCACTATATTTTACACCTATAAGGGAGAGTACAAAATATCACAATCTAAGGAGTCTAGTATATGTATGACACCTTGTACTAAACAAGAGATATCTTTGTCATAAAAGATAATTGATCAAGAGAGTATCATGTTGAGGCTTCTCCAAGCCCACTTAATATCTCTCCCTCCAAGAACACGAAAGAAACTTTACAATAAAATTTCATTTTGTGCATATCATCAAGTCCATGGTCATTAGATACCAATGTATGTAAGGCTTTGAGTGATAAAATTTAACATCTTAAGGATTGTGGTTCTCTTCCTTGTGTTGATGCACCTATTTCCTCTAATTAATACTGATCTTCATCCTATCATGTATTTCATGACTATGTCGCATTGGTAGCTTTATGTGTCTTTTTCATTTCCATTCATGGTGGTAAAATTTTAGGTGCAACCATATCTCTCTTGGCAGCAACAAGATAGTTCTTGGTGGCTGTCATTGTCTCTATGATTGGGGGCAAGGATAACTTGTATTTCGAGGTGTACATTCTTTTCAAGGATCAACTCTTCCTCTTTTTCTACTTAAAATACCAACATAGCAAACTGTATGTTGACATTTTAAGTGGGGGGCATATTGTCCCCCATTCATTTTTTGCATGTTCCCTTCTTAGTGATTATATCATACATCTCCTAAAAAGTATGAAATTTTTATTTAGTGTGGTATTCTCAATTCATGTAATGTGTCTTCTTGGTGGTTCCATTGGGTTTGATATTCTTCAGGATTGTGACATTTCTTGGCATATGGAAATCCTCTTAGTGGTAATTCTACGGATTGCATTCCCTAAGTTGCAAATATTTTATCCTCAACTAGTCCTCTCTTAGATACATTAAGCACAATGTTTCCTAAGGTGAGACCTTTCATGAACTAAGAAAAACCCCTTTGAATATCTTATCTCATTACATGTACAACCTTTGTCAAGGCCACCAAACATAACACAACTTGTTAGCCTTGCGACCATTTTTGTGGTGCCTTATCAAAATTATTAGGAGGTATAAATTTGATATGGTTGATGTATGGGAGCCTATAAACTTGCAATGACTTTCCCATCAGCCACCTTTTTTGGAGCTCACCTAGTGGACAACGAATTTCACTAGCCCGTGTGAGTGTATGTTTGTTTGCATAGTGGATAGCAAGTTTCACTTGTAAACATTTTGGAAAAATAGCCAAGGCTTGATCCACATCGAGTTGGAAAAATAGACAAGGCTTGATCCACACCTTTTTCTTTTCTTTTTCTTTCTTTCTTTAAGTATTTGACATTGTATGTTTGTGTATCTTATATTTTTTCTATATATCATACAGCTTGTGTGTGTCCCTTTTTGCATATGTTGGTTTTCCATGGGATCTTGGATCTTGGGAGCTTGGCCACCTCCTTGATCCTTGTCATCCTATCCTATCAAAATTTGTGCTCTTGGACCCTTCTTGACACATATTTGTCAACTTTAGTTTGAGTTTGACGCAAGGTCATCCTCTCACTAAAGTGGGTGCTAAATGTAGCGTAGAAAAATGTACTCCTTTACATGTTCACACTTTGTTTTGGACCCCTCAATTTAAATGGACTTAATTAAACCTCTAATTTCCTAAATTTTTCATTTACAATCCTAATTAATTTCAATTTATGAAGGGGGGAGTGTGATTTAATTAATGTATTTATCAGTATTAACACCCCAAAATTCAAAAATACTGATAACTTAGGTCACCCATGGGTGAATGGGTTCCCTTTAAGTTGCAAATTCAAATTTTAAATATTTTTTTGGTAGTATTTTTAATGATACCAAATTCATATTTAAATGTCATATTTTAATGTTTAATTTTTGAGAAATTAGAAAATTATCTATAAAAGGAAGGTCCTTTTATCAATTCAACATCTAGATTTTCAAGAGATATTTCACAAGAGCTAAGATTATTGTCAAAGGTGCTCAAGAGAATATTTCTCAAGATTTTTTTGCAGCATTCATGATCTCAAGAATCATTTCAAAGTTATCAAGCATCATGCATGTTTTTGGAGCTAGCATTGTGATGTAGGTTTCAATGATCATGTCAAGCAATCAAATCATATTTTAAGAATCAAGATCCACATCCATTGAAGCCATTTCATGAAAGATAAACATTAGCATTTCATATTTTTAAAGTTTTATTCAAGGGTTTCATGAGTTGCAACATTGCATTATTCATTCATCATTCCTTTCATGTTTTATTTCAATTCAAGTTTCAATTACCCAAACAGGGTTTGATCAAGGAAAACCCGCATTCACCAAAAATAATAAATTCCCTCTTTTGTTTGTGCTGCAGATTTTAGGTGGAAGAAGGATTGAAGATCTTTTAGAGAGAAATATTGGAAAGTTTTCAAATTTGCAAAAAGTTGTCAAAGTTGACATCAAACCATGAAAACTCACCTATAGATCTGATTTCTGACTTTTCGACACCGCAACATGGATCAAAAAGAAGCTACAAATTGACATCAAAGGCTCCCAAAAGTTGGTTGAAAACCCTGAGCAAAGACCCATTCACCCATGGGTGAATGAGTCCTAAACAGCATCTCAAAACTACCTTTTGGTGATTGATACACATCACTCAAACCTTCTCAAATCTATAGAAAGTTTTATGTTTTTGTTAGTATTGAGCTTTAAATTGTTTTTCATGTTTGAATGGGCATAATTGAGTATTTTTTCTATTTTTAGTTTTTCTCCCAAAAGTGTTGTTTGAACATTACCCCCCACCCACACACACATAAAGGAAATTGCTAGATCTTCCATAGAATTGACTCACCTAAGGGTTGAAAGTTAATTCTACCTTGGAGGATCTCATTTCCTAAATGAAATGGAAGAAGGTAGGTTCATCACACCACACTTATCCCCTTTCTATCTATAGAAAATTTGTAATAAACCCCCATTATTCTATGTTTTGGTGAACCTACACTCTTTTTCTATGTTTCAATAACTAGTTTTAAATAGAAAACAACATTTTTAGAAAGTAATGTTTGTGTTGTCCAAAATAATTTTTTTCTATAAAGGACAAAATTCTAATTTTTGAAACATAAATTCTCAACATCAATATCTAGGACAAGGATATTTTTTCATAAATTTTTGTTATATATATTTTTTAATTAATTTATAAAGTCACTGTAACTATGATTTGGACATGAACATCTTAAAGAGGGGAGTTCGAGACATGAATGAGCTGGAACCTGAGACTGTTGATCTTTTAAAAACTCAAATTTAGCTGTTGATGGCTTTCTGTCTGGTTTTTTGGTTTTGTGGCCTTCACTGGCCTTTTTGTTGGTTGTGGGTGTTTACTGCTATTATTTTTACAGCCTTTCTAATTGTGATATCTCTTTTGACTCTTTCTTTATTCTGTAAACTTTATGGTTTCGGGTCCTTGTAAAACCCAATTTTTCCTCTTGAATCAAAAACTATAATTTGGATGTAGTGTGTTTCATCCAACATAACTTGTGTATATATCAAAATCTATTTTTTTTTGTGAAACAAGGACATCAATACCTAGGGCAAGGGTCTTTTTGATTTTTTTTACAATGGTTTACTATTTATCCTCCTCTATAGAACAAAGAGCTTAATATTCAGAGAAAACATATGTTCAGTAAAAATTGAAAATTAAATACATGATAAAATAAAAAAACATCAAAACTATACTTGTTGGAGAGATCATTTCAAGGGCTATGATCTTGCAAAATATCTTATCAAGATATGTTCATCTAAAGGTCTAGCCAGGGGTTTGAAATTGAATTTTTTTGAGGAAATTTTGATGTAGAAGCCAAACCTATCATACTTAACCCCTTCATTTGATGGTGTTACCTTCGCTCAAAGGGTCATTCGAGCAAAGGTCACCATGCAAAAATATCATTTTATAGCATAAAAACATTATTTTATGCCAAACACCTTCGAGCAAAGGCTAGCCTTCGAGTGAAGGTGTTTAGTTGCATACCTTCACTTGAAGGTCCTGTTGGTTATTTTTTAAGAACCAAACTGATCTTCAAAAATACCTATGGATTTTTCCATTTCTAATACTTAGTACTCTAAAGGGATTGGCCAACGAATGAGTAAAAGCTACAAGACTTCTACTTATACACTTTGGGCTCTGTTAAACCTATGAGTGTGATCCCACAATGTATGCTCAAGAAGTTATATGAATACTATTTCAATGCATTGTATAAAATAGATAATCCTCATACAATTACTCAACAACATAGTATATCAAACAAGTTGGCAGCTCATTTATTGATATCCTACACTTGGAGCATGAGAATAATGAACCTCAACACAAAATAACTACTATGGTACTCATTTGAAATTTTGTGAAATAAGAGTGATTAGCTTATGAGTCAACCCAGAAAGTGAATTATGAATACTTTTCACAAACTAGTGCCTTATCCCAAACACAGAGTCGATATCAACCTATGCAACCAGACAACAAATCAACAATAGCAACATACAATCTTAAGAAACACTGCATTACAGTGATCATCAATGCTTACAAATATCCTAGCATCTAATTCTTATGAGTTAACAATCTCATCCAAGCATTTACATTAACTCATTGAACTAATAAGCGGGAATGAAATTAAACATCCATTGAGAAACAATAGAGATGAACAAAAGAATCCTTGATTACTTTCATTCATAACTCATAAAACGAGTGCAAAGGAGAGACAATGGCCATGAAATTTGTATTACTCTATATTGTTATAAAAATTACATACATAACAACAGACTCATAACTTAAGACAAAACTTAAAACATGTGTGATATTCCTTTTACAATTCACAATGTTGGTTGAAAAAAAAGAAACCCCTACTTTCTAGCCATGAATTCCTTCTTATAGAAATGAAGGAGAAAAACAAGCCTTGCGCCAAAGAGTACACATGTCAATATCCTATTTGACTACTATAATAAAGATTCCTTTTTCAGTTACTCAACATTCCCAAGAGGTGGGAATCATGTGTGAAATAAAAGTAGTCTTCATTCGTTGTTGGAGATCCAATCCAATTTTCAAAAATTATCTTTGAAAACAGTTACATCAAAATTTGTGCCCATGCACACCAAGTGGAAAGAAAGAAAGAAAGGACAAAGGATAAGTCCACATCTGCAGCCCTATCACCAATTCAAATTTGAAGAAGATGCACTATATTTTCTATACTTTAGCAAAAGCCTAATATATACTAAATCCAGGCTATGCAGTGTATTTTCACCTATATGTTATTCATCGCATTTGTAGACCTTCAAATGAAAACTTTTAAATTATGATCTCACCATTTCTTATTAATCCACTACCCTCTCCAAGAATCTTCCTCTCTATTGCAAGAATTGTTCTTTAGTAGGCTTATTGAAATTCATGACCTCATCTCACTTTCTCTATAAGGCACATAGTTGGTGACAATTTGGTTAGCCTCCTTGTCAAATTCTAGCAAGACACTATCTGCATGAGCCAACATATCCATATTTCTCTTTAGTGTTCCCATATCATATTTTTGACAAATTGAAGCTATCTGATATGAAATAACTATTTGCTTCATCTTTCCATTCCTGTAGGGTTTTTATACTACCATCATGCCTTAGAATGGATGGAAGGAAGCCATGATGTGATTCATGAAAGGATTTCACCAACTCTCATATTTTGTTCTCCAAAGGTTCAATATTTCCCCTATACCCCTCAATCTTACCTACAAGAGTAACAGTGGGCTTTTAAACATTTTAGGCGGGTTGGCATCATGCCTAGCTCCAATTGACATCAATATCAATTCCCTCATCCTAGGGATCCATGCTTCCATAAGTGGAATATCTCTTTCTCTTTCATTGTCAAAATTATTTATAGCAGTCGATGTGGATGAATAACTATAAACAAAGATTTTGGCACCCAAGGGCTTTCTTGCACTTCTACGGTTTTTCACCTAAAAGGAGAAAGATGGGCCAAAATTTAATGTAAACACTCAATATTAGTGTAATATGGATGCAATATGCCTAGATGAGATGATCTAAATGCAAAGGACTAATAAAATAGATTGATTATGCATGCAAAACTAGGAAATGCAAAGTGTTTGAAAACACACTATGATATGCAAAAAAGAAGTAAAAACATGAACAAACAATAACAGGACTTAATGAAACTGAATGAGGTGCACCTGGAGGTTGAAAGTTATGTTGAGATTTTTTGGAATGCTACAGAGATTGGTGTTGAAGCCCACTGGGACTCATTCGCCACAAGTGGTGAGTTAGTCTCATTTATGGTGAAAACTATCGAAACAGGTTTCGGGATGTCTGGAATAGAAAACTTCATAAAACACTTTTTCCAACTTGGCAATGGGACTCATTCACCACACATGATGAATTAGTCCACCTGCAGATTTTTGAAAAGTCAAGCCTGGTCAACTATGTGGGTCCTGGTTTGCACTTTTTTGCCTAACAGGTTGTACTGAATCTGAATCTAGAAAATCAGATGGGAAAGTGTTCTCGAAGCTTCAAATAGGGTTATGTTGACTTTGAATGATCTTTGACAATTTGATGACACTTTTAAGACCTATCTCTTTGAAAAATCTACCTACAAGACCTACAAAACACACATGCAAAAAGGGAAAAAGTGTTAAGGATTAGAGTATAGGGGTTTTCCTTGGTCAAACCCTAGTTTGGTAATCAAACCCTTGATAATGAAATAAAATAAAGAGAGAATGATGAACAAATAACACACAATGTCATAACCTCACCAAACCCTTGATGTTGAACTCTGAAGATATGTTGCTCCAAGATGCTTGAATGCTTGATTGAATGCTTAAATGCTATGATGAATGAATGAATTATGTTGATGGTGGATGATTGAATGGATTGGATGTTAAAATGAATATAAAATCATATGTTTATACATAATTATG
Source organism: Sequoia sempervirens (assembly GCA_007258455.2). Classification (NCBI taxonomy): domain Eukaryota; kingdom Viridiplantae; phylum Streptophyta; class Pinopsida; order Cupressales; family Cupressaceae; genus Sequoia; species Sequoia sempervirens. The sequence continues at coordinate 13,750,272 of VDFB02274714.1, forward strand.
CCCTAGTTTCTGAAAAATACAAAATCACAGGTCAATCTTAGGTCTTAAGAAATAAAAACTTGTTAGTAATTTGAATTTATTTTAATTTGTGTCAAGAGGGACTCATTCGTCCCTAATGGTGAATGGGTCCCACTCAAGGCATGTGAATGGGTTTCCAAAATTAAATTGTCTTAAATGATGTCTATCGGGTTTATATTAAAAAATACACTTAATTAAGGCTTGTAAGTGCATAAAGGGGCCAAATAAAGCATAAGAAAGGTGTATTTGTTGATGACAAGTCTAGAAAAGTGTGAAATTTTGTTACAATACTTTACAATAATTCACAATAAGACTTGGTAAGTGATAAAAAGAGGGTGTGTAAGTGAATTATAATAAGAAGAGTCTATAAAAGTGTGAAAAGGTGTTAAAACACTTCACAACACCTTTACAAGACATCATAAAGTCTTAACGATTCATAAAGATTCAATACCTAATGTGAATGTGTGGGTCACACTGCAACATTAAAACAAGGTAAAATCAAGCCAAATAAGCACAAGGAGCAAAAAAAAAAGAAAAAGTATAAGGGTTACTTTTTTCATGTCCACAGTTAGCCCCCACTTTAGTGAGAGGATGAACGTGCTTCAAACTCACACTAAAGTAGCCAAAAATGCAATCAAGAGGGGTTCCATTGAGCTAATGCTTAGCAAGATGAGACAACAATGATCAAGAGGGATGATCAAGCCCCCAGGATCAAGATCCCATGGAAAACCAAACAAAAGCACAAAGGAACACACATGAAAAATGATGAAAAAGAATGAAAGAGAGAAGTTGAAAGAAAGGAAAGAAAGTTGGATCAAGCTTTGATCATTTGTCCAACTCGTTGTGGATCAGATCTAGGTTGTTTTTTCAGAAATAAAATGCATTCTCACTCTGGGGTGATGGAACTCATGGCTATTCGTTGAGTGAGAAATCCTAAAAAGTGAGAAACATAAACTCACGGTTGGTATGTACTCACAAACACACAGGTGGCTATGGGGAAAAGTCATGCCTCAAAATGGGCTTCCCGCTCAACCATATTAAATTTATACCTCCTTATAACTTTAATAAGGTGCCACAAAGGACAATGTCATTTCATGCTTCATGAGATAAGCAAAGGTTCGTATTCTTAGAACTCGTGAACAAATGGGATGGAACCACAGGCATGCAAGTTGTGTTATACAAGGTGTCCATGTAAATGAAAAATGTAACATGAAAAAGAATGTTCAAAGGATTCTTGCTTAGTTCATGTGAGTTCTTTAACTTAGGGAACATTGTGTCTAATGTCTCCAAGAGAGGACAAATCAAAAAATAGAAAATTCACAACTTAGGGGATGCAATGTGTCGCATCAGGCCACTAAGAGGAATGTAATATGATAAGAGAGATCACGCCCATGAAGGAAATCACACCCAATGACATCCACAATGTGACAAATGCATCATATGGAACAAGAAGGTTGCACTAAGAACTAAAAATAAAAATAAAAATGAATAATGCCAATGTATGCCCTCATTTTAAAGGAATTGCTCAATTACTTTAAAGTAGTGAATGAAAAATGCAAAAATAAATAAGACATGAGAGCCAACTTGGAAAGCCCCTATACCAAGTCATATGTTTCTAAGTAAGGCTGCATCATGCAAATAAAAAAGGAATAAAAGAAAAGTGGGTTGCCCCCAAAAAGGAATACACCTAACACATAAGGGATCTATGGATTTTGTGTTAGTATGTTCGTTGCTACAATGTTTTGATTAAAGAGCTCAGAACTATCATCATTCCCCAAATACACATAGAACTTTGAAGAATGACACAAAGAGAGTGAAATCAAAAGAGAAAGAAAGATCTATTTGGGTCAACATGGAAGAGACATAGGGTGTCTTGACACTTTGTGTCATCCCCAAAAGGAAAACACAAAACAAAAGCAAAAAATAAAATAACAAGACCTTTTGGGTCAACATGGAAGAGACATGGGACATCTTAATGATTTGCATCATCCCCAAAAGGAAAAAACAAAAGCAATACATGACATATAGAACAATGAAGGTACATATAGAAGAATGACATAAAGAGAGGAGAATATCAAACGTCACATCACAGGGAAAAACAATACACACATGCAATCAGACCAAAGAAAAGAAAAGAAAAATGTAAAAGGATAGCAAGGCGAATGCAAGTCAACCATCTAAAAATTCATCTACCTCCCAATCATGTTTGGAAGGTGGAAAACTAGCTAGAGGGACAAGAGCAAGGGCCGAACTAGGTGAAGTTCTAGTCTCATCACCCTATATAGGAGATATCTTGGTTAACCTCATAAACAAGGAAAATAATGTGTTTAATTCATTATGGATTTCTTCATCATTTTTTTTTGTTTCCTCATCATCATCCAGGTTAATCACAATAAGAGGATGAATTATTATATTTAAAGGAGAGTGTATCTCTTGTTGTGATTGTTGTATTGGATTATTTTGTGGTGGTTCAGGAGAAGGGTTGTGAAGGATTGCTTTTTTCAAGTGGGTATTATGATTTTATTTGTTTTCTTCTACATGTAACTGATGAGCAAGGAGACGATATCGATGCCTACGCTCCCTAGCACCTCAGTTTCTTTTTATTCTATTTTGAAGTTGTGTGGGTGTAAGAGTGATTTGATACACCATAGGCTCCTTTTCTGCCTGAAGGGGAGGAACAAAAGGAACCATAGGACGTGGGTCAATCACTTTCTCATTTGCTTTATAAACTTGTTTTATATGAGGGGGCATTACGGGGTTGGTGTCATTATCTCTTGGGAATATGGATGATGAAGGTCAAGTGTTTATTATTGATTGATCTTGATTTGTTGGTTCAAGTGCAAGTCAAGAATTGTCTCATCTAGGATGGGAGTGTCGGATGTTGATGGGGATATGTTGTGAAGAGATAATTTTGTTATGCATTTGGCTTTGAATTTTTGATAGGAAATGAAAAATAAGTCTTTGCGGGGTGTTATGGGTTCCATGGGCTCAAGCCAAAAGGCTTCTAAGGAGAAATTTCCTTTAGAAGAAAAAGTTTAAAGCCACTATGGTGAACAATGAATATGTCATTGTCAAGCGGAAACTTTAAACATTTGTGAATGATTGAAGGGACAACTTTCATTGAGCGAATCCATGGATTCCCTAGCCGCGGACAAAACTGATCTGACTGTGGAATGATAGAGAATGTTACATCCAATGTTTTAGGTCCTATCTATAATGGAAGGATGATTGATCCTATCATAGGGAAAGAAAAAAAATTATGTGTTTTGATCCATGCTCTTAGTTTTTCATAATCATCTTGATAAATATCATGTAATACCAAAAATTCCTCAGTGATCACATTCTCTCCATAGGTGGGATCTATGAGTATCCCATTAGTGGGCTTATCATAAATACGGTCGGATATGTAATGAGGACCATAGGGAAGATTCAAAAGGATTTCTTTATAAGGGAAAGTAATATCAAGAGATTTCTTAGGTTGGCCCTTACTAGGGATAACGTCTATCGTACCTACCATTTCATTCATAGGATTAATAGTAGTGGTATGTCAAATAGGATCAAGATGTTCCATAGTTGTATGAACATTCATCACATCATTGTTTTGAGTTTCACTAGATTTGACAAAGGACACATTATGTTTGGGCATTAGATTAGTAAAAATTTACAAATTTTGATTTGGTGGGGTAACAGACTTATTTCCTTAAACATTAACATTTTAAACGGATAGATGGCCAGAATCAATGAGGTCTTGCACTAGGTGTTTAAGACACTTACGATGTTTTGTGTCATGTCCATTTTGTCTATGATAATGGCAATAAGCATTAGGTTGAAAGGTTGGAGGAAAAGGCTTAGTAGGATCCAGTGATTTAATAGTAGGTAAAGTAATCATCTGTTGTTGCAACACTTGGGACATTGTGTTATGAAGAGTGTCTAGTAAAGATGAAAAATTTCTTTTTGGATCTCCATAACTATAAGGTATTGTGGCTTTAAAATTTGTTACTTGGTTGTTGACAGGCTAAGTTAGTTGTTGAGGAGGGGGGTTTAATTGTAAGAATCCTTTGTTTGGTTTTCTAAAGGGTTGTGAATTATTTGGGTTGACATGTTTAGATTTCTCAGCTCAGCTAGTAGTGGACTTGGCATGATGACTACTAAATGAATTGTGATAGTCACAAAGGAATATACATAGATGCATGAAAGAGGGAAATTTCATCATGGTCAATTTATCTTGAATTTGACTTTGTAAATTTTCAATGAACATCTTTTGGAGATGTGGGTTAGGAACCTTGACATCGTTTTGAGCATAAAGTGATTGATAGTGTGAGATGAAATCAGTTACTTTTTCATCCACATTTTGTTTGCATCTCATTAAATCAGTCAATGTCTTTTTGGGAGTCATGTGTACTTGAAAATAATTTATAAATGCATTAACTAGTTCATTAAATGAACGAATTGAATTGTTTGGTAAGGATGAAAACCACTCCAAGGCAGTGTCCTTTAAATTCCTAGGAAATAGTTTAACTATCAATTTATCATCAAGGAAAAAATCACTACATAAGGTGGTATAAGCATTAACATAATTAGTAGGATCACCCTTCCCTTCATACTTCTCAAATATAGGTATCTCAATTCCTTGTGGCATTGGTGTTCTTAATATGTCCAAAGATAATGGGCTGCTACAGACATAATAGGTGGTTGGGGCATTTTGACTTTAGCTTTTGGTGGATATTTGTTGTTGCATAGAGGAAACAGTGTGGAAGAGTTGTGTGATGAGAGTGTACCATAGAAAAATTTCAATCATTGACATTTTCATGGTCACTTAGGTCTTTCTCTCATGATGCTTGGTCTATTTTGCTTTGATTTAATGTTGCAATGTAACTTAAACATTCACATTACATCCTAAACATTGAAATTATGATATCTTGTGAAGGTGTTGTGAAGCGTTGTAATACATTTCTACACTTTTTCTAGACTCTTCTCATTATAATTCACCTAAAAATTACCCTTTTATCACTTATCAAGTCCTATTATAAAGTGTTGTAAAGTTTTGTAACAATTTTTCATGCTTTTCTAGGCTTGTTATCAGTATTTACACCTTTCTTATGCTTTATGTGACCCCTTTATGCAATCATAAGCCTTAATTAAGTGTATTTTTTAATGTAAACTTGACAAACAACATTAAATGCAGCTTAATTCCTGACACCCACTTACAAGCCTAGAGTGGGGCCCATTCGCCATGGGTGGTGAATGAGTCCCTCTTGGCTCCAAATTCAAAATAATTCAAATTTTCTTTCAATTTTTTATTCAAAAAGACCTTATGTCGGCCTGTGATAATGTATTATTGGGTAATTAGGGAATAAGTGTGTATAAATAAGTGTTTTTACATCCATTTTAACCCCCATTCATCATATTCACTTAATCATCTCATACACTCAATCATTCAAGAATTTTGCATCATCCAATCACGCAATCATCAAGCATCTTGGAGCATCCATTGACATATCTTCAAACTTCTTCAACAAGGATTTGGTGAGTTTAGGACACTTGCATGTTTTTTATTCATCATTCCTTTCTTCTTTACAGTTCATTTCTTTATCAAGGGTTTGATTACCAAAGTGGGATTTCACTAAGGAAAATCCCTATAGTCTAACCCTTAACAATTTTTCCCCTTTTCCATGTGTGTTTGCAGACTTTTTTTGCAGATTTATCAAGTAAATAGGTGTTGGAAAGTGGTCAATAAGTCATCAAAGTGTTTCAAGTCAACTAAACCCTAACTCAAGCTTAGAGATAACCTATAGCCCATTTTCTGTAAATTTGACTTCATCAACTTGACAAGAAGACAAGTGTAGATTTAGACCTATAGGTTTGACTTTTGAATTTGTAGAATTTTGGAGGAGAACTGATTTGCCATCAGTGGTGAATGAGTCCCACCCATAGGCTAAAAAACTTCATTTTTTCATAATATCTAGTTCTCGACAGTTGGAAAGTAGTTTTAGGTCTTTTTACCAGTAGGAGGACTAATTCACCATCAGTGGCGAATGAGTCTCACTGGTCATCAACAATGAATTTTTCCAGATTCCAGAACCTTCCAGATTCAGAATTCAACTTCCAAGTGCACTCTATTAAACCTCTTTCAATTCTATTTGCATTAGTTCATGTTTTTAATTCATTTTGCATACCTCAATGTGTTTTCAAACACTTCATATTTCTTAGGTTTTGCATAAATAATCAATCAAAATTATCAATTAGCTACATTTATATCATTGTATTTAGTAATTATTACATCATACATACCTTAATTTGAGTGAACCACCTCAATTTTAGAGTTCTATCTCTCTCCTTTTAGGTGAAAAAGCTTAAGAGTGCAAGAGAAGTACATAGATCACCCTTAAAATTGATGGTTCATTTTGGTGAACATGCATTTTGAACACATTATCTTTCTGATTTCAATTGCATCAACATTCAATTAGGTTTTGTTTTGTTTTTGCATCCTAGGATTTTTAAAATTGCATTAGTGAAAGAATCATATAGATTTCATTTTTGCATATCAAATCATTAAAAAAATAAACATCTTCATTTGCATCCTCATTCTACATCTGAAACACATAAAAATCACTTTAAATTTTCTAAAAAAACTCAAAAAACTCCCTTACCTAGACTCATTCACCACCCTAGGTGAATTAGTCCACCTGCACATTTTAAACTGCATTTTCAGGCATTTTCTAGGTATTTTCTGCATTACACTTTCCTGTTATTACTTTATGCAATACTTTGCAGATTTTTTTTTTTCTTATATTTCTTGCATATTAGTTTACTTTTATTCATTGTCATCATGGCTTTTTTCTTTAACAAGTTTTGGAGTTCATTGAAATCCTTAGTAGACATGTCCAATTTTGCCTTTCGGTGTGACCCTAATGACCTTGAGCTTCATCATTCTCCTTCAACTCCAAATGAATGTCCTCCTCATGTTGTTGACAATATTGGAGAAGATGATAATAGCATGAACAAGTTCTTAAATTCATGCCTTGACAACCTTGAAGCCAATGCAGCCTTTTACCTATCCATGAAGTCACAAGATCTTCCTATTGTTGTACCTCCTAATAGCTTTGGATACCTACATCCTGAAATCAATGAAGGTCGTAAGTTCCCCTCAATAGGTGGACTATATTCCTCTAAAAAACCATTTTATGATAACAAAGTTAGAAACACACCAATCAGCCTTGAAGAAACATATGGCAAAGGATTTAATATCTTAAGCAAACAAGGTTGTGACCAACTTCTAAAACAAATGAGCATAACATTCACCAACTTCTAGAACAAAAACCAACAGAAGAAAGCACAATAGGATTAGGATATCAAGATCCTCCTCATGACTACAAGTCTCCTTTTGAATATTGGAGACTTCGTGATGATCATATAGTGCTCTTTGATTTCCCTCCTGATTTGAACATTCTCCTTCCACCTGAACAACCATTACCTAATTCTAATGATAAGGATGCTAAGATCCCCATGGGTCCTCTTCCTCCTTCCATCCATGAAAAAGGAGAATCTAGTAAATGAAAATGACCTTAAAATTTGAAAAAACTCAAGTTTCCTCTCCATCCACCACCTGAATGTGAAAGGAAGCCCCAAATGTTGTTAAATAGAGGTCTCATTTTATTACCACCTATGAATAGGTTGTTCATCCATCCTAAAGACTCTAACCTACCATTTTGTAAATACCATCATGTTCTTGGCCACCGAACTGATGAATATCGGACATTGAAGGACATACTGAACAAGTATCACTTCACTGATATCGGTCGCTATCCTATCATCCCTTAAAGAAAAATCCCTTCATCATGCCATAGTTGTAGAATTTTATATTCTCACTATTGCATGATATTTCTCATTGAACCCACCTTGGCTCCTTCTTGTATTACATTCAGTGGGGGCGAGAAGTTCTTAGCCTTGTCCTAGTCATGCATTTTTCCTTATCTCTTAACTGCGTTATTCCTCTTCTGCTTATATTACTTGAGAAATTGTGAAGTCAATAACTTAATTAATGGTTGACTTACATATTGCATTTTTCTTTTTCTTTTTCTTTTTCATTTCTTTGGTGTGCAAGCTTTTATGTGTGTATCGTGTTCCCCCATAATGTGTGTTTGATGTTTTTTTCTCTTTGTACACTTCCTCTATTCATACCTCTATTCTTCTATATGTCGTACATTTTTACTTTTTCTTTTTCGCTTTTGTTTTGTTTTTTCCTTTTGGGGATGACGCAAAGCATTGAGATTCCCTATGTCTCTTCCATGATGACCCAATTGGTCCCTTTTCCTTTTTACTTTGTCTTTTCTTGTTTTTTCCTTTTGGGGATGATGCAAGGCATTGAAACCGAAATGTCTCCTTCATGTTGACCCAAAAGCTTTTCCTTTTCTTTTTCCTTTTCATTTTATTTTTGCTTGTGTTTCTCCTTTTGGGGATGATGCAAAGCATTAAGACTGCAATGTCTCTTCCATGTTGACCCAAAATGGACTTTTTTTTTCTCTCTCTTTGCATCTTTCTTCTAGTTCTATGTGTTTTGGGGAATAATGATAGTTACAAGCTCTTTAATCAAAACATTGCAGCACCAAACATACTGACCCCAAATCCATATATCCCTTATGTGTTTGGTGTGTTCCTTTCTAGGGGGAAACCCCCCTTTTCATTTTGTTTTCTTTTTCATTTGCATGAAGCAAACTTACTTGGAAACATATGACTTGGCATAGGGGCTTTCAAGGTTGGCTCTCATGTCTCGTTTCATTTTGCATTTTTTTTCCCTTTGCTACTTTAAATTACTTGCTCACAGAACGGTGTGTAGCAATTCCTTTAAGGTGGTGGAATACATTAGCATTATCATTTTGTATTTTTTTGGTTCTTAGTGCAGCCTTGTTACTTTATATGATGTGTTTGTCACTTTGTGGATGACGTTGGGTGTAATGTCCTTCATAAGTGTGATCTATCTTAGAATATTACATTCCTCTTGTGACACACTACATCCCCTAATTTTTGAATATTCTATTCTTTGATTGGTCCTCTCTTGGATACATTAGACATAATGTTCCCTAAGTGATAGACGTCGCATGAACTAAAAAAAGACTCCTTTGAACTTTCTTTTGCATTTTACATTTTTACATTTTCATGGCCACCTTGCATAACGTAGCTTGCATTCCTATGGTACCTTTGCATTTGTTCATGAGTTCTAAGCATACAAAGCTTTACTTATCTCATGAAGCACAAACTAACATTTTCCTTTGTGGCACCTTGTTAAAGTTATCAGGAGGTATAACTTTGATATGGTTGAGCAAGAAGCCCATTCCGTGGCATGACTTTCCCCATAGCCACCTATGTGTTTGTGAGTACATACCAGCTAAGTGTATGTTTCTCACCTTTTGCCCAGGCCTTCTCACCCGGTGGACTGCCATGAGTTTTGTCACCCCAGAGTGAGAATACATTTTTTTTTTGGACAAACGGCCTAGATCTGATTCACAACTAGCTAAAAAAATGATCAAAGCTTGATCTGACTTTTCCTTTTCCTCTTCCTTCTCTCTTTCTTTTTCACTCACATGTGTTCCTTTGTTCTTATGTTTAGTTTTCCATGGTATCTCCATCTTGGGGGCTTGATCATCACTCTTGATCATTGTCATTCCATCTTCCTAGAATAAGTGCATTTGGATCCTTCTCAATGTGCATGGCTACTTTAGTGTGAGTTTGAAGCAAGTTCATCCTCTCACTAAAGTGAGGGCTAAATAAACCATAGAAAAATGGATCATTGACATTTTCATGGTCATTTAGGTCTTTCTCTCATGATGCTTGGTCTATTTTTCTTTCATTTAATTATGTTGTAATGTAACTTAAACATTCACATTAGATCCTAAACATTCAAATTATAATGCCTTGTGAAGGTGTTGTGAAGTGTTGTAATACATTTCTATACTTTTGTAGACTCTTCTCATTATAATTCACCTAAAAATCACCTTTTTATCACTTATCAAGTCCTATTCTAAAGTGTTGTAAAGTCTTGTAACAAGATTTTACACTTTTCTAGGCTTGTTATCACTATAATTTACACCTTTCTTATGCTTTATTTGACCCCTTTATGCACTCATAAGCCTTAATTAAGTTTATTTTTGAATGTAAACCTAACAAACAACATTAAATGCAACTTAATTCCTGACACCCACTTACAAGCCTAGAGTGGGACCCATTCGCCATGGGTGGCGAATGAGTCCCTCTTGGCTCCAAATTCAAAATAATTCAAATTTTCTTTTGATATTTTATTCAAAAATACCTTATGTCGACCTGTGATGATGTATTATTGGGTACCTAATTAGGGTATAAGTGTATAAATAAGTTTTTTTACATCCATTTTAACCCCCATTCATCATATTCACTTAATCATCTCATACACTCAAGCATTCAAGCATTTTGCATCATCCAATCAAGCAATCATCAAGCATCTTAGAGCATCCATTGACATATCTTCAAACTTATTCAACAAGGATTTGGTGAGTTTAGGACACTTGCATGTTTTTTATTCATCATTCCTTTCTTCTTTACATTTCATTTCTTTATCAAGAGTTTGATTACCAAAGTGGGATTTGACCAAGGAAAATCCCTATACTCTAAACCTTAACCATTTTTCCCCTTCTACATGTGTGCTTGTAGACTTTGTTTATAGAATTATCAAGTAAATAGGTGTTGGAAAGTGTTCAATAATTCATCAAAGTGTTTCAAGTCAACTAAACCCTAATTCAAGCTTAGAGACAACCTACAACCCATTTTCTATAGATTTGACTCTGTCAACCCAACAAGAAGACAAGTGCAGATCTAGACCTACAGGTTTGACTTTTCAATTTGCAGAATTTTGGAGGAGGATTGATTCAACATCAGTGGTGAATGAGTCCCACCTATAGGTTGAAAATTTTTATTTTGTCATAATACAGTTCCCAACTGTTGGAAAGTAGTTTCAAGTCTTTTTACCAGTAGGAGGATTGATTCACCATCAGTGGTGAATGAGTCCCACTGGTCATTAATGGTGAATTTTTCTAGATTCTAGAACCTTCCAGATTCAGCATTCAACTTCTAGGTGCACTCTATTAAACCTCTTTCAATTTTTTTTGCATTAGTTCATGTTTTTAGTTCATTTTTGCATACCTCACTGTGTTTTCAAAAACTTCATATTTCTTAGGTTTTGTATAAATAATCAATCAAATTTATCAATTAGATGTATTTATATGATTGCATTTAGTCATAATTACATCATACATACCTTAATTTGAGTGAACTTCCTCAATTTTAGGGTTCTATCTCTCTCCTTTTAGGTGAAAAACCCTAAGAGTGCAAGAGAAGTGCATAGATCACCCTTAAAATTAATGGTTCAGAAAGGATTAGGATAGGTGGTAGGAGGTGGAAGAGAGAATGGTGATGGAGTGTATGTAGTAGTAGGACAAGTGAAGGGAACTATGATAGGTGGGAAGGTGGTGGAGGATGAAACATTTGATGCCACAAAGGAACTAGGAGTGCTTGTAGGAATACCGAAGGAAGGAGTGACATTACTAATAGATTACATGAATGTTGCAACTTGAGGAGTGGTGTAGGTAGGTATGGATGCTACGGTTGAAGGGGGAGGAATGTGAGGTCCTCCCTGGCTAACCACAGTGTTTGCTAGTTGAGATGTACTATGGGTGGAAAGAGCATGTTTGTGGTATATCTCAGCAATTTTTTTCATAACATTTAGGCCTTCGTCACTCTCAATAAGGTTATGGATGTTTTCTATAGCAGGAATCACAGTGGTTGAAATTTTTTCAAGACACAAGTTATGTTGAAGATGTGTTAAGTCCTCATGAATGTTAATGAATTTTTCTTGTGGAATGTGATTTTTTTGTGTGTTAACTTGCATGTTATTGGAAGGAAAAGCATTGCTAAAGGTAGGGTCCATACCTAATGCACTATTATCAATACCAAGAGTAGTAGATTGCGACAACCCAAGGCCCACAATGAGTGTGTTATCATGGGATAGCATGAGTCATGAACTTCTTCTCACTTAAGTATTATCAATAGGGCACCAATTACTCATACAAAGGCTACTATAAGTGGGGTGAAATGTAAATTAGGAGCGATAAAATGTTAATAACAAAAATTTTGGAAACTGTAACAGAGATACAATAACAAAAAACAGAAATGCAAAAAAATGTTCTTAAAGTAACAGAAATTACAGTGCAAAATGTGCAACTGGACTAATTCACCCAAGGTGGCGAATGAGCCCAAGGATGAATTTTTTTGAAATTCTTCAAAAAATTTAAGATGATTTGTATGCTTTTTAGATTGTTTGATGCAAAAATATGATGTAGATGCAGACTTTTAGTGTTTTGAAATGATTGGAATGAAAAAATGAAAGCTATATGATCTTTTCACTAATGCAATTTTGAAAACCCTAGGATGCAAAACAATGCAAAACCTAATGCAATGTTGATGCAAGCTAGCCCTAGGATGTAAATGCACTTGAAATCAGAAGTGAAAATCTTCTAAAGTTGGGTTCACCAAAATGTAAACAAATATTTTGGCACCCAAGGGCTTTCTTGCACTTCTAGGGTTTTTCACCTAAAAAGAGAAAGGTGGGCCAAAATGCAATGTAAAAACTCAATATTAATGTAATATGGATGAAATATGCCTAGATGAGATGATCTACATGCAAAGGACTAATAAAATAGATTCATTATGCATGCAAAACTAGGAAATGCAAAAAGGAACTAAAAAAAAAAGAGCAAACAATAATAGAACTTAATGAAACTAAATAAGGTGCACCTGGAGGTTGAAAGCTAATGTTGAGATGTTTTGGAATGTTGCATAGATCGGTGTTGAAGCCCACTGGGACTCATTTTCCACATATGGTGAATTAGTCCCATTTCTGGTGAAAACTATCGAAACAGGTTTTGAGTTGTCTGGAATAGAAAACTTCATAACACTTTTCCAGTCTGGTAGTAGGATTCATTTGCCATAGATGGTGAATTATTCCACCTAAAATTTTCTAAAAATTCAAGGGTCAACTTTGTGGGTCCTGATCTGCACTTTTCTGCCTGACAAGTTGTCGGATCTAAATCTAGAAAATCTGAAGGGAAAGTGTTGTCCAAGCTTCAAGTAGGGTTATGTTGACTTTGAATGATCTTTGACAATTTGATGATAGTTTTAAGACCTATCTCTTTGACAAATCTTCCTACAAGACCTGCAAAACACACATGCAAAGAGTGAAAAAGTGTTAAGGGTTAGATTATAGGGGTTTGCCTTAGTCAAACCCTAGTTTGGTAATCAAACCCTTGATAATGAAATAAAATAAAGAGAGAATGATGAACAAATCACATGCAATGTCATAAACTCACGAAACCCTTGATGTTGAAGTCTGAAGATATGTTGCTCCAAGATGCTTGAATGCTTGATTGAATACTAGAATGCATAAATGTTATGATGAATGAATGAATTATGTTGATGGTGGATGATTGAATGGAATGGGGATTAAAATGAATAGAAAATAATATATTTATACATAATTATGCCCTAATTTCCTAAAAATGCATCATAGGCCGACCTTAGGTCTTAAGAACTAAAAACCCACCAATAATTTGAATTTATTTTGATTTTTGTGCCAAGAGGGACGCATTCACCACTAATGGTGAATGGGTCCCACTCAAGGCATGTGAATGGGTTTCCAAAATTAAGTTGTCTTAAATGATTTTTGTCGGATTTATATTAAAAAATGCACTTAATTAAGGCCTGTAAGTGCATAAAGGGGCTAAATAAAGCATAAGAAAGGTGTATTTATTGATGAAAAATATAGAAAAGTGTGAAATTTTGTTACAAGATTTTACAACACTTTAAAATAAGACTTGGTAAGTGATCTAAAAATAGGTTATGTAAGTGAGTTGTAATAAGAAAAGTCTAGAAAAGTGTGAAAATGTGTTAAAACACTTCACAACACCTTTAAAAGACATCATAAAGTCTTAATGATTCATAAAGATTCAAGACCTAATGTGAATGTATGGGTCACTTTGCAACATTAAATCAAGGTAAAATCAAGCCAAATAAGCATAAGGAGGGACAAAACAAGAAAAAGTAGAAGGGTTACTTTTTTTGTGTCCACAGTTAGCCCCCACTTTAGTGAGAGGATGAACTTGCTTCAAACTCACACTAAAGTAGCCAAACATGCAATCAAGAGGGGTTCCATTAAGCTAATGCTTAGCAAGATAAGACAACAACAATCAAGAGGGATGATCAAGCCCCCATGATCAAGATCCCATGGAAAACCAAACATAAGCACAAAGGAACACACATGAAAATTATGAAAAAGAATGAAAGAGAGAAGTAGAAAGAAAGGAAAGAAAGTTAGATCAAGCTTTGATCGTTTGTCCAGCCCGTTGTGTCCATCAGATCTAGGTTGTTTTTCTAGAAAGAAAATGCATACTCACTTTGGGCCAATGAAACTCATGGTTGTTTGTCGGGTGAGAAAGCCCAAAAGGTGAGAAACATACACTCACAACTGGCATGTACTTACAAACACACAAGTGGCTATGCAAAAAATTCATGCCTCATAATGGGCTTCCTACTCAATCATACTAAAGTTATACCTCTTGATATATTTAATAAGGTGCCACAAAGGACAATGTCATTTCATGCTTCATGAGACAAGCAAAGCTTTGTATTCTTAGAACTCATGAACAAATGCAATGGCACCACAGCATGCAAGTTGTGTTATGCAAGGTGGCCATGTAAATGCAAAATGTAACATGAAAAATAATTTTCAAAGGAGTCTTACTTAGTTCATGTGAGGTCTTTAACTTATGGAAGATTGTGTCTAATGTCTCCAAGAGTGTACCAATCAAAGAATAGAAAATTCACAACTTAGGGAATGCAATGTGTCGCATCAGGCCACTAAGAGGAATGTAATATGCTAAGAGAGATCACGCTCATGAAGGAAATCACACCCAATTTCATCCACAAAGTGACAAATGCATTGTATGGAACAAGAAGGTTGCACTAAGAATTAAAATGAAAAATGCAAATGAATAATGTCAATGTATTCCCCCACTTTAAAGGAATTGCTACACATTGTACACTATGAGCAATTAATTTAAAGTAGCGAATGAAAAATGCAAAAAGAAATAAGGCATGAGAGCCAACTTCGAAAGCCCCTATGCCAAGTCATACGTTTCCAAGTAAGGTTGTGTCATGCAAATGAAAAAGGAACAAAATAAAGATGGGTTGTCCCCAAAAAGAAATACACCAAACACATAAGGGATCTACGAATTTGGGGTCAATATGTTCTTTGCTACAATGTTTTGATTAAAGATCTTGAAACTGTCATCATTCCCCAAATACACATAGAACTTGGAAGAATGACACAAAGAGAGTGAAATAAAAAGAGAAGGAAAGATCTATTTGGGTCAACATGGAAGAGACATAGGGTGTCTAGATGCTTTGCATCATCCTCAAAAGGAAAACACAAACAAATGAAAAATATTTTAGGTCAACATGAGAGAGACATTTCATCCTCAATGCCTTGTGTCATCCCCAAAAGGAAAACACAAAACAAAATTGAAAAATAAAATAACAAGACCTTTTGGGTCAACATGGAAGAGACATAGGGCATCTCAATGCTTTGCATCATCCCCAAAAGGAAAACACAAAAGAAATGTGTGTCATATAGAAGAATGAAGGTACATATAGAAGAATGTCACAAAGAGAGGATAACATCAAACTTCGCATCATGGGGGAACACGGTACGCACATGCAATCACACCAAAGAAAAGAAAAGAAAAATGTAAAAGGCTAGCAAGGTGAATGCAATTCAACTATCTAACAAGTCATTCACCTCCCAATCATGTTCAAAAGGTGGAAAAATGGCTAGAGGGACAAGAGCAAGGGCCGAACTAGGTGAAGTGCTAGGCTTATCACTTTGTATAGGACATATCTCGATTAAGCTCATAGACAAGGAAAACAATGTGTTTAATTAATTATTTATTTCTTCATCAATTTTTCTTGTTTCCTCATTGTCATCTAGGTTAATCACAATAGGAGGATGAATGATTATATCTAAAGGAGAGTGTATCTCTTGCTATGATTGTTGTACTGGATTATTTTGTGGTGGATCAAGAGGAGGGTTGTTCACTCTGTTATATACTCTTCTACTCAAATGCTCCAATACTATAGTGGAAATCTCCATGTTGCTATTAAAAACCTCCCTAACATAATTATCACATTTCTCTTTATATTCAGTTATCTGCTTGAGCAACTCTTTCCTGCTAATATCTTCCTCAGCCTGTGGTATTTTTTATGTACTAGGATCCATTATTTAAATAGGCACACTTCCCATTTTTATGGCACAATTTCCCATGAGGAACTCAAATGTCACATGTTCAGGTGGATCATCCATTGCATCAACCATGGTTCGGTATGTCCCCTCTGTGGGTGTAGTAGATATTGGGGAAAGGGAAGTTTCTTCTTCAATACTACCCTCACTCTAACTATTGTAATCACCAATATCTTCTCTAGGTTGTTGGCTTGTAGAGTGGAGGAACCTTCCTAATATGTCTCTCTACCTTTGCATACAATAGATAAATTTTGTATATCAACAGGTCCTACACAATGTTAGTAGAATGTTCTAGTTTTTTATAAGATTAAACCTGAAACATAGGAGAAATGAGGCTACAATGTAACCCTCCTTTTCATAATTTCCATTCAAGAAATGAGATCCAAACCTTGAAGTGACTATCAACCCAAAAGGTGAGCCAAGACAAGATTTAGGGATCTTACAATTTATCCTTTATGCAAGGATGGGGGTGGTGAATCAAATCAGACTTTGGGGAGAAAAATTCAAACTAAAAAAATCACTCTAAACACAAATCTACAAGATGTAATGAAGAAATCTATCATAAAATAGAAGGAAAACATGGAATTTTTTGAAAAACTAAGAATAAGGAATGTTGTGCACCTATTAAAGCTTGTTGATTCTAAAACTTTATTAGGGTCTCATTTTCCAGCTAGCAAATGGGTCCTAGTGTACTATCTTGGGAGGCTCTGAATATGGATATGAAGCTTGTAAACTATGAAAATTTGTTGCTTCTAAAACCCTAGCAGGGACTCATTCACCAGGTGGTGAATGGGTCTTGGTAGGCTCTTCTGAAAAACTCTGAATTTGATTTTGAAGTTTTAGACCTACAATTCCTTCCCACAACTTGAAATTATCGCTTTCAGATCTGGATCCGCTAATAATTTATAATAAAAAAATTGTATTTTTTTGGTGGATAGGGGTTTGCTTCAGTCAAACCCCAAGTTTGGTAATTAAACCTTGATGATAACTGAAAAATATGAAACATGAAATGTGTGTGCAATCTAACCTTAAGTGTTTCTAATATTAATATCTCTAATGATGCAAAGATACCCTACCCAATTATGTTAGAATAGGATCCTAGAATGAAACATGAATAATGCAAAGGACCTACTTTAAGAGATCCCAAATCTCCCTAATAAGCCACAAAGTTGATTATAACTTTCTTAGACTACAAATAGAATGATAATAGAAGATGGAATCACTTAGAAAACAAGACATTAGGCTTCATCATATGTCTTGTACATCTCCTAAAATATAGAATCCATCATGATTCTCCATAGGAATCTATCATCACTCTTCCAATAATTCTTGATCTTTGACACAAAATGAGCTTGAAGACCTATAATGCTACGCCAAGACTTCACTCTTTGTTTTCTTCTTCAATATGAATGCTTGATCTCATGAAAATTCTCTTTTTATCTAGATTCTTAGATGAAACTATGTGAAATAACCTTATATGTATACATAACGTAAGATTAAATCCTGAAATTAAAATAACACATGTTAACATCAAATCTAGGACTTTAAATTATTAAAATACCACCAAAAACACATCCCAATGGGGGGTTTCCTAAGTTAGTGAGGAACCATTCACCATAGGGCGAATGGGTCCTAGCATACTTAACTAGGACATGTTTCGAGGGTTGTGAAATGTCATGCCAAAGGGGGTCCTAGGACCTAGTGAGGATCCATTCACCAAGTGGAGAATGGGTCCTAGGTCACTAGACTAGGACACATTCCTTGCAAAATTAAGTGTCAAGCGTAATATCATTTATGAATTTCAGGCTTTATCCCTTAGAATCTGCAATAAATAAGGCTTGGATTTGAATTTAAGGGGCCAATAAAGCCTAATTAACCTCAATTAATTAATTAAATCCCTATATTAGTGTGAAAGTGTAAAGATACACTTTACAACATGCTAAATAAGGTATCATTAAGTCCATTTTATCATTAATTACCCATTCCCAAATTAAGTGTGAAAAAGGGTTACTTTTTTTGACACTACATTTAGCCCCCACTTTAGCAGCCATATGATACTACATGCATATGCAAGCTAAAGGAATTAAACTTGTATATATAAAAAGGAATACTAATGTAGATTCAGTAGGGAGAATGAAGCCCCCACCATGTTACCTACAGAACCACAATGTTAAGGACCGCATCCTACAACAAAGATTTGTTAGTCATTCAAAACTCCTCTTATCATTGAACTTCTATAGATAATTGAATTTGAGGGTAGATGTATGGCCCCCCTAATTATGCTTGCTTTATGGAGGTGGAATCAGGGTGAATACAAAACCATGATGAATTACTTAAATCATATTGTAGGGTATTTTCAATTACCATCCACATACTAATAGACATTTGATGAGACTGAGAGCAGAATTATGATTTCAACACAACAAACAACATCAAAAACAAAGTCCTCTAGCCCCCAATATGCTAATTTGAATGAAATTCCCTAAAATTTAAATAAGCTTTACTTACTAGGGTCTACTATATACTAATCAAAATGACACTTTTTACTATTCATTTTTCATTGACCTTTTTGTAAATTTCCTTCATGTAGAGTGATCAAGGATGTCGAGCCAAAGGACCTACAAGCCCCCTAGATTGGACGTAGTTCATAGTGAGGTTGCATGAGGTGCACTTCAATAGACGATGAGTGGATTTTTCTCTACTTTTTCATTGTTTTCATGTATTTACTATACTTTTAGAGTAATTTTAGGACCTCAAAAAAGATTGGTGCAAAGTGTCCATCTTTGTCACAAAGCATCCATTGTTGGAAAAAAGTGTCCAAAATTGTCTAAAGTGTTCAAGACCCCCCATCCAAAAATGGTATATATTTCCACATTGGTCGTAAATCATCTTAGAGAAACTCTAATGTTAATTAATAAATTTAGGATTTATTTTGTTTATTTTTCTTTTTAGATTCCTCCTCGAGCCTAAGAGCACCTCAGAAGGAGACAGATTTGTTTCCTTCGAGATTCTATCACTCGACTATCATAGGAGGAGATCAACCTTCTTCAAGGTGTAGGATTGTTTTGGGTGTACCTCTTGTCACCTATTAGGTACCATGATGCCATGCTTCTAGCCCTAGTGGAGAGATGGGATGCAAAATCATGTACATTCCATCTACCCATGAGCAAGATGACTATTACTCTAGAGGACGTACATCGCATCCTACAGATTCCTATCTAAGGTGAGACTGTAAACCTAGCAAATGATCGATCTTGTAGACATATGTGGGATGATATTGAATATTGTCTATAATGGCCTATCCATCGATTGAGCATCAGTTTGTGCATTGAGCTCAAATGGCTTCCACATGCACAGACACCACTACTACGATGGATTTTTTTCATGACCATAGCACTCACATTGGTACCAGACAATTGAGGAGCACATTTAGATGGTGGAATTGTACATACTATCAGGGGCATGGAGGAGTAGAGGACCATATATGCATGGGGCCGCAATATGCTCACCCATCTATACTATAATTTAGGTTGATTTGTTTACCAAGAGCTCGACAACATTGTACATTGTATGCTCTTGTAGGTATGGTGCTTTGAGCATATCACATGTGCCAAACCAATCGAGTTTCCTACCATAGTAGCCATGGGCTATCCACAGGTCTTTAGTTATCCACTAAGATGACAATGGTAGGAGAGGGATTTACTGCACTAGCATATTCGGTATGATCGATTAGATGAGGATGTATCAGTTGGAGACCATATCTCACGATTCCCCAGTGGGTGGATGACAAGCACGAGCTACATAAGCTACAATTGGACCAGTTTCTTTTGGGAAAACATGATTACATAGTGATACCATTCTACTATGATCATGCCATGCATCAGTTTGGACACATCTAAGTACCACTGTCAGTGAGACTGATGTATTGACGATTAGCACGAAGTGCTTCTAGACCTTGGGATAGTCATTAACTCACTTGAGGATGTATACATTAGTGGTTCAAAGGATGAGGACCACAACATGCCCTTAGTCTTTGAGATTGATGATGTAGGTACCACCCAGGTCTATGAAGAGTGGTGGGTTGCAGCATGACCAACTTCAATATTTCCTATACACCACCCTGTAGGTCATGTCAGACCTCTTCCATGTCATAGAGAGGATAGAGATTATGAGCAGGTAGATGGTGATACAAATGATGATGACATTGTGCCTGACATATTTCTAGGTTTAGATGAGGAGGAGGAGATCAAGTCTATGAATGAGGATACCGATGAGACAGAGGAGGATCCAGTTGCCCCTAATAGGAGAGATGCACCCATTGCTAGAGTCACTGGATCACATGTCACAACCAAATCAAAGATCCATACCCACAAGTGTGGGGAGGCCAGCAATAGTAGGCCATGCACGCCTCCAACACAGAGGGGGACCACTGATGTATGGTTATACCCCAACTAGCGGACTGGGGATCCAGGTGATGATTTTATATTTATGTTATTTCATTATGCTTATATCTTTTATGTATATGCTTTATTTATTATGGTTTCTATCTTGCAAGGTCCACACGAGAGTGGTGTGAGCTCTACTAGTGAGTGACCACTAAGATAGTTCCTTTGTTGCACATAGAGGATGATAGACTCCAAGAGTACATGCCCCCACCTTCTATAGGGAAACATGCAAGCCTCTTCAAGTTAGTAGCAAGATTAGGCACAACATATGAGAGAGCCACCAATCATGTCAACCAGCTTCAAGCGAAGCTTTTAGCAGTTCGAGCATCTCAAGGTCCTGCTAACAACAGGACACAAGTGAACTATGAGTAGAGATCTCAAGGCTATGGGAGGATCTTTCTATGGTATAGGTAGAAAAAGATCAGATAGATTGAGAGTACGTTGAGGCACTCATACAGGAGGCGAGAGCATCTAGACTAGTAGAGAAACTATGGTTATCCTTGAGTAGGTCACAATTTCATACTATTGTATCATGAAGGCCATGAGTATCACCATCCCTCGAGGGGTCTAGCAGTCATAGACCTTACTAGCATTGTATTGAGTGATGTATATGTACTTAAAACTTTTCATGATATATATATATGCATTGATGTTTATGTTTTTTTTATGATCTTATATTAAATTAAATGTCAATGTGATTTATTAAATATCCTTTTCAAGAATGTCTAATAAATATCTCCATGATTTAATGTTTATGTGATATAATTGAAAAAAAATTAGTTTATGTTAGATGCTACATTGTGATTAAGTATGATATGTTAACTTAAATGTACCTATGATCTAATAACATTAAATGCATATAAGGATCTAAATTAAGATAATACACACAAAATTTACTTTTCAATAGTATGGCAACTAAAGTAATAATTCAAACCAATTGAACAATCACTTTAGACTCTAAGACACACTATTAGCATTTTTCCAAAAATGAAGCAATGTGAGATAAGATAGAAACTATCTACCTAACCTAAGAACACTACTCTAGCATACTATTCAAAAGATGGGATGTTATGTGTAATAACGATGCAAATGCACAACATTGATGGGTTCTTTTAGTTGTCTACCTTCCATTTTTGTTAATGTGTAGGCTCTGGACCCATAGTTTTCCTTGATGACATAAGGTCCTAACTAATTAGGGATGAATTTTCCTTTTTCATTCGGAAGAGCATTGACATTATGTTGATTTTCATATAACACTAAGTCACCTTTGTTAAATTCATGATGAATGGTATTATCATCATAACAATATTGCATTCTTCTAGAATAGGTTTGAAGATTCTCAAGAGTGTGGATATGATGTTCATCAAGCATTTCAAGCCGATGCAATTTTTTCTCTTTATAAGTAGTATCATTGATATTCCCTTTAAGAGCAATTCTCAGCAACGTAATCTCTAACTCTAAGTGAATTATTGCTTTAGCACCATAAAGAAGGTTATAGGGAGTGTTTATAATAGATCTTATAGCACTTGTACGATGATCCCACAACATATAGGTTAGTTGAGTATGCCAATCTTTGTTATGTTTACTCACTATTTTTCGCAATATTTGTTCAAGAGTTGCTATTCAATTTCGCTTGTTCATTTTAATGTGGGTAATTTATGTCATTGAAAAGTGATGTTGGATATTAAATGTTTCCAATAATTTCTTCACATCATTTTTCTTAAACAGAGTTCCATTATCTGAAATCAATACAAAAGATCTAGACCAAAGTGAGCAATAATGTGTTCAAATATGAAATGGCATATTGCATCAACTATCATGGAATGGAGAGGGATAGTTTCTACCCATTTTGTAAAATAATCGGTTGTATTAATGATAAACGTATGTCCAGTGGAGGAAGGCAGTGATATTTGTTCAATAAGATCCAAACCCCAAACCAAGAATGGTCAAATAGGAACTTGTGAACAAATCTCAAAAGCAAGAGCATGAATCAATTTTTTGTGTTCTTGACATTAATGACATTTCTTCACATACTCAAAAAAATCTTGTTCCATGTGTCTCCGATAATATCCTATACAAACCAATTTTTGAACTAACAATCTTCCTCTAAAATTCCCTCCACAAGCACCTGCATGAGCTTCTCCAAGTGCTATAGCCAGATTTTAGATTATTTAAGACATCTAAGTAAAATACCAAATTAAACGATCTTCTATATAAAACGTCCATGAGGATTATATACTTAGATGCAATTTTTTGAAGATGAGATCAAGTGTTCTTAGTTGTAGGCTCAGGAAAGGTACCATCTTTTAAATAGTTTAATATCATTGTGTACCACT
The DNA here is from genome assembly GCA_007258455.2 of Sequoia sempervirens. NCBI lineage: Eukaryota > Viridiplantae > Streptophyta > Pinopsida > Cupressales > Cupressaceae > Sequoia > Sequoia sempervirens. The sequence continues at coordinate 13,773,449 of VDFB02274714.1, forward strand.
TTCTAGAGTTGTCGGTATCGATTAACAATACTTCTTTGTTTGTATCATCTATCAACGATCTCGAGATCATTTGAACTATAAATATGAAATCAGCAAAAGGATCCTTAGGAGATACAAGGGAAGCAACAATGTCCATTGCATCTACATGCCAATTATCCTTTCATGGTATGTTATCAATCATATATGATTCAAATTTATCTAATAATGTCATCATGAGGTCTCTATATCGAACTCAAGCTTATAATTTTTTACTTGATATGCACCATTTATCTATTTAATAATTAGGAGAGAGTCAAAAAATATAAAAATGTGTTCTAAATTTAATGCTAATGCTACATGTATACTGGCTATTAAGGCTTCATACTCTATAGAGTTATTTGTACATAGAAAATTGAAATGGAAAGATAAGGGAATAAGCTTACCTAGAGGATGAATTAATATAACCCCTGCACCAGAGCTATTTCAACACTTAGAACTGTCAAAGTATAATTCCCACATCTTTCTCTTTTTGAATAGTCAACACATTTTCATCAGGAAATGAGTCTATATTAGGTAACGCTAGGCGGGAGGGGGAATCAACCAATTAGTTGGTCAAGGATTATCCTTTGATTGCCTTTTGAGAGAAAAATTTAAGATCAAACTCGATTAACAACCCACTTAGATAAGCATCCCAATAAATCTATTTTAGAAAAAAGGTATTTTAAAGGATCAAACTTCATCATCACATGGATTCTAGCATTTAGTAAGTAATGTCTCAATTTACTAGTAGTGAATACAAGAGCCAAACATTGTTTTTCTATTGTTTTATATCATGTCTCGTAATCAATCAAAGTTTAGCTAATGTAATAAATAGGATATTATTTACCATTATCATCGTGTTGAGCCAACAATGTTGCCAGACCATGGGCAAATGTTGTTGTATACAGAATAAATAGTTTTTTCTTGCATAGCGGGTTGTAAAATGGATGGAGTAGCAAGATAATCTTTCAAACTCTCAAAGGCCTATTTACAATCCTTGTTCCAATTAAACTAAACCTCTTTCTTAAGGAGCTACGTAAAGGGTAATGTTCAATCCACTAAGGATGCTACAAAACAATGGTTAGCTTTAATTCTTCCTTGTAAAGTGTGTGATTGAGAAATTTTTCTAGGAGGTGGCATGTTAATGATAGCATCAATTTTCTTCTTCTCTACCTCAATGCCTCTGTGAGATACTATAAAACCTAAAAAAATTCCACTATCTATGTCAAAGACACACTTTTTTGGGTTCAGTCTCATGTTATATTTTCGCATTTGTTCAAAGATTTTTTGAAGGATATTCACATTGTCTTGTTGAGTTAAATATTTGGCTATAATATCATCAACATAATCTTCCAAAATCTTCTGTATGTAATCATGAAATATCAATTTCACAGTTCTTTGATATGTTGCTCTGGCATTCTTTAATCCAAAAGGCATGACTACCCAATAAAATGTTCCCCAAGCTGTAGTAAATGTTGTCTTGTATTGATCTTGAGGGTTGATAAATATTTGATTACATCCATGAATGACAACAAAGCATGTCTCATAGATAAATCTACTATCATGTCAATATTAGGAAGGGGAAATCATCTTTTAAAGATTATTTATTCAAGATGAAAATTTGTACACATCCTAATACGATTATTAGGTTTCACAGTTGAAACAATATTCGAGATACAAGGATAATAATCAATAGGTCGAGGATAAAACTAACTTCAAGGAATTTCTCAATCTCAACCTTAACCAATAAAGCTATCTTAGGATTCATCTTTCATATCTTCTATCACACCAGTTTAGCATTTTCTCCAAGGACTATGTTGTGTGTTACTATCTTAGCATCATTTCCTGGCATATCCAAATAAGTCTAAGCAAAAATTTTGTGAAAGTCATGAAGTAAAGTTGCATGATCTTCCTATTCATATTCATCAAGACACTATCCTATTTGAATCACTCTTTCCTCATTAGTTGTATACATTGGTATTTTGATTGTATCTCCCAAAGCAAGTGCACTTTATTTTAGAATTTCAGGATTGTATTCTTCTTTGTCCTTATCACTCATTAATTTCCATTTCTTTTTCTTCTTGCTCAGCACTAACCATAGCATAGGTAACCCCATTTCTTTTTAGGAAGAGTAAATGACTTATCATAAAATCCTAACATTTCTTTCAAAGCTTCATCATCTTCAAAGTATTCCAATGATTCCTCGCAAGTTGTATCAATCAATTCAGGATGCTTCAAAGTTAGAGTTGTCTTAGTGGAGTTACATATGATGGTGTTGATGTTGAGTGAGGGTCTTTTCATTGCTTGCATTATCTTAGAAGAACAATACCCCAAACCACTTTTTGTTTCTTGTGCATTAGGCTCTATAGGAACTCGAATGCCTTGTTCTTTCTTTCCACATCCTTTTCCATTATAACCAAGTTGTTTTATGAGTTCATATCCTCTTCCATAAATTCTTTCCATATATTTTGGGTTTGGTGGTTGTTAGTAGTCTATCTCATCAAAGTTCATTGTGTAGCTTGTGTCTTCTTCTAGAGTAGATGAAGTAGATGGTTGTAAGTTTTCTTTTGAATTCTACATTGAAATTACCATTGGTAACATTTTCTTTTCAGTTTATTTTGTTGTGATTTTGTATTCCTCCATAAATGTTGGTGTGAAATCTAAGGAACCCCAATCATCTTCCAACAACTTTGTGACTTTAACAATGTTTTTCTCATGTTCTTCCTTCATTGCTTCCTCTTTTTTCATTGATTTTAGTGCTTTCAAAGGATCTCATCCTTATTTCTTAGCAAGCAAACAACTTTCAGGTTCAAGATCGGATTTTAGCATGTAGACCTTTTTTTATAGACATACTTCATTACATAGTGAAGTGTAGAGGGCACTCCATTCATCTTATGAATCCAAGGTCTCCCTAAGAGGAGATCATAAGAAAGATCACAAGGCATAACATGCACTAGAGTTTTTAATGTTAATTTCCCAACTTTAATAGGCAATGTGATGACTCCAATTGAATGTTCTTCTATATTATTGAATCCATGGATAGATAAAAAATCAGGTTTAATGTCACTCTTATCTGTCTCAATATTTTCCAAAAGGCTCACACTACACACATTAAGGGTCAAACCATTGTCAACAAGGCTTCGTTTTATCATAATTCGATTAAAATAGGCTATTTTCATGAAAGACTCATGTTGCTTTTGAATTTCCAAGGAAGGCAACTCTCTTTGGTGAAAAGAAATATCTAAATTTATCTCATTCATCCCTTGAACTAGTGTTGCCACATCATTTGAAGTAGTATTAAGAGGAACCATAACTTTTTGCAAGGTTTTTTGAGGCATACTATGATAATTTGGTGAGCCTTGAATAAGATACCATAGGGATATCTTAGTAGGTGTGTTCTTAAGTTGTTCAACAAGATTATATTCCTTTCCATTGTTTGAGGGTAACTGAGGAGTGCTAGGAAAGATAGGTTGAGGCAAAGGTAATGAAATTGGAGTTGTTTGTTGTTGCCTATTAATCCTTATATTGTATGTATGCACAATGGTATTGTGACCCATTTGTTGTGAATAATTTCTATCATCAAATGAAAGCTTGGGGTATGTGCAGGATCATCATGGAAAAAATAGGCCCTTAAGTGGCAAAAAATTCAAAAAAAAAAGAGTTAGGAAACTTGATGTAAAAATTTGAATAAGTTATCTATATTATTTCAAAAATATGTAAGAATAAAATTTGTAGCAAATTGAATGTAGTTTCTAAACTACTAGGTTTATTTAAAAAAGAAAAAAATCTATTTGGTGAAGCTTTGAAATTTCAATGCGGTAGTACTTAAATTTCAAGGAAAAAATAAGTAGATGTTTGTCTGACCACCCTAACCACAATAAAATGATAATATTTTTTTATAAGATTTTAGATATAAGTAGAGGACTCATGTCTCAATGTGATGCATATTTTTTATAAAAAATTCTAAGTAAATAATTAATTATGAATTTTTTATTACAACTTTTAAAAAATATAAAAGCGTGTATGTCTAACCACCTTAACTTGGTCAAAACATCGTGAAACTCAATTCTTTTTTTTAATCTTATAGTATGTGAAGCATAGAATGTGATGCATGTTTCAGATTCAAAAAATGTGATATTGTTTGAAAGCTATAGATGTTTTTCAATTAGCCTATCAACTAGGACTTTAGTCGTAATTCAAATAGAAAATGAATAATAATTATTTATTAAATTCAAAGTAAAAAATAATCTATATTGGTGGAAAGTTGAGAATCTCCTTTAAAAACCCTTTTTGTTTCATCAATTTTGGGTTAAAAAAAATTCATCAGCCGCATACCCATCATATTGCCACTTTTTGGCCCATCATGATCCTACACATACCCCTTGTTTCTAGGTGGTTCTAGGATAAGCACGGGTTTGTTTTGAACTTGAGGTTTTTGTAAAGGAGAGTAAATGATAAGTTGTGGTGTGATTGCATTAACATCTTTTTGTTTCAGTTTGTCATGAAAATCCTTAGTGGATGAACCTTGTGAGATGAAATCCTCAAGGGCTTCATCTAACATGTCAAAGTCATCACTACTAAATGGCTTGAGGGATAGGTTAACTTTGAAGAAGAGATTTGGCATAATCAAATAACTATGCTTTCTTTGAGGGTTTTGTTTAATGTTTTCATCTTTTGTTTTTGTTTTCTAATGATTACAAAATGTAAACTAACGTATCTAATGATGCAATAATGCTCGAAATAAAATGAAATCACGGGAATATGTTAATTTTAACTAAAATATGCAAGAGATTATTTTCCCATTGTTGCAAAATCTAACTGAATGAAAAATAAATTGAATGCAAGAATGAATTGTTTCAAAAAACTACTTCTCATATTAGAAATAGAAATAGAAATAGAAATACTTATTAGAAATTGAAAATGACTCATATTTTTTTCTAGTACAATCTATACGGGGACTTATTCGCTAGGTGGTGAATGGGTCCCAAATTAGGGATGATAACAAGAACAGAAAAGTAAATCAAACACCAGAAATCACTCCAAATTTTGGCTAAACAGGTGAATATAGGGACTTATTTTCCCTATGGCGAATGGGTCCTAGATCAAGGATTTTTGAATTTGAATTTTTTTTTTTTGATTTAATCCTATGTGTTTGCTATCTCAGGTCTGCAATAGTCAATTTTGTAACATATTTTATAGATTTCAAATCTCTAAATACAATGTTGGATAAGGTTGAATGATGAATAAGATGACTAAATTTAATGTGCAATATGAATCTAAATGATTGAATGATGGTTTCAATGTTAACGAAATTCAAAACAAAATCAAATCTAACACACTTTTTCTAATTTTTAATAGTGAATATAAGCAATACAAACATGCAAGTTTATCCTGAATGTAATGCTCACTAATGGAAAATGAAAGAATCCTAAATGCAATGCAAGTCTAATGCAAACTATTTCAAACTAAGATCTAGGATCCTAATGCACTCCAAATCAGAAATTAGGATGTTCAAAGACATTGGGTTCACCAAAATGAAGCATAGGAAAAGGAGGGAGCTACATTGTAACCCTCTTTTCCATAATTTCCATTCAACAAATGAGATCCAAACCTTGAAGTGACTATCAACCCAAAAGGTGAGCCAAGACAAGATTTGGGAATCTTGCAATTTCTCCTTTATGCAAGGACAAGGGTGGTGAATCAAATCACACTTCGGGGAGAAAAAATCAAACTAAAAAAATCACTCTAATCCCAAATCTACAAGATGGAATGGAGAAATCTATAATAAAATAGAAGGAAAATAGGGAATTCTTTGGAAATTTTGAGAATAAGGAATGTTGTGCACCTAGTCAAAGCTTGTTGATTTTGCAACTTTATTAGGGACTCATTCTCCAGGTGGTGAATGGGTCCTAGTGTACTTTCCTAGGAGGCTCTAAATTTGGAGATGAAGCTTGTAAACTATAAAAATTTGCTGCTTCTAAAACCCTAATAGGAACTCATTTAGTAGGTGGCGAATGGGTCCTAGTAGGCTCTTCAGGAAAACTCTGAATTTTATTTTGAAGTTCTAGACCTAAAATTCCTTCCTGTAACTTGAAATTCCCTCTTTCAGATTTGGATCTACTAATAATCTACAAAAAAAAAAGGATTTTGTTAGTGGATAAGGGTTTTCCTCAATCAAACCTCCAGTTTGGTAATTAAACCTTGATGATAAATAAAAATCTAAAACATGATATGTGTGTTCCATCCTAACCTTAAGTGTGCATAAGATTAAGATCTCTAATGATGCAAAGAAACCCTACCCAATTTTGTTAGAATAGGATCCTAGAATGAAATACGAACAAGGAAAAGGACCTACTTTAGGAGATCATGAATCTCCCTAATAAGCCACAAAACTGATTATACCTCACTTTAGGCTACAAATAGAATGATAATAGAAGATGGAATCACTTAGGAAACAAGTCATGAGGCTTGGTTGTATGTCTTGTGCATCTCCCAAAACCTAGAATCCATCATGATTCTCCATGGGAATCTATCATCACTCTTCCAATAATTCTTGATATTTGACACAAAACGAGCTTAAAAACCTATAATGCTACTCTGAGAATTCACTCTTACTTGGTTCTTGAATATTAATGCTTGATCTCTTGAAAATTCTCTCTTTTTATCTAGATTCTTAGATGAAACTATGTCAAATAACCTTATATTTATACGTAACTTAAGATTAAATCCCAAAATTCAAATAACACAAGCCGACATCAGATCTAGGATTTGAAATTATTAAAATACCATGAAAAATACATCCCAAAGGGGGTGTCCTAAGTTAGTGAGGACCCATTCGCCCTATGGCGAATGGGTCCTAGCATACTTAACTAGGACATGTTTCGAGGGTTGTGAAATTTCATGCCAAAAGGGGTCCTAGGACCTAGTGGGGACCCATTCGCCAGGTGGAAAATGTGTCCTAGGTCACTAGCCTAGGACAGATTCCTTGAAAAATTAAGTGTTGTGTAATATCATTATGAATTCCGGGCTTTATCCCTCAGAATCTGTAATAAATAAGGCTTGGATTTGAATTTAAGGGACCAATTAAGCTCAATTAACCTCAATTAATTAATTAACGCCCTAGATTAGTGTGAAAGCGTAAAGATACACTTTACAAAAACCTAAATAATGCATCATTAAGTCTATTTTATCATTAATTATTCATTCCCAAATTAAGTATGAAAAAGGGTTACTTTTTTTGACACTACAAAAACTAATAGTCCTAATGCTAAAAATAAAGTGTAAACTATAAAAGCTTAGAAAAACAAGTCTATGAAGGTAGCACCATCCCCAAAAATGATGCCAAAAATGTAGAGTCTACTCTAATGCCTAATAAACTTAGTGGCAATCACTCAATTCAAGGGAAAACTTGGTTGAACAATCTACTTGACATTGAAAATATTTTCATTAGATTATCGATGAAGGCTAGTAGGCTTGTGATGGTGTTGGCACTATATGTGATTTCAAAGACCTTAGGTAACCTAAATTATCCTAGTTAAGGAATTATGATTGTTGGAAAATCATAAAAATTTCATAACAATGAAAGAAGTAAAGCTAGTACTTGGCTACAAGTACATTACAGCATAGTTTGTGACTAAACTACTATTAATAGGTAAAATGTTGAAACTAATTGGAAACTATTAACTAAACCTATTCTACACCTCGAAGTATTATAATTTAGATGAATGCAATTATAAACATGAACAAAAATTATTGATAACTTGATATGAGAATCTATCTTAACTGATTATGCAATTATGAAATAATTAGTAACAAAAATAAAACTATAAATGAAGTGAAGGGCAGTACATGAGTGGTCCTTTCTCAGGTGGTTATCCCCACTAAACTAAACCAAATCTAAATATTTAGACTCAACTCAACCATATTAACTTAAGATCATTCATGATACATTTCTAAATATCACATGAAATCTTGCTCAAGGGTTGTATTCAGAAAAACCATGTTTGAACAATCAACATGTCTATGTAATAACAACTGAAAACTAAAAAGTGTTTGATAACCAAATCCACAACTAAAATATTAGGGCAGGTGCATGAAGTTGGGTAGCAATTTGTGCCCACTTTTTTTTAAAAAAATGAAAACTCATAGTGTGAATGCGTTATAATGCGCTCGCCTTATTGCACATTAAAAGCAAAAAAAAAAGTGAAAGTCATCATTTTCACTTCGACTGTTTTTTTCTTCTGCCCATGGCCAAAACCCCCAACTTTCACGCTCATGTTCTAGGAGGAGGTATTGTGCAAAAATATTCAACAATTTTTTGTATTTCTTTGCAAGGATGGCGCCATGATGACAAAGAGGTGGGAGAGGTAAGTATTGTTTATTGTTTGTTTTGAATTTCTTAGTTTTAGGTTATATTTGATATTTATTTTTTTGAATTTGTAGGAGATGCAAATGAACCCGCAAACCCTCAAAGTCCTCAACAAGAAGAGAAACCAAATCCTAAAGAACAAAATCTACAACAAGAAAATCAACCTCAACAACAACCTCCTCCACTAATCACTCAACACCCTCCTAGCACTCAACAAAATTTAATGAGTGAAATTAAGAACAACAAAAAACAAATTGAGGATTTTATTAGTAGGTTGAGTTATCCATATGGTTCAACCACAGAAAGAATGACCCTAACAAATTCATTGAAAGATATGTTGAAAAATGTAGATTCAATTAGCAAACAAATAACTATATGGCAAGATAGGAGGCAGGCGGCTAGGGCATATTATGCGAATAAACTATCATATAAACAAGTAAAGGATTTAAAAATTACAAAAGGTGATTTGTGCTCATTATTCACTGACCCATGCACAAATCAAAATCTTATCCTCAATGCGCAGAGGTTTCCTATTCATTGGTGCCACCACCAAGAGATTAGGAACCATTTTTATGATAGGTGGTACATGGTCTTTGATGACCGACCGTGCAACAATTGTGAAGTCCCCTAGTATTTTCTTAGGAAACTATACAATGAGTTCATATTAAACAAAATCCCAAATTATTTTGATATGAGGGACTTCTAGGGGAGAGGTGGGGGGTCAGCTCAGGATAGGCCCAATGCATAGCTGGATCCTACAAAGCAAGGGAGATGAGCTCTCTCTAGGCCACCTCATGAGCATGTTGTTATGCCTATCATCGTGAAAGAGAGTGTCTACATAGAGACATTGCAGGTGATCAAAACTTTGACCCAGAGTGTCATCCATCATACTATCCCTATTCTACAATTCCATCTAGGGGAGTCTTCGAGTGGTGGCCTTTGAACACATGCGTGTTAATCTTACGGGGAAACTTGTTCATATGACCCCACCGACACTTAGGAGGCTGATACATAGGATTAGTATGCAACTATAGAGATGGAGAGGGTGGCTGACATTTTGCATGATGCGTATGGAATTGATACTCAAGTAAAAGTTAGCATGTTCATTGAATTTAATTTATTAAATTTTTATTTTGAAATGAAAGATTAACTAATTTAGTCTTATGATTTTAATAAAATTGCAGGGTCACAGTATTGAGACTAGATACACCGGCCCTCCACCTACTTATTTTGCAGTACACCTATCGGCGGGGTATGTAACTAGTAAACAATTATAAATTTATTACATGTTAATAGCATTGTTTTACGAATGGTATTTTAATATGTGATTTTGGATGTTGAACAAGGTAATATTGGAGGTTTCAAGGGAACACCTCCCAGTTCCAGTGGATTTACTCAAACCTACACGTAGGTAGTAGAATAAAGAGTTTAACTAATGAATTGCACTTAATAGATTTGTGTAGTTTATATTCATATTGTTGGTTACGTTGCATTGCACATCATTCAAACTCAAAGCATTACTTCACATTCCATAACTAATAACTAGATGTTGATAGATGACAAAATTTCAACTACAATATAGTTGTTTAGAAAGTCAACATAAGCAGTGATGCAATTTATTCACATGGAGGCATGTGCTTGCAAAGGTGCACCTACATGACAAACTATGGATGCTTGGAAAAAATATATGAAACCATAATAGTAAGAAATAGCATAGACAAGGAAGTTAGTAGTTTGAAAAAATGCCTCGAAGAAATGCGGTCTCATGGTGATGGAATTCCATTCCATCACCATGAGACCACATTTCTTCAAGGCATTTCTTCAAAATGCTCACCACCTTTTCTATGATACCACATTTTTCATACATGTGCACCAAAGCATTTTATCAAACTACTCACTTCCTTGCTGCTATGGCTAAAAGCCTAAAATAGGTGCTTTCCAACAAACTATGGATGCTTGGAAAAATATCTATCAAAGCATAATAGTAAGCAATAATACCATAGAGAAGGCAATGAACTTTTTGAAAAAATCCCTGCAAGAAATGTGTTCTGATGGTGATGGAATGCCATGGCGTGCATTTGTTTGTAATGGCATTCCATCACCATGACACCCCATTTATTTTGAGGCATTTTTTCAAACAGTTCACTACCTTCTCTATGCCACCATAGTTATTGTACATGTCTACAAAATCATTTAATCAAATGATTCAGCAGCTTGCTGCTATGGGTAAAAGCCTAAAAACATGTCCTTTCAAACAAGATATGGATAGGGAAAATAGTAAGCATGGTAATCAGAAATATATAGTTTAATAAGTACTCATACATTATAAGTCATGACGTGGATCGCTATTGTAACTTTTTGTGATTGAATAATTTGTTGCTTTATTTTCAAATGTTGGTTATGGAAACACCTCCAAATAAGATGAGGGCAATGGATATCAGTGTTTCATCCGCTATACAATCCTCGATGGCTTTGACAAGGGAGGTATGAGTCAAATTACTAAATTTCAATTTACATTCATTGTTATAGATGTTAGTTCTAGTGAAAAACCAAACCAAATTATTGATTCGTAGTTTAATTTCTATTTGGATGGTTTATGCAGGGCTTGAGCGTGCCTCATCATCGTCATGAGAATATTTCCCTCATGGAGAGTGATCATGAGATGGCCGTAAGTGATTATTTTGTTAAATATATCTTTTTTATAATGTAATTACTATATATTAATGTCTTTACTTCTTATTGTAACAATTAAAACTTCACCAAGAACTTAATAGTACTAGGAGAAGCAACAAGAGCACTCCTCAAGTGCAGCACAAATGAGTGATAGACCTATCGCCGTCCGATTGACAAGCAAAGGGCAAGAGTTTATTTCAAGAGCCTAGAGAGCAGTGACTTTTGATTCTAGAGCCCTTTGTTGTATGCCTACATGGCAGTTTTGTACATATTTTGTATTGGATATATTTGACATTGTATGCCTATATGTCATTCTCGTAAGCCTATATGGCTATTTTGTACCTATATTTTATACTTATATCGACATATATTGATGTATGTGTACATGGCTCTTTGGTTAATACAAATCTTTTTTATCGATGGTGTCCATATTTGCATGTTATAAATTCATGGTTCAATATATATGAGTTATGTGTATTGAAGTGTATACTTTACAACTTATGTGTATACTTTGTGACTTATGTGTGTTCCAATGTATACTTTGCGACTTATGCGTTTTCATGCGTATACCTTGTATTTGTGCATATACTTTGTATTAAGTTGTGCATACTATGTATTTTTGTGTATACTTCAAGGAATACGTGTTTGTGACTACTTGTGCTTCCCTTATTCACATGTACATGCTTGACTTATTCATGTGTATACTTATTAATTGGTTAGCCATAACATTGATCATTGTTGTCCTTCATGGTTTGTCTTGAATAAATTAATTCATTGACTGTAAACAACTTTATCTAAAAGAAAAACACACATTTTCAATTGGCATTCCATGAAATGATTGATAAAAATATTCCAATATATTTAATCCTTTGATTGGAACAACTCAATTAAGCAAAGGATACATAATCTTCACAACACTTGCAAAACATAATATTCAGAGTAGATGAAGTAGTCAGCGTCTTGACACATTATCTATGTTACCGGGTTTTTCTATTTTAGCCCTGGTTCGCTCAGGTGGTGCGGGTCCTAAATCGGTTTGCTTGTGGGTTCGATCAGGGTCCTTCATTTTTTGGGTCTAGTTCACCCAGGAAAAACCCAAGAGAACTCGAGCAAAACCCAGACATAACCCAGGCGAACCAAGATAGAACCCGCGTGCCTAGGCATCCAAAAAAGTGTTTTTGAACATTTTTTTAATGTTTTATAGAGAATGACTTTGACCCACACCAAAGGGAACCCTAAAAGTGACCTCTAAATCACTTCAAACACATTAACTACCTCAGTCTTATTCATTTGTTTCGCAAACAATCATTTTCATTCCAAGAGGCTGAGCTTTCATTTTTGCTTGCTAGATTGAAAGCGGATTGTGACACAACTTTCTTTTATCAAAAATTGTTTTGCATCATTGAACTAAGAATTTATCACACATCTATAGAGAAACAGAGGAATACTACAAACTAAAACATGTTACACTTATTTTCTCACTGACTTGATGTACTCTCCAACATCTCTCTTCTCTCATGCGAAGAGTTAGAATTGCTTGGCCATGCCTTTGCATAATTCAGGAAGTTTTTCTCTTTTTGACAATGTCAAAAGCATGGCTGCATACAAATTAGGAAAAACACTTTTCCTTTTAGATTAGAAATGCATGGAGGTTTCAAAAATTATCCTTGATATTACAAAAAGATATGTGTTTATACACTTCAATTATGCACTCACCCTTTGGCTCTTTGAATGAAAAATTTAACTGTCATTGTTACACTACACAAGTAAACTAGATTTTGTATTGTGGAGCTATATTAAGCTACCACTCTCAAGACCAATGTAACAATGATATAAAATAATGTTTGAGACTGTAAGAATACATCAAAATGGCTCTAGTGTACTAAAACAATTCTTATGATTTATGAAGAACATTGATAAATCTACTCAGTTGGCTTCTTTTTTCAAAATCATACAAATTGAACCCTAGCATCAATAGACTCTGTATATCAAGCTAGCATAATTCAAGTTTCAACGATGAATATTTATCATGCATGTTTTAAATGACATTCAAGTTTATGGTGGTTTTATTGTTCATATGATGTTATGTGATATTCTAATCCTAATTCATTCTTCTAGGTTGCATATATATATATATATATATATATATATATATATATATATATATATATATATATATATATATATATATATATATATATATATATATATATATATATATATATTTGTGTGTGTGTATTGTTTTTACATGTTTTTTGTACCAATGAACCCAAAACGAACCAAACCCCCCTCCGAAAAAATTTGGCCTAACCGGCGAACCGAACCCCCGAACCCAAACCCGAACTTCAAAATATATTCCAACAGTCTTCATTTTTCCTGCAAAAACTTAATTGACCACCAAATTATGTTGCCTCTTGACTTTACCCACTTTTACTCCCTCAAACATCTCTTTTTCATTCAAAACCCCTGTTTTCCCAACTAAGGCATCATGCCATAACATACTTTTGACCTCCCCTGTCCTTGTAGACCTTTTGAACACATCAAACTCCACAAACTCACCCTATTTCCAACCTATTCTAACTTAAGCAATTTCTTCTTTTCACCTCTTTTAGCCTTGCTTTTAAGGAGCCTCAATTATGAATTTTCAACAAGGGTAGCATTAGTAATCTCTTCCAATTCCTTTATTAATGCTATTTTCTTATTCCTACTTACATCAAGCCCATATCAACGAGACACAACCTGAACAATAGGTGGAATGGCTTATTTCAACATATTACAATCGAACCCTTAAGGGATCGATCTGGTTGAACGTAGTTCAAAGAAATTCCATGTGTCTGGGTGCAAAAGAGGACCAATCCTAGCATAAACATACCTATCCAGACATGTTGGAACAATATGTTTGGTCACACGAGTTGCAGAACGAAATTTGCACCACTTTGCAACTTTCCACTGCTTGCATTTGACACTTTTTCCATCAACTAAAAGCTGGACACCACGGAAAAACCACTCTGAGATAACAAAAACTAAGATAGGTTATTGTAGAGGGGCCCAACAGGATCCCATAGGATTAGAAGAGAATTTTTTAAGTGTCACAATATCTGAGTAATAACACGCTGATTTTGCACTTTGGACCCTTAAGGGATCGATTCGGTTGAATGTAGGTCAGAGCGATTCCACGTGTTTGGGTGCAAAAGAGGACCATTCCTAGCGTAAAAATATCTATTCGGATACATTGGAACAGTTCGTTTGGTCACACAAGTTGCAGAACAAAAGTTGCGCCACTTTGCAACTTTCCACTACTTGCATTTAACACTTTTTCCATCAATTGAAAACTAGACACCATAGGAAAACCACTTTGAGATAACAAAACTAAGAGAGGTTATTGTAGAGGGGCCCAACACGATCCCATAGAATTAGATGATAAGTTTCTAAGTGTCACGATATCCGAGTAACAACATGCTAAAGTTTGCAGCCCTTTTGCATTTTGGACCCTTAAGGGATTGATCCGGTTGAACGTAGCTTGAAGCTATTATGCATGTTTGGGTTTGAAAGAGGACCATGCCTAATATAAACATACCTATTCAAATGTGTTGGAACAGTTTATTTGGTCACACGAGTTGTAGAACAAAAGTTGCACCACTTTGCAACTTTCCACTACTTGCATTTGGCGCCATAGGAAAACCACTTCGAGATAACAAAAACTGAGATAGGCTATTGTAGAGGGTCCCAACGCGATCTCATAGGATCAGATGAAAATTTTCTAAGCATCACGATATTCAAGTAACATGTTGAAGTTTGCAGTCATTTTGCACTTTGGACCCTTAAGGGAGCGATCCGATTGAATGTAGTTTAGAGTGATTTTGCATGTTTGGGTGCAAAAGAGGACAATTCCTAGCATAAACATACCTATTCAGATGTCTTGGAACAGTTTGTTTGGTCACACAAGTTGCAAAACAAAATTTGCACCACTTTGCAACTTTCCACTACTTGCATTTGACACTTTTTTCATCAACTGAAAACTAGACACCACAAGAAAACCACTCCGAGATAATAAAAAAAACTGAGAGAGTTTATTGTAGAGGGGCCAATATGATCCCATAGGATCAAAGGAGAATTTTCTAAGTGTCACGGTATTCGAGTAATAGCATGCTGAAGTTTGTAGCCATTTTGCACTTTGGACCCTTAAGGAATCGATTCGGTTGAACATAGCTCAGAGCAATTTCGCATGTTTGGGTGCAAAAAAGGACCATTCCTAGTGTAAAAATACCTATTCAGATGCGTTGGAATAGTTTGTTTGGTCACACAAGTTTCAAAACGAAAGTTGCACCACTTTGTAACTTTCCACTACTTGCATTTGAGACTTTTTCCATCAACTGAAAACTAGACACCACAAGAAAACCACTATGAGATAACAAAAATTGAGAAAGGTTATTGTAGAGGGGCCCAACATGGTCCCATAGTATTAGATGATAATATTGTAAGTGTCACGGTATCCAAGTAACAACATGCTGAAGTTTGCAGCCATTTTGCACTTTGGACCCTTAAGGAATAGATCTTGTTGAACATAGCTCGGAGCGATTCCGCGTGTTTGGGTGTGAAAGAGGACCATGCCTAATGTAAACATACTTATTCATATGTGTTGGAATAATTCATTTGGTCACACGAGTCATACAATGAAAGTTGTACCACTTTGCAACTTTCCACTACTTGCATTTGACATTTTTTCCATCAACTGAATATTGGACACCACAGGAAAACCACTCTGAGATAACAAAAACTGAGAGAGTTTATTGTAGAGGGGCCTAACATGATCCTATAAGATTAGACAAGAATTTTCTAAGCATCACAGTGTCTGAGTAACATCATGTTGAAGTTTGTAGCCATTTTGCACTTTGGACTCTTAAGGGATCGATCCAGTTGAACATAGATTAGAGCGATTCCACATATTTGGGTGTGAAAAAGGACCATTCCTAGCATAAACATACCTATTTAGACACCTTTGAATATTTTTTTTGGTCACATGAGTTGCAGAACGAAAGTTGCACCACTTTGCAACTTTCCACTACTTGCATTTGACACTTTTTCCATCAACTAAAAATTGGACACCATGGGAAAACCACTCCGAGATAACAAAAACCGAGAGAGGTTATTTCAGAGGGGCCAAAAATGATCCCATAGGATCAAACAAGAAGTTTCTAAGCATCATGGTATTCGAGTAACAGCATGTTGAAGTTTGCAGCCATTATGCACTTTTGACCCTTAAGGGATCGATTCGGTTGAACGTACCTCAGAGCGATCACGCGTGTTTGGGTGTGAAAGAGGATCATTCCTAGCATAAAAATACCTATTCAGATGTGTTGAAACAGTCTGTTTAGTCACACGAGTTGCAGAATGAAAGTTGCACCATTTTGCAACTTTCCACTACTTGCATTGGACACTTTTTCCATCAACTGAAAACTAGACACCATAGGAAAACCACTCTGAGATAACAAAAATAGGGAGATGTTATTGTAGATGGCCCCAACATGATCCCATAGGTTTAGATGGAGATTTCATAAGTTCCATGGTATCTGATTAATATGTCGTAAAAGATTGCTACCCTTTTGCACTTTGGGATTTGATGTTTCATTGAACTGTACGGTTTCGTACAGAGTGATTGTGCTCTCTTTTCGATGGAATTCAATGAGCAGTAGACTTAACTCTATTTTAGTTTTGGTTTGGTTGGATTTCAAATGATTTTGTGCATTTTAGAAGCTAATTACTGAGGGTCAGTTTGTATACCCTATTTTAAGGGTTTTGAGTGCATTAAAATGTCATATTAAGCCTTTCACCCACTATATGCTTCTATAACTCAATGGAAAAGCTTATTTATGGTTATAAAACATGTTTGCAAAGTTTTTTACACAAGGGAGGCGAATAGAGGGTTTTTAGGTGATGCCCTAGATGTCAAATGGTGCATTTTTTAGTAGAAAATGGTGGTTTACTGCTAGGGTTTGAAGAAATCTTTGGGGGAAGTGATATCTCTTGAACTTTTAAGCTTCTATAGACCTTTTTGAAGGTTTTTTAGGCTTTGGTTGGCTATGAGAAGGTTTTTAGTATGGGTTTTCAATAAACCCTTGCCTAACTTGTGAAAGAAGAGGGTTTTGTGGTTTGTTATGTTAGAGGGCTTGTTGATTCAATTCAAGGTGGAGGAACTCTTTTCAACATCAACTAATCAAACCTCAACAAGACACCAACCTTGAAATCACAATCACCCAAATTGAATCAACTAACAACAATAGGCTTATAGTCTCCAAATCTCATCAAATGGGCTTATCTTTTAGAGAAGTTCATCCAATGGCCAACCAAACATCAATCAAGCTTTAACACAAACCCTAGGACAAATTTTCAAGAGATCATACCATGTTTCTTTGTACTATCATTAAGATCCAATAGACCACCTTGCATAAAGGCTACTAAATTAGCCCTATTTACAAAGAGATGACCTTTTAAACACTATATCTTCACTCAAACTCCTCAAACAACATTATGTTATGTGTCAAAACCTCCAATTCCATGATTTGTTTCCAGGTCCAAGACCTCTAGACCCCTAATACACCAAACCCTCGATTTCAAGCAAAATACTTGGGGTTTTAATGAAACTCCTATCTTCTAGACCTCCCAAACCCAAAAAAAGCACCAAACACACTTACCAGACCCTACACATGGTGAATAATACATTACATGGACAGTCCTTCCCACATTTTGTCAAAACATCACTTGAAACTTTCATTTTCATCATGAAAATACCCTGCTACAACCCTAGAACATCATCCCAAACACCCAACCTTGACTCCACAACATTATAAATAGGTTAGGAATGTATTTTACAATTTAGAGGACCCATTCCACAAGTTACAATAGGAAAAAAAATTGGAATGGGTTGAATTACATCATGAAACCCTTCAATCCAAGAACATTGTGAAAGTAGGTACGTTCACTATACAAAGAGTTAGAACCTATAAATAGGTGAAAATGAAAGCTAATTCATCAATCTACAGCATCCAATAGGTTTCAAATCATCTTAGCTTCCATACAAGTTTTACAAAAACAAGAAAAGTGAGAAAAACCAGTAAATTTCTAGAAAATAACATTCTTCTTGATCAAAAATGGGTTACAAATCAGCCAAAAACCTCTCCTTCGAGGCATTGAAGGTTATTATACATGTTTACCATAGGAACAATAAAATCAAAGGCTTTGAAAGTAACTCCATGAAAACCAAGCTCTCTAAATGGTATATCAAACTCTAGTTCAAAATCTTTTAGATGAGGTTGCTCCCATAGCTCTCTTACTCGCTTGACAAATCCTTGAAACTCAGTATTGATTTCATTTTTCCTATCCCTCTCTTGTTGTCCTTCCTCAATTTCATTAGGATCATACATTGACCTTCTTTCCCCTCCTATATTTTGGACCACATCCATTACCTCCACATAAACTCGACATCCTTGGTCTTCTTGGTTCCCACGCCTTGATATGGTTATGCAAATGAAAATGAAGTGCAAAGTAATCATCTCCTTCTCTACTGGCTGGAAGAATGCATGCTTTATTTTTTGATACACGATATCATCTCTCTCTTTTTCTCTTATGGTTGAATATCGAAATCCAATATGGTGGGCCTCCAAAGTTCTAGTCATCTTTCTTCTTCTTCCACCAAATGTTGGCCTAATCCATACATCTGCTAGCCTAATTGGCTTTGTTTTTTAAAGTTGAAGTTTCTCCTAAGTCACCAATGTAGCTCTCTCTACTTTTACAAACTCTTTCATTGCTACAAATTGTCTCTGGGATTTAATCATCTATACCACATGGTTGATGTGCTTTGAATCCTTGCATCTAAAGGAAATATCCTTAACATAAATACTGCTAGGGAATTTCAATGTTGCTATTGTAGTTGGAATTAAAGACGGTACTTGCAACATTGAAAATTATCCTTATATAATAATTCCCTCCATCTTGTTGGCTTGTAACACTCTTGATGGTGGCTACATGAAAAGTGATTTTGATCCTCTTCTACATCAGAGGGTTCATATCCTTGATCTGACTCTTTTGAATTATCAGAATCAGAATCACTAGCTTCCATATTCAAAAATTCCTAACCAACATCTTCAATAAATTTATTTGGATCATTAGTAATAGTCTTCAAAATTGGTCACTGGTACAAGTTCATTCTGCTTTCATAATACTTTATAACCATGGGGTTTATCCATTCCTTGATGCCATCAAGTGAAGATTGAGGGATGGCATCAATGCGGAGTACATCCCTCTTGAAGTCTTTGAAAACAATAGCCATATCAAATTCCTTTTGGACAAGTCCTACTCTCTCAAGGTTAACAATCTCAATCTCACTAATAGCGATTACTAAGAAAGGTAATTCCCCCAACTCTACCAAATAGTTTAACATAGGAACAATAAAAGTAGAGGCTTTGAAAGGAACTCCATGAAAACCAAGCTCTCTAAATGGTATATCAAACTCTAGTTCAAAATATTTTAGATGAGGTTGCTCCCACTCCCATATCTCTCTTACTAGCTTGACAAATCCTTGAAACTTTGTATTGATTTTATTTTTCTTGTCCCTCTCTTGTTGTTCTTCCTCAATTTCATCAAGATCATACATTGACCTTCTTGCCCCTCCTAAAGTTTGGACCATATCCATTATCTCCACATAAAACTGGACATCCTTGGTCTTCTTGGTTCCCAAGCCTTGATATGGTTATGCAAATGAAAATGAAGCAAAGTAATCATCTCCTTCTCCACTGGTTGGAAGAATGCATGCTTAATGTTTTGATATATGATATCATCTCTCTCTTCTACTCTCATGGTTGAATACCGAAATCTAGTATGGTGGGCCTCTAGAGTTCTAGTCATCTTTCTTATTCTTCCACCAAATGCTAGCATGATCCACACGTCTGCTAGCCTAATTGACTTTGTTTTTGAAAGATGAAGTTTCTCCTAAGTCACCAATGTAGCTCTCTCTGCATTTTCAGACGCTTTCATTGCAACAAATAATCTCTAGGATTTAATCATTTGTACCACATGGTTGATGTACTTTGAATCCTTGCATCTAAAGGAAATTTCGTCAACATAAATACTGCTAGGGAATTTCAATGTTGCCATTGTACTTGGTATTAAATCTGGTACCTACAACATTGAAAATTATCCTTATATAATAATTCCCTCCATCTTGTTGGCTTGTAACACTCTTGATGGTGGCTACATGAAATCTGATTATGATTCCTCTTCTACATTAGAGGATTCATATCCTTGTTGACTCTTCTGAATTATCATAATCAGAGTCACTAGCTTCCATATTCAAAAATTACCAACCACCATCTTCAATAAATTTATCTGGATCATCAGTAATACTCTTCAAAATTGGCCACCAGTTCAAGTTCATTCTGCTTTCATAATACTTTATATCCATGGAGTTCAACCATTCCTTGATGCCATCAAGTGAAGATTGAGGAATGACATCAATGCGGAGTACATCCCGCTTGAAGTATTTGAAAATAATAGCCATATCAAATTCCTTTTGCCCAATTCATACTCTCTCAAGGTTAACAATCTCAATCTCACTAATAGTGATTACTAAGAAAGGTAATTCCACCAACTCTATCAAACAGTTTACCATGGGAACAATAAAAGCAGACGCTTTGAAAGGAACCCCGTGAAAACCAAGCTCTATAAATGGTCTATCAAAATCTTAGACCTCATTCTTGCACATTGACAACCATATTCAAATATTTTCCTTCAAAAGGCTACAAATTCAAATATTGATAATTTTGTAGCAAGAATGCATTTTTTTGCACATTTGACCACCGAAACTCAAAAACTCACCCTAATACACCTCAAATGGTATTGATTGACCTTATTTAGCATAAATTAACACAAAATACCTTAATCTAATCTATTTACCACCTATCAACCTTCAAAAAGTGAAATTTTGCAACTAGGAGACTAGGTGCTCCTGCACCAAAATTACATTGTGTCTGAACCTTCAAGAGGCTTTAAATAGCCTTTACAAATGATTCTACATCTTTCCAATCATGCCTAACTATTGTTTTTGTAACTAACATGACTTATTACATTATAAATCAATTGTGGATGTAATATGACCTTATTCAATTGACAAAACTCAAAACACAAAACTAACTTAAAAGACTTCCATGAACCAAATTTGCTCAATAACCTTGGTGCCCCTACACCAAATTTAAATATTTCAGTAAATGTCATTACAAGTAAATCTCATTACAATGCCTTAGGTACTCTGTTCTCACGGATATTTTACAATGTCACTCATACATTCGAGATTCTCTTATAATGTCTACATCATAGGTTCTCATTTAGAGGTTAACTTCAAATGAGTAACTTGAGATTCCCTTGCAAAGCTTCACACACTCTTTTATAATGGCCTCAAATCAGAATTGAGATTTATCAAGATCATCAAAATAAGGATGTTGCATTGCTTTTTTGGCTGATATTCTCTTCAATGGCTCAAAAATTAGCATTTTCTGCAAGGAGAGACCAATCAATTTTTACTAGTTTAGTTACAGATACACAAAGTAAAAGAATAAAAAGAAACAACTCATCCAAAATGGAAATGAAATGAAAATAGATGGAAGGCACTTATAGATAGGCATGGAAGTTTCTCAACTTAGTCACTCCTAGTCATACATCTTCACTGGGAGTTCCAAGATACCTATTGCATACAACACCTCTCATGAATAGAATATCTTGAAATTCAAGATGCTCTTATAATGTCTACATCATAGGTGCTCGTGATAAGGTTAACTTCAAATGAATAACTTGAAATTCCCTCACCAATCTTCGCACACACTTTTGTAATGGCTTATTTAATCATAATTGATATTTTTCAAGATCATCAAAATAGGGATGTTGCATTTCTTTTCTGCCTGAGATTCTCTTGGATGGCTCATAAATCTTCATTTTCTGCAAGGGGACACCAATCAATGTTTACCGAGTTGCTTACAGATGCGCAAAGTAAAATAATATGATAGCATTGGCATCAAACAAATTAACGTGGATACAAATATAAATTAACAAGAACCATTGTGCATATACTTACAAATTAATCCAATGAACCATCCGGGTCTGCTCTACTCTTTATTGTGTCAAGTATTGCCTCATGGTCAGACTCACGGACCTTCCACAAGGTCTTGCTCAAAGGTCTACCCCCATATTTGGTCAAAAAAACATTGGATGCCACAACAAGGTTTGATTAATGAAGAATCTTACGATGCATGTCAAAGTCCTGAAACAACCAATGTTTAACACTCTTATGTGGTTACCTTCTAATCCACATTCCACTAACAACAACTGAGCCTGTAGGGTATTCGATGTTTTCTCCATCTATAACTGGGCCTTCCAATTTCTTTTTGGCCTCAACATAATGACACAAGTAATAGTTTGTTCCCTCTTCATTGTCTTCATCTGCAATAACTGCATAAACATGCCCTACATTGATATGTGTGGAATATCTCTTGAAATTAGTCAACATTACGAATACAGTACAAAGTAAGATAACAATATGGAATTTCAAAAACTAAGCAAGTAGATATATTACCTGGTTGAACTAGATCTAATACATGGTCAAAGTCTATTGATGATTCCATCTGTGTTAGTTCTAATGTTGTCGGAGGGTGATATGTGTGAACTAGGCTAAGATAACTTGTCAACCATTTTTCAACCCACTCCCCTAACTCACAATCATTCTAGGCTTGCATTGTACATGAAGAACAAAAGCATGCCATCTTATGTGTATCGATACTCCATGAACCTGCATTTGAGCTACGGAAAGAGTGTATCTCACTCGATCCTGTTAGTGTACAACAATCCTCATATGGTGCAATGTTAGTATCATCCATCAACCAAAAAAATCTATTAACTAAAGGCATACATTTATTACCTAGACCCATCAAAGCATTACACCACTCAACGATTGATCTTGCATCTATCAACTTTGCATTGTCTTTATACTTTAACTCTTCTCATGCTAATGCTCTTTTCACACATGCTCCTGCACCATCATGCTCCCCCTTTCCATGCCTAGCCTCACAAAAGTTCCACATATGTTGAACACCTTTAGTGAGATGCATCTTGCACAACCACTAGAGCATGTGTGGATTCTTGAATTGTGTTGCATAGTTATCTGACCATATTATATGTCGACCGTATGCTATGCTCCTATTGACACAAGGATTAGCACCTGATGCAGAGTTGAAAAACTCCAAGAATCTCACCAAAGGAAAAACTTTTGACAATGTTGTTGAAACTCACAAAACCAGTCAAGAAAATTGTTTTGTCTCACAACTCAGCTACACATGCTTGCAAAATTGATTCTTATGAAAGGTTTTGGATTTTTTGATGTTCTTAAAAGGAAAACAATAATGTTTTCACAATTTTGATCCAACAAAATGATAAACACATTCACAGAACTGCACTATAACATGCCACTCTTTGCATTCAATACTAAATGAATTTGACAAAAATAAAGGAGAATACAATATTTTATCATATATTTCACAACCAATACTGAAAACCAAAGAATAATTGAAAAGGAAACAATATTTTTTTATTGAGAAGTAAGGAGTATCTGCATCTCAAAGGAAAAATATGCTCTACAAAATGGCTGTAAATCTCATTAAGAAAATGAGTTACAAAGTGTGAATAGTGCTCTCACAACAATCTCCAAACCAAGAACTAGAGAAAATAAGAGAGAAGAGAAGGACTTATAGAAAAGGCTCTCAAAATTCAAATTTGAATTTTGGCTCCAAGAAAAGATGTGTTGTCCTTCTCCTCCAAACAGGGCACCTAACTGAAGATGCTCCTCCAAATATGGAAAAAGAGTTGTCAAAACTCAAACAACTTCAAAGGGTCGTATGAAACTAAAAATACCTCAAAAAGAGGATCATAACTGAATGTGAACTCCAATTACAAGCCTAAATCCCTCCTTGATTGAACTTCAATCAATTGGAATTTGTGACTAGAAGTAAACTCTCCATTAAGGCTTCAAAATCCCTATCTTTACTCCACATGTTGGCCCTCATTTCTCAATTATCTCCAAGTATTAAGCCAAGTATTTAAAGCCTTATTTGAATCTCTTTGACCAAGTCCCATATTTGAAATCACATTCAAATCACTCTTCATTTGCATTTTATGATTATCATTTATTTAAAATGATTTTTAACTTATCATTTTTAAATAAAGATTTACAAATAAAAATGAATGCAAATAAAAAATTAATAATCACCCCCTATTTTTTGCATTTATAATAATAAATTTTATTTAAAATGATTTATAATCAATCATTTAAATAAATTTATACAACTTTGAATTAAATGCCAAACCAAATATTTAAAGTGTTGATTACAAAAAGCTTCATTGACTTAGTTTAATGAATAAAAGAAATTCAAAAGGCATAAGAAATGCCACACACCAAAAGAAATGAATAAAGTTTTCAAAAAAACTTAAGGAAAAAAGATTTCCTTTCCATCGCACCTCCTAGGGTTCAAACCCTAAATGAATGAAAATACATTCATTTCATTCCATTTTATTTTGCTTGTGCTCTGGAAGCTTCATTGAGAAGCGCCGCCAACAGCAACCCTAGCTCAGCCTTTGGTAGAAATTTATGTTTTGTACACCATTATTCTGTAGATTTTGAAGGTTAGAAGTATGGTAAGCTTGATTTTGTGGTGTCTGGAAGTTTTTCCTTTGTTTTTGAAAAGCTTTTACAAGCTTATATGGTGCAGCCATGCTACTTTCTGATGATTTCTCTCTGATTTTATTTTTCTGTTGGTGATTCTCATTCTTGGCTGCCATAAGTATTCTTGGCAGAGCTTTTGGAATTCAACTTTTATATTCTTTTCTTTTTCTGAAGGTTTCCTCTAGAATAAAATTGTGGTAAGTCCTTCTCAGTCACAAACTTGATAAGTTTTCTCCAATTTTTTAAGTCACTTTTTGAGCATTCAGACCACAGCCTTGAGCATTGTTTCCTGAAAGTGGGTATATTACCTTCATTGTATTTTAAGAAATGCTTTCTTTTCTTCTGGATGTGGTCATTCTTCACTGAATCTTTGCAGAAATTTGATATATTGTGCCTTTCAAGGAAAATCTAGGGTATTTTAGGTCGCCATTACTAAACTCTAGTTTTATTTGATATCCTTCCTTCTCTTTAGTTGTCTAAAAACAAGCATGTTGTGGCTAAGACAACTTCTGACTGGTTTTTCATTTTTCTCCATGAAGGATGTGGCCATGTGAGCTTTATATCTCTGCAAACAAAAGATGATTGAGTCTTAAAAGATAAAGGAAAAGAGTGAACATTTTATGTTCTTGCCTAAAAACTTCATGAGTAGGTTGCGGCCTAAGATTTTTATACAACTGGGTATTGTTATTTTGTTGATTATGGCTCTATTTCCATGCTTTAAAGAAAAGACACACCATTTAGGCCATGGATTCCTTATTTATGCTTCTGGGTGTTTGATCTTTAAGCTAGAACTTTCTTTTATGGCTACCAATTGTCTGGATATTGACTAGAAAAATCTTCATGTATATAAATGGACAAACTCCTAAAGATTTTCACTGCTATTTGTGAGGTTTTTTAGAAAAACCCAGACCACCATATTATCAATTTTGTACTTCTTTCATTCTCCATTTCATACTTAATTTCATGTAGCTTGCTTTGCATGAAACGTTGTGAACAGGTATAATGAAATACTAACTCTTGTATATGGTAAACTATAATCTATGAAAACATTTTGTAAACATATACAAAGAATTTCTCACTTGCTAAAGAAGCATGATATTCATTGATCTAAAATTTGGTATTCTCCTTCACTTAATGTGATTTCAAATCTCCATGCTATTCACTGATTTTTATGACATTGTACACTTTTTTTGTAAAGTGGTTGCAACATAACCATGGTTGTCCCTATGTTTGTTGTTCTTTCTCTTTATTCCTTTTGATATCATATCACAAAATTTTGTAAATGACAAAACTACATGAACCTAGAATATACATAAAAGGTTATGCATATATCACGATGGTATAATCATTTCTCATATTATACTGTTCTCTAGAACCTATTTCAAAACACAATATAGATTTCATTATGTTTACTGATAGTAAAACATTTTCAATGAGTTGGGCTCTACCCTTATGGGAGCCACATTTTCCCCACTCATATTGATACCTGATAATCAGCAACGTTATGTTTCTTGTTTCTGCACATGAAACAAACCAATCAGTAAAAACAATAGATTCAGTGGTTCCTTTTGATGCTCTTCTTTTTTTTAAAGTTAATCATCTGGTGAATGCCTAATAAAATGTAAATTTCATTTATGTTGGTAATGTAGGGATAAGGTAGAATGTGATTTCTCATTGCTCTAACATCACCCCTCACAATTTTGCAGGTAAACCTTGGAGTTGGAGTTGAACCTGATACTGGAGTTGAACCAGGATGAACTCGACTGTAACGATGATTCATCATTCTAGGAAATGACGAATCGC
Organism: Sequoia sempervirens; assembly: GCA_007258455.2. Lineage (NCBI taxonomy): Eukaryota > Viridiplantae > Streptophyta > Pinopsida > Cupressales > Cupressaceae > Sequoia > Sequoia sempervirens. Next base: position 13,800,067 of record VDFB02274714.1, read on the forward strand.
CTTCTCTCCCTATTCTTACATTATTTTCAATTGTGTGATATACATTTTACTTGTATTCAACATTTGATTAAGAAATCAAAATAGGCTACTCCCATGGCTTGTGTGGGATTACAAAACATTTTTCTCAATAAATCATTTGTTCATGATATGCAATGGCTTATGTATCCTTCTAAATTTATTCTAATTACATAATGAAACAATGAAACTACAATTGTTCAAAACATATGTTCTATAGTCACAATGAATGTTTTTTGCTTTTAAAACTACAATGTTCTTTGATAATCAGCAATAATAGATATTGCAGAAAAATAATTCAGCTCTGTACTTCAATCCTTTTGAATTTTTCTTTTCTTAGTGAAGCTTATTTATCAGTTTTTTTGAGTTGTTTTGCGGTTTATATTTTTGAACAAACCTATAAATAAGCTAATTGATTTATTTTTTAAAGTAAGGATTCATCAGATAACTCAAAACTTTTATACCCCTGCAAATAAACTTCACTAGATCTTCACCAATTTTAAGTAAGAAGCTAAAAAATGGTAACAGCCCCTCCAATCCAAATCACGGTAGAACATCTAGAAGCAACCTTGCACGAACTCTGGAGAATGTGTGTGATCATCACTAATATAAAAGTGATACTCCCTCAATACCTTCCTTTGGTCCTATGTACTATTAGCTGAAAGAATGAATTCTATGTGCAAAAATATTGAAACTTGTGTGGAGTTGTAATACTGTGACTACACCTCACACTGTGGCTATAGAGTGTAGTTCTCTACAAATTCAACCACTGATACTATGTTTCCAACTGGAAAAGTGTCCTTGCATATCTTGAATTGTGCGTCTAGTCATCGAGCTCTATGGGTATGCCTTGCATACTCATACACTAGATTCTCACGAAACATGGACATAAACTAATACACTAGAATCTTCTCAATAACCAAATCACACCTTTTTGCTTGAGACCCATCTTTTGTAGTGTATGCCACTATTTTCTACTTCTTGAACTCTACTAGTTTCTGTCCCACCTCATTTGTGCTTTCCATATGTTGACATACTGGCATTTGTTGCAAGCCACCGCAATGTTCACATGAACCATCCAAGCATGTTGTCCTGTAGAATATTTGGCCATCCTCTATTTCACATAAAAAATTTGATAAGAACTCTCTTGAAAATTTTGGTGGGGCTTCTATGCCACAATCCTGTAAAACATTGTTAGGATGCAAATCTAAACATATAGAACAATAAACATCATAATGGTTAGAGAATTCAATATGTAGTCTACAACAACAAGTAATGCGTGTGTGATTTATCTTGACATAAAAAGGTTTAAGCATTTCAAAAAATCTTTGAGAAACACTAATTTGAGGATAATCATTTTGAAATTTATGAAAAAATTGGGTTTGAGTTGTATCCAAAAAATGCTTTGGATGTGGCTCACGGTTCTGACTACCAATTCTCCCTCTTACAACATCCCTTTGATTCAGAGATGGACTTGTATTATTCTTCCAATACTCTTCAATTAGTGTTCTTAATGCTTCAACAACTTTTTTATCTTTATGTGGAAATCTCCCTAACAATTCCCATAATTCATTTGAATCGGTGCCCTCAATTCTTTGTCGCCTTTGAACGGCTTTTGATAAAAAAATTCTACTCATTCCCATTTGTTCACCTTTCTTTTTAATGAGACAAGATCTGGGTAAAAGCAAGTTAAGTACATGAAGAGGGGAAATTTTGGGCAACAAAATTTTTTTTGCAAAAAACGCGTATGCATTACGGAACAGGTACCCGAACCGAAATTCGAACACGTACGTGCTCAGCTACGGGTACGCGAACCGAAAACGCGTACGTGTTATGAAACGCGTACGTGTTACAAACACGTACGCATTCTATAACGCGTAAGCATTTGTAACGCGTACGCATTTAAAAACGCATACGCATTTCGGAAAGGTATTTATTTTTTTAAATAAACTGTTGGCTTTTCATTTTATCCATTGTTTTTAGCCGCGCGAGAGAAGACACACTAGACCGCGTACGAGTTTGGAAGCTCATGCTTGGGGATTATTTTGACTGCCACCTCCTCCCGTCAACACACCCGACCTCTGTGACCTCCAAGTTGGTTGAATTCTGCCATTTTTTGCTTTGTATCTTGTTTTTTTGTTTTTTAATTAGTATTTAAGTTTTGTTTCTTTAATGTGTTTTAGTTCAATTTTTTATAGTTTTAAATTGTATTTAAAAAATAAAAAACGTCAACAAAATAAATAACGTTAAATTGTAAATTGAAAACCATAAAATCTAAACCTAAATTGGACACATTTAACTTAGAAATCAAAACCATAGGTTACAAAATTTACATACGTCTCTAAAAACTAATTTACACAGGTTAATCATTGGTCGTAAACCCTAAAACGTAAACCTAAATAATCCAATCTGACACACTATGAAGAAAACCACCTACCTGATAATGAGTGAGATAAGGAGCTCTATATAAATGGTTCATAAGACACAACACTTCTTGAAGGTTTTTTAAATAAGGTAGCAAGTCAAATGGGCTTGATCTTGGGGGAAACCTCACTATTAAATATGATTGAGTTAGTGTAATACTAAGATGCTTGAACTCTATGGAGGTCACAATTATTCACCCCTATTAGCATCACATATATTTAATTAATTCTAATTTGATCATTCATGCTCATGAGAGATGAGTTCTTGTGAACTATGACTCATGAAATATGGTTCAATGATATTGACTTTAAAAATATGTAGTTCAATCATGATAAACCACTATGTAATATGATCCCTACCTCTAAATAAATATCTTATCATTTGAGTACATTTTGAGAGTTTTTAAATAACCAAAATGTGATCTAATATATCACTTCAATATTAGGTGGAAAGGAGATAATTTAATCTATGTGATAAATGTAAGTATTAAGGGTTAGGAAGAATGTGTAAAAGGGGGTTGGGGTGTTTATAAGTAGTTTTCTACATCCTCAACATACAACATTACATAGGTTAATAAGAGGATATTTCATTCACTATGTTGGTCTTGTCAAGGTTGTGAAGTTCTCTTTTTTCTATACCATAGTCTTGTATCATGATAAAGATTCATAATCCTAAGAAGTTCTAAGTTTTATCTTAGAGACCTCTCTCCCCTTAGGTGAGCTAAAACTAGAAACCTTCCTTAAATTCCCTTTTCCTTCTTCCTAAGTCTACACACTCCTTGCATTTATAGTTCCTCTTCATTGATACTCTCTACCTACTTATACACATATATAATATGCTTGGCCAAGTATTCTACCTAGATGCACTCTTTGTATGTATTTCAACCACTTCACTAAACTTTGCAAAATATTCAAGGCTACATTCATATAGAACTTGAAACAATGTCTTACTATGCTCTAACTTACTAAATTGTTGTAAGAAAATTTAGCATGTGCATATACTAAGTCTGACTAATTTGGTTTGCCACCAACTATAAATATTAGTAAATAGCCCAAAATTCCTATTCATCACATCAATATTTTTATTTACACTAGGATGATAAGTCAAGCTAAGATAAAACCACTCAACCTATTTTTTTTCAAATTAGAGCTGCAATTTTTAATAGCCTAGTATTTTCCCCTTTAATATCTTTGGTTCCCTCAAGTACCCATCATTTCTATGAGATCATAGATTTACTAAAATGGGTCTCTTGGTTAACTTGTGAAATTCAAGTCATGCTTTGCCTCCCCTCATGTCTTCATCATATGCCTAAATTGTCTTGAATCAAATAAACTCATATGTATGAGTATGATTGACCCTATTTTTAGCCTATGGTGATTTTTTATACTTTCCTTTGCTAACACACTATTCCTCCATTATTCCCCATTTGCACATTTTCTTAGGTTTCCTCTAAGTTCTTTTATATATTTCAGTTTTCAAGTTTTTCCTTACCCAAGTATCTTGTCAAGAAGTTCTCCAAACTTTTTGTTCCCTGTTCAATATTTTTACTATGTTTAATTTCCTGAGATTTCGTCTACCTCTATGCCTCTTCATCGATTCTTGTGATTTTTGCTACCCTTAACCCCATAGTGTGCATAAGGTTATAAGTAGTTGGTTTGTGGCTACCTTAACTCTTAGTTAAATTATATGATTTAAATCATAGTCTTATTTCTAGGTAATTAAGTTAGTGTAGATGAACATTATTCTTAGGTATCTAAGTAAATTTAAGTGAAAACCAATGAATACGTAGGGTACATATGGGAACTAGTGTTTTGTTTATTATCAATAAATTTACAGAAAAATCATAAGAGCAATAGGGATGAGAAGATAAAAATTGAATAAAATTGACAACAATAATTAGATCACTACATTCACTAGATTTGGTTATACCACCATATTCATGTGCATTTGTGAGACATAACCCTATGAAGAATTCAATAATACAAATCTCACCAATTTATTCAATGTACATTTATTTACATTTATTACAATCCTTTATTTATTACCAAGATAAGATAATCCTTTGCAAGACAACAAGCATGATCCTTTGATTCATCCAAAAATATCAAAATACACTAAATTTAGTAGAGTTCGACGTAGAAAATGTAGATGCATTCTATGATAAAAATTATTTCTAACCCTTACACAATTTTTAAAAAGAGATGTACATAGGAACTAGGTGTCCCAAAATTTAAGGATCTGAAAGAGTTTAGTTGAAACTTAACCCTAGGTGACTTGCTCTAATTGGAAAACTAATTGAAAATTAATTTAAAGCCAACTGAGAACTACAAGATGAGTGGGAAATCCCACACCATCTCAATATTTATCAACATCTATGTTGATTTATTACATTTATTTAAAAGAATAAAGAATGCGCAAAGTAATTTAACTAGTACCTAAAATACTTCGAGTCTATAAAGTTATTTGAAAAGATATTAATAAATTCATTTAAATCATTCATACTAGCCCGACCCTTTTGATACTTAAACTTAATCCTCTAAGAAAATGTAGATTCTTCTAAGTTCCCTTGTAGTTCATCAAAATCAACCACCTCAAGATTCTTGGAATTTTTGAATATCTTTTTTTATTTTCATCATTCTTTCAATATAATTCTTGGATACTGACTCATGCAGTGAATCTGAAAATTATTTGATCATCTTAGTAGTTGAGGTTACCATTTATGTTGTCTCCTAGAATGTGCAAGAGAGGTCTTCAATGATTTTCAATATTTTTCATCACTTGTTCTACTAACCTTCTGTTTTTATTCAACTCTCATTTATAGTTCTTAAGTGACTATCGGTTTCTATTCAACTCTCATTTATAATATGAATTTTTAATGCTATGATTTTTTAATGTTATAAATTGAATGGTCTTCAAATGAAATATATTTTGAATTTGTGCATGTTCAATGTGATTTTTAAATAACTTTCAAATTGTGTGCATTATTTAATTAGTTTGTTGATATATATTTTTTAATTGTTTAACATGCAGTTGCCATATCATTTCTCGAATGGATCCACTTTTCACTTTAGAGGATTTCATGCCTAATCCAGAAATCCCTATAGATCCTGGTGCACATCCCACCCCACCACATGAGGATATGCCTAACTCACCTCCACATTCTCCACCACCTAACCCCCCACCCCCTCCTCCATTTGACCAAAATCAACTAAGAGAGAATATTCGAGCCAACTTAGTTGTCATTCAAGGAAACATAGATCTCATAAAAAATGAGACTAGAATCCCTCCACATCTCGCACGGTTTGCATCTACGATGCAAACTATTGTCGATTATGTTCGATCTATCGATGCGGACCTAGATAGGTTCCATCAATGGAGAGAAGAGAGGAGACAATTCTATGCAGATGGACTGTCATATAAAGAAATCAATGACCTAAAAATCACTAAACAAGCTATGTGCCAATATTTTGTGAACCCCCAAACAAACGAACCAATACCACCCACAAAAAAAAGAATTTCAATTTTATGGTGTAGGCACCCGCAGATAGCTGCAAATTTTTGGGAGAGATGGTGGATGGTGTTTGATACTCCACCACATGGCAACAGTGAGGTGCCCTTATATTTTTTGAGAAAGTTATGGGCTGAGTTTGAGTTGGGTAAAAAACCCAACTATTTTGATATGAGGTCATTTCAGGGAGCTGGGCGTGGCATGCCCCAACATAGACTAGGAGCACGTGTCGATCCTCAGCGACGTGCTCCAGTTGCTCCTCTTGTTCCTCCTCCTTCTCCTGGTATTCCCGCTGCATTTCAGCAGCAAACCATGTTATCTACACTAGGAGCATTGAGTTCACTTTCAGGACATCTCACTCAGCAGACTACACACGCGGCCACTGAAGTGGCCAATACAGAGCATGGAGGCTCGGGCTATAGGGATACTCAGACATCCACTTCAGGTGAGGCACATGCATCTGGGGCGGGATCATACCTAGATTTACTATATTCTGAGGATCGTCCCACACAGGTATGTTCATCTTTTGAACTTAAATTTAATTCAAGTTTGAAATGTAAAAAATTCATGTAAATAATAACATCAAACTATATATATATTAATAATATTAATTCAATAATTTTGTGTTTGGTGTATAGACGCATGATGACGTGATGCCCGGAACTCAATATCATCATTGTGTGTATATGTCGAGTGCTGTAGATTTGGGCTCACCTTTTTGACAGGTACTTGAACCAAAATATATTAAATAATTTGTGTGGATATATATATATATATAATTTAATTTGAATTTGTACACATGTGTGAATTGATATATTATATCTAGATGCAGGGAGGTCATACTATTCCTAGTATTGACTAGCCACAAGTTACAGTGGTGAGCGCTCCTGAGACATCATCAGCTCAGGTGCATGCTTTCAAAAGTTTGTTAAGTTTAAATTAAATACACATCATAGATCTAATTTAATTTTTTCATTTACATACACATGTGTGAATGATCTATATGAACTGTTGTACATCTATATGTAGGGATTTGATGAGATAACCATGGCGGGCCGCGCACCTGAGACATCATTGACATCTATTCATGGGCAATCTCAGGTGCGTGATCATGAGGTCATATCATTCGAGGTTGTAAACTTTACTTTAAATCTCCTATACAATTTTTACGAACATTTTATATATATATATATATATATATCAAGGTTTTCACATATTGTTTGCTTTATATGAATATGCAGGATATAGTGGATCAGGCATTTGCATCTTCTCAACTGACAGTTATGTTACCTATTGAAGAAAATGTGCCAGTTGATTCACATGACCATATGGTAATTTATGCATACTAGAAATCATTTTTACTATATTTAGTCGATATTTAATTAGTTTTTTTTATCTAAAAGTTTATATTTTCAATTTTAAATATGTTTAATTATATCAAAATTTCTAAATAAATTTAAATCTAATTTCGAGTTTCTTGAACTCTTTTACAACATGATGTAGGTACATCTAGTCAACGTGGAACAAAGAGGAGACTTGATTTGACCGATCAGCCTGAGAGTTAGATGGTTTTATATTTTATGGACTACAAATCTCTAGTTTTATTTCAATATATGTGTTGGACTTGACATATAAATTTTATGGACTATCTAGATCTCTAGTTTTATTTTGAACATGTTATTATCATATATGTGTGTTTATTTATATCAGTTGACTTTAATATGATGATTATATATGCAGTCAATTATGAGATCATGTTATGTTCATTTTCATAATTATATGCATTTATATACATATCTATATATTTATATTTTATCAAATTTTCAAGTAATACATGCACTATATAATAATTCTTATCTAGAATCAAATTTCATATATATATATAACTTATCACATGGTTAGGTGACAAATTAAAACATTCCTTAAATAGTTTCTTAAATCATATTCATAATAAATTAAGGGCAAGTAATTCTAACTATTTTCCAATTACATAGCAAATATTTGAATCAATAAACAAAAAACCATCTCCTTGTATGTATATTTAATGTATAATCTATACAATTGAATAATTATATAAAATGTGGTAAATAGAAGACACATGAAATATGTATAATCTATAAAATTGGAATAAGATATTTAAAAAGTGACATCGAACAAACATATATAATGTACATCAAGATGTTTAATGTACAACTATATAACATGATGAAACATATATGTGCATGTAGATACAATTAAAGCTTATCAACTTTTAGGTGAATACCAAAAATTGATATTTACATAGTCTCTAGATAAAATAGTTTTTCAGTTCAACAATCACATTGTAGACCGACTTGATGAGAACTTGCAAAAATAATTAATGTAAGTAACTACAATTTTTACGAGTCATTTAAGTAAAAAATTCATGCAAGAAAAGAACTGCATATAGTAAATTCCATACAAATTCAAATGATGTTAGCCATAGGATGGATTAAGGGGACCTAAGAGGATATATAGCTTAAAGGGGGGTTCTTAAGAGAATTCCTTAAGGGGAGTTAAGAGGATGCATCTCATGAACCATAGGATATGGCTTAACAGGTCCTTTAAGAGGACGAATTAAGGGGATGCAAGAGGGTGGATTAAGGGGAGTTGATAGAATGAGTTGAAGGAATGCAAGATGGTGGATTAAGGGGAGTTGATAGAATGAGTTGAAGGGATGTAAGAGGGTGGATTAAGGGGATGCAAGAGGGTGGATTAAGGGGAGTTGATAGAATGAGTTGAAGGGATGTAAGAGAGTGGATTAAGGGGATGTAAGAGGTTGGATTAAGGGGATGCAAGAGGGTGGATTAAGGGGAGCTGATAGAATGAGTTGAAGGGATGTAAGAGGGTGGATTAAGGGGAGTTGATAAAATGAGTTAAAGTGATGCAAGAGGGTGGATTAAGGCGAGTTGAGAGAATGAGTTGAATGGATGTAAGAGGGTGGATTAAGGGGAGGTGATAGAATGACTTGAAGGGATGCAAGAGGGTGGATTAAGGGGGCTATTGATAAAAATGAGTTAAACTGGATGTAAGAGGGTGATTAAGGGGATGCAAGAGGGTGGATTAAGGGAGTTGATAATACATGAGTTAAAACTCCTAAACCTAAAACCCTAAACCCTAAAAATGAGTTAAAGTGATGTAAGAGGGTGGATTAAGGGATGCAAGAGGGTGGATTAAGGTGTTGATAAAATGAGTTAAAGTGGGATGTGGAGAGGGTTAAGGGGATGCAAGAGGGTAGATTAAGGGGAGTTGATAAATGAGTTGAAGGGATGCAAGAGGGTGGATTAAGGGAGTTGAGAGAATGAGTTAAAGTGATGCAAGAGGTGGATTAAGGAGTTGAGAGAATGAGTTGAAGGATGTAAGAGGGTGGATTGTGATGCAAGAGGGTAGATTAAGGGGAGTTGATAAAATGAGTTAAAGTGATGTAAGAGGGTGGATTAAGGGGATGCAAGAGGGTGGATTAAGGGGAGTTGATAGAATGAATTGAAAGGATGTAAGAGGGTGGATTAAGGGGAGTTGAGAGAATGAGTTAAAGTGATGCAAGAGGGTGGGATTAAGGGGAGTTGAGAGTTGAAGGGATGTAAGAGGGTGGATTAAGGGGATGCAAGAGGGTGGATTAAGGGAGTTGATAAAATGAGTTAAAGTGATGTAAGAGGTGGATTATTAAGGGGATGCAAGAGGGTGGATTAAGGGAGTTGATAGAATGACTTGAAGGGATGCAAGAGGGCAGGGAGTTGATAAAATGAGTTAAAGTGATGTAAGAGGGTGATGCAAGAGGGTGGATTAATAGAGTTGATAAAATGAAGTTAAACCCTAAACCCTAAAACCCTAAAATGAGTTAAAGTGATGTAAGAGGGTGGATTAAGGGGAGTTGATAAAATGAGTTAAAGTGATGTAAGAGGGTGGATTAAGGGGAGTTGAGAGAATGAATTTAAACCCCAAGGTGTGTTGAGAGAGTGACTTAAGGGGATGCAAGTGGATGGATTAAGGGTAGATATATGAGGATATTGATTGAGGGGTCCTAAGAGGATGAATTAAGGGGTGTTGAGAGAGTGACTTAAGTGGATGCAAGTGGACAAATTAAGGGTAGATATATGAGGGTATGGATTACAGGGTCCTAAGAGGATGGATTAATGGTAGTTGATAAAATGAGTTAAAGTGATGCAAAAGGATGGATTAATGGTACATAAGAGGATGACTTAAGGGGTTTTAAGAGAATGGCTTAAGGGGATATGAAATAAATTATAAAGTATCAATTAAATGTATCTAGAACTATATATAGTTACCTGTCTCTAGATTGAAATTCCATTGTAATATATGTGCATCTCCTCTCTTTTTTGTAAAGCATCTAATTTTGGGAGACCTGAAACAAAAAATGATATAAAACTTTTAATTAGAATGATTAAAGATTGATATATATATATATATATATATATATATATATATATATATATATATATATATATAACAATTAAATATATATACCTAATTAGATATACTTTACCAATATTTATTTACTCTATTGTACCATCTGCATCCTCTCTTTTTGTAATGCATCTATGATTGTCTCATGATCATCCATTGAAATTGTCCATAAAACTTTATTAGTAGGCCTCCCTTGATATCTAACTAGTTTTATATTGGTTGCCAAAATCAAATGTGAATAATGCATAATCTTCTTGTGTCTTTCATAATCTTCAAATGCAGGAAAGCCATTCTTTCTCATCAAATATTTTCGAAGCCAGGTGCCAACAACAACCACTGAACCAGTTGGATACTCAAAGTTGTCATCATCCACTCTAGTATGTACCAACTTATGTTTTCTCTCAACACATCTAGCCAACCAGTACTCTATCTGCTCTTCATTCCCTTGAGGTGCAACAACAACATACACATGTCCTGCAAAAATAAATACAAAATTCAATAAAAAGTGACTTATATTTAACTCATATAAACATGCATACATACAAAATTCAACTCAATAAATAATGTACCTTCTTGTACAAGATCTAAAACATGATCATAATCATCTGATGCGAACACTTGATTATCTTCAATTGTCATTTCATGTTGAACATGTGTCAATGTAGGCGTTAAAGCTCTTTGTTGCCATTGTTCGACCCATTCCATATTTTCACATGCCTGCCAATCACCTACAATCCAAAATTGACAATAGCATGCCAACTCCCTTGTCCATATTGTCCATGTGTTTGCATTTGAACTCTTAAATGAATGCCATTTTGCACTTCCATTAATTGTTTCACAATCCTGTCGAGAAAAAATATCATTTTCTTCAACTAATCAAAAGAAGCGTCGAATTATTGATTTCTCACTTGTTCTTGTAGATAATTTGGTATTGCACCAATCTACAATTGCACGTGCATTTCTAAATTTTGCAGCATCCTCAAATTTTAGATGCTCTCTAGCAAGAGCTCTTTTTACACATGCACCTGCTCCATCGTGTTCTCCCTTACCATGACCAGCTTCAAAAAAACTCCATATGTGTTGGATATTATTTTCCTTATGAACTCTACATAGCCAATAAAACATTCTAGCATTTTTGAATTGACCCGTTGAATTATCTGACCATATGAGATGTTCTAGCATTTGAATTCCTCTCTTTTAAATTTTTATAAAATATATCAAAACAATATTGTACAAACTCAGATGAATGTAATCGATTATCACTTACATAAAAATGGTACTCTCTCAAAAATTTTCTATTATCTTTTGTACTATCTTCAGCATGTCTATAAACAATGTGAACAAATATAGCTACTTGCACTAAATTATAATATTGTATTTAACCTCTTGTGGAGCAAGAGTATAATTCTTTTGTGAAAAATCAACAATTGACAATATTCAATTTGTCGTGTTTTACATAAATGAAATTGATTATCAAGCCAATGAGCATTCTGAGAGTGTTGAACATATTTAGGTACAAACTTATCTTTAAATTCAGTAATAAAAGCATGCACACTAACTTTTTCCACAATTAGCTCAACATGTCTTCCAATTTTACCATCTTTTAAAGAATACTCAATATTTTTAATTTTTTTTACATCCACTAATTGTTTTCCAAATTCATCTAAACTACTTTCATGCATACATTCTCCTAATAATGAAAAGTTACCACATCTATCGCATTCTCCAGAAATGCATCCTTTTAAAAAAAATGAGTTTCCATTTAAAGAGGGATTATAAAACAAACCTGCTATAAAATCTTTGATTCTTTCAGGTGGCATAGTAATACCACAAATGTCCTCCATAATTTGGTTAGCATGCAAAGTGCATCGTATATATTGAAATATATCATAATAATAATGAAATTGTACATTAGTCTTACAACAACAAGAGATTCGTTGCTTATTAATTCTAACATACAAAGGTTTACACTTTTCAAATGATCTTTGACTTATGCTAATATTCAATGGTAAGGTTGAAGCATCTAAATTTTTTTTATATAATTCAGTTTGAGTCATATCTAAGAGATGGATGAGGTTCACGAATTTTGGAACCCACCCTTAATTTTAAGACATCTCTAATGTTAGGTGATACTCTTGTATTATCATACCAATTTTTTTTGATTAAATATTTAATTTCATTAGTTAATTTCATGTTTGATCTTGGGAGTCTACCACTAAAACTCCAACATTGATTAATAGGATTGTTTTCAATACTTTCTCTTCTTTTAGTAGCTCTTATCAAAGTTCTAGGATTTAAGTTTATACATTTACTAATCTTACTTAACATTCTTTTATTTGAAGCTGTTTTATCAAATAGAGCAGTTGTTATTGCACGGCGAGCCGCATTCTTATCTTTTGATCGACTTTTCTTACCAATAACATCAATAGCATTAACAACACTAGATATGACTTGTTCTATTGAATCATCTTTCTTTTTGGTTTTACAAAAACACCTAATTTTTTCATCACTTTTCTCATTTTAAACATTCTCATCAATTGCACCATGAGTTGACATTGGAATCCTAATTTCTTTCTATAAAAAAATATTTTATATATTTCATTTCCATAATTTCTAATTTGTCTTGAAGAAACTTTACCACGAAGGTTATTTAGCACATTTGTTTCAATTGTTAAAAAAACATTTTCACCTTCATCCATAGATGGAGTTTCATTTTCATTCACACAAGGGGTTTCATTTTCATTTTCAAATGTAAAAGGGATTTCATTCTCATTTTCATCAATATTAGGGATTTCATTCTCATTTACATTCTCATAAGATATAATTTCATCATTTTCTTGTTTATGTATTGTTTCAACCCTAGTATTATTAATCTCATCAATTGTGTATCCAGCTTCTTCTAAACAAGCAATATCAATATTATAAAAACTTGGGTTTGAAGACATACCTGGATAGATTGTTTGAATAGGTACATTTTCCATATCATTGGGAGGTGGATTTGAAGACACACCCGAAGTTATTTGCATATCATTCAAAGTTGAAGTTGAAGGCACATTTGGGTTTGTCTCCATAGTTGCATTTTCTTCCATATTCACCATCTCCACATTTGCATCATCTACATTGATTTCATCATTCATGGCTTCCTCTTCGACATTCTTGGAACTAGATGCTTCCAAATCTTTCATTTGATGAATCCTTTGTCTCCTTTCCCTTTGTCTTTTTGCCTCCTTATCTTTATTTGCTTGAATTTCTTCGGGTGTCATTACCTTCCTACATCTTTTTCTTTGTCTTTTCTTATCACCCATGGTTACCAAACCCTCTTTGATGACAAAAATAATAATTCAAGAAACCTATTTTAAAATTGCCACCTCCTTCAAATATTCAAATAAAACTATGTACTATGAAGATTATTTTTTCTATAAACTCTGAAGTACAAAATCATCATGAGTACATCCAAAAATTCACTTTTTCCAAATCTTCTTGTAAAAAGTTCTTGCACTTGATTCCACTTCAGAAAATTTAACTTGCAATTATACTCTTCCAACAATTTGAATAGAATATGCCCTGCACAAGACAAATTTGCAATAAAAAACGCAGAAAATGACACTTTCGGTCCATACTGCAGAAAAAGAATGTTGCAGGAAAATCGTGTTTTACAAGTATTTTTCAAACTAGGAAAAACGGCTATTATAGAAATGCGTACGCGTACGCGTTATATTTTAAAAACGCGCACGTGTTTCATAATGCGTACGCGTTGCGGTCTGGCAATGGCCAAAACATAACGCGTATGCATTATGAAACGCGTACGCGTTTCATTTAAATAACGCGTACGCATTTCTATAATGCATACGCGTTATTTAAAAGTTGATCTACCACACCAAATCTAGCCCCGGTTTTAGGCTTGGGAAAGGCTTGGCAATCCGAGCCTTATCTTTTGACCTACAACTAAAAAACTAAGGCAAACTGAAGAAGAATGTCCAACTTTGACAACATAGATGATAAACTTTTTTTTCTAAATTAGTCTATAAAATTAAAACCCATTAGAGAATACAATGTCTACTTTCTATATATATAATTTTTGTTAAAATTGGATTACGTTTGTTATTTTTTAATTAATTTCTAAGCAAACTAGGCCTTAAACTTGAAAGATCAGGTTTTTTTGGTTTTTTAATAACTTTGTATTGGTTGAGTTTCTTGTAAAAAAAATTATATGGTCCCAAACTTCAGACAATTCTCTACACAATGAAAAAAAAAAGAGTCAATTTTTTTTTTGTTTAGGTCCAATTATGTTGTCTGTACATGTTGATTTGAAAAAACATCAATTAAGGCCAATAAAAAATTAATTAAAAAAAAAATATTCAACCAAAAATTACAAAAAAAAAATCCATCCCAAACTTCATATTGTTAGCTCTCTTTTCCTAAAAGGAATTAGCAAAATAATTTTATTTGGGTCCAAAAGTGTTGTCCGTACACCTGCTTGGTATGGTTAAAAAACAGGGACTTTTAAAAAGTGGTTTTTATAGATCTTTATCAAAATTTAATTTCTATAAACTGTGTATTTTAATAATTTACATATTTGGAAACTAGATTCAAAATTCAAAATTTCATATTACTGACTTTTTTTAAGATTCATTGTGGAAGTGCCTCAAATTTTCAGTCCAAGTATGACAAATTCTGAAAAACAGCAAAAACATTTCCACTTTTTGAGCTTTTTGTGTACCCAACTTCTTGCATCAACCCAATTAGGTGAAGGAATATTGAGTGGTAGGAAAAAGAAAAGCAATTGGCTAGAAGAGAGGGATGAATGTAGGAGAACTAGACTATAAAGAGAGATGAGTGTAGACAATTTATCCTATACCTTGTAATATCCCTAGCTGGGCTCAAGTTGGGTGATGGTGATATTTTTGAGTAGATGACATCGCTAGGTAGTCTACTTTGGAGGAGAGACAAGTGATGATCAATTTTGTTGAGTGATAAACTTATAATCATTTAATAGGGAATCATTATCAAAGTGGTCCTCGTTGTGATAAATGTAGAGTGGGACAACATGTGGGAGGATGAAAATAGAAGAAGGGAGGAAGCGTAATGAAGGAAAATACATAGATAGGTTTAAGTGAGGGTCCCTATAATAGATAATATATGAGGAAGGGATAGTCAAAAAAGAAAAGACAATAATTTCTATTAAAGAACATCAAAATGATACATCCTCATATACTATGAGAAATTTTAGTTGAAAAATGTAGAGTTTTTATTTTTAGGTGAAAATAAAAGAAAAACAATAGTGTAGTAAATGGACACTAAACTAATTGTGATAAGGTCTATATGTTGTGACTATGTTTATGTTTACTCAAAAAAAAAGTTTTGTTGAATGATGATAAAAATTAAGAATCAAAGTAGAATTAACTATTTTTTTGACATTAATGAATGAGAGTTTGTTGTTTAGAGAGAAAAATTCTTTTGAAAATGAAGAAAGGAATAAATAACAAAGGTTAAGATTTATATCAAGTTCACTACAAATATAGATAGAAAATAGATAGCCTACATGATTTAAGCATAGGAAATCCTTTTCAATTATCTATCTTAGGATTCAACTACAAATCTACCATAAATAGGTTTACTTAAGTTAACCCAAACACACAAAATTCTCTACGAACTAAATAACAAAATTCTTGTTCTTTCTAGTTAGATTGTGTAACATGCCTTATTTAAGTTAAATTCTTAAGCTAAATGGGACTCAATTGGGAAATGATAACATACTAAGAAATTGGTTGATTTACCAGCAATTAAATTTATGAACAACAAGATTGTTCAAAGACATTTAAAGGTAATAAGAATGATGGATAGAAATTAGATAAACTAGTTGATAAAAATTAATAAGAGGATCTATTTAAAAAATTGAGGTTGTCAATAAAAAGAACAAAGTTCAATTTTAGTTGCTAATAAAAAAAACAAAGTTCAATTTTGGTATAAGAATATTGACACACCTGTAGAGTGCAGCCATACCTTTATTACATGTGATTTTTAAAAAAACACTAAGATAAATAACAACAAACAAAAGAATGCTACATTTTTGAAGAAATGAAGAATAAAATAAGAATGTAGAATTCCTATATGGTTTCATAACAGTTCCCGACCCTTGTCTGTGCTTCCACATTTTGCATACATTTCTACCAGAGCAGTTGCAACTACATCAAATGTCCACACCCTGTTCCAAAGCTCCCATTTTGGCACAGGCTAGGAGGATGCTGGCAAAGGTTGCAGAGTCTATCTTTACACCTGCCAAATACATTTGCTTGAAAGTTCCTAAAGCCTTTTTAAAAAGTCGATTTTACGAATAATCTACAATCAAGGCACTCTGTCAGAACATGTTTATTCGAGGCATTCTGTTAAACAGTTTTTTTTTAGGCATCTCCCGCAATCATGACATTCCATTAATTTTTTTTTTTGTTTTTTTTAGGCATTCTTTCAAACAGTTACCGTCGTTGTCTATGCTTCCACATTTTGCATACATGTCTACCGGGGTAGTTGCAACTACAATCTGACTAAATTCCTCTGTCCATCATTTGATGGATGTCCATACCCTGTTCCAAAGCTCCCATTTTTGGACAGGCAGGGAGGCTGCTGGCAAAGGTTGCGTAGTCTGGCTTTACAACTACCAGTTGCATTTGCTTGAAAGTTTCTGCCTCATTTTTTGTGTATCCTGGAATCATCCATTCCATGAGACGACATTTCTTTGAGGCATTTGATCGAACAGTTCACATCCCTGTCTATGCTTCCACATTTTGCATACATATCTATCAGAGTATTCAGCATGCCTTTCGTTTGCTGCATTAAGTTTTATATGATCAGACACTTTACGAGCATTCACCAAACTTTTGCTGCGCGGGCACGCTTTTGAATTTGGTTTGAATTATAAGCGGGAAATCGGCGGTTAAGTGCTGGCTGCAACAGTTAACGGGAGTGCTAAGGGAACCGAGTGAAAGGAACGGATGAAATGGGCCCACACCATCCACCTAAGCGGTCAACGCTTAGAGTGTGCTGGTTAAGCCCGGCCGTCGTCGAGGGCGTCGTTATAAGAGAAGGTAAAGACAAATTCAAACAGTCCCAATCTTCCATCTGCGCACGAACTAATTTAAAGAAACAATTTTAGAAATTCTTGATAGTTACGTCAATTTAGAGGAGGCAGAAGCGTCCAAATCCCTGTACTTTCGTCGTAATCGGTCTTAGGGAAGAATAAAGCCCAGAAATGACTGGCAAACTTGTGTTCACTTTCAAATCCCACATGATACCTTCTTATAATTGTCTGGTAACGTGAAGTACGCAGCTAGAAACTTAGAGATGGAAGTTAAAACCATAACATCACATGCAGAATCCCGTAAAGAATCCAAAATACAGACGCAGAATCCCGTAAAGAATCTAAAATACACACTGTTGTTCTCGTTTTGAGTTATTTTTAACTTTTTTCTGTAAATGTGGATTCCTTATTAATTAAGAAAACTATTTTTGATTCTGATAAGCCGACAAAAGCTGACCGCCTGTGGGTATTTCAATTTAGACGACTCAGAAGCGTCCAATTTTCTTTCCAGGTCTTACGGAAGCGTCATACCCAAAAATGACAGGAAAAGTTGTGTTCACATTCAAATCCCACTTTAAAGTGAAGATGATAACTTCTCACAACTCAAAGACGCGCCTACAGATGTAGTGGTGATCACATGGAACCTTCCTTAGAGTATCCAAAAATACTCGAAAGTGATGCCAAACTATACTTGTATGCTTCTATTTATTCATATACACCAAAATACTTGTACTCCGAACTCTTGGGGTCTCAGTATACATATCCCAAATACTCTGCGGCATAGTAGAAGGCCTCGAGGATTTCTGTCAACAAAACCCATTTCTCAGATATCAAAATGAAGGTAAGTCTAGATAGCATTAATAAATAATTTCAGTTCCTGGATTCCTGTCGAATTTATAACTGATCATTAGGTTCTGTTCAAAATTTGCAGAAAATGGTGTTACAAGTGACGATCGAGGACGAGAAAAGCAAGAGAAAGGCCCTCAAGGCGGTTGCAACGGTGGAGGGTATGCTGATTTTTTCCTTTTCTCTTTCAAGTCCTCACTTTACATTACAGGGGTGGATTCTGTGACTGTGGACGTGAAGCAAATGAAGATCACTGTAATTGGGGAATCAGATCCTGTGCGTGTCACCTTAAGACTGAGGAAATATGGTTTTTGTTGTGCAGAGCTACTGAGCTTGGAGGCTTATAAAGCTTAGAGTTTTGTCAGTGATGACAATGCTAACACTAAATTCTCAAGTAGGGCTTTTATAGCATAATTTTTAACATCTATTTTGGAAGAAGGGATCTCGACTCACCCTTCGCTAAATTCAGATGCAGTGTTGAGAATAGTAATTGCCACTGATGAGAAAGTTTAACGCCTTACGATCATTAAATTTATAGATTCTGATATCACTTTTTTTTTTGAAAATTTTGATTTCCACACTGGGATGCAAATTTATTATTTGTCAAATTTAAAACTGCATGAGAGTTTATTTGCATTATCTTTATAGTTCCTTCAGTTTTCTGGGTTACATAATGCGAGAGCAAAGTAATGGGTGGTCTATAAAGTCATAATGTTCTGCTCTGCCAAATTGTTAATCACATTCATCGAGCTTACTTTCTAAGTATAACCTAATATAAAATCTAGCCACACTTTAGTAAGCAATAGAACTAACTCACCATATTGTGATAGTGAAATTTACTAAATTTATGTTTTTGTTTTGTTTTTTGTTTTTTTAAAATATTGTGCTTATTGTGATGCGAATATATTGATGTAATAGTATATGAATAACTGTTATATTTGTGTGTTATATTGATAATTTATAAATTTTTTCATATTCATCATTTATTCAAATTTTTAAATATTTATTTATTATGTTGAGATTAAAATTTTATGCTTAGAAATAATTATTATGGGATGATAAATTGATCTAGGTAAACTAAAAATAACATACTAATGATTTTCAAATTCAAATTTCAACTTTTTCACCTCTTTCTATTAGTTATTGTGAGCTAATTGAATACACATTTATTGCAATATGTTGCTATGTCATTGCATATTAGAAATTTTGTTATACACTTAAACACATGAAAAATAAAACTAATAGAAGGATAAAAAAATGAGAATAATTATACCACTTAGATTCTAAAGGCATAAAGGAATGAAATTGATAGCATCATATAGAATATCAATATATTTGTGAATATTGTTTTTGATCTTTCTCATACCCATTACTTCAATCTCCCACTAGTTTGGCATGGGAGAACTTCTTCACTTATTGATTCAACATGACTCTAATGATGTTTCTAGACACCACATTGATGTATTCAAATATCTTGAAAGTGAAGAAAAACATAACTCTTGTGTACATTTTTTGTGATAGTTCACAAATTGAGACTATATTTTCTCATAGTGGGGTTAAACCACAATATTGTTTCTCACTTTTGGGACATTGAAATTTTACATGAGTTTATGATAAGAAATTTGGAAAACATCTTTATTCAAAAATAAAATCCTTGAACAAAGGCCTCTTCATTTGAAGGTTAGATGGAAATCTCATTGGATTGAAGGTAGACCTTGCTTTGAAGATGAACTTCTTTTGAAGGTATTTTTTAATCTTTTTGTACAACAATAGAGAATATTCATTCAAAGGTCACCTTGAAATGAAATTAATTTATATTATTTTTAAAATTATAATGCTAAAGGTTGCACTTTATTAAGTTATCCACATTCTTTGAAAGAAGAAGGATCTTTGATGTTATTTATAGCAATGATGGAATATGAAATTTTGACTAGATGGACAACATTCAAATAGGTAGATGATGACAAGGTGAACCAAAAATGACGTGACCTTTGGATGGAGGTATTTAGGAGCAACTTCTGTGTATTTTTTTAAAATTTCCCTTATTTTTCTAGGTTGGAAAGAACCCTAGAAACCCTATACTTTGTATTTCCTTTTAAATTTGAAAATCCTAAACTCTAAATTATTAATTTATTTAGATAATATATTAAACTTGATTTCTATTTGATAAAATCAATAAACCCTAAATACTGCTACAAAACAAATCTTCACATTAAGGCTAAAAAATAAATATAGGAGTGCAGGAAGATAAATTAATAATGATAATGAATGGGTGTATAATATTTGGACCAAAATGTAAAATACAAGTACTTAGAATAGGTCACATGACACAACAAACTTTGCAACATCAAATTCTATGTGTAGGATTTTTATAGTCTTCTAATTACTATTTCTTTTTCATAATTATAGATTATTTATCATCTATCATATCATATTAGTTAGGATAATATTAAGGATCAAAATTGGCATTAGATTCAAAATAGCTAAGCATATCTTATAATTTTCATTTGGTTTAGATTTATTTTTTTATTTGGGTTTTTCATTTGATTAAATTTAAAGAATACTATAGAAGATATTGAAGATGTTAGGGTTTAGGGTTAACACTTTATTTTCTCGCATTTCTAGTTACCTTGATATAAATTATAGCACCTAGAGATTTATCCTAGGTTATCCTTCATTCTAAATATGTCATGTATTCGCTTATTATTAAATCTCACAATTATCAATCTATTTAAACTCACAACATGTATGCATATGGTCCATGATGATGACAACCCTCTTATATTAGTACACTATGGTTTATATCCCATGTGATGGAATCCCATATCTTTTGATTTATAATGATGTTATTATACCTTATAATAATATTTTTAGGTTTTTTTATAAATTATAAATCACATGAAAAAATTGTAAAAATTATTAAGTAATATATAATTAGATATGAAAAATAATGGGACTGCCCACTCACCAAATTTTCTTAAATGTACTTGTAAATCTATTTCCAAAATGTAATACTATTCACAAAATAATATTTCATTATATTTATGACAAATAATAATATCCATGAGACACATCTTATTGGATTTTTGAATACTATAAAATAAATAAGGAAAAAAACTCTAATTAGACCATGACTAAATATTAATATGTGATCTAGCTCTTCTTTATTGTTAGATAGAGAAAAAAATACTCAAATAATAACATTAAAGGAGGGGAATATGACTAGGGGCTAAAACATATGTATGCTTAAGTAACATGTGAAAAAAATAATCTTTTAAATATTCTTAGTTTTCACAACATTCTTCCTTCATGTCACATCTAAAGTTATCATCAACATCACATAGTAATAGATGTCAATGTTCAACATTCAAATTTATGACTAACATCATTTTGATATTATATAAATGTTATATGAATTTCAAAGGATTAAGTTTTAGTGAAGAAGAGGTCTTTGATGTTAAATCTATTCATAGATTTATGTAAAATAATATTTCAAATGTTATAGTTTTATAATATTAAACTATTGTAATTCTATACTATATTATATAATATTATAAATTATTACTTGTTGATTATTAGATAATCATCTTGAAAAAATTATAGACTTAACTACAATTAAAATGATAATGGTCTTTTATTTATAAAATTTAATATGACAATTTTTTTTCTTTAAAATACAATGATGACTACTAAAAATATACTAAAAAAATATAACATAGAATAACAAGATTTTCTTGATCATTACTAAACTTAGAATATTTAGGTCCATATTACAAAGAGAAAAAAAGTATATAGATTATATATGAGGATAAAAGAGAAGAGGAAATATGGAGAGAAATGAGTGAGGAAGAAAGGGATAAGGAAAGTAATGATGAAGAAGGTGACATGGGAGAGGAATAAAGAGTTAGGGTTGGAAGGGTGAGGGAGGCAAGTGCTCCTAATTCATTAGGGTTTTGGTTATAAAATAAATTAAATGTAGATAAATATACAAAGTAATCCATAATGAAGCTAAAGGATAGAGGATACTTATACAAATTAAAGAAAGAAAGTACACATTTAAGAATATAGAAGTAAATATAAAGGAAATGATAAGGAAAGAGACTATCAAGTAATTTTATATGCAAAGAGGTGGAAGTTCATGAAGGAGATAAAGACTTGATATTTATTTGATATAATGCAAAGAATTTATACAAGGGATAAAGCGAGCAATTGCATAAAATAGTTAAACTAAAACAGGTAAATTATAATACCCACTAACAATGACCCATTAACAATGTAATAAAATATTATATACTAGCATCCCACTTATTACATTTTTCCTACAAATCTATCCCCTAAAATATCTTATTCACTTTGCTAAAGGACCCCCCTTAAGGCTTCCATAATAAAACTTGCTGAAAACAAAATGTATATACATCTTTGCGCAAATATTCCTTGAAGAAAAACATCTCAAATCACCTATGGAGCTCCATCAACCTATCTTGTGACCCTCAAAATGGTGTAGGCCCTAGCTAAATGCCCAAGCTCTTCCTCCCATGAATTCCTAGATCATAGATTCCCAAATTATTCTACAACAATCCATATTGAGCTCTCCAAACACATGGCTCCATAAAGTTGTTTGATGACTCTCAGAAGGGTATAATTCTTGATCATAGCCTAGAGTGCTCATTGGAAAACCATCCATATTGAGCTCTACACCAAACCCCTTACTTGTCTCCAAAATCCAAACTTCATAATATATGTATCTTTTAAATATGTCATCAATAGTAAGGAAAAGAAAAAAATTAAAGCCAAAAATGCTTCTCATGCAAAGCAATCTTCTCAAATCAAGAAGCTAACTTGAGATGATAGAAATTCCTACATCCTCTAGTGCCACCAACCTCCACTAAGATGGCTCAAAGTGTGAAATCATGAGGTTTCATTCTTGATTTGAAAAAAAATATAGCGTTCAATTAATGCATCAAATCAAGAATAAATTCTTCCATCTTGAATACTTGTTCAACTAGTTCCTTCCTTTCTTAAATGAAGAAAATAGGTGTTCCACCTTTTGGGAGATGGAACACTTACTAGGATTTAAGGACCTAGACCAATTTTCTTCAAGTTTCATTCAAGGAAGCCCTCAAGATTCCAATCCAAGGATAGAATGAGGGAAATAGATCTGAAATAAGGGTTTCCTAGGGTGTGATTAAAGGAATAAAGGGGGCTCACCATCGAGCAAGGCTTGGAAATACAAGAAATGAATGCAACATGCAAAACCTAAATAGATAACCTAAGAAATCAAATTGGAAATCAGGATAACAAATTAAGAATGAATAGAGGTGCACCTGGAAGAAATGTGAGGTCAAAACAAGCTCCAAAACCCTAAAATCCCAATCTTTAATTCCCAGTGGGACTCATACGCTAGTCTGGGAAATTTGGTCCCAGACTAGGGTTTTTGTGCCAAAACTAGAATCTCACAGGGATAGATCTAAATCTCCTGAAACTTGAAAAATGTTAGTACTAAGACTTATACACCACAAGTGATGATTCAGTTCTAGATTTATGGTTTGGCTGAAATTTTGGCATTCTCTGGTGATTTCCTATAGCTTTCTTCCTACAAAATCTGAGTTGGAAACCCATAATTTTGACCTATAATGAATTTCTATGATCTTGCAAGTGAGGAGACAACTCCAAAAAAATTCTTCAATCTTGCAACTTAGTCTTCAAAAATACTTCAAGACCCAAGACACTTAGATCTAGAATCACACATGTAGAGAGAAGGAAAAACTTGTTGATTGTTAGAGAATAGGGGTTTTCGTAGGTAAAACCTCATTTAGGTAATTAAACCTTGTGATGAAACAATGAAACATGAACAATGATACCTTGAATGATGTCTTCAGATGTAAATCAACAATCTAACATGAAGTGGCCATGTAGAATGTAGATCTTGATCTTGAATTGGATATGAAACAATGCTTAATCTTGGATCTTGAATGCTACATCACAACACTAGCTCAACAACATGCTTGATGCTTGATGACCTTGGCATGATAATCGATCTTGAATTGTTGCACCAAATGATGAAGAAATATGCCCTTGAATGCCTTAGAAATGATCTTGTAAACTCTCTTGACACTCTTGTGAAGTAAATTAGGATGCTTAACTCTTGATTTCTAGGTTGATATTATGATTGCTTAGCTGAAATAATGATTTGAAACCTTGTTTATATAGGCATTCCATCTAAATTACCATTTATTATATCCCAAATGCCAACATTCATGAAATTTGAATTCAAAACCTTGATTTCCTACTCAAAACTCTAAAAAGGGGCCAAATGGGGCTCATACACCACTTTTGGCATATAGGACCCATCTGGGTGGGACTCATATGCCCAAGGTGGTGTATGGGTCCCACCAAGCCTTTTCAAGTAGAGGAAATATCAGGGAATTGGAAAATTAAGTGTATTTGTTGATTATGTCAGGATCTCTATTGAAATAAGCCTCAAGATGCATAATAAAAGTTCTTGGGGCCTCTTAATGATGATATGAAGGTCATAAATTCAAGAGGGCCCAAAACTTAATGTGAAGGTGTAAATAGATACACTTTACAACACTAAATTATGGAAAAATTAGGCCGATTTAGCTTAAAAGGGCTCTAAACCTAATGTAAATGTGTAAAACACATTATAATACTAGATCAAGGTGACATTAGGTCCATTTTAATGTTAATCATTCTGAATTAAGTGTGAAAATGTAAAGGGATACATTTTTCTACACTACACTTTCAAAATACTTATCATCATATTTTCTATCAATCTTTGTGAAAGTGGAAATCACATAAAACTGATTAACTCCTTTGATAGGTACACTATTCATCTTGAAGGAAACAATAACAAAAGGTTTGGATTCCACGGATAATGCAACCTTACAAATCATCTAACACCTATTGATTAATTATAAACTTTTCATTCTAATAGTTAATCTTGCTCAAAAGTAAAGCATATTACCTGGCTTTCAATCTTCACTTCCTTAGTTATGCCATAATAAGCCTTTCTAGCAACTTGTATTAGAGAGGATCGACTTGTCCAATCACACATAAATAGGCCTATTATTCACCTTCTCCAATTTGATTGCCTTAAATAATAGATTTTAGGAGTAGAAAGTAAACAAATCTTTGGTTTCCTTTTCACATTTTTCGTACCATAGTCTTTCCTCAATCTCCAAAATGTCTTTCTCCTCTTGAATGGAGACTTGAATCTATAACTTAGAAATGCTTCCTTCTAGCACTTGATGAATACTTCTATAATGAAGAACTTAATCATAAATTATTTGAAACAGGGAAATAACGCATGAGTAACATATGGATGGTGTATATGCTTGCCAAGTATTCAAAAATTAACTCAAAAAATATTTGAATAAATCTTATATGTTGATCGCCACCATAGTGCTTACCTGAGGAAGTGTAAAGAACTATTGTATGTGTTTCTAATAGGGCTTCTATGCTTTAGAAGATCCTTACATCCTTTCACTAATTCTACTAGAGTAGTATACCAAAAGTCTGCTTCAAACATAGTCTAAATCACCAAATAGTTTTAATACATCTTCACAAGCTCGAACAAAGATCTTATCGCTCTATCTTGGAATGAAATTCAGGTTTTGTATGCCTCTATATTTAGATGACTTATTTTTCTCTTCAATCTACTCTTTCCTAGATTATTCTTAGCAAATCAAATGTGATGAAAACTATCTCTACCCTCGAACCTATAATCCACCT
Organism: Sequoia sempervirens; assembly: GCA_007258455.2. NCBI lineage: Eukaryota > Viridiplantae > Streptophyta > Pinopsida > Cupressales > Cupressaceae > Sequoia > Sequoia sempervirens. The sequence goes on from VDFB02274714.1 coordinate 13,826,130, forward strand.
GCTTCATTATCAAATCCTTCACAATATAAGTGGCAGTACATACTCCTCCTTATACTTCTTTTAATTTCCATTGCGCACTAGATGTAGATGCTTCATTGTGATTAAATCTAGAATTTTATCTTCATCTATCTCTAGGCGAGCTTCTCATCTTGTTGATTGACAAATCTGATACTAGATATGAAGGGGATAAAGACTTGATATTCATTCAATAAAATGAAAAGAATTTATACAAGGGATAAAGTGAGCAGTTGCATAAAATAGTTTAACTGAAACTGTTAGAGTAATAAGGTTAATTACTTAATTAATTCAATCATATCGATTAATTAATTAAGTCACCATTTACTTTATTTTCACTAAATCTAAACTTAGGCCCTTTAATAATTAATTAATAATTAATTATTCATCCTAGTGTTTTCACTTTAGGGTTTCAATCTCTTTTCTTAAGGATTGATCTCTTTGTAATTATTCAATTCTTGATTATTCATTTTTCACTTCAGGCTTGCAGATCACCATTGTTGTGTTTCGTTATCTCTTCTACATGATAGGTTATTTGCTTGTAGGTGTTCACTGGGTTCTGTGAGGTTGGTTTATCAACTTCAACATGGTATTGATTAGAGCTTTAGATCTACCACTTCATTTAAAGATATCAAGTTTCCACAATCCATAATATAGATTTCAGTATTGCTTTTGGATTTTTGAGTCAAATCTAGAAGCAATACTAAAATCTACCACTTCATGTTTATCTTTCAAGGGATCTTGCCTTAAAGTGAAGTTTTTGTGCATTTTGAGTCAATTTGGACCTCACCATCACGTTCGAAATGCTCGAATTAGTCAAGATTGACCTTTGTTTTGTCAAATTTGGATTCATGATGTTAGATCTGCAAGGGTTTGAAGTTTTAGAGGGTTTCTAGATCCAAAGGGTACCTACAATTTTGGAATGTTTTCAGCCCAAACAAACCTCACCATCATGTTTAGAGTGCCAAGAAATCTAAGATTTTTTTTTTTTTAAATAGTGTGCATAGGCGTCACCATTAGTTAAGCGTTGGTGGTTAACCGCTAGTGGTTAATGCTAGCGGTTAATGCTTGTGGCTAGCCTAACCTGGACAGGTTTCTCCCAAACCCTTTTAGAGCAGTTTTGGTAGTTTGGCCATAACTTTTGCATATGAACTCAGATTTTTGAAAATGAAATATTGCTGGAAAGCTGATTTCGATCTGGATCTAGTGAAGTAGGTCTTTTTTCCTAGTTTTCCTATTTTTTCTACATTTATTGCTAGTCAAAGTAAGAACTTCTATTATGTGCTTCTGGGGGCATATTGTTTACATACACTCTCCATGTTTCAAAAATGAATAGGCATTGGAAACCTCTTCTAGTGCTCTATCCAAATCTATAGATTATTTCATCAAAAAAATTACCATGTACACAAAGAATTATATGAAGTGTTTTATGCTTTTTTTTCAGCTTTCCAGCTTTTAGATTTGATTTTTGGTTTTTTCCAAAAATCCTTCTTCTCAGATGTAGTTATTTTTTGGACCTTATGGGATCACATTGGATGTATTTATCATTTGTAAATGCACTGAAATAAAGTGCCTTAGCTTTGTATGTCTAGTATAGTGATTCTTGCTCATCATATTATGCCATTATTGCAATCACACTATGCTATAAAGTGCCATGGTGGGGTTGATATTTTCCTTTGTTTGCCATCATATCTTTGTCTAGTGAGTATTCATTCGATGAAAGTAGTGAATCACATAGATTATTGCCTCATGCATGTGTGCCTTTTTTTGCACACCCTTTATACTTTGCTGGTACTTTCATGTTTTCACATTCAGATGTTCTTGGTTCTTCTTCATGCACTTCTTTTTGGCATTCAATTTTAGTGTACCTATCATGACTCTCCCTTTTCAGAATTATGGGGGGGAGTTTTACTATTGGTGATATTGCTTCCCTGGTTTCATTAGAGTGAGCTATGTATTCAGTATTTTTTCCTATGTATTTTTAGATACAACGTATATCAGTGGTTGGTTACTTGTATTTCATTGAGATGGATCACTTACCATATGGACACTCTTGCATTCAAGAGACGACCTTCCATTTTTACTTGATCAGTTCTTTAGACTATTGGTACTTGTGCCATTTTTATATTTAAGTTCTTGATGTTTTCCATTGGATTCAACTAGTTTCATTGGGGGCACTCATACAAATTCTTGTCTTATTGATCCTAATCATCATATGTTTCAGTAGAGGTTCCTCTTTCAAAATTTTAGCAATCATTCTATGATAGTGTTTGTAGCTTCTTCATGCTTGAGTGGTGTTTTTCATGTTTATCCTTTGTTCCTATCTTTTGAGACAATTTATTCTTGGTTGGAGGCTTCTTCGTACTTCACTCTTGTTGGAGGCTTCTTTAGTCCTTCACTATTGTTGGAGGCTTCTTCAGTCCTTCACTCTTGTTTGGAGGCTTCTTTAGTCCTTAAATTGTTCCTATTCTTTTTGGGACATTCTTGTTTGGAGGTTTCTTAGCCCTTGACATGTATTTCTCTCTTTTGGAGAGGAGGTTTTCCCATGAGGTTTTCTCCTTTTCTCCTAGTGTGAGAGATCTTTTACATTTGTACATGGGTACCTCATCAGGCCTAGTTGTTGAGACCCATCTTTGCTTTCATGCATTTTGTCCTTAGTTTTTAGCTTCTCCCCAAGTTCATCTTAAGGTGGGTTGTTGGAGTAATAAGGTTAATTACTTAATTAATTCAATCATATCGATTAATTAATTAAATGACCTTTTACTTTATTTTCACTTAAGCTAAACTTAGGCCCTTTAATAATTAATTTTCATCCTAGGGTTTTCACTTTAGGGTTTTGATCTCCTTTCTTAAGGATTTATCTCTTTGTAATTATTCAATTCTTGATTATGTATTTTTTGATTTAGGCTTGCAGAACATCATTGTTGTGTTTTGTTATCTCTTCTATGTGACAGGTTATTTGCTTGCAGGTATTCACTAGGTTCTGTGAGGTTGGTTTATCAACTTCAACAGAAATAGGTAAATTGCAATACTTGCTAACAATGACCTGTTAGAAATGTAATACAATATTATGCTAATTCTCCATATATAAGAATAATGGGGAGGGCGGGGGGGGGGGGGGGGAAGATGAAAGAAAAGAGAGAAGTGTTGAGAGAAGTGATATAAGAATTTAAGAAAGATAAATAAAACAAGAGTGGCCTTTATTTAATAATTTAAGGAATTTGGAATGGAAACTTTATAATCTTTCTATGATAAACTATTTTATCTATTAGATTTATGCATCTTTTTCTACCCATACCTCTAACATAGATACCCTGTCTACCTTTATTGCACCCACAATTAGCCATCCCATGACACCACTAGTATTTCATAATTTAAAACCTACTTATTTCCCCTACGTCTTTCATCAATATCATAAGATCCATGCTATTTATGATTTTTAATTATCTAGTTATGTATTATTTAAATAACTAAATTTATCTCTCTCTCTCTCTCATCTTGGTTGACATGGTTAGAATGAAGAAAACCATCATTATTTATAAGTTGAATCTTATATTATTATTAATGATTAGATCATAGGAAATGTTTATTGTTTCATGTAATATCTAACCCCAACCCACATTATTTTAAATAGAAATTCATGACTATGATATTTTATTTATGGGTTAATAGAAATAATTTAAAGGTTAGTGTAAGCATGAGTCATGAATCATTTACATGAATGAAAAACATGGTTAAATAAATTGTGTGTAATTGTTAATCATTAAATTGTTTATATTTTAGGGCCACGCACTTTTAGTCATTCTCGTTGTGTAGTTTTTTGGTTTAAAACAATGGTAAAATATGATTTATAGAAATTTTATCCATAACTATAATTACTACTTCTACATACAATTTTAGATTCAAGAATAATTTGTAAGTATTAGTAAGTAAATATATATACATAGATACATAAATGTATGTATTATGTAGCTATCTATCTATATATATGTATGTATGTGCATATGCATGCATGCATGTATTTATGTACATATGTATGTATGTATGTATGCATGTTTATGTATGTATATGTGTGAGTATAATGTTATTTATCTTGTGTAGTGAACATGGTTATTCTTTTCATAAAAATAAATAGGGAGATCATTTTTATTGTAGTCAATTTCAAGGAACCTATAGACCATAGGGGTGTATAGATCAAATTGTGATATTATTTTGAATTTTTTGACTCATATTATAAATTATTTAAGATATCTTAGTGAAATAATAGAAAATGGTATTTTCTTTCGTATGGTTTAGAACATAGAGAAAACACACTTCCCAATCATTTCATTGAAGGGAAACCTTAGAGATCTCAATCAAAAGGTATACATAGAAAAATATATTGCAATATGGTTGTCCTAAGGTATGATTGTAAAATAATTAGGGGTTCACCACCAAGCAAGGGCTTGGAAAGACAAATGAAATTCAAATCAAAATGGTTAAACCTAGTATGATGCAATCTTTCACTAAATAACCTAAAAATACATGAAAATCATGACAGAAAGTTGGAAGATAAAAGGTGTACACCTAGAAATATGAAGAAGACTGGATGAAGGCCTAAAATGCTAAAAACATTGATTTTAAAGCCTGTTGAGACTCATACACCAATCTGGGAGATTTATTCCTAGATTAGGCTTTCTAGGCAGAAACTGAAATCTAGCAAAAGGGTATCCAAAATTGCAAAAATATGAAAAATGACCTAAATTGGGACTTACACACCAAAAATAGCATATCAGTCTAGTTAGGGTTTTCTAGAACATCAAAGCTTGAATCTAGTCTCCAATGCCTGCTCTATCCTTTCCAATTGATTTCTAAATCTGAAACTCTAATTTGCAACTTGTAGAAGCCTTCCAATGATCTTCAATGCAAGGTGACAACTTTGAAAACTTTCTCCAAGCTTTCTCTTCAATATTTCCCCAACCTAGACCTACAAATCACACACTAAAGAGAGGGGAAAATGTTGTTTTGTTATTGGAAAGGGGTTTTCCTTGGTCAAACCTTGTTTTGGTAATCAAACCTTGAAATGAAATGAAATAGGAATGGAGAATGAAGTATGAACAAAATATGATGTTACAACTCACCAAATCCTAGCAATAAAATACTACAAACATGTATGAAGTGGCTCTAATGGGTATAGATCTTGACTCATGCGTTAATATGATAGATCTTGAATGAAATGCTTGATTGAATCATGAAACCCTACATCACAATTGTTAGCTCCAAAACAAACATGATGCATGATGACTTTGACATGATGCTTGATGCTTGAATAATTCTCTAAATCACTTGATAATCAAACCTTGAATGCTCTTGAATGCTCTTGTAAACACTTGAATGCTCTTGTGAACTCAAACTTGCTATAGGAATGCTCATTCAACTTGCTAGGTGATCTCTTGAATTTTTAGGTGAAAATGAGTGAAGGAACCTTATATTTATACTTAATTATGCAAAAAATATCAAAATTACAACATTACAACCCAACATCAGATCTAGGTGGATAAAATCCTACCAAATTTTTCAATTAATTTTGATTTTGGGTCACACAAGGCTCATACACCCAAGGTGGCGTATGAGTCCCATTAGGCATAAATTATGGGACCAACTTCAAAAATGCTTAGAAATTTGCAAAATCTAGATCAAGGGACCCAAAACCCTAGGTGGTACTCATACGCCCAAGGTGGCATATGAGTCATAGATCACTAAATCTAAGCCACACAACCTAAAAAATACCTGAATTATGATTGGATCTTGGTTTGTGTCAGGATTATCCTAAAAAATATGCATTAAATGAGGCTTATGGATGTAAAATAAGGCTAATCAAAGCATAAAGAAGCCCAATTATTTAATAAATCCCTAGATTAATGTGAAAGTGTGTTACAACATTTTACATTACTCCAAATAAGGTACTAATGAAGTTCATTTAGTTCACAAGGACTCAAGACCTAATATGAATATGTTAGACATATTACAACACTAAATCAAGGCCATGTTAGGCAGTACCATTTCCATCATTACATCTAGCCCCCACTTTAGTGAGAGGAGGAACTTGCTTCAAACTCACACTAAAGGAGACCAACACACATCAAGAGTGGTCCAAATGTACCAACACTAGTGAGAGAATGGCCATGATCAAGAGGGTTGTGCAAGCCCCAGGACCAAGGTCCTATGGAAAACTAATATAGGCACAAAATAACACAGATGAAAATGAGATAAAGAGCAATAACAAGGCAAAAGCATACACTACCAAAGATGAGGGAAGAAAAAGTAAAAGAAGGCCTGATGGATCAAGCTTTAGTCATTTGTCCATCATGATGTGGATTAGATCTAGGTTGTTTGTTTGAAAAAATGCAGGCTCACTTTAAGGAAATGAAACTTTAGGTTGTTTTTTGGGTGAGTAATCCAAGAAGGTGAGACACATACACTCATGGTCAATACGCACTCACACACACGTGAGTGGTTAAGGGAAAGTCATGCCTCAAATCAGATTCCCATCAAACCATACTCAAATTATACCTCCTGTTAACTTTGATAAGGTGCCACACAACAATGAACTTTGAGCTTTATGAGGCAAGCAAATCTTCGTATGCTTGGAACTCATAGGAAAACAAGATGGCTCCACAGGAATGTAAAGTGTGCTATGAAAGGTGGCAATATAACAGAAAATGCAAACACAATGTTCAATAAGAAACATTCAAAGGAGTCTTGCTTAATTCATACAATGTATTAGCTTAGGTAACATTGTGCCTAATGTCTCCAATAGTGGACCAATCAAAGAGTAGAATATTCAAAACTTAGGGGATGCAATGTGTCACATCAAGCCACTAAGAGGAATATAACATGCTAAAAGAGATCACTCTCTTGAAGGAAATCACACCCAATGTCATCCACAAAGTGAAAGAAACATCACATGAAGTAAAAAGACTACACCATGAACGTGAAAAAAGAAAAATTCAAAAGAATAATGCCAATGTATGCCCCCACTTTAAAGAAATTGCTAAACAACATACTGTGAGCAATTAATTTAAAGTAGCAAATGATAAATGCTAACAATAAAGAAGACATGAGAGCTAGCTTGAAAATACCTATGCCAAGTCATATGTTTCTATGTAAAGCCATGTCATGCAAAAAAAGAGAGGTGTTTCCCCCAAAATAAAACTCCAAACACACATAAATGATCTATGGATTTGGGGTTAGCATGTTCTTGCTATGATGTTTTTAGAGAGAGATCGAAACTGTCATCATTCCCCAAATGCTCATAGAAATAGAAGAGTGACACAAAGAGAGTGAAAATAAAGAAAAAAAATTCCATTCAACATAGAAGAGACATGAATTTCTTGATGCCTTTCATCATCCACAAAAGGAAAACACAAGACAAGGAAAAGATAACGGAAAATATTTTGGGTCAACATAGAAGAGACATGAATGTCTCAATGCCTTGCATCATCCCCTAAAGGGAAACAAAAGGAAACTAAAAGATAAAGGAAAAGCTTTTGGGTCAACATGATAGAGATGAATGTCTTGAAACCTTGTATCATCCCCAAAGGAAAACACAAGACAAAGAAAAGATAAAGGAAAAGCTTTTGGGTCAACATGGAAGAGACATGAATGTCTCAATGCCTTAAATCATCCCCAAAAGGATAACACAAGACCAATGAAAAAGATAAAAGGAAGACATAAAAGGAAGAGATAAAATTGTTACAACATCTAGAGAAGAATGTAGGTACAAATAGAGGAATGCCACAAAGAGAGAGAGAACATCAAATAGAACATTATGGGGGATCACTTCATGCACATGGAATCACATGAAAAAGAAATAATGCAAAAGACCAGTAAGGCACATGCGATTCAACCTAAAATAGGTTTTCTGCATCCCAATCATGTTCATTGTATACCAAATACAAATGTGTCGAACTAGGGTCATTACCAGGTTCAACACTCTTCTTAGGATAATTGTTGTTTAAGATCATGGAAGAGGAAAGTTCAATGTATTCAATTCATTATGCACCTCCTCATCAATTCTAGTATGTCCTCATCATCATCTAAATTAGTCACAATAGGAGGTCTAATGATAATGTTTAAAGAAGAGTTTAGCTCTTGTTGCGATTGTGCTATAGGATCTTGTTGTTGCGGTGAAGGGGTAGAGTCATCATGCATTACTTTAGTCGAGTTTGGATCTTGATTTTATTTGTTTATTTTTTCATTTAACTTGTGAGCAAGGGCATGACATCTACGCCTATGCTCTCTAGCACCTCTATTTCTTTTAGTTTGGTTTTCAAGTTGCGTTTGTGTAGGAGTGGGATGATCAACCATAGGTTTCTTTTCTTCCCTAAGGGGAAGAACAGAAGGAACCATGGAAGGTTGTTCAACTAATTTCTATTTAACTTCAAGTAAACTTGTTTTATTATAGGAGGTGTGAGAATATTGTTTTCGTTGTCTCATAGTCTTTTGGGTATGTGTAGAATCATCATGGAAAAAACAAGCCCTTAAGTGGCGAAAAATTCAGAAAAATCAAAGTTAGGAAACTTGATGATGAGCCTAAAATATGCTCATAATTTGATGTTATGATAAACTTTTAAATGACTTTACTTTTGCTATTTCATGGCTGTTTAAACTTTGTTGAAACCTTTTATGGGGATATCCTGTAGCAAGACACTTTTATATTCCTGTAGCCTGTTGTGTTGACTTCCGAAATTGGCTGGTATATCATATACAGTTTTTGAATGATGAAGTAGATTTAAAATGTGTGATTAATGAATAGATATCGTGTATGTGCCATATGCCTTTTCTTGCGCATCTGTTACCTTTTGTTTCGCAGGTTGTTGAAGAATGATCGAGTCAAGCGCAGCCGATCTCGGCCTTGCAATAAAGTCTATTTCCTGCACGACTTCGAGGAAGCTCCGGCGAAGACTCTTTGACCGAAACCAATTGGGGAAGATTTTTAATGAGAAGTCAATCTAGAAAGAGTGGAGCGCTAGATTCTCTCTGAATTGAGTTGAACACATAAATTCATTTATGAAGTTTGTTCCTTGATTCTGGGATACACTTTACTTCCATGTCTTTCTTTGATGGAGTTAGTTAGTTAGTTGTTCTTCTGATTTAAAAATAAGATACTCCTCCTGCGCGAGAGAGTAGAGGATGAATAGAATGAGTAATAGATGATATTTAGAGTAAGATAGAAACATTGTAGTAGATATCATGTAAGAATCAGTATGATAATGAAAGACAGAATCTATTTGATCAGAAATAGAGTTTGTTGTTAGTTTTCATATCAACAAAACAATGTATATCATTCTGTTTTCATGAATAAAGATCGATGAAGTTCTGAGTTCAGCATCTGTGTAATCAGTAGATGCTTGCTAAGGGGGCCCACTTAGTAAGTATCTATAGCTAATTAGTTAGATGTTCTTTTCTGCTGAAATCCAGTTAGTTTTCATCTTTGAAGTTTTTATACAAACTCAGTCTTGTACTGCTCCTGCAGCATAAAGAGTCCATCCCTGTGACTGTTCCTGCAGCATAAGGCCAGTTCATGGTTTGTGCTTCAGTCATAGCTATTATGGTTTATGTTTTAATCAAGCATAGTTGAGTTAAAGAATTCCGCATTACCATTCTGCGGCTTACATAGAATTTCTTTCCAGTATGTATTTCTACTAAGGTTTGACTGAAACAAGTTCCTAGTGCATATATTTTTTTGCGCCAACATCCCCTGGTTTGACAAGTAAAATGAACATCCACAGAGATATTAGTCACCTGTCGGAATGTCCAATTCCCAGGAAAGTTTTACTGTGATATTCATATCCTTTTGTGAGTGCGAGCCATTTTTGGCGCCGTTGCCAGGGATGGCGTCTAGCTAGGAGTCTGTTGAAGTCATTTTCAACATTAGTTTAGTCTGTTAGTCAAAAAAAATTCAAATCTTTCAAGCCACTATTCACCGTATTGCATGCATAGAAGAAAAAGAGACGCACTGGGAAGGTTCCTCCCTGAAAATCTGTTTATTGAACTACCATTTGACCCAACTGATAACGAACCTGAGAAAAATCCATTCGCTCTGTTATTCTAGCACCCAGACATGGCAAATAATCCACCTAATAATTCACCTCCTGCATTTGAGTTTCCCATTGTTCCCCAACAAGATACTGACAATCTTAAAAACATCCCCTCTTCCTTGCTTCCAAAGTTTTATGGCTTGGTCACAGAAGACCCATAAACCTTTCTGCTTGAATTTGATGTCCTCTGTTGCAGTTATGACTACAACACAGATGCTCATAAACTGAAGCTATTTCCTTCCACTTTGAAGGAGGGAGCTCTCAGATGGTTCATGAGTCTAGGAAGAGGCGTTGTAAATAGTTGGGCAGCCATGTAGATGAAATTCCTTGAAAAGTATAAGGAATATTGTAAGAGTTCTAGCAAAGGTGATGACATATTCTGAATTCAACAGAAGGAGGATGAAAGTCTGGAAGATTATATTTTCAGGTTTTTGTTTTCACTAAAAAGAAACTCAAACCATACTCTCAATGAGGACTCTCAGAAACTACTTTTTCTAAGGGGAATTAGTGATGCCTGTATTGACGCTCTAGACCTGATAGGAGGAGGTGATATAACTCAACTGCCTTGGGATGATATACAGAAAATGTCTTAACTACTCTCGAGCAATAGTTAAGAAAGGTCGAGGTCATCATGTTTCAGTGGGGAAGTCTTCTTTTGGTGGAGTTTCTCGGATGGAGATCACAAATTTGATATCTGATTTCAAGCAGGACATCATTAATAATATGGCTACATAATTGGACACTATGCAAGCTCGGAAGAAACATGTAGAAGCTGAGGTAGTTTTGGCTGAGTTTTGTCCATACTACAGACAAAAGAGGCGTGATTGTAGATGCAAGATGGTGGCTAATTTGGAAGCTAGAAAACTACCTACTAACTTCAAACCAGTGGAAGGTGATGATGATCAAGTGTTCTTTGTTGCGCAAAGGAGACCATGGGCCTAAAGACAAGGTATGCCTCAAGACCCTTTAACTTTTGGTAATCCTTATTCTGGCTATAATAACCAATGGCAACAAGCATATGGACCACCACCACCATGGAATCCGCCTCAACTAAGTTGGCCTAATTATCAGACCCCACAGTGGCAATCTCCTCAAGGAGGTTGGCAACAGCCACAAGGGCAATAGACCCCACCTTCAGGAAATTGGAAACAAAATCCTCAATGGAGAGGTCCTCAACAATGGCAAAACTAGTCTCCTAGATTCCTGCAGCTTCCACAGCCACAACAACAGACCCTCATGCCACCTCCTGCAGCAACTACCATAAATCCTGGACCTCCGAAGCAAACGCCTATGCCTGCCCAGCCGTTGCCCAATCCCAATAATAAGCAACAGCAGCAGCCACAACAAACTACATATCTTGCTGAAGCCAACCAATATCAAGCTTATGCCTTAAATGTTAATGACATCTATCTGAGGTCTGGAACTACTTTACCTGCTCCCAAACCACCTTTGATTACAAAAATATTAGACTCTCCCCTTGAAGAATCTACTGCACCTGCTATTCCCACTGAGCATATGCCTATACCCGATACAGTTTCTACGGAACCTGTTTTGCAGAGACAAGACAAACCACCTTTTCCTCAGAGGTTGCAAAGTACTGAATCTAAATCCATGGAAGAACCCACTTTTGATATTCTAGATCAGCTCAAGAATGTGCAAATTTAAATCCCTTTATTTTAGGCTATTAAAGATGTTCCCATTTTTGGAAAAGCTATTAAAGAAGCCTGTTTGAAGAAGCCTGGATGAAAGAAAAAGGATCCCCAAACAATTCATGTCTTAGGGAAATTGGCTAATATAATGTTGAGAAATGTAGTCATTCCAAAGTATATTGACCCTGGAAGTCCTGTAGTGTAGATACATATAAATGGCCAAGTTGTAAAAAATATTTTGATTGATTTAGGAGCTGCCATTAATGTCATGAAAAAGCATACTATGGACTCCTTGAATATTTCAAATAGTAGGTCTACACCCACAGTTCTGCAGCTTGCAAACAGCTCCACAGTTAAACCTGATGGATGGTAGAAGATGTAATTGTCACTCTTGAATCTTGGGAGTATCCTGCTGATTTCACAATATTATTAGTTAAAGCACTTTAGGAGGGTATCTAGTTATCCTTGGTAGGCCATGGTTAGCAACTGCTGATGCTTTTATAGGATGTCGTTATGGAGATATGACCATTTCTGATGGGCAGTCCACAAAGAAATATGCCTTGTATGCGCCTGCTAAACCTCAACCAAATTTTTTCCAACCTGTTTGGCCAAATGTGGGGGAAGAAACTGAAGAAGCCAATTCTTTGGCTCAATTAATGATGCTTCAAAATGATCCATTCTCACAACTTCAGAGTGAAGATGCTTTGCTTTTTCAAATTCTGCAATTTAACCCTGATACGGGTAGTTCATCTGATCAAAGTGGCAGTCATCCATAATATTTCCTGCAACAACTAGATTCTGAGAGTTCATTGCCTAAAATTCTGGTAATTTTTCATAACTTGCTTCCACAAGAGGTACAAACATTACATGTTGATTCTATGAATAATCTCACTAAGCAGATAGAATTGTCCCCAGATCATTGTTTGAATGTTAATAGCAAGTTGTCATAGTCTCAAGAGGCGGACTTATTAAAAATGCTACAAGAACAATATAAAACTTTTGCATGGGAATATGGGGATATGCAAGGAATAGATCCTCGAGTTTGTACTCATAGGATATTTATCAAAGAAGATTGTTTACTAGTTAGACAACCTCAAAGAAGAGTAAATCCAGCACTTAGAGAAATAGTGAAAAATGAACTTTAAAAGTTGCTTGATGCTGGTTTTATTTACCCAATTTCTGATAGCCAATGGGTTTCTCCATTAGTCATTGTCCCCAAGAAAGGAGGGAAATGGAGAGTGTGTGTATATTATAGGGAATTGAACATTGCCACTAAAAAAAATCACTTTCCATTACCTTTTGTAGACCAAGTACTAGACTCACTGTCTGGCAAAAGATATTTTTCCTTCTTGGATGGTTACAGTGGATACAATCAGATAAAAATTGCCCCTGAAGATTAAGACAAGACTACTTTTACCTGTCCATGGGGAATATTTTCTTATTCAGTCTTGCCTTTTGGCTTATGCAATGCACCAACAACATTTCAGAGAGCAGTAATTAGTATATTTGCTGATATATCTCATGAATGTATGGAGATTTATATGGATGATTTCACTACATATGGAGTCACATTTGAAGAAGCACTAGTGAATTTAGAAAAAGTATTGAAAAGGTGTAGAGAGAAAAATTTGTCTCTAAACAGTGAGAAGTGCTTTCTAATGATGGAAGAAGGTATTGTTCTAAGTCATCATATTTCAAAGAATGGAATTCAGGTTGACCCTGCTAAAATTGAAGTTATTCAGAATTTACAAACTCCTGCAAAACAAAAAGATGTCAGAAGTTTTCTTGGTCATGCAGGGTATTATAGAAGGTTTATAAAAGACTTTAGTAAAATTACCAGCCCACTTTATGCTTTGTTAACAAAGGATTCCAAATTTGAGTGGACAGAGGCCTGTGAAAAATATTTCCTGCAACTAAAGGACTTGCTTACTAAAGCCCCTATTTTTCAAGGTCCAAAATAGAATCTGCCTTTTCACATACATGCTGATGCATATGATTTTGGTATAGGAGCAGTTTTAAGTCAAAAAGAAAATTCAATTGAGCATGCTATCTATTTTATTAGCAAAAACCTTCAAGGTCCTGAGCTCAACTATACTATTACAGAAAAGGAATTGCTTGCAGTAGTGTATGTTTTGAATAAATTTAGGCATTATGTCACAGGTTATCAGATATTCGTTCATACTGACCATGCAACAATCAAGTACCTGATGAACAAACTTGCCATTTCTTGTAGATTGGCGCGATGGCTCCTGTTGTTACAAGAATTTGATATCACAGTCATTGACAAACCAGGAAGAGCTAATGTTGTAGCTTACTTTTTATCAAGACTTCAATCAGCTGCACCTGAGGAACATGAGGTCATTAATGATATATTTCCAGATGAACACTTATTTTCCATTGTTGCACATACACCCTGATATGCAGACATTGCTAATTATCTAGCAGCAAACAGAATACCAGTTCACTTTTCTCCAAAAGAAAAGAAGTTGTTGATAGAGAAAAGCTTTAACTTTTCCTGGATTGCAAATTGTCTGTTCTATACTGGACCTGATCAAGTAATGCGAAGATGTGTAAGAGAAGATGAGACTTATTATATCTTGCATGCTTACCATGATGAACCATGTGGGGGGCATTTTGCAGCAAAAAGAACAAAAATGAAGGTTCTTACAACAAGGTACTACTGGCCAACATTACACAAAGATGCAGTGGCCTATACAAGGAAGTGTGACAGATGCCAGCGAATGGGAAGACCAACTAAGTCAGATGAAATGCCACTATATCCACAGGTAATAGTCACCCCTTTTGATAAATGGGGGATGGATTTTGTGGGGCCAATTGATCCACCATCAAACAGAAAGTCATACATTCTAGTTTGCACAGACTATGTCACAAAATGGGTTGAGGTAAAAGCTATGACTCATGCCCGAGATAACAAAGTTGTTAAATTTCTGTATGAATAAATTTTTACAAGATTTAGAGTTCCTAGAGAGCTTGTAACTGATCAAGGAGCTCAGTTTACGTCAAATATGATCACTGCACTTATGAATGACTATAAGATCAAACATAAGAAGTCCAGCCCCTATCATCCTCAAGCCAATGGTCAGGCAGAGGTAACAAATAGAGAAATTGAGGTGATCCTCACAAAGACGGTACAGATTCATAAAAAAAACTGGAGCAATATACTTCCTGAAGCAGTTTGGGCTTACAGAACTACATGGAAGACAACAACTGGGTTTACACCTTTTGAGCTGCTTTATGGAAAAATAGCTATGTTACCCATCAAATTTGAACATAAAACTTTGAGGATAGCTCTTGAACTTAACATGGACTTATCTGAAGCAAAGAAGGACCATCTCCTACAGCTAAATGCTTTGGATGAAATGAGAAAAGCCGCCCTGTAGTATACAGAAGTAATCCAACAGCAAAGAAAGAAATGGCATGATCAACACATCAAAACCAAAAAAATTTCTACTGGAGATTGGGCTCTGTTATATGATTCCAGGTACCAAAAAAACTAGGGTAATCTCACAACACGCTGGCTTGGCCCCTATGAAGTTGAAAATGTGTTTGACAACGGAGCTATGCAGCTGGTCACAATTGATCCAATCTGTTTCAAATTACTCGTCAATGGCCACCGACTCTGACTGTACCATAAGCCAGTCTCAAAGGAAGACTTCATGAAGCAGTTCGTTCAGGTTCCTCCCGCTACTCTTTCTGCAGCCGAAGGCTCTAGCCTTTCTCCTCCAGTGTTCCCGTAATTTTCAGAAAACATGCCCATAATAAAGGTTTTCTTTTTAAGGAAACCCCTTTTTCTCCATTTTCATTTATCGCCTCCATCTCACTTCTTTATCTTCCATCCATCCATTTCATTCGTACATTTCATCTGCCCACGTCACCCATCCACTTCAACCTTAATTAAAATATCTTTCCCACTTGTCAATTCATGCAACGTCGTCATCTTTTTTCACACGTACGTGCAATTACTAAAGGTATGCCATATATTTTCTTATTGCATATTTGATTTATTTCATTCTATTTATTTACTGTTACGCATGTACCGGTCATTATCCCCTGAATCTCTACCTGTTCTTTAATACATGTGAGGACACATGTCATCTTTTAAGTAGGGGGCAGGGTAATCTATCTTTTGAAACCTGTCTTTTCTCCGCTGCCATAACTGCAAAATAATCTTTCTTTAATACTTTTTTGGTACTTTCCAAATATGATTACATGTCCTTCTTTAATGCATCTTTTTCTTGCAAACTACGATTAAGACTGCTTGTTTAAAAAGTTTATTTTTAGAAAAAAGAAAGAAATGTGACGGCACGACAGAGAAAAACCAGAGCAAAAAGGGAAATAAAGAGTTTGAATCTTCAGCAAGGAATTGAGTTCAGCTAGAAAAACTACAAATATGGGTGGTTAGTTGGTGCGACATGAGCCTGTAGCTCATGAATTGTTACTGCAAAATTCGCAGACAGTCTACGCATTCAGCCTCTGTGGATGGTTAAATTATTTCTTGAGCTTAAATGATTTTGATGAGGAGGCTGCAGGAGAATTTTTGAGAACACTTTTTGAAGGGGAAGCCACCATATGGGGTCTAATAGTTGTTGCAACCGAAGACAGAATTGCTGAAGTAACCGGGCTCCCAGCCGTTTGAGAAAATTTTTCTTCAGATGCTGCAGCTGCAAGGGCTGAGTTTTCAATACCTGCTGATGGACCTCTAGAAGTCTCCAAGCAAGGATGCAAGCGTGTGTCGCTGCCTCTTCCATATTCAGAGTATGCGACTTATATAATGAGGTATTTAACCTGTGAAGGTCATTTTTCCTACTTGCATTCTCATCATTTTAAATTATTAAGCCATATGAGGCATGGGTTAGTTGTGAATATTTTGAATTTCTTGTTAAAGTTTTTAGAGTAAAGTGCCCATGGAACTCAACAGGGGAAAGACAACTCTGTCACTCATCATGGCCTTATTAAATTACTGATTGAGCGCTCTTTGAGAGACATCTCACCTCTCTCCTGGCAACAGTTTGTTTCCCAAAAGAGTTTGCAACCTCCACAACCCCCTAGGGTACTTACCCCACGGCTTCAAAGAAAGAAGAAAGAAATTGCATCTACTAGTGGAACAGGGAAAGGGTAATCTACTCCTGTAGCACCTGATCCTGTAGCTGTCACACCTGAATCCTCTGCTAGGGTACAAACTAGGTCTGCTACTAGGAGGGAGAAAGAAAAAACAAAGGCAGAAGGGTCCCTAGAATCTGACCCTCATTCTCAGAAAAGGCAATGCTCCTCTCCTATAGCACCTTCCCCTGCAGCAGTTTCTCCTACAACAATAACTGTTAATATTACCAGTTCACCATCATCCTCTGGTAGGGCAGAGCCCCTTGAACAAATAAGAAAAAGAAAAGCTCCTAGAACACCTCCTGTAGCCGCATCTGTGCCAAGAAGGGTTTCCACAAGGAAACAATCTAAGACCTCCCCTGCTTCACCGCAACCAGAGGTGATTGTAATTTCAGAAGGGTCTGTTGAATCTAAATTTAATATTTCTCAGAATGAATCTGAGAATGCTGCTTAGAGTTCGCTCATTCCTGAAGAGGAACAAGTTGAGACAAAAGAAACAGGGCACAATGAGCAAGGATTACTAAATCTTGATGATTTGGCTACTGCTGCTATGCAATTCTCGGAAGAAGCACAAACTTCTCCACCGTAGCAACAAGAAGAATTTATCCTGCAGCAAGAACAGACCGAACAACTGAGTGTGCCTTGTGAAATTGTATTTCACTCTACAATTTGTAAAGCCATTGTTGTATATAAAAGGACATTTTTAATTGAGTTTCTAGAATATGTTAAAGCTAATTGGGAGACAGTTACACTGCAAACCCTGACTTTTCGACACATAGCCCAGACTGATATGCAACAAAGTCTGTGGGAAGTAGAAAAGAAGAAATTGAAAGTCAGAAACAGGAAATTGCTGAGTTGAAAGCAAAAATGGACGAAATGTTAAAGGTAACTGGTCAAATTATGGAATGCAGACCGCCACCCAGAGTTTATGCTTTGTGTCTTAAAGAACAGTTTTTATGGTTTCAATTGATGAGAATTTCTAGAAACCAAGACCCTATAATTCACACTGCCAAAGAGTTTTATAAAGCATACCAAGCAGCCCCTAACTGGTTAAGGAATTTTCTGTGTGAATTCTATTTGCATGGCTTCTTAATACCATTTGAAACAGAATGGAATCCTCTTCTATATATTGGTGATATTCATTTGAGAGCATTTATGTCGTGGGCAGCAAATGAGGTGAATTATGGCAGGCAGTGGGAAACGTATGAGGAAGCTGAGAAAACAGAGCCTGTCCCATTATGCTCTCAAAGTTCAAACCCACATGCAATGTTGAAAGATTGGTTTGCTTTGACATATGGTATTAATAATGTTTCAGCCAAAGAAAATATTTGACATCAGAAAGTAAGTATATGATGAATTCCAGGCACAACAATATTCGTTTTGGAGATTAGCATATACCAGAAGTGAGAAAAGATGGGAGAGATTAACTGTTGGGTTAAGAAAGTCAGAACCACATGGTCCCCTAAACTTCACAGCTGCACTCAAATGAACTAGTAGATATATTCAATTGGGACTTCAAACAAGATTTGAACTATGGCTGCCACTAACATTCAGACCCCCTATGCTAATGTGGCCCATGTATCCTCACCAGGCTACAAATCTTAACAATGAATTAGAAGACCGAAGATATGAAAGGTGTCGAGATTTCAGAGGATTCTATTACAAGTTTGGGCATCCATTCTAGAGTCATGCAGCCACCACTGACTTCAGAGAAACCACCAAGAAAGTTAATGTTGGAGGACCAACATTGGGCTAAGTAGGGGGCAGTGATGAGCCTAAAATATGCTCATAATTTGATGTTATGATAAACTTTTAAATGACTTTAATTTTGCTATTTCATGGCTGTTTAAACTTTGTTGAAACCTTTTATGGGGATATCCTGTAGCAAGACACTTTTATATTCCTGCAGCTTGTTGTGTTGACTTGATTGCATTTATTGCCCTGTTGACTTCTGAAAATGGCTGGTATATCTTATATAGTTTTTGAATGATGAAGTAGATTTAAAATGTGTGATTAATGAATAGATATCGTGTATGTGCCATATGCCTTTTCTTGTGCATCTGTTACCTATTGTTTCACAGGTTGTTGAAGAATGATCGAGTCAAGTGCAACCGATCTCGGCCTTGCAGTAAAGTCTATTTCCTGCACAACTTCGAGGAAGCTCCGGCGAAGACTCTTTGACCAAAACTGATTGGGGAAGATTTTTAATGATAAGTCAATCTAGAAAGAGTGGAGCGCTAGATTCTCTCTGAATCGAGTTGAACACATAAATTCATTTATGAATTTTGTTCCTTGATTCTGGGATACACTTTACTTCCACATCTTTCTTTGATGGAGTTAGTTAGTTAGTTGTTCTTCTGATTTAAAAATAAGATACTCCTCCTGCGCGAGAGAGTAGAGGATGAATAGAATGAGTAATAGATGATATTTAGAGTAAGATAGAAACAGTGTAGCAGATATCATGTAAGAATCAGTATGATAATGAAAGACATAATCTGTTTGACCAGAAACAGAGTTTGTTGTTGGTTTTCACATCAACAAAACAATGTATATCATTCTATTTTCATGAATAAAGATCGATGAAGTTCTGAGTTCAGCATCTGTGTAATTAGTAGATGCTTGCTAAGGGGGCCCACTTAGTAAGTATCTGTAGCTAATTAGTTAGATGTTCTTTTCTGCTGAAATCCAATTAGTTTTCATTTTTGAAGTTTTTATACAAACTCAGTCTTGTACTGCTCCTACAACATAGAGAGTCCATCCCTATGACTGTTCCTGCAGCATAAGGCCAGTTCATGGTTTGTGCTTTAGTCGTAGCTGTTATGGTTTCTGTTTTAATCAAGCATAGTTGAGTTAAAGAATTCCACATTACCATTTTGTGGCTTAGATAGAATTTCTTTCCAGTATGTATTTCTGC
This sequence comes from Sequoia sempervirens, assembly GCA_007258455.2. NCBI lineage: Eukaryota > Viridiplantae > Streptophyta > Pinopsida > Cupressales > Cupressaceae > Sequoia > Sequoia sempervirens. The sequence continues at coordinate 13,845,911 of VDFB02274714.1, forward strand.
TAAGATTTGACCGAAACAAGTTCCTAGTGCATATATTTTGCCGTGCCATTTAAAGTCTACGTACCCTGGTTTGACAAGTAAAATGAACGTCCACAGAGAGATATTAGTCACCTGTTGGAATGTCCAATTCCCAGGAAAGTTTTACTGTGATATTCATATCCTTTTGTGAGTGCAAGCCACTTGACTTAAAAATTTGAATAAGTTATCTATATTATTATTTCAAAAATATGTAAGAATAGAATCAGAGAAAATTGAATGTAGTTTCTAAACTACCAGGGTTTATTTTAAAAATATATATATATATATTTGCGAAATTTTGAAATTTCAATGCAGTAATACTTAGAATTTTAGGAAGAAACTAAGAAGTAGGTGTCTGTTTGACCACCCTAACCACAGTAAAATGATAATATTTTTTATAATATTTTCGATATAAGTAGAGGACTCATGTATCGATGTGATGCATTTTTTTTGTAATTTTTTTCCAAGAAAATAATTAATTATGAATTTTTTATTACAACTTTTAAAAAACATAAAAACCCATATGTTTGACCATGTTAACTTGGTCAAAACTTCATGAAATTCATTTTTTTTAATCCTATAGTATGCAAAGCATAGAATATGACAGAGGTTTTAGATTCAAAAAATGTGATACTGTTTGAAAGCCATAGATATTTTTCAATCAACCTATCAATCATGACTTTACTCATAATTCAAATAGAAAATGAATAATAATTATTTATTAAATTAAAAAAAAAGAATAATTTATATTGGTGAAAAGTTGAGAATCTCCTTTAAAAACCCTTTTGTTTCATTAATTTTGGGTAAAAAAAAAGTCATCAGCGACATACCCATCATATTGCCACTTTTTGGCCCATCATGATCCTACACATACCCTTTTGTAGGAAATAGGTGAAAGTTCTGTCTTAGGTGAATTTTGGTTATTTGGAATTTCTTTAGGTTCAATCATTGTTTCATCAATGATAGTAGGCCCAGTTGTAGGTCGAGGCATGTTTTGAAGGGATAATTCTGCTATTTTCTTTGCCTTGAAATTTTGGTAGGATTTGAAAAAGAATTCTTCTCATGGTTTGATGGATTCTATAGGCTTAGGCCAAAAGAAAACTAAGGAAAATTTTCCATGAAAAGAAAAATGGTTAAAGCCACTATGATGGATGGTGAATATTTCATTTTCAAAGGGAAACATTAAGCATTTATGTACAACCAAAGGGACTGCATTCATGGAGAAAATCCATGGATAACCTAGCTTCACACAAAATTGGTCCGATTGTAGGATAATGGACAATGAGATATCTAATTTTTATCTATTTGTAAAGGAAGGGTGATTGATCCCATCGTAGGGCAAGTGAAACCTTTATGCGTATTGATCCATGCTTTTGGTTTATCATAGATATCTTGATAGAGTTCATGCAAAAGTAAGAATTCTTTAGTGATCACATTTTCTTCATAGACGGGATCTATTAATATCCCATTAGTGGGTTTGCCATAGATTTGACCAACTATGTAAAGAGGACCATCACTGTGCATGTTTAAGTATATCTTGTGAGGAGAAAGCAATCTCAAGATGTTTTTTACTTTGGTGCTTACGAGGAATGACATATATCACTCCTACCATATCATCCATGCAATCATTATCTATAGGATCATGTTGAATGATATCATTTTTATCATCATCTGTATCAACATTCATCACATCATTCTTTGTAGTTTCGTTGGCTTTGACAAATGAAATGTTATGACTAGGCATAGGGTTGGTAAAAATTTGCAAAATTTGGTTAGGAGGTGCAAGAAATTTATTTCCTTGATCGTTGACACCTCCAATGGTAAGATGGCCAAAATCAATGAGGTCTTACACAAGATGTTTAAGACAAAATGTTCTGTATCATGTCCATTTTATCACTGATAATCATAGTAATAATTTGTTCTATAGTTTATGGGTAATGGTTTATTAGGATCGAGATTCTTAAAGGGAGGCAAGGTGATCATCTTCTATTCTAGAAGTTGTGTCCTTGGGTTGTGAAGGGTATCGAGTAAGGGAGTGAATTTCTTTTTCAAGTCCCCATAGCTAAAGGGTATCACAACTTTAACAATAGTTACTTGGTTATTGATATTCTGAGTTGTTTGTTAAGGGGGATTGAATTGAAGGAAGTCTTTATTTTGTTTTCTAAAAGGTTGAGAATTATTTTCATTTGTGAACTTAGAATTCTTAGTTCTGTTAGAGGTGGATTTTATATCGTGACTACTAACCAAATTTTGATAATCACAGAGGGCAATAGATAAGTGCATGAAGGAGGGGAATTTCATCATGGTAATCTTATCTTGTATCTTGCTTTGAAAATTGTCTATGAACATCTTTTGAAGGTGAGGGTTAGGAACTTTGACATTGATTTGGGTATAAAGCAATTGATAATGCGAGATAAAATCTGTAATATTTTCTTCTTCTTTTTCCTTACATCTCATCAAATCGACCAAGGTCTTCTTAGGGGTCATATGTACTTGGAAATGGTTTATAAATTCCTCAACAAGTTCATTGAATGAACAAATAAAGTTATATTTGGTAATGAAGAAAACCATTCCAAGATAGTATCTTTCAAGGACCTAGGGAAAAGCTTAGCCAAGATTTTATCATTAAGGATAAAGTCGCTACATAAGGTGGTATAAGAAGAAACATGGTTTGAAGGGTCTCCCTTTCCCCCACATTTCTCAAATCTAGGCACCTCTACACCTTGTGGCATCGGTGTTCACAATATCTCCAAGGACAAGGGACTGTTTTTGACATAATATGTAGGTGGGCCATTTTGATTTTGGTTGATGGTGGAAACTTATTTTTGAAGGGATGAAACGGTTTGCAAAATTTGGTTTATGAGAGGATCATTGCTTGTATTATGAGATGGAGGTGAAAAGGTGAAGGTTGTATGTGTTTGAAGGATAAGTTAATGGAATACTTATTGGTGGTAAGGTGGTAGGATAAATGACATGAAATGCCACAAAGGTACTAAGGATGCTAGTGGAAATACCCAAGGAAGGAATCACATTACTAGTAGGTTGCATTGTTGTTGTGACTTGAGGGCTAGTATAGGTAGCAATAGAGGAAATTGTTGTGGGAGGAGGAATTTGAATTCCTCCTTGGCTTGTGAAATTGTTTGTAGGTAAAAGACAACTAGTGTTTGAGGGGAAGTGTTTTCCAAAGATTTGAACTATGTTTCTCACAAGGTCAAGTCCATCTTCATTTTCAAGCATGTGATGTATGTTAGCTATGGTAGGGATGATGGTAGTTGAAATTTTCTTTGTACTTACTTGATTTTGTAGGTTTGCTATGTCTTCATGAATTTAGATTATTTTTTCTTGCGAAATACTAGCAACCATTATTGCAAGTTACTTGAAGGCAAGGAATTGTTAAGGGCATGGTTCATACCTAGTGTACTAGTGTCAATACTAGGAGTGAAAGAGCTAGACAACCCAAGATCCATGATGATTGTGCTATTGCAGGATGACATGATTCTAGAACTTTGTCTTGAACTACAGTATTAGCAATAGGACACCAAATATTCTTGCAAGGGATACCAAATGCAAGATGAATGCAAATGCAATTTAAGCTAAGTATAATGAAATGAATATAAGAAAAACTCTGTAAACTAAAATAGAAAGTTATCAACAGTAAATAGAAGATTATAAATAACATTTTAAATTCTAGAAAATACAGTTCAGAATTTCCACTGGGACTAAATCACCTAGAGGGGCGTATGAGTCCCACTGATGGTTTTTTTCAAAAAATTCAAAAAAAAAGAAGTGATTTTTATGCTTTCTAGTTTCTATGATCTATAACCTAAGTGCAAATGCATTTGATTTTCAATGATTTGAGATGCAAAAATGCAAGCCTTATGCACTTTCACTAATGCAAGATTTAGAATCCCTAGAATGCCAATTAACTAATACAAACCCTAATGCAATGTTAATGCAAACAAGATCTAGGATGATAATACACTTCAAATCAGAACTATGATGTTCTAAACGTGGGTTCACCAAAATGAAATAACAGAAAAATGGGATTTTCTTTCATATGGTTTAGAACATAGAGAAAACACACTTCAAAATCATTTCATTAAAGGGAAAACCTAGAGATCTCAATCCAAAGGTATACAAAGGAGAAAGAGATTGTGCAATAGGGTTGTCCTAAGGTTTGATTGTAAACTAATGAGGGCTTTACCAACAAGCTAGGGCTTGGAAAGACAAATGAAATGCAAATAAAAATGTTTAAACCTAGTATGATGCAATATTTCACTAAATGACTTAAAAATGCATGAAAATCAAGACAAAAAGTTGCAAGATAAAAGGTGTGCACCGGGAAATCTAAAGAATACTGGATGAAGGCCTAAAATGCTAAAAACACTAATTTTAAAGCCTACTAGGACTCATACACCAGTCTAGGTGATTTAGCCCTAGATTAGGTTTTTTGGGAAGAAACTAAAATCTGGCAAAAGGGTATGTGAAACTACAAAAATCTAAAAAATGACCTAAACTCAGACTCATATGCCAAAACTAGCATATTACTTGATGAATTGCAATGAAAAAACCCTAAGTTGCTTGACTTGAAATGAAAGATTGATGGATGAATAATGACAAATGGGAGTGAATTAAGTTAATGGATGTAAAAATGAGTTAAGAGAGGTGTTTTTATAGTCAATTCACCTCATTTTCCTATTAATTTGATCCCTAAGGCTGACATGGAGAAAAATTAAAGTTAAAACCTAATTTTTCTTGCTCAAAACCTCAAAAATGGCTCAAATGGGGCTCATTTGCCACTAATGTTGAATGGGTCCCACCTATATGGGAATAATTCAACACTAATGGTGAATGGGTCCCACAGGGGCCATTTTTTCTAGCTAGAATGTTGAGAAGTAAGAAAATTAGGCTTGTATGATGACTATGTCGATTATTTGATCAAATCATGCCTCGGGATGCACAATATGGGTTAATTGGGGCCTATTAGTGATTATGCAAATGTAAAAGAGGGATTGGAACACAAAATTAAATGTGAAAGTGTGTTTAAATACACTTTACAACACTAAAATGAGGTCCACATAGCCTAGGAAGGCACAAGAACCAATGTGAATGTTCAAGACACATTACGACACTAGTTTAACATTAAGTTTTAGTTAAGAACCTTCTTTATTAATGTAATAATGTTATTAAACACATTTTATAATGTTGAATTAGGGATAAATAGGTTAATTAAGTCTAGAAAAGCATGAAAATCCTTTTTAAGACTTTACAACACCTTTACAAGACATCATTAAAAACATGTTATTTGATTTGCAAGGGTCCAAGACCAAGTTTGGTTGCATAAAATGCATCACAACACTAGATTAAGACCTTATTAAGTCCATTTTATCATGAATTAATCCCATGTCAAGCAAAGGGTCCTTTTTTCTATGACACATTTAGCCCCCACTTTAGTGAGAGGATGAACTTACTTCAAACTCACACTAAAGTAGACATTCAAGAGAGGTCTTCATACACATATGCAAATGAAAAAGAATGAAAAATATCAAAGGATATGGCCAAGCCCCTAGGATCGAAGATCCTAATTCAATCTATCAAGATACAAAATAATGCAATGACAAGAATGAAGAGAATGAAAGAAAAGGTAGAAAAGATGTACTCACTTTGGACCAAAAAAACTTCTTGGTTGTCCGCTGGATGAGAGAGGCCAAAGGTATACTCACTTTGGGGCCATAGAACTAGTTGTCCGTGGGGTGAGAAAGCCCAAAAAATTAAGATACATAGGCTAGTTGGTATGTACTCACAAACACAAAGGTGGCTATGGGGAAAAGTCATGCCGCTAGGTGGGCTTACCGCTCAATCATATCAAAGTTATACCCGTTGATAACTTTAACAAGGTACCACAAGGAAAAATGCTCATGAACAAAAAGAAGAGGTACCACAGTCATGCAAGTTGCGTTATGCAAGGTGGAAAAAATGCAAAATGTAAAAATGCAAAAATGTAAAATGTAAAAGATGTTCAAGGAGTCTTGTTCAATTCATGCAAGTTCAATCACTTAGGGAACATTGTGTCTAATGTCTCCAAAAGAGGACCAATCAAATAATAGTATATTCACAACTTAGGGGATGCAATGCATCGCATCAGGCCACCAAGAGGAGTGTAATATGCCAAGAAATATCACACTTATGAAGGACATCACACCTAGTGTCATCCACAAAGTGAAAAGCACATTACATAAATGATAATGCTACACTAAGAACCAATAATGCAAATGAATTATGGTATTGTATGCCTCCCACTTTAAAGGAATTACTAACACCATTACTGTGAGCAATTTCTTTAAAGTAGGAGAGAATATGAGAGCTTATTCGAAAAGCCCTATGCCAAGTCATATGTTTTCTATAAGCTACATCATGAAGAAAGAGAGTATGTCACAAGCAAGTCAATCTTAAGACATGTCGTCCACATCCCAAGCTTCCTCTTATACATGCATGAAAGGTTAACGATTAGTTAAAAGAGACAATGACAAGTGACATATAGGGATAAGGCTACAAAACCCCTTTCCCCCACAAGTAGTGTAGGACGAAGGTGATCCTAAAGTGAATGATGGTATGCTGCCCCTTGCAAGGGATGTTAAACATGTAATAGTGAGAATGTTATGATCCTACAACTATTACATGGCAAGGAGCAACAACTAATGTTATTTATGTATTGATTTAGGATGTAACAAGGGTAAAGGTTTCTTGGAAAAATGGTTGGTGATAGTATGGATGTTGAGTGAAGGTTTTTTGGATGGGTTGATGGCTATGAAAGGACAATCATGAAGACTATGAGTTGGAAGAATGAGGTTAGGTATAGTGTGAGCTTGAATAGGGTGATGATTAAGGGTTGAATTGTGTTAAGTAACAATAGTGGTGAGGATATGAGAAGAAGGCTTGAGTTGGTTGTCTGTTTTCTCAAAGGTATCATTCTTATGTGCCATAATATCAACCTTAGGAGGAGAGATAATATGTTCATCACATGTCATAATGGAGTTTGGAAAGATAGCTTCATCGCTTATAAGGGAGGCATCAAGAGAAAGATAGCTAGGAGTTTCATGGTTACTAGTGATTGGATTTTTTTGTTCAAATAGATGTTCCACCACAATATCTTCTAACACTAAACTATCTTCTTCATATGTAAAGAAGATATTAGGAGAGGAAAAGGGTGGATTGTCATGATTATCGATACTAGGTAAGGTAGAATAAATTATTTCAGCTTTGTGTGTCATAATGTTGTTGCAAGGGGCAAGAGGAGGAAGACAAGAAAGACTTGCATGATCTTCAATAATTGTGTTTTTTTTCATCAAGATATTTACATCACCAATGGGAGAGATATCAGGAGAAGAACAAGTATGATTATCATGATTATCGATGCTTGCATCCTCTTGTGTCAAACCTTTAGTGGATGAGCTAGAAGAGATGAAGTCTTTAAGAGCTTCATCTAACATATCTAAGTCATCACTACAAAAAGGTTTGGGGGAGAAGTTAATGTCAATTTGTTTAGGTTGTTCAAGAAAAGCATTAGAGGTACATGAACAGTTGTTATCACGCGTTGTTTACCACAAACCTTAGTGGATGGATTATGCGAGATGAAGTCTTGGAGGGCTTTATCTAACAAATCAAAGTCATCACAATCAAAAGGTTTGAGGGGGAGTTTATCATTAAGGGGTTTAGGTTTCTCATTGCAAGCATTAGAGGATTAAGTGAGTGAGAAGATGCCCTTAAGGGCTTCATCTAACTTATCAACATCATCACTACTACGTGTCTTGGATGATATGTTGTTTCGAGTTTGAACCATGTGTTTAATTGGATAATTTGATGTGTTGTGTGATTGGTTATGGATATTTGCTAGAGTTTCCTCAATGTAGGCTAATCTAAAAGGACTACGAAATAGAGTTGAAAATGGAACTTGGAAGAGTCTAAATGCCATGAATGTAAACAATTCTTATTGTTAATGATTTAAATGTATGAGAAGCTATGTAAAATTCAATTGAAAGACATAGGATGCAATGCAACTTTTTAGATTTCAAACAAAGTAATTTACTAATGAAACTTTGCAATAATTTGAAAAAGGAAAGATTGGAAATGCAAATGTGAATTTTAACCATGCATGAAATGAGCTATTTGAAGTGAAATATAGTCAAATGCATGCTAAAAAAATGAAACTAACTGATATATACAATTTAAGGCACCAAATAGAAGCCTAAAAATAAATTTATGAAGTTTGTAAAATGTTGTTTCAGGGGTCAGAAGGGACTAATTCGCCCAGGGTGGTGAATGAGTCCCAGTATGGACTTTGTTTAGACTTTTCAAAAAAATTTGAGTGATATTTATGGTTTTTGAGTGCTATGATGAAGACCTAAATGAAAAATGAAAAATTTCATCTAAAATCTAAATGAAATTAGATGCCAGAAATGCACCTAAATGCACTTTTTATGAATGCAAAATGTGAAACCTAGTATGCAAATGAATTCATGCAAACCCTAATGCAAGATCAATGCAAGCTAGATGTATGATGAAGGACTCAAAAATCATACAATAAAGTGTTCTAAAAATTAGGTTCACCAAAATGAAACATAGAATTTTGGGACCTTATGGACTACTCTTGCACTTCTAAGGTTTTTAACCTAAAAGGAGAGAGATAGGGCCAAAAATACTTATGTATCTCAAATTAGGATGTATGCAATGTTTTCTAATGTGAATTAAGTTAACTAAATGCAATTGATTGATCTAAATGAATGAAAATGAATGAAAAACTAAGATTTATGCCATGTTTGAAAACACATTGTGTAATGCAGAATTACTTACAAATGAATGGAAAAATGCAAGAAAATTGAACCAGACTAAAAGTGTGCACCTGGAATTTGGATGGAGACTGGAAATTACTTCTGAAATGCTACTGATGCTAAAATTTAGGCCTGGTGGGACTCATTCGCCATTCTTGGTGAATCAGTCCTAGTTCTGCCAAACTGTATTGGAACCTATTTTTGACAAAAGGGTACTCAAAAATGCAGAAAACTCAAAATTAACCCGGTGGTGGGACTCATTCACCACTCATGGTGAATGAATCCACTTTTTAATTTCTTATTTTCAAAGGTGGATTCTGAAGCTTCCGATCTGCACTTTAGCTTCCTATAGGTGTCTGCTTCCGAAACTTTGATTTACGGGCCTGAAAATAGATAGATTTTTGTTGATATTTTGAGTTGATGAATGATGAGAATACTTTAGCAACCTTGCAACTTGATCTTAAATGATTTCCAAGCTTCCATGAGACCTAAATCTACAAACAAACAAGACAAGAGAGAGATGTTGAATGTTAGGGCATGGGGGTTTGCCTAAGTCAATCCCCTTTTAGGTAATTAAACCAAAGTGATGAAATAAAGTAATGAAACATGAAACAATGGAGATTATTACCTTGTCATGATGATTTAATTTTTAAAGTTTGTAGCAATGGAGGAAGATTTAGCCCTTGAATGTCCTTAGAAGCTTACTTGATGAATTGCAATGTAAAAACCCTAAGTTGCTTGAATTGAAATGGAAGATTGATGGATGAATAATGAAGAATGGGAGTGAATTAAGTTAATGGATGTAAAAATGAGTTAAGAGAGGTGTTTTTATAGGAAATTCACCTTATTTTCCTGTTAATTCGATCCCTAAGGCCGACATGGAGAAAAATTAAAGTTAAAACCTAATTTTTCTTGCTCAAAACCTCAAAAATGGCTCAAATGGGAGTCATTCGCCACTAATGGAAAATGGGTCCCACCTAGATGGGACTAATTCGCCACTAATGGCAAATGGATCCCCCATAGGCCATTTTTTCTAGCTGGAATGTCGAGAAGTAAGAAAATTAGGCTTGTATGATGATTATGTCGGTTATTTGATCAAATTATGCCTCAGGATGCACAATATGGGTTAATAGGGGCCTATTATTGATGATGTAAATGTCAAATAGGTCTTGGGACACAAAATTCAATGTGAAAGTGTGTTTAAATACACTTTACAACACTAAAATGAGGTCCACATAGCCTAGGAAGGAACAAGAACCAATGTGAATGTGCAAGACACATTACAACACTAGTTTAACATTAAGTTTTAGTTAAGGACCTTCTAGATTGATGTAATAATATTATTAAACACATTTTATAATGCTGAATTATGGAGAAATAGGTTAATTAAGTGTAGAAAAGTGTGAAAATCCTTTTCAAGACTTTACAACACCTTTCCAAAATGTCATTAAAAGCATGTTATTTGATTTGCAAGGGTCCAAGACCTAGTGTGGATGCATGAAATTCCTCACAACACTAGATTAAGACCTTATTAAGTCCATTTTATCATGAATTAATCCCATGTCAAGCAAAGGGTCCTTTTTTCTACGACACTTGTATTAGAAATACATATAGAACATCCAAAAATGAGTAATCCTATGTAAAAAAAATGTTTCCAATAGCTAAGACATCCAAGTAATTCAATAGAATGTGAAAACAAAAAAACTTGAATAAAATGTACCTAGAGAGCAATCTAGAAAAACCACATGCATGGTTGTAAAGAGCTCTAAAAGACAGTCCCAACACCGTTAGAATCATGAAAATTAGGGAAATGTTTCAAAAGTTATGAGCTTGGGATTGAAAATAGCACATCTGACTTAAATAGGTTGTAGAATGCGCTAAGAACAAAAAATAGGTGATGAGAACCACACTATTGGAAAGTCAGTGGAACTAGATTTTTGGTGATATCTCATAAGTCAAAATCTAATATCATACACCCAAATTATGGCCAAAAGAAAAAAAATGCTCCCTTAGGCCAGAGAAGGGGACTTAAGGCCCTTTGCTAGCTAACCGTATGGCTGATGTCATGTTGAAATTAATAGAATATTCCCTTTTGGAAAAAAAAATCTCAGTCAAAAAAGAAAATTTTCATTGATAAATGGGAGCTACCTAGAAAATAATGATGTGCACTGGAAAGTGGGTGAAATAACCGTAAGGAAAACATGATTCGTTGGGATAGTGAATGACTGGGAAACATTTTGGAGCAGCTATTGGAAATTTTCCAAGATGTTGGAAAAGTTGAATGTCTACCAAAGAAATTGTTTTGGCAACTAAGAAACCTACTAGCAAATTTTATTAAGCACTATTGGTTGGGTGAAAAACTCGGGTCGCATAGAAAAGCCACTAGAGAATTTTGGAGGCCCTAGTGCAATAGGAAAGGAGGTCGTCAGTGGGGTTTTGAGGACACACTAGTAAGGAAATGTGGCCACACACTAGAGGTATGGGACCACAAGCAAGTACCACTTTCGATAAATACAAAATCACCTCCAAAATAAAAAAAATTGAAAGATGTAGTGCTTTTTTTAAAAAGAAACTTTTTAATTTTTTTGGTTAAAAAAATATAGAAATAAAAATTGCAGCTACCTTGATTTTTTAATATTTTTTCAATTTTCATGCAGCGAATCCATATAGGTGTTATACGGGCCCTTGTATAAAAAAATTGCCTCAGAAGCTCCTCACATCAAAATAGGGAAAACTTGTAGTCAAAATCTATGGAATCGGCCTTCTGAATCCAAATGTGACATCCTTTTCAAACCAAGATGTAGCAAATTTGTAGCTACACTCTATATCTTGAAAAAAAGCAACTACTTCAAACCCTTATAGATCTGACCTCAAGAGTCCAAATAATGCCAAACAAAAGCCAAATTTGACATTTTTGACAACTCTAATGTACCATGTTAGAATTGTGAAAAACATTGGCCACAAGATCGAACAACGAACAAAGACACCTTCCACATAAGAGATCTGCAAACAATATGTACAATATTCCTCAACAAGAAAAAGCTAAAGAAGAACCTCAAGACAATTCAAGGAAAGAAAAAGTCCTGAAACATTGAGAGTTCGAGAGAACAAAATAGTAAATCTTTAGAGTGATAATAAAATGAGGGTTGAGTGCTATATAGGAGCAACCCTAAATGGTAAAGGAAATAGATCAAGAAAAGTGTCAACATCACATGCAATGAGACATAATGATCTAATAATAGCTCACTTCAGGTAACATAGAAAAGCACTTAGTTAACCAAATAAAGAACTCCTAAGTTTAGCTTAAATACATGAGAATAAATTAGATTAATAATCAATTAAAGAGTAATTAATTATTAGCTAATGCATGATTACTCTAGCAACAAGTATATTGACATTTTAAGGGAGGGGCATATCACCCTAAAACAAAGAAATATAGGTTGGGTGAAAAGGATTTTGTCCCAAAGAACTATTTTCCCTTATTTCATTCAAAATGTATGTTATAAAATGCAAATGAAGAATAGTAATCAAATCAAATTGAAACAATAATAAAAAGGAAGACTTGGAAAGGGGAATATGTACCTTTCACCAAAAGTCACCTTTTGAAGCTCACTAAGGACTCATTTTCCCTATGGCGAATGGGTCCTAGCTCAGGTTTCTGGAAAATACATTTTTTGGTTCTCTTTTGCTTAGTCTGCACTCCCAAATTCCAAGCGTTCACTATTGGACAACCAAAAATAAATTCTATAGAAGAGTTTTCATGATTTGACAACTTTTCTTGCAACTTTCACAACTTTTCAACTTTCTTCAATCTTTCTCTTCAAAGGATCTTCAACCTAAAATTTGCAATCACACATCAAAGAGAGAAAAAT
>VDFB02274714.1:13858728-14052642 GCA_007258455.2 Sequoia sempervirens
ACACTCTGAACTAATGCATAAAGTACCTTATCATAAGTAGGATAGTTAATAACTGCACCTGAAAAAGTCTCAGAGTGATAGCAGATTGGTTTACCTCCTTGCATTAGTACTGCTCCCATGGAAAATCCACTTGCCTCTGTTTCGATCTCAAATGGTTGGTGTAAATTTGGTAAATCCAGAATTGGTGCCATGCTCAACTTTTCCTTCAAAGTGTTGAAGGCCTTCTGCTGTGGACCTCCCCACTGAAAAGCTGTCTTCGTACTAGTCAATGTGTGCAATGGTGATGCAATGTAGAAGTTTGCAATGAACTTCCTCTAGTACTAGATTGCACCTAAGAAACTTCTGACTTCAGTTACTGTACTTGGTTTAGGCCATTTTATAATAATTTTGACCTTCACAGGGTCTACTTTCAATTGACCACCACCTACAACATAGCCTAAGTACACTAGAGATGTCTTTGCAAATTCACATTTAGACATCTTTATAAAGAGTTTTTCTTTTCTCAATACATTAAGAACTTTCTTTACATGAATTACATGATCTTCCCAAGTTCGACTAAATACAAGAATATCATCTAAATATATTATGAAAAAATCATAAATAAAAGGATGAAAGACATCATTCATGACTCTCATAAATGTAGCTGGTGCATTGCAAAGCCTGAAGGGCATGACCAACCACTCGTAAAGTCCTTGTTTTGTCTTAAATGCAGTTTTCCAAATGTCATCTTCTGCAATTCTTATATGATGATATCCACTACGCAAGTCTAACTTGGTGAAATAAACTACATGTTTTAATTGATCAAGTAAATCATCAATTTGGGGAAGAGGATACTTGTTCTTTACCATTATCTTGTTCAAGGCTCAATAGTCAATGCACATTCTCCAAGATCCATCTTTCTTTGGAACCAACACAATTGAAGAACCACAAGATGTACTAGGATGGATGAATCCTTTTTCCACCAACTCCTAAACTTGCTTTTTGATTTCCTCATTTTGCAAAACTGATAAACGATACATGCTGATATTTGGAAGAGGCACATCCTGCTGCAACTAGATTTCATGTTGTATCTCTCTCTTAGGTGGCAACCCCTTTGGCTCCTGAAATAAGTCATCATAAGCATAAACTATTTTGACCATCTCAGTTTTATGCTTAGGATCACACCCTTTAAATGCTTCATCTTTTTCCATCCTCTTGGGGTTTTACAAGCATTAACACAAAGTTTTTAGTAGAATTGACCAACCTTTTCGTATGACCAACATTAACTAGTGCAAGATTAGTCTTAACTTTGTGTGCACGTACAATGTATTCTATCCCATCCTTAAAGAGATGATACTTATTTTCCCCCCTATAAAAGATTGCTTTTCTGTCATATAGATAAGGACTCCCTAACACAAGCCCACACATATCCAAAGGAACAACATCTACTTCTACCTCATCAACAAAGTTTGCAGTGATAGCAAATTTCAATTTACACTGTTTTGTTACTTGCAGTTGAGCATCATTCCAAACCCATCCAAATAGATATGGCTTTGGATGAGGTGTTGTAGCTAGATTGAGTTTATTTACCACTTCTTCAAATATTAAGTTGACTTGAAAACCCGTATCAAACAATGTATCAATCTTAGTGTGCTTAGTTACAACTCAAATATGAAACAATTCATTCTGTTGTTTATCAGCTTTAGGAGGAGTAGATACTTTACTTGTACTTGCATTTGAATTAGAAACATTTGCATCAGAAGAGAGAATTATACCTTTCCCTTTGCCTTGGACCCCAACAACAACAATATGAGTTTCATCTCTAGAGTCAGATCGAAGATCTTGCTGAATCACTACAACAGTCTTTTGCTTGCCTTTATTGCCTTTGCATCTTTTTGGCCTCAATTCGAGATGAAGCTTCCAACACTTTGAATCATCATGCCCCTCTTTCTTTCAATGGGATCATGTGGGCTTATCACCCTCCTTCTTAACTGTAGTTGTCTTCTTCCCTTTTCCTTTATCTTTATCTTTTTCTTTACCCTTAGACTTCACCTCAGACTTAGATGGTTTCTTTGAAAAATTATCACTAAAAGCATTCTTACCCCTTGACTCTAAATGAGTAGCTTGGACTGACACTTCATCCAAATTATTAGGACTCTCAACATTAGAATAGTATGCCTTAGGCAAGAATGCAAACCACCTATGTACTTGAGTAATGTGTCCTGAGTATACAATGGAATGTCATTTGGGTATGTGCAAGATCATGATGGGCCAAAAAGTGGCGATATGATGGGTATGTGTAGGGTATGTGGCTGATGACTTTTTTTTACCCAAAATTGATGAAACAAAAAGGGTTTTTAAAGGATAATCTTAGCTTTCCACAAATATAAATTATGCTTTACTTTGAATTTAATAAATAATTATTATTCATTTTTTATTTGAATTACGACTAAAGTCCTGATTGATAGGATGATTGAAAAATCTATACTAAATGGTATCACATTTTTCGAATCCAAAACACGCTACATTCTATGTCATATATTAGTACATTAAAAAGAAAAAATGAATTCTACGTAAGCTTTCAATCAAACAGTGGGTCAGACATACAAAGTTTCTTTATATATTTTTAAAGCTTAATAAAAATCATAATTAATTATTTACTTAAAAAAAATAAAACGCATCACATCGGCGCATTTGAAATTCCTCCATTTATATCTAAAATATTATGTAACATTATCATTTTATCATAAAGTGGTCAAACATACACCTACTTTATTTTTCCCCTCGAATTTACTACATTGAAATTCTCAAATTTTCACCAACAGATTTTATTTAAAAAAAACCCAAGAATTGTAGTTCTTACATTCAATTTTCTATGATTCTATTCTTACATATTTTGAAATAATATATATAACTTATTCAAATTTTTACGTCAAGTTGCCTAACTTTGATTTTTCTGAATTTTTTGCCACTTAAGGGCCTGTTTTTTCCATGATGATCTTGCACATACTCATTTAAAGCAATAACCCGTTTTCTAAACTCATGAGTGTAATCTTGGATAGACTGAACCTTACCCTACCTAAAGGTTTTCCAATTCATTGTTAATTGTTGCATATAACCTAAAGGATAAAACTATTTTTTAAGGGCAACAATAAATTCCATCCAAGTCATATTGACCTTACCATGGCGAGCAATTTCCTCCTGAGTCCTACTCTCTCACTAGGTGAGAGCTGTGCCTCCCAACCGGAGATTGGCTAACTAGATCATAGAAGCATCTTCTGTTAGGCCTTGAATCCTACAATACACTTCTACCTTTTGGATCCAATCATCTATTTTTTTTGTATTTAACTCACCACAATACTTAGGCAATTCAAATTTTACATCAAGTTTGATAATAGGCTTAGACTTGATTTTGAAAGGATTAACAATAGTAGAAGAGGAAGAAGAAGGGGAAGATGGAGAAGAAGGGGAAGATGGAGGAGATGGAGCTTCTGGATCTTTTCCTCCTTTGTCCTTTCGATCTTCCTTCTTTTCTTGCTTCGATGAATCTCCCTTTTCGTGCTTCTTCTTTTCCGTATACAACTCTTCCACCGTAGCCTTCATTTCGAGGAAGACTCACTAGAAAGACTTATCATCAAGTTCTTGCTCAGTACTTTTCCTAGCTTTAGTTTCCTCCATTACTCATGAATTCCTTCGTTTGCCGATCTTAGGATTGTATTCTTCAAGTTTTCCTTCACCTCTTTGAAGCTTGGAGTGCGTTAGCATTTGATTCTGCAATACTAGTCAAAACACAGCTCGGATACCAATTTGATTTGTTTTAGGATCTAAGATGATATCTTTAAGAATGCATAAAAATTACAGTTTCAAACTCCAAATTACAAAAATGAAATCAACACCACATAATTAAATGAATAGAATAAAAGCGACGAAATTCAGAATGAGACAAGAAAGAGAGAATGCAAATAGCTTGATAACAGAGTTCGTCATGAAAACAACTACGTCTTCGGGCCCCTCTCCAAAGAGTAGACCGATCCGATTGAAATCTTCAAAAATTTGGCATTACATCAGTTTGCAAGCTCTTCCCTTCAAGCGTGGCAGAATTCTGACATTCTCCTGACGTACAAGAACATTAGTTTGTCTCTCCAAAATTCTCTAATTTCTTCAACACCTGAATAATCCTAAATGGCCCCTTCACATTCTATTCCACCCCTTTTTATACATCAAATTTACTCAATTGGGCTAATAACCAATTGATTTACAAAATCAACCTTATCTCTCCATTTTTACATAAAAATACCCCCTTTATTTACATAATATCCCATTAATCTTTAAAAATATATATTTTAGCCCTTTTTATTCTTTATTCAGGATTTTGTTGTTTCAATAGGTTATAACTAATCCTTAAAAAGGATTATTGTTTTAAAATTTGGAGGGAATTATTATATTTTAAGGCATTTGGTTTAGAAGTATTCAACAAAAATAATTGATGCCAATAATATGTTTAAGGTTGTTCAGTGGTCCAACGACCACCATGCATTTTGGAAGCCCGAATGTCGTGGGTTCAAATCGCCAGCATGCCTTTTTTAAAACAACCTCCAAATGATCACATGTCAAAACAAACCCGAAATATGTTATAGTTAAGCGTGCTGGCTATAGCGCAACAGTTGGCGGTAGGTCTGAGAGCTCAGGGTCTCAGGTTTGAGCCTGATGAAGGTAGGTATATTTTTTATTAGCAAATAAAACACCATTTCCAACTGTGCACTGGGGGAGGGGTGACAATAGGGCCATGTGTCGTACCAGGAGGGTGCCATGTGGCAAGCGTTCATTCGTTGATGCCAATGACGTGTCTGTTGACGGGGATGCCGACATGTTTGATGACTGTGCGATGATGTGTTCCGCCATGTGGCACCCAACGATGTGCCACATGGCCTTTTTTCTCTCGCTTGACGATGAAACATGTCAACTTGTGATTGTCCAATACTGCTAACTGTGCACTGTACCATGCTGATGTTAGCAAATTCAACCCAACTTTGACTGCTCATATCTCGTGCAAATGGACTCTATTTTCTATGAAACGAATGTCATTAGAAAGCTTGCAACGAGATCTTCACATTTACGCTAGTCTCGACCACTTTTGACGACAAATTTTGACTCTTTTTTCTCTAACTTGGGTCCTAGGTTGACCAAGGTTTGACCGAGCATATCTTGGACTTAATAGTTGCGTTTGACCCTATTCGAGTTGGGTTGGAGTCAAAATTTTGGCCACTTTCTGATGATGCCATTTCTGAAAAAAATGAGAAACTTCAATTTTTGGTGAAGATCCTCTAGATCAGACAGTCACATAGACAGTCAAAAATTGAAGGAAGAGCTTTCAAAGGGGTCCCTTGGGAACCCCTCAAAAGAAAAAGGGTCCACTTAAGGGACACTCTATTTGAAATCAAAATAGCATTCTTGAAAAGAGATGGGGTTTTTTTCTAATGATTCTTACATCATGGATTCCTTCTGAAGGATTCATTTCATCAAGGAATTTGAAAGAAAGAATGTTCCCTCACAAGGGAAAGAACAAATTCTATCTTACAAATTTGAGATGAAAGAAAATTAACATAGGGGTCCATGTTGTTCAAAGAATGTAATTTTTGAAAAATAGAGATTTTCAAGAATGGATTCATTGGCCACTGAATACGCCTTTTGAAAATTGAAGTAGCATGGTATCCCCCCTTAGGATGGTGCATGCTAAACATAGAGGCACGTGAAATCCTAAGGAGAGAAAAGTAAGAATGAAGGTGATGTTGTGGCTCACGAAACATGACAAGATGTAACCATGGTAATGTTGTCGCACATGCAAGGGACAAAACATGAGCACCACAACATTACAAAGCAAGATAGAGAGAAAAAGATAGACAATAACATAACAAATGAGAGATAGGGGGATATGATATTTCAGGGTCAGAATATATAAATATATAATAATATAGCTAAATAGATATAATAATATATAAATGAACTGTCATCAACCCCCTACTATATCAGACCATGTGAAGAAGGGCACATGAAAACAAAAAAAAAGAAAAAAAATTGGGTCAACATGGAATGGAGGCCTAAATACCCCCAACACTTTGCATCGTCCCCAATTGTTGAAAATCAAAGGTATGACAAAGATAAGAATGATGAGACAAATAGAGGAATTTTTACAACACAAAAACACTCTTATATCCAAGCACCTACAAGGGTGATAGGGGTCATCTAGGAACATATTAAATAGGCACAGGGGAACACAACACACACACAATCTAATGTACAAATAAAGAAGAGGCACTCCCTAGTCCTCATCAACCAAGAGGTCATTGTTCTCCCAGTCTAGATCACTGTAAGGGGAGGGAAGATGAGCCTACAAGGGTAGAATATCAAGGGGGGAACCCTTCGACCCTCCTAAAAAAAGAGCCAAGGAATAAGGCCCCTTCAAGGTTTTCTCCACTCATTTCTTGTGAGGTGAACGTTAGCGATCTCACAAAAATCACCGATAGGGCTGAGACATCATCTACAGAGTTGAACATGCACTTTATAGGGGTGCCATGTGTCAACTCAGTGAGTGATGGAGGCGATGCTCGAGATCCAATGCTAGGCTCATCAAAAGATTTGGGAGAAGTGATGAACTCCGGGGACATTAGGGCTTCCTCCCTCACTAGGATGGCGCAAGACAATGTAAAACCACCCTCCGAAGAAGGAAAACCCTTATTTTGACCCCCATTGCTAGCGAGGTCATCGTCCATATTTCACTTCATTGGAGGATGTGAGATCCCCATGGATGAAGTAGAGGGTGAGGAGGAAGAGGAGAAAACCATGGTAGACACCACAAAGGTATTCAACATGTCTACGGGTTTTGAAAAGGATGGGATATCCAGAAGGGACATTAGAAGGGGAGGCTTAGCTAAAGGAGAAATGAACACTTGCACTCTCTTTAGGTGAGGATCGTTCATGATCGTAGGGGGAGTTGGGGGAAAGATTGTGGCAGAGGGAACTAAAGAAGAAAGGGAATAAGAGGAGGATACAACAAAAGATGTCGAAGTAGGAGTTGCTGGCCCCCCTTCCTTCTTTTGCAAGGCAACCTACTTAGTGGCTAGAGCCTTCCTTTGACACTTGCACTTGCATGCAAAGCGATTTATATGGCATGCAAAGCGATTTATATGGCTCCAGGAGCTAGAGGTTACCACCTGAGAAGGGACGAAAGACTCTTGTTTAGCCATCGAAGTATCCATCACAACCATTTTTAGTAGAGGGAGGGACTCTTGGATGGGAATAAGAGGAAGAAATGGAGAAGATGATGCAACAACAATAGGAGGAGTAGGCTCGAGTGCCTTAGCAATGACCCTCTTCTTATTCACTACCTTAGAGGTAGAAGTAGTAGGAGGCCACATAGGCCGAGACATAAATGATGCTGCATGGGGACCCTTCCCCTTACCATATAAAATGGGCCAGGACACCATGGGTAAGACAAGAAGTTCAAACGCTGGACGCTTGGGCTTTCGCCACGCGGGAACCATTAGACTCCATATAAAACACATAAGAGTAGAAGTTGGTGGTGCTGTAGCAGGGCGAGAGGAAGCAACAGGTGGGACAATAGAGGAAGAAGAAGATGAGCCCTGAGCAGACTTCTTGTCTTCCTTTTTTTGAGTGGTAGAGGCAACCTCACACTTTGCCATTATGCAAGCTCTATGCAAAATGTCATAGGGGAAAGGAGGGTATCTCACTTTTGGCGTTATGCCCCCACTCTTTTATTTCACATAAGTTCGATACAATAGGTCCATCTTGGGAGGGAGTGGACTAACAGGGGTAGGAAAAAAGTATCAAGTGAGTAGGCCCCACACATAATCGCTGATTTGTTACCGATGTCATTGACTACATGCTCAAAACCCTCATGGGAAAAAATCAATGACTTATGGATTGCCGAGGGAACTACATTCATGAAAACTAGCCAGGGAATGCCTAGTTTCACTTTGAACAGTTCAGACCTTTGGATGATATCAAAGAGTGCATTCATAGTCCTGGGTCCAACCAGGATTGACAAGGTGATACAACTAACGGGAGGGACGAAAATCCCATCATGTGTACATAGAGTGCTTCTAAACTAGTCATATCTATGTAAAATTTTTAACATGATCCCCTCTGTAATGACATTCACCCTACATGTAGGGTCAATGAGGACACTAGTTATGGTATTCCCATTGATATGTGCGAGGATGTACAAAGGGGATGGTTCTCTATTAGAATTCATTAGTAAATACTGCAAGGTAAATGTTATAATGGTAGATCCACTTGTAGGTTGTGTAGATGGGATGTGTAGGTGTAAGAAGGAAGCCATCTTTGCATACACTAGACATTACTTTCACAGGATCCCCCAAGGGTTTCAAAATTAAACGATGACCCACTGAAGGTTTCACTTCATAATGCTTAGGAATCCTCCCAGCTATGTCACTAGGGGTCGTAGGTTGGGTTGCAAGGCTACGTGCATTGCAACACTCACACCCAAAACACTCCTAGAACATGAGGGAAGGGTCTTTCAATACTACCAAATGGGACCAAAATGTAGAGGGGGACCAAATTCTCAGGACCTCGGGTCACTGGATGGTCTAGAACGATCAACTGTCCTAATCTACCTCAAGCTAGATGGAAGGTTTAGGGAGGTTGTAAGATGTTTAAGGTAGAGAAAGAAGAGCACTCTCAATATTGTTATCTTTCTACTAATCTAAAAGTTTTAGGGGGTTAAGAGAGCAGGTTTTCAAATTTTAGACTGCACCTCAGACAACTCTCTGCTAGTGGACAACAACGCAGGACAAGGATGACAGTGTGGCATGTTGGCGTCTCATTGATGCGTTAGTGTCCGTTTGAACAAAAAGTATGAAATACAATGGAAAACCTCGAAAAACATGCTAACTACTTAAATAGTGCACTTTAATGTAATAACAAAAGTAGAAAATGAGAGAATCACAAAATAATGATAGAAATGCTTTTAAATTCTAACTAGAATTTGGCAAGAGTGAAAGGTGATGAAAACACAACTTACGAATGGTGCAGCCTCCCACAAACTCCACACAACATAAAAGCTACACACAACAGAATGGGGAAAAATGTTGGGGCTATTTTAGGGCTTGTCGTAGTCAAACCCCTGTTTCAGTGTTCCCACCTCCATGGACAACCAAAATAGCCATGATGTAGAAAGTGTGATAAAAAAAGTAATGGAAGAAAGTGCTACCAAGCAAGAGAAACAACACTATGCTACTGAATCAAATGACAATGCTAAAATGGATGGATATCACCTCCCAAACAAGGTGCTCTCGAGCACGTGAAGGGAGATGTGGTCTTGCAAGCTTGAAGATGCAATCGTCACCGCATCAACAAGAGTAAAATCTAGTAGAGCAACGCTTGGTGGAGAATGCTGTGAAAATGCTCAAGAAAATGTGTAGAAGTGTGAAGTGAGAGTCTGGAGATTGAATTGAATGAATTGTTTTTAGATAGATAACAATCCAAAAGAGCCATTCTAGGTCGATCAAGGGTGCATGGGTGTTACTCTTCGTTGCCAATGGAGAAGTGTAACACCTCTGCAGATTCCAGAGGCGAGAATCCTATTAGGACGACAACATGTTGTGTAGACGTCTACGTGTCACGCTAACATCCCCGACAAAAATCCCCCCACTGACATTACAGATAATCGCCAAGTGGGTGGAATGCGAATGAATGAGGTGGAAATGCATTGTCATATTTAATTTTTCTAAGGTGAGGGGTGCAAATTCACCCATTACTGAATCATAAAACAATAGTTTACACTCTAATACTATCAAGCTATACAAAACTACATAACCCTAAGTAATACTATATCTCTTTTTAAATAACCTCAATCCATCTTTATCGTTTTAGAAAAATGATTGTTTATTTTAAATTTACCATCTTAATTCAAATTTGACTATTACTTAAATTTTATTTATTTATTTTATTTTACTTTATTTACCATCTTTTGATAATTTAGTATCATGAATATTTTGATATTATATTCCACAAATGCAAATGCAAGAGTGCAATAATAGAGGCATAAATATATAAGAAGAGTTCTATCACATGTCAACTAGATGAGTGACAAATGAATCACTATGAAGGAGACCAATTAAATATAGAAGATGCTTCATGCACATGTACATGAAGAGGATGCTCTTGATAATAAATGAGGCACATGCAGATGAAAGAATATGCTCTTCATAATACAATATATATATGTAAGTCAACACTTAAACAAACTTATTCTATACATAATAAACCTAAAATAATTTAATAAATAATTTGCAATCCACCAAACGACACTGCCAAATATCTTTTTGTTTTGCATGAAAATCTAACATTGCATTAAGATGTCTCGAGTATTTATAAATAAATAGCTGTTGCTTTCCTCATATTTAAACTAATCTGTCAACATTGCAAATGCACTTGAGATGTAAATTACCCACAAGTGAGAATGGAAGTCTTTCGGGGTAATCTGTCAACTAAAATTGAAATTGTTCATGCAAACTCTAATGCAGTAGAAAAAACATATTGAAATTGTTCATGCAAACTCTAATGCAGTAGAAAAAACATCATCTGTCTTTATTGTTAAAATCTATTGATGTGAAAGAGGTTGTGGTAAGTTCAAAGCTTCATCCAAGTTGCAGGTCAAACATGGTAAAATAGTTTCATATGGTAACGTATTCTAGATAGACTCGAAATGATTACAGTTCGATGGTCAAAGAATGCATATCTTCTTATATAACATAAAATCTTCAATCATTTGAATTCTATTCGTTGAAGATATACATTGCCCTCTTAAAACTGTTAGATAGTCATCTCGTTGATCCAATAAATGAAATTTAATTCATCGTCATTATGCAATAAATGAAATTTAATGATTACGGGCGTGGATTTGATGACAGAAGCACTAAATAAACTGTAGACACTTGAACCAGTCAGAAACACGAGGTCAAATTGAACAGGGCCCTGCAATGACACAGCTGGTAGGCGGCCGCCTGCCTTGAATGGTGGCCCAATTGCAAACTATAAATACCCATGCGTACTGACTTCTGGTTTTCATTCACAAGTATTTGCATCCTATAATCAAGAGTTATAGTCTTTGCTGGTTTCAAATTTAGCTTTTGAAGGAAATCAGTTTGTTGGAATTACAGGCAACCAGTTCAAGATCTATGGCGGCCAGAAGTAGGCATATATGTTTTACAATTGTTGTTAAATTGTTACTGAAAGGCTGGTTGTGTATTTGTGATTGTAGTTTTTTAATGTTGAACTGATTAATTAAATTGTGCTGCAGTTGGAGTGTGTTATGGAATGTTGGGGAGCCTGCCGAGCCCGCAAGAGGTAGTAGAGATGTTGAAGCGCTACAACATCGGAAAAGTGAGGATTTTCCAGGCGCATCACGAAGTTCTGAGAGCCCTGGCAAACACGGGCATAGAAGTAATAGTTGGTGTGGGCAATGACGAGCTTGAGATTATAGCAGGCAACCAGGCGGCAGCCAATGGGTGGGTGAACGACAACGTTCGTGCTTTCTACCCAGCGGCGAACATCAAATACATTTCAGTGGGCAACGAGGTGTTGCATTATGGAAACGAGAGATATGTCTCATTTCTCCTCCCTGCAATGCGAAACATTCAGACTGCAGTCCTCAGCGCAAATCTGCAGAATGATGTAAAGGTGTCCACCACCCACGCCACATCTGTGCTCGGGAATTCTTATCCGCCTTCGCAGGGAGACTTCCGCAACGATCTCAAGAACACACTCCGCCCTCTGTTGAGCTTCTTGGCAGAGAATGGGGCTCCATTTTTGGCTAATGTGTACCCTTATTTCAGCTATGTGGGCAACAAGGCCCAGATATCCTTGGACTATGCGCTCTTCAAGACATCCGGCCCGGTCGTCGATGACGGAGGGCGTAAATACTGGAGTTTGTTCGACGCGATGGTGGACTCTCTGATTGCGGCGTGTGAGAGAGAGGGACATGGACAGATAGCGGTGGTGATTACAGAGAGCGGGTGGCCGTCTGCGGGAGATGATGAGGCGGCGAGCGTGGAGAACGCGATGGCATACAATAGCAACCTGGTGAGGCACGTATTGTCCAACGAGGGAACTCCTCGGAGACCTGGAAAGCCCATCGACACCTACATTTTCGCCATGTTCAACGAGCATATGAAGGACGGGCCAGAGATCGAGCGCCATTTTGGGCTCTTCTATCCCGATAAAAATCCAGTCTATTCTGTCAACTTCACTCCCTAGTCGGGGCGTCGTTTATTTCCACTTATTGTTACCAATAATACTTTATGCCTTTCACTTGTTACCAAATAAGTGAGGTGTATCACATTTCTTCTTTCCATAATCTGTCCTTTTGGAGACCAATTTCGTATGGCCTAGGCCTTCTCCCGATCTTTTATCTGTCTCCATTCATTTATGGAGTATAATAGAATTGCATCTCAAAGGTGAATAATGACTGGCATTAGTTATATATTTAATTATGATTAAAAGAATAATGAATCGGTTATTATATGCATATATTGTTTGAATATGTAATTTCTTCCACTACCAGTTATTAAATGAAAAATGTAAATGGAGTATTTTAAAAGGAAAGTAGAAAGTTTCAAGATAAGGATAAAAGAGAAAAAATATTAAATATTTGTTATTTTGAGCAAGTCAGTCTAAGTTCTAGAATTGTCATTGTAATCTCTAATACCCCTCTATATTGAAGCATTTGTAATTATTTCATCATCAAGATGTTTAGATGTATGGTCAACATGTTTTGTATTATCAAGCGATCATGTAATCAAAAGACGGGAGTGAGTTGAATGTTGCTGTATTATGAATATTTGTAATGACTTTAATCAATTTATTAATGAAGAATTGAAGTGTTGTAACACTGAAGACAGTTGATAATATTTTATATTATTTTCTGTTGATCTCCATCCACCACCCAACAAGTGGTTTCAGAACAAGAAGATTCTTGGTAAGTTTGAAGTTGGTAGAAGATCAAGGGTTTGCTATTTGAAAACAATGAATCACCGGTCACCCAATGTTTGCATCAACTAGGATCGATCAATAGACAAGGGAGGAAACCTATTAGTGATGGCAAAAGAGAGAAGCTTGTTATCATAAAGAAGGGTTGCCTAGGCAGTCGTAAGAACACAATTACAACTGTTAAGGTGAGTCATAATTTTTAATCATAAATTTTTAAAGATCCAAGGAGACCATTTCAAAAGAAAAAGAGATCGTCGCTGCTCGTTGAAGCCAAATCACGGTCCATTCAAAAGTAGGCCACCAATTTAAGAAAATCACCCAAGTAAACAAAGGAGCTACCATTTAGACGTCCGCCGTGCAAAGGAAGAGAGTCTAGTTGAGAGCAGATTGGAAAAGAGATCTACAGAGATCTAAGAGACAACACGTATAAGAAGAAATCCACTGCAGCAAGAAGAGAATGGTTCACTGTAGCATAAGAGGAGCTAGAAGATTGGGGGAGAGTTCAAGTCTAACAAGATCCAGACGAGAATGTTGACAGATCAAAGTGCTAGGATTATGGTAGAAAAAAATTAGAGATCGTTGTCATTGCAAAGAGAAAAGATGCATGGAAAAGATTAAGAGGTTGTCTGTTTTGAAGTAGTTGCCCAATTCTAAATTGTCAAAGCCACAACCAATGTCAAGAGAGGTGAGATCGTCTGTTTGAAATTTCTAGTTGTAGTGTTCAGAAGCCGCCATATCTAGAATCTGTCGTCGCTAATTTAGTCGAAGAGGATCATGTAAGCTGGAAACCAGCCTGCAAGAACAAACATGGCCACAAAGTAATTTGAAGTCCGTATAGATTTTGTGAAGCCATAAAGGGCGAGTAAAAGAAGACAAAAGAAGAATCACAAAAATATTGGTTGTCGTTGCTTCCAAGCAAAAGAGACTGCAACTGAGATACGGAAGGCCGTCGTTAAAGATTTTAAGTCGTGTTATTTTCCATTGATTAACAAATGAAGAGATCGTGATTACAAAAAGGCTATTCGTAGGTTAGGTCGAGGGTTTGATTGCCAAAGTTGTTGTCGTTTGAAAAGAGACAAAGGAGTGGAAGCAGAAGCGATATAGGTGCAGGCAAAGACAAAGCCGCTGGAAGAAGAGAGAATTGATTTGCATTGAGGTTGAAGTCAACAATAATACAAGTCTAAAGAAATCACAAAATGAGTGAAGAATATGCCGTGAAGTGATCATTATTTTTGTTTATAAAAGTTAATTAGAGTTTTTTGATAAATCATCTAAATTTGTCGTAGGTGAAATTGCCCAATTAGCAAATAAAATTTGTGAAGGCCCTCATAGTCTAATCCATCCTCCAAATCAAAGAGGAAATAGAAAAATTAAGGAAGTTTTCCCAATAAAAGAGGTAGATCTTCTAGTGTAATCTACTCAGTTTGAAAGTTGGGAGTCCAGGGAAATACCAGTAGGAAAAAGGAATTGTAGAAAAGATCAATGTATGAAGATGTAGTCAAAGATAAATGTTATCTTCACTTTGATTTGCAAAATGAGATCACCAAGTCAATAGGCAAAATGAAAGCATAGTAGTTGAAATGAGAGGTTGTAAAAAATGGAAAGATGGCATAGCCATAGTCTAAGACATCAATTCGAGGAGGTGAATGACACTCAAAGGAGTTCATAATTGTCAAAGAAAATACATTGGCTAGTCACAGTGAAAGGAAATTAAGGAGGTCATAGTTCGAGAGAGACGGAGGCGTTGGTCTTGAAAAAATCACCAAGTATAACAAATAAAGAACGTATAAGGAGATTGAAGCAACAATTTTGATGAAGTCGTAGCATTTGAAGGAGGTAAATTGCAACCACTTAGCCAAGAGGAAGTCATTCCAAAGAAAAAGAGATTAGACCAAGGTTGAAACCTATAGTAGGCTTTGAAGTAAGCCGCCACCAGAAGAAGATTCTTGATCAGTAAGAACACAAAAGACAGTAATCACCACCCAATCTAGATGATAGATCGTGGAAGGCAAATGATGCTAGTCAAAGGTTAGATGCAACCCAAAGGTTGCTACAGATTTGTGCTAAAAAG
The DNA here is from genome assembly GCA_007258455.2 of Sequoia sempervirens. NCBI lineage: Eukaryota > Viridiplantae > Streptophyta > Pinopsida > Cupressales > Cupressaceae > Sequoia > Sequoia sempervirens. The sequence continues at coordinate 13,873,808 of VDFB02274714.1, forward strand.
AAATTTGCAGAAGTAAAGGTAAATTATATTTTTTGAAGAGAATTATCGTATTTTGAGAATATGTTATAAGGAATTTATAGAAAGGTGAATCGTACCAACGAATAGGAAATTACACCATATGGATGAAGGAAGAAGATTCAGTCAAGGAGATCTTAGCCCAACCAAACTAGCAGTCTTGCCCCCAAGTTGCAATCAAGAGATGATTATTAGGTGTCAATTTTTTTTGAAGCCCTAACCATTGAATAAAGAAGAGTCTTAATTGGAAGTTGAAGGATCTAACCAGCCAAGTATATAATTAAGGTGAGTTTAAATCATTCATTTTAATAGGAAGGGTTGGTAAAAAAGTAAAGAAGGAAAAAAATATTTTGGAGGAAGAATTTATGGAAATAAAAAAATGTAATTCTAAATTGATAGTTAGTTTAAAGAAGTTTGGAAAAAAAAGATATGAATATTTGTGTGAGATTGATAATCCCAAAAAAGAATTGGAAAATGTTAAAAGAAAAAATGAATATTGAAAAAAATATTGAAGTTATTTGATAAGGTAAAAGAAAAGATAAAAAGGTTACAATATGAAAATGGTAAATACAAAAGAAGGAAATATCAAAATTGAAAGAACAAAATGATCAATTACTATCATGCAATTAATGTCTAAGGTTAAATCCATCAATTTGTGATATCTCATGTATCACAAAAGATTTAATTTTTGCATATGATAATACATTTGGTATGTGTGATATAGCTGATTTTTTTTTGATAAAGAATACAAAGATGCAGATGATAGTGTGTTTGAATCTGCAAATCTTGTTAGATGTGATGAGAATAACAAAAGATGTTTTGAAAATTTTTTTGGTTTCAAAATCATGAAAATAATGAGATAAGAAGGAACAAGATTAGGAAAATATGGGTAGGGAATGAAAGAGCCCATTGAGCCAATAGTGAGGCAAAAGTATAAAGGACTTCGATATGTCAAAGGTAAAGAGTTCATAAAAATGATGTTATAGGGGTTAAAGGTTCAAGAAAATCAGTTCAAGGAATTTAGCGTATTTAGTGATCTCATTGTCATAGAAAAGGACATAGAAAAGACATGTGTTGGGATCTACATCCTTTTACCATATGTGGATTGACAAACAATTCAAAAAATATGCGTTGGAACAAAGAATGGATGAATGAATATATGATAAAATATGTGCAAATGGATTGTAGATGGAGTTATGGATCAAATTGGAAAAATATTACAAGTATGTTCAATAAGTTGTATAAGCATAAATATTCATGTGGTGAAGAGGAATCAATAAAGTTTAGAAATCTGATAAGGGTGGAAAATATTGTCTTGTAATATTTCATGCAAAATAGAAAACTATAGATAATGAGTTTGTAGCAAGAGTTCTCTCAGATTGAAGTTTGTAGATCTAAAGATTAGTTGGCAAAGAAATTTGTAAAGGTGAATTTTGAAAGAAAAAATTGGGAATTGTATATGCTGACGTGTATGTGGTAGAAATTAAGGGAGGTTTTTTGAATATATAATTTTTCTCACCACCAATCCACTGGTCATTAAATGAAAAAGGAAAATTATAATGGAGCATTCTAGAAGGAAAGTAGAGAGTTTCGAGTTAAGGATATAAGAGAAAAAATATTACATATTTTTTGTTTTATTTTGAGCAAGTTAGCCTAAGTTCTAGAATTGTCATTGTAATATCTAATATATCTATTTATTGAGGTATTTGTAATTGTTTCATCATTAAGTTCTTTATATGTAGCATCTGCATGTTTTCTATGACCAAGTGATCATTTAATCAAAAGATGGAGAGTGAGTTGAATGCTATCGAGTTATGAGTATTTGTAATGATTGTAATAAATTCATTAATGAAGAGTTGAAGTGTTGTAACATTAAAGATAATTTGGTAATATTTTGTGTTATTTTATGTATATTTTGTTGTGTTCATGTCTGTCCACAACCCAACATATATATATATATATATGTATATATAGATATATAGACATATATATACATATACACATTTACATATATATGTATACATATATACATATATATGTATACATATATACATATACATACATACATATATACATATATACATACATACATATATATACATACATATACATATACATATACATATACATATAGAGGCACATATTTATATATCTATATATATTTTTACAAATTCTCTAAATCGGTGATATATACATATATAAATACATCACACACAAACAAACACACATACACACAAATATATCAAACAAAATCTCTCTCACAATATTTCACATATTTATACATATATATTTATATTGTAACATCTTTCATAAATATATAATTATGAAATCTTCATGAAATAAAATCATATTAGGCTTCGAACATATTGACCAAAAAAGTATGCAAGACAAGAAGTCAAAATGACTTATCAAGGCAATATGAACAAAGAGACAAGAATAATGACAACAAAAATAATGTTGCAACATAAGGCACCATTTTACTTGTGACTCAAGGTAAGAATTATAACAATAAGAAACAAGACATCTTTTAATGTGTGTGTGTGTGCGTGCATGTGAGAGTTCTCATGGTCATAGTACTCAATTCATTCTCCTGGATCTTCTTCCTTCTCTTTGGTGATGCTCTCCCTCCTCATTTGAGAGGGGGGAAACTAATTTTCTACATCCACCTCATTCAACCAACAAGGTAATAGTTTGATAATATTAATATTATAACATAATATAAATCATTCACTAACATCACAAAAATAATAAATTCACATTTATGTATTTCTAATTAGTGTAGATAATTGATATCTTCCTTTTCCTTAACATAATAAAGCAGAAAAATCATAGTAGATATGTCTAGAAAACATAGTTTTAATATCATAATTCAAAACACATAAAAATATTAAAATTAAATTTAGTTGCAATATAACAGTCAACTTGGTCAAAAAATGGGATGTGACATTTTTTCAAACATATGGTGTGTGGAGTGCTAAAGCTATTTTAGTCAAAATGAAGTAAATGGAATTCAATAGTTTTTTTCAAGATTATTTGACAAGAATAATTTAGAATCAAATAGGATATTTAAACTCAATTAATTTTGTTAATAATAGTCCAAAAATTACACAAATCCAACTATAAGATGAAAAGTTAGTGCATTATGATTAGGGATCATTACTCAATTATTCATGAGGATATTTTGGAATAAGAAGATGAACAAAATTGGATAAAATGTAGAGAAGGATAGTTAGAAGATGTAAGCACATCATTCTTAAACAAAATCATCTCCTGAATCAACTATAAAAGGAAATATGGTAGAAAGAAAGGGAAAAAATGACAAAGCAAGGGCATCATAGAGGAATAAGTTGACCATTTGAAGAAGGAGAGAGATTGGAAACTAATAGATAAAATTTAGAGATTAATCCGAAAAATAAACTAATTGGATTTTCATATAGCTTGATGCATAGTTCCTTGTTGGAAACTTGCAGCCAATTAAAGACAATTTCCACATAACCCATAAAGAAATCTATGCATCTAAGAATTCAGAATCCACATGCAAGAGAATAGACAAGATACCCATGAAAATATGACACAAGATATACCCTGGGAAAACCCTCAAGAGGGAAAAAACCCAACCTCCAAAAGCATCCATCTCTCATGTATTATTCAGCAATAAAATTACAATACATCTTCTGACTCTCCATGAACACCATTGAAGCAACAAGCTCTCTCCAAGCAATCCATGCGAACAAGCATGCAACCACACATCCCGTGCCATGCTTCAAACCCTCACAAATGCTAACCAGAGCTAATCATGCAAAATTGCATCTCATAATAACTACCTAAATGTGGTTGCTTTTATAGAAGCAAGCTCCCACAAAACCACTAAGTGGTATCACACAAAAATATGTGACAATAACTATGAGATTACAAACCATGTCCCCTTATTTAATATTGGGTGCTTTATTTATTATTTCCCTAATATTAAATAATTACATTTTATCAATTAACTTATGTGCCAATGTTACATGCAACATTAAGTGGCCCCAAGAATAATTACATTAAATACATAATGCAAGGTGTACAGCAAACCTTTTCCCAACATTCTCCCACTTGTTGTATACATTGCATAAGGGGAACAAGTAACCTCAAAACATGAATCAAATGAACAATCCATATAGCCACATATACCATCATGGAATCAAAATGCTCCATGTGCTCTATCAAGATACGTGCAACAAGAATCAAAGTGACCACCATCCCAAGCATGAATGCTCTCATCCTCCATCATGCCAATGCACAAAGATAAGAAGCCATCCAATAGAGAAGCCACACAATCTGTCACAATGAAGCATAAGTCTTGCCTCAACTCATATCCCAAACACATACACTCAATCTAAAAGTATCAATATGCACCAGTAGCTATCAAGATACAGAAACCCAAAAGCTGAAATAACACCCACAACAAGTGCCAATACATCCAACTTTCCATACCTTCAAGGTATACAAAACATAGTAAACTCATGCCATAAACATATACACCCATAAACTGCAATCATAAACTCCATGTGCAAAACCTGTCAAAGAATGGAATACACATCCAAGAGCTCCCATTGCATGTGGGTAATGCAAATATGAAAAATATCAAGGCATACTAATTCTACCAATAGCATCATATAGAAAGTGTAAACTACATCATGTAGTAACAAGGAATCATCCACAATGATATGCAAACCTGTATATCAATAACCTGTAAGAAAAATCTCCTACATACACCTCTAAAAGCCAACTGTGTCAAGTATGTGTGTGTGGGAAATATTAGTATCAAAATAAGATAAACAAAACACACAAATGAAACATTAAACTAAAGAAAGCAAGATAATTGAATTCAAAGAAAACAAACAAAGCTTCTTCAGAACCTTTCCATTATTCTCTATCTCCAGTGATTCTTTTGAAGCTGCTGCTCTCAGATTGTGTAAGCAAAGCTTCTTAGAATGGCAACCTGCAGAACGAGTATGCAAAAGGAGAGTGCTTCTCTATCCTATATGCTGGTGGAGTGAAAATGTTGATACGGATATGCACAGGGGCTGTAAATTATGGACAGGGGCTGTAGATTATGAATTCTTCTAAAACTATGAAATGAGGATGATAAGCCATGATATGGAATGCTATGCTATGCTAAAAACTGAAATGCTATGAATGCTTGAAAGCTAATTGACTATAGTTTTCCTGTATGAAAGCTTCTGTGTTTTTCAAAGACCCGACAGTCCTTTTTATAGATTTTCATAGGCAAGAGCCTGGCTGGCAAAGATCAATGGTTGTGAGATTGTCTGGTAATTTTGAATGGTGAGAGATGGAGAGGTTGAGAGGAAGATGGAAGATGTTGGGAGGTTGGAGAGAAGAATGGAGGCTTGTCTTCAACACACGGGAACAAGCTTGCACAGGAACAGAGAAATTAATTTTTTGTTTTGGAAGTTTGTTTCACGGTTGTTGAAGATAATCCAATATTAAATAAATAAATTTATTTAATTTCATGTGAGTTTGATTTTTGATTTTAGAACTATAGAAGATTCAATTAAATATTTGAAATATTTAATTGTGAATGGACTTTAGAAGAATTAATTAAATATCTAGAATATTTAATTGTGAATGGAATTTTGAGGATTTTTAGAAGAGAGGATTATTTAATCCTTATTTGAATAAAATATTCAAGCCAAGATTATATGATAATTAATATAAATAAATCGTAATGTTTATTTAATTAATTAAGAAATGGATAAGAAAAGAGATTAAATAAACTTATTTATTTAATCTAAATGAAAGAATGAACAATATAAATAAATTATTTATAAGCAGATTGAATTCAGAGATTTAATTAAATATTTAAAAATATTTAATTAATTACTAGACTATTGTGATGTGACCATTTTTAGGTGTATACATTTTGCCCCTCTTTGAAGTGATGTGTTTTCACGCATTAGTTCAAAGAATTTTGAAATTTTCCCTAGAAATTTTCCCCAGATACTGATTGTCGAATGTTGATAGGTATATGCCCCCGCAGACGATGAATCGATAAGATTTTGATATTTGTGAAATTTTTGAATTTTTAGATTTTGAAGATGTCGATTCATCGTTCGAAAATTATGATGTGAAGAAATTGACATGGAAATATGTGAGATGAAAATTGATGATCAAAATTGCCCCTGCTGTGATAAAATATGATAAAATGCCCCAATTTTGCCTTTAAATAGGTTAAAAATGTCATTTTTCCATTTTAACCTAGTAAAAATTGTAATTTTTGAGCTATGGAGTGAGAAAGATGGCACTTCCTATCCACCAGCACTGTTTCGAGTGCATCCGACAACATCAGCGGTCGACGCACTATGGACCTGCGGCATGTACCCCGTTAAACTTTTGTGATTTGAAAATTTTCCGTTTAGGGCACGTTTTTCAACCTTTTTGTGTCTATTTGTATTCTTTTAGCGCCCTTTATACTTTTTGTAGCGCCCATGATGTGTTTTGTAGTACCTATGATTGAGTATTGCTTTGAGTGATAAATTTGTTCCCAAGGAAAAATAATAGCTGATAAATTTGTCTTCATGAAAATGAAAAAAAAATAGTTGTTTGATATGTTTGTTTCTAAAGTTGTTAAAAACAAACAGGATATTGATAAATTTGTCTTCATGAAAATGAAAAAAAAATAGTTGTTTGATGTGTTTGCTTCTAAGGTTGTTAAAAAGAAACATGATGTTGATAAATTTGATTTCCATGATGATGAAAAACAAATAGTTGTTTGATGTGTTTGCTTCTAAGGTTGTTAAAAACAAACATGATGTTGATAAATTTGCTTTGAGATTTGATTGATTTGTCATGATGAATTGATTTTGATATTGTTTGGTCTTGATGTTCTCGTCCTATTCAATAGGAGATATTGGGCGTTTTGCAGCTACATGAGACATTTCCGAGGACATGGAGTTTGATTCCACAGCTTCTGCAGGCAGATCGATATGTGATTGAGGCATGTGGATTGACCTCGTTGCTTGACATGCCTGAGGTGTGCCTCAATAGGGGTCTATTGACAACACTTGCAGAGAGGTGGCACAGCGATACGAACACCTTTCACTTGGCGATAAGAGAGATTACCGTGACTCCTGAGGATGTGTACCGTATCTTGAGGATCCCAGTGATGGGAGAGATAGTGATTTTTGATGGCTGAGAGGCGGGAGGCACTGATGCTTTGAGGAGGATTTTCAGAGATGATCATATTACTAGATATTTCATCCCATGGGGCGAGATTGTAGATTCATATGTGCCCTTGCCCTCTGTACTTGCAAGCTTTATTGGAGGTGTGTTGTGCCCCGACCATAGGTCGGAGGGCTTTGCAGTCGGATGGGGTCATGTACTCGAGAGGATGGTGATGTAGGGCACACGTTATGCTTGGGGATCGTGCATGCTTGCACATTTGTATGATGAGCTACATCACATTGTATACGACGAAGGTCGTAGTTTTGCAGTTGGTTGTTCGCTGTTACAGATATGGGCATGGGAGCACTTTGTTGTTATGCGACCATTGACTCGAAGACGACAGCCGGTTGGTCGGCCATACAGATTCAGATATGCAGATATCATTACTCAGCCGAAGCTGGGTAAGTTAGATCATTGGCAACGTCTTCTAGATGATCTGGATACAGGTTGCTGGCGACCCTATGTAGATTGTGAGGGATGGCCAAAGGATGCTAGGGAGATGCCCTATGTGTTTACCGCTAGATATCTTATTGGCCAGACGCCTGGGATTATTGAGAGGTTTCTTCTTGGTCGGGTGTGTCGACAGTTTGGTCGGCCTCAGGGTATGCCCATGGGTTCTGCTATTTATGCGTGCCGACAACAGGAGATCACAGTATGGGGTCCACGGGTTTCAAATGATGCAGCAGTGGCAGAGTTTACCAGTTTGGGAGCTCAGATGTGGGAGTTAGACCTGATATTCTTGACAGAGGGATGACGTCAGAGTATGGTCAGTATGTGTTGGATCATCCTGCGCCACGACTATTTGATCCTGATGAGCCTGTCCCTATTGCAGAGGAGAGATCACAGATAGTTGGTCATAGATGACAACGAGAGGTAGTTGCAGAGAGTGATGACTCTGAGGAGGATGATGATGAGTCAGATGATGATGGAGATAACAGTGATGAGGAGAGTGGGGGTGACAGTAGTGGGGGTAGAGGTGGCAGAGGTGACAGAGGTGTACCACGGATGAGACACCTAGTTCCGTTGTCTTTTGTAGATCCCGTAGTATCAGCAGATCCAGCATCATCGAGTCAGATAGCAACCTTGCAGGGTAGGGTGCAGAGTTTGTAGAGTCAGTTATTACAGGCACATACCCTAGGTACAGAGTTACAGGGACAGCTGACAACAATGACGACCGAGAGAGATACAACTTGACGACAGGGTGAGGGGGTCATGGCTCTAGCTGAAAGTCTTCAGAGAGTAGCAGCAGGTGATAGCATGATGAGAGAGCTGACCAGAGCTATCTGGGAGGATGAGTTCTATAGGATCAGATATCATGATGCAGTGCCACCTGAGCAGAGAGTGAGTTATACATAGTCTCAGTCTACACATAGTCGTTCTCGGGCTACAAGCAGGGGTGTATCGCAGCCATTACCTCCAGGAGGGTTACCAAGGGCCGGTGGAGCAGGTCCATCAGGTACAGGTGGGACAGGTCCCAAACCAACACCATCAGAAGATAGCACTGCATAGTGCTTTTTGCATGATGTTTTAGTGATACTCTGTTGAGACATTTGTATACACACTGATATGATCCCATTTTTGATGATGTTATGTCATGTATAGTTGACATCTTTGTACATTTTGACATTTATTTTTGAGATATATGAAATGCAGCGATGATTCCTTATGTGATGAATGTGTCTATATATGCATGATGTTTATGATATGATTTATGAAAGTGCAATGTTATGTTCATGATATATATATGTATGCATGATTTATGAGATGAATGAAATCTATTGATGAATGAATGTAAAATGATGGATAATACAATTTATGAATGCTTATGAATGTTTTGATTATGATGCATGCTTTGTTTTTATGATTTTCTGATACAAATATGTATGAAAAATGTATGAAATGATGTGTTTGTGAATGTCAAAATATACTCAGTCATTTTATGCAAGAAGAAATGAAACATTGATACTTTGCTAGCTTTTGGAAAAATCTATAAATGCCAAATGCAAATGAATGCAATCTATACTAACCATGCAGGGTATCTATACAATATTGCCATTCTGAGAGCTTATTTGTTCTTTTTGTGTCATCATAGAGCATTGAAATGTTGAAAGTTAATACAAGCATCAAAGGGTATGTTAGCACCAGTGATGACTTGAGTATTGCTTTCATGAATTTTGATGTAGCAAGTTAATACAAGCATCTAGGTATAATTGAACCGAGATGACCTGAGTATCACTTGCATAAATAGACAAGAGTTAACCCGTTTCCTATGCAAATTCTGAAATGTCATCAATGATACGTAGTAGAGCATGTCTCGCGACCAATTTTCATAGTACTAATGATTCGCTCACAAACAACAGACAAAGAAAAATCATACTCCTTCCTTGCTTTTCTAGTTCAATACATCATCGAATTGCTCCAGAGATATGATAGAAAAATCAACCAACAATTCAAATTTTGCCTAAATTATTCCAAACATTATTCAGATTAAGATCATCCAACTTGGTTATCAATCATTGATGTTTGTGTTTGATTTAACGTTGTTTGGACCATATTGTTTGATGTCATTGGCATTGAGTGATTGTTTTGGTGTTGTGGTTGATTTGATGCATCAATGTATGTTGCGTTTTGGAAAATCATCATTTGTCCGTTTGTGATGTTCTAAAAGGCTCATTCCCCCTCTCTTGTCTAGTCTGTGTTTTGTTTTTTCCCCCAATGTAAACACAACCTGAATATGATGGATATGTACAAATTCATCAAGCCATGATGAAACACAAGGATTCTCGTTGCATGATATGGATATGATAGATATGTACAAGTGATAGATATGTATAAATGATGTCGTAAAGCGAAATGCAAGACATAAGCTAATAGATAAAGGAGCCCATTTTGACCACAAGTAGCGCCTGTTTGCTAGGTTTTCACCACTTGTTTTTATTGCACTTTTCAAGACTTTTTTGTTTTGTTTTGTTTTTTTTTATGGATTTTTTCAGGACTTTGTATGATTTTTATGGATTTTGAGTTTTGATGATTTTATGGATTTTTTCAGGACTTTTTATGATTTTTATGGATTTTTGAGTTTTGATGATTCAGACATAGAACTTTTTCAAATGAATGCTATTGACCGGCTCTTCAAACAGTACCAAGTCAGTTGGGTTCAAATTTTCCTTTCTTTTCTCTGTCTTGTTGATTATGTGGATTTTCTCTCAAGACTAAGTCACCTACTTGAAATGTCCATGGTTTAACTCTGTGATTGTAGCTACGGGACATAATCTGTTGATAACCCTTCAAATGATTGGCTGCATGTTGACATCTTTCATCTAACAGTTCTAGCTCTTGCAGACGAGATATTCTGTAGTCTTCATCATTTATCAATCCCTTGAGTGAGACTCTAAGCGAAGGTATTTCTAACAATTCTAGTGGTAAGATTGTTTCCGCCCATATACCAAGGCATATGGGTAGCTCCCCGCTGGTGCGACGTCAGTTCCGTATGCCCACAAAGCCGGATTTAACTCGACATGCCAATCAGCACCAACATCATTTTAATCGCCTTCTTCAAGATTTTCAAGATTTTTTTGTTGGAAGCCTCCGCTTGACCATTGCCTTGTGGATAATAAGGTGTAGAGAACCTGTGTTGGATGTGAAATCTCTCACAAAGTTCGTCAACATCCTGATTCTTGAAAGGCCTCCCATTATCAGTGATTATAGAATTAGGAATTCTATATCGACAGATGATGTAATTCAGGATAAATGAAGATATTTGTTTACCGGTCATGGTCGTCAAAGGAACAACTTCAATCCATTTTGTAAAATATTCTGTAGCCGTGATGATGAATTTATGCCCATTTGATGATGAAGGATGAATTTTTCCAACAAGATCTAGTCCCCATTGAGAAAAAGGCCATGTCAAAGTGAAAGGCTGTAGTTCCTGTGCAGGTGCATGAATAAGATTCCCATGAATCTGGCATTTAGAACACTTCTTGAAAAAAGTAGAAGATTCTCTCTCCATGGTAGGCCAATAATATCCCATTCTAACAAGTTTCTTGGCTAAGGTTAAACCGCTTGAATGAGTTCCACAAATACCACCATGAACTTCTTATAAGGCTTTTTCAGATTCGTCACGTTCAAGACATCGAATGAGTGTACCATCAAGACCACGTCGGTAAAGGATATTGGCAATCAAAGTATAACGAGATGATTGGCATATGAAATTCCTTTTTTGGTTTCGGGATAAATCTGGAGGTAAGATGTTATCTTTTAGATAGGTATAAATCTTGCCATATAAGGGTGAATTAGAACTAGTTAAATGGCATATGACTTGGGTCTTAGGATTATCATAGGTGGGAGAAAACAATTGTTCCACCAAGAATTCGTACCGTTTTTGATTTTCTGATAATTGTAACAAGGAAGCAATTGTAGCCATTGCATCTGCAACTTTATTATCAATCCTTGGGATTTGTGAAAACTTGATTGCCACAAAATACTTTTTAAAATAGTCCACCATGTTCTTGTAAGGTAGCAGCTGATCATCTTTAGTCTGATAATCATCATTGATTTGATTAATGACAAGTTGTGAATCACCGTAGACTTGCAATTCTGTAATCTTCCAGTCCAATGCTATCTTTATTCCTGTGAGCAATGCTTCATATTTGGCCATGTTATTTGTGCAAGGAAACATCAACCGATATGATTTTGGAATAGTATGTCCTTCAGGTGTGACAAAAAGAATCCCTACCCCTGAGCCATGTTGCGTGTAAGATCCATCAAAGTACAATGTCCATGATTTCTTAATCGTTGCTGTGAAGACATCTGCATCAAGAAATTCAATGTGCATTGGGTTTTCTTCTTGTAAAGGTGCTTCAGCTAGCTGATCTGCGATGACCTGTCCTTTTATAGCTCTTCGATCCACATAATGAATGTCAAACTCACTTAATATCATTACCCATTTTGCAAGTCTTCCTCTTAAAGTAGCTTTGCTTAAGAGGTATTTTAGTGGATCAATTTTGGTTATCAATTTAACTGTATGAGCCAACATATAATGTCGCAACTTTTGGGAAGCAAACACTACTACTAGACAAGCTTTTTCAATGAAGGTGTAATTTAGTTCATGACTTGTTAAAGTTCTGCTGATATAGTATATGGCTCTTTCTTTTCCTGTAGAATCCTCCTGTGCTAGCAATGCTCCCAAAGATACTTCTGTTACTGAAATATATAGTATGAGTGGCTTTCCTGGAATTGGTGGAATTGTAACTGGTGGATTTATAAGATATTGCTTGATCTGATTGAATGCTGCTTCACACTTTTCCTCCCATTTGAATGGAACATTTTTATGCAATAGATGTGTAAATGGTAAGCTTTTGTCTGCCAGTTGAGTTATAAACCTCCTGATGGATTGTAGGAATCCTTGCAGTGATCGAAGTTGACTGATATTTCGTGGTGGCGACATGTCCATTATAGCTTTTACTTTTTCTGGATCAACCTCTATGCCTTTTTCTAAAACAATGTATCCCAGGAGTTTTCCATATTTAACACCAAAGACACATTTCTTTGGATTGAGTTGAACATTGAACTTCTCCATTCTGATAAAGATCTTTGACAAAATTTCAAGATGTCCTTCTCTTGTGTGAGATTTGGCCAATAAGTCATCCACATAGTCTTCCATGAAGGTGTGCATCATGTCATGAAAAATGGTTGTCATTGCTCTTTGATAAGTCGCTCCTGCATTCTTTAACCCAAATGGCATTACGTTCCAGCAATAGGTACCCCAAGGGCATGTGAATGCTATTTTATCTTGATCCTCTGGTGCAATCTTTATTTGGTTATATCCTGAAAACCCATCCATTAGTGAATACATTGCATGGCCAACAGTTAAATCAACAATCATATCTATGTTGGCAAAGTAAATTCATCTTTGGGACATGCTTTGTTCAAATCCCTAAAATCTGTACAAATTCTAATCCTTCCATCTGGCTTTGAAACATGTACGATATTGGAAATCCATTCTGCATAGTCAATAGACTGAATGAATCCAACATCTAAAAGCTTCTTTAACTCTTCTTTAACCAATAATGCAACATGCAAATGCATTTTTTGGAGTTTTTGTTTCACAGGTTTTTCCCCTGTGTTTATAGATAAATGATGCATTATCAGATTAGGATCTAACCCTGGCATATCGGCATATGACCAAGCGAAGTTGATTTGATTCTCCTTCAGGAACTCTGTGAATTTCAATACTTTTTCCACTGTTAATGATGCTACAAGTTGCAAGACTTTTGGCTGCTCTTTTGTACTAATGTTGATGGATTCTATTGGCTCAATCAAAATAGAAGATCTTTCTTGATAATGTTTAGGAAGAGTGTCAAGTTTCTCATCCTCCAGTGCCTCAGAAAGGTTTTCACCGTTGGATTCGCTCTTTATTTTTCTCTTGTTGTGATCTACCACTACCGTTTTTTGGTTTTCACCGATAGATCTATCTTTTATTTCATTTATTTTGCAGCTAAGAGACTTGACACCCTCCCTATCAAAATCTTGAGTATGAGATTCTTCGATAGAACAATTGTTTTCTTGACTAGATGAACAAAGGAAATTTACAATATCCTCATCATCATGGAATGTAGGGATATGGATAGGTGCGTCATTGTCCCAATCAATAAGTTCTGGATAAACTAAAGGCATGGGATCATTAGGTTGGGTAAGGTCTTTAACTGTCAAAGTCATGACATAGTTGTCATTTTCATGATGGACAAGGTCTATGATGGTATTCTCCTGTTGATTGTCAATTTCGTTAAAATTTGAATCGTCCTCACTTGAGTCATGATCGCTTTGTAAAACATAATCAAGTGGAGGTCTTGAACCTTCTCCTTGTAAGAACGTGGGTGCGAATTTGTGTATGACATCCACCCTTTTCTCTGTTAAGAATGTATCATCAGAGACATCATCCCATTCGTATTCATTAGAATCAGTGTCTGAACTGTTCTGCAATTGAAAAATTGACCCATAAAATTTTTGTAGAACGACATCTTCATGGGGTTTATTTGAAATTGATTCTCCTTTATGAGTTTGTTGTGCTTGCTGTGAAGTTGACTCTTCTGTATCTTTACCATATCCAAGTCCTGTTTTATCATTTGGATGTATTGAAATAGGTTGAATTGGCTCAATGATTCCTTCTTTTCTTTTTCCTATAGGACCACTTCCTTCATAACCCATTCTTTGCATGATAGTATACCCTTTGCCATATTGCTCAGTAGGTAACTTGATGTGCAAGAGAGATTCATCTTCATCTTTGTATAGCCAACTTAGGATGTCCCTATCTTCAGCTTCTTCTTTGGTGGTGTTAGCTTTAATGAATTGTCCATCAAACTTTGTGATTGACACAGAAGCTTGGGATGTAGAGGCTATTGCAATCTTTTGATTTGATGGGTTTGGCTGACCATGTGACCTTGGAGAAGGAGGTAAGGTAGAGAGGGATAGCGAATATTCGCCTACTCCTTTGTCTTTGAAATGTAGCTTGGTGTCAAGATTCTTTGTCAGTTCTTTCAGGTGGCCTTGTAGATTGGAAGAAAGAAATAGCAAGAACCTCCCTATTATGTGGCACAAAGGTGTCTTGAGTTGCTCGGGGATTTGAACAAGTTTGTGTGCTATTGTAATTAGCTTGTATAGTTATTTCGTGTCCATCGTATGGAAACTTGAGGCATTGATGGTACGTTGATGGTACTACTTGCATATCATGAATCCATGGATGACCCAAAAGTATGTTATAGGAAAGATCCCAATCTAGAACTTGACAAAATGTGTTTTCCGCAATAGGTCCCCACTCTGATAGAGTAACATTATTAAGATGCTTTGGAGCTCTTTCTTCATCATCATATGCCTTGATAGTTATTTTCCTTGGATCAATGGAATTTTTTGATATTCCTAAGGCATGTATAAGTTTTAAGGTACAAATGTTTAAACCGGCTCCTCCATCTATTAAGACATGTCTAATTTGATGTTTATGGATCATGACTTCAAGATAAAGCGATGAATTATGCGGATGTGTCATAGAGGCATCATCTTTTAGGAGAATGAAAGAAGACAAGTGGGGAAGACCACCATGGCTTGAAAATTTTGTTTACATCAGTTAGTGTCCTTGATTGTGTTTACAAAAGAACTTCTTCTAAAATATTTCATGTAGAGGATATTTTACAGAAAGTTCGGATGGAGATTTGAGCTAATGTTTTTCTCAATTGATCAACTAGATTATAATGATTTGGAGAAGGAATAGCTGCCTTAGATGAACTTCCTCTTAAAACAACTTTTGTTTGTCCTCTTGTAGTCACATTAACTTGTTGATATTCTTACTTTCCTTGATTTTGATAACATTAACTTAGTTGATCATTTGCATAAATATGGCATATTATGTTTGTCTTCAACATTGGTATGCTTTAAGTATCTGATGTTTCTCCCTTTTGATAGTTTGGAAAAGGATCTTTGAATGCTTGATGATCATCATTAGTATGATGTCCTTCAATTGTAATGGTGCCATTGTCAATTAAATCTTGTACTAGATTTTTCAAAGCTTGACAATTGTTCGTTCTATGACCCTTACATCAATGATAATTGCAATAATACGAGTCATTCCATGATGGTGGTTTGACTCGTGGTTCATAATCTCTTTGTGGTGGTAAGGTGATAACCTTGTTATCAAGCTCCTTGAGGCTTGGACTCAAGAATTGACCCAAAGTGGTAAAATTCTATCGATTTGAAAAGAATGGAGGTCTGGAAAGATTTGATGTTTGGGTATTGCCAAGATTGTTATTGAAATTACCACGATTTTGATTGGTATTTTGATTGGTCATGCTTTCTTGATTGGAGTTTTGTCCTTGTTGTTTGTTGTTTCCTTGTTGGTTGGTGTTTCCTTGTTGATTGGTATTTCCTTGTTGGTTGGTTCATAGAGCACTTGATAGGTTGAAGATAGATGGTCTTGTTCGTAGATTATTTGCATCTACTATACCATCATTGACAACATTTTTATTTTTGTTCCAAAACCTTGTTTTATCGTTGTTGTTTTGGTTGGATGAACTTGGATTATCAAGTTTTATCACTCCTCGTTTAACCAAGGCCCCTTCAATGGTGATTGTGTTTTCAATCAATTTTTCAAAGTTATGAGGACAATGAAGATTAAGCCTGTAACTTAATTCTTGATCTAGGCTATTGATGAAGATATCCATCTTTTCCTTTTCAGGAATAGGATGGGAATATCGCGCAAACAACCTACTCCACCTTTGTAAAAACGTAGTGAAGGATTCTCCTACTTTTTGTTTCACCTTACAAAGATCAAGCATTGTTATCTAGTGTTGGATGTTATAGGCATATTGTGATATAAACTGATTTATTAACTCCTCAAAGGTTTTGATGGGGGGGGTGATCTTGGAAAGCCACTCCATGGATTGTCCACCTAGACTTCGTGGAAACAATCACATTAAGTAGGTATCATCATAAGCGAATTCTAGACTCATATTTTAGAATCCCTCACATGTTCAATGGGATCGGTTTTCCATTGTACCTATAAAACGAGGGATTTTGCAATGTTTGGAAAGGGATCATTTGAAGACTCCTATGTCGAATGGATAAGGAGATATGTCATCAAAACATACTTCTTTGTTGCACCCCCTTGCATCTCCTTTATTTGCCCTTGTAATTCTTTTATCTATTGAGTAAGGGCACTAAAATCATTAGGAGGAGTTTCAGGATTCTGTTTAATCCCTTCTATATCGAAATTGTAAGGTAACTTAGCTCCTTGATTAGCTAATGAAAGAAAATATCTTTCTTTGTTTCATTCTAAAATCCTTTCCATAAGATTATGGAATCGGGGATCTTGCTCTGCTTCTTGAAGCTTTTCTTCTGTTAATTCTTCAACATTAAATATTTCCTCATCTTTCTCATTATGGTCACCCATTTTTCTTGTGGTAGTTTCTCCTTCATCTTTTTCCATGTGTTTTCGAGATCTCGTGATAACAGGCATAAGCTTTGTTCCAAATTCTACTAACTTTTGATCAAAAGAGTGAAATAGTGCAATTTGTGATAGATATGAAAGTCAGGATAGAATGAAGATTCTATGACTTGAAAATTTTCTAGCCTTTAGCTTGTGTTGTTCCCTAATTGAAAGGATGAAAATCTTGTTGACGAGAATTTAAGAAAAAGATCAAGAAAAGGATGATTTTGCACTTGATGAAGTTTGATCATAGCTTCGTAAAAGGATGGATTTTGTGATGAATGCCTAATGTGATTGAGTTCTCTATTGCAGAAATTGATTTGGATGAGTAGAATATTCAATTGCAGGTTGGGGAATATAACAAAAATGAATACGTTGACTATGGTTGTGCCTTTGAGAAAGGGCTCTTCTTTGAAAGAAAGCTCGTGAGTATAATGGTTCTACAGCATAATCATCAGTGAAACCTCTAACACAGTCATGATATCAGTGAAGAAAGGTTCTATATTTAAGTAAAACCTTTTGGCTTTGGTACAAGAATCGTCTTTTCTTCAATAATTTCTTGTAATTAAGTGGTTTCTTTGGATTTTTTATTTGTTTGAGAATGGATTTCTTAATAAAGGTTGTGGATTTCCAATCTCGTAACATGAGAGTAATCAATGTGATTGTGAGTTTTGGATGATCTTTACTGAATTAATGTATTGAAAACACATCAAGCAAGTTGTAGAATAGTTGTGTTTAAGTCCTATTCTAAACATTAAGTGTATGATCAAAATGTTGTTCAAAAATTGTTTTCACAAGTTTCACACATGATAGATAGATCAAACAAACTCACTCTTAGTTCTCAAGTAGGTCATCATAATAATCAACATCCCACATCTTAGAACTGCATCGACTCACACAGCTGTGTCACCCCCGAAAGGGCGCCCATGTTTTTGTCTTTTCCAGTCGCGTACTCAGAGTGACAAAAGTGGATATTGGATCCCCTGAGCAAACGGTCCTTGGCAGTTATATGGTGAGTGTCTTGGGAGTAGATTCTTCCCTCCCCTGCACTATGATTAATAGGATGTTCAGAAACTGACTTTGGTTAGATACTACACTAGGTTCATAGTATGGGTTTCCGTTCAGTGCGGCAAATGATATACTCCCTCAGGAGACCTCCCAACCTTTAGAACAAAGGCTTTGGAGATGGTTATCTTGCACACTACCATCAAAAGAGGGTTTCCCCTAATTTTCTTTAAATTTTATAGTGGGGTGGAATAGCCTGGCTTTGGCTTGAACCCACTTGAGTCGTTCCTCTTGGGAGAGTACTTTTTCCCACAAGAGCAGGCTCTCTAAAGGATGCAATTAAAGCAATAAATTTGCATGAAATTGAAAAGGCAAGTTTGGTATTTTGATCACCTAGTTAAGATGAGAGCATAGACCTATTGCCACAGACAAAGCAAACAAATGTTCTTTTTAAAACCCAAATCACAATTGATCTACTCTAAGTGAAGATATTGCTTCACAACAACAAATTGTTCAATTTTAATTGCAAGATCATTGTGTACTGACTACCCTAGATTGATTCATTTTAAAATCCATGTCTATCCTAGGATTGATTCATTTTGATTAAGTGACTATCCTAGGATTAGTTTATTCCAATTAAGTTCCTACTGGCTGCGGTCACATTGGATCCAGTCAAATTATATTTAAGTTACAGATTACAATTGTAGGTTTTGAAAAATATATGCTAAAAATAAAAATTACGCTAAAATAGACATCATGGGTGCTATGAAACCACTTATGGGCACTGTGAAACTTCTAATGGGCACTGAGAAACCTCTGATGGGCGCTATGAAATCTATTATGGGTGCTATGAAACCTCTGATGGGTGCTATGAAACTTCTGATGGGCGCTATGAAACATCTGATGGGCACTGTGAAATTTCTTATGGGCGTTGTGAAACCTCTGATGGGCATTGTAAAACCTCTGATGGGTGTTATAAAACTTCTGATGGGCGTTGTGAAACCTCTGATGGGTGCTATAACAGTGTTAAAGGGCGCTAAACTAGGTGTGATTTGCGCTGAAGCGTGTTTATTGCGCTAATACATTGTTTTAGGCGTGACCTGTCAGAAAAACCTACAAAAAGATGTTAAAATTGGGGCAAGAGCCCCACGGTGGGTGCCAAAAAATGTGTGTGGGAAATGTTACTATCAAAATAAGATAAACAAAACACACAAATGAAACATTAAACTAAAGAAAGCAAGATAATTGAATTCAAAGAAAACAAACAAAGCTTCTTCAGAACCGTTCCATTATTCTCTATCTCCAGTGATTCTTTTGAAGCTGTTGCTCTCATATTGTGTAAGCAAAGCTTCTTATAATGGCAACTTGCAAAATGAGTATGCAAAAGGAGAGTGCTTCTCTATCCTATATGTTGGTGGAGTGAAAATGTTGATATGGATATGCACAGGGGCTGTAAATTATGGACAGGGGCTGTGGATTATGAAAGCTTCTAAAACTATGAAATGAGGATGATAAGCCATGATATGGAATGCTATGATATGCTAAAAATTGAAATGCTATGAATGCTTGAAAGCTAATTGACTATAGTTTTCCTATATGAAAGCTTCTATGTTTTTCAAAGACCCGGTAGTCCTTTTTATAGATTTTCATAGGCAAGAGCCTGGCTGGCAAAGATCAATGGTTGTGAGATTGTCTAGTAATTTTGAATGGTGAGAGATGGAGAGATTGAGAGGAAGATGGAAGATGTTGGGAGGTTGGAGGAGAGAAGAATAGGCCATCTTCCAACCCAGGTGCTTGCACATGAATAGAGAAATTAATTTTCTGTTTTGAAAGTTTGTTTCATGGTTGTTGAAGATAATCCAATATTAAATAAATAAATTTATTTAATTTCATGTGAGTTTGATTTTTGATTTTAGAACTATAGAAGATTCAATTAAATGTTTGAAATATTTAATTATGAATAGACTTTAGAAAAATTAATCAAATATTTAGAATATTTAATTATGATGTAACTTTAGAAAGAATTAATTAAATATTTGGAATATTTAGCGTGGATGGAATTTAGAAGAAAAGAATACTTAATCTTTTATTTGAATAAAATATTCAAGCCAAGATTAAATGATAATTAATATAAATAAATAAAGTAATGTTTGTTTAATTAATTAAAGAAATGAATAAGAAAGTGATTAAATAAACTTATTTATTTAATGAAATGAAATGAACAATATAAATAAGTATTTAGATTGTTATACATAGATCAGTCGAGATTTAATTAAATATTTGGAATATTTAATTAATTAGCGGTGTGTGTGACCATTTTAGGTGTATACATTAATTATTTTGATCAGAGAGTTGAACCCTCATAGAAAGCTACTTTGATAATCACACTTTTAGCACACAATAAGTATAAAATCCCCAAAAACTTCACAAGCAGTTGCAAGTTTTTTCTTACGAGACAATTTGAACTAAACCTACCTCATTTCCATGCGGCCATTTGGTTTTCTTCCCACCACCAGGTAAATGTTGTAGCTTTTCATTGCTTTCACCTCTACAATAGTGCTTCAGAGCCGTCTGTGCTTCATCCCTCATTAATCTATTATTTATAAAATAAGTAAAAAAGGAAAAGAAAACCTAGCTAAAATCCTTTGAATTTTTGAATAAGGGAAAACAGGGGAAAAAGACAACAAATTTAGCTAGAACCCTAATTACAGGGGTGTGTGTTTTTTTTCCCATTACCCTTGGCAGCGAATCTGTAAGCTCAAATACTGTGGCGTCATCTAGCGATTTGGTTTTCCTGTGTTACCACAACCAAGTACAGTTAGAGTATACACTGTATGCCCTGTAGGAGGATATGCAGCTCACTCACAGGATTCACCAAATTCCTCTAAAAAGAAAAGGGTTCAGTGAATTTAAACAGATAATTTTAAATTAGTTGAAAATGACCGATAAAATTTACACAAGTTGATTTTTATTCAAACCTAGTCAAATGCTCTAAACTCTGGTTGAAGACCGTAGAACGAAATCATATAAAATCCATTATTATTATTTGAGGTTTTTCTTTCCTCTTCAATGGACAATTTGTCCAGCCTACGTTTGTTGTTCTACATCATGCAAATCTGTTTGTTGCAATTAAACTCTCATATTCACTGTTGAAAGTTTGGAACCGCGACATGGAGTCCATTATACCTTTGTTACAAACCTCCAGGATCAGATCAACTGGAGAAAAGGCCCTTCCAAGTGATTTCTTTCCATTTCACAAACTCTCTCTTACCATTGATCTAAGTGTTTTACACTGCAAAATCACCGGGCAAAATCAAGGAAGCCTGCATAAAACATTGAAAATGCTTCTAGCCGAGTCAAGCTAAAGCCTTTTGCGTGTACCATAGAGCTACACACTCATTATGAAGCCACTCCTCAGCGATTTCAAAGCATGTACTCAGGGCAGGTATTATTAAAGACACGCCAGGTGTGTTGTAATAAACACCAACTCACTGCAATTACGACGCAAGTTGCATTTAAGCGTTACAATCAGACTGATACTGGCGGGAAATTAATAGTTGCAACAAAAATAAGAAAAAATTAGGTGGAACAAATTAACAGCTAGGATCAAACTGATCGTCTCCAGGAAAGATTGAGCCGTTGATTAGCTACTTTAGGTTGATCCCTTTCAAATAGGATCGCCTTCGGCATAAATAAAAAATCATTTTAATGATTCTTGAGTAGGTTTCTAAATTCAAATTTCAAGTTTCTCATCACTTTCTATTAATCATTTTGAGTGACATAATACACATTTCATACATGTTACTATGTTATGATATTTTAAAACATTCATTATGTACTTGAACACATGGAAAGTAATACTTAATATGAGGACAAAAAGAGGAGAATTTCAAGAGTACACTTCAATTCCAAAGACAAAAAAGAATAAAATTGGTATCAATATATATTTGAATGTAGTTTTCTATCTTTCTCATATCCATTAATTCAATCCATCCAATAGTTTGACCAAGGGAACCTCTTCACTTATTGATTCCACAATCCCCTTAATGGTGTTTCTAGACACTACCTTGATAGTAGAAGGTGAAGACGAATATAATTATTAGGTGCATCTTTTGTGCTAGTTCAAACTTTGAGATATTCCTTAAATTGTGAAATTACTTTTCCTATTGTGACAAATCATTCCAAAATAACATCATCATTTATTTTTTCATTAATCCTCAAATTGAGTATATCTATCCTCCTAATTATCACATTTTATTTAGTTATATTATTGCCCCTAGCTTGTATATATAATTTAAATGTTTATTAGATTGTTGTATTTATTTAATTAGCCTACATATTTATGTAAGTGAAAACCCATACACATTTATGTTGATCTAGAAATAAAAATTTTCATGGATTCTTTGTACTTTTCTATCTAGAGTTATAAGTTTAATTTATTAAAAAAATTACTCTCTAAAATATGTTTTCCAATTTAAATAATAATAATATATTTGTAATGATGTTTGGACCCATTTTGATGGAATGTCTTAAGAGAAGTATATAGTGTCAATTACACACTCTTGTATTAAGTTTGGACCATTCTCCAATCTATATCCATTCCCACTAATCTCACCCACATGAATTTTTACATACATTTAACTTTATATGTGTGCTACTTGCAACCATTCCCTCACACTTGTCACATTATTAAGTCCATATTTTCATATATCTAATTTTGATCTTGATATTCCACACTCTTAGGTTGATCACATGACATTCAAATTTATTCTTGCACTATGCAACATTGACCCGAAAATTACATAATAAAAAATTAAATTGCTAGCTCTCACTCTTTTCTATTAGCTAGCAGGAGTTGAGAGATAGAAGTAAAGATAGAGTGGCGAGACATAGAGAGGGAAAGATAGAGATAGATAGATGTAGATATAGAAAGATAAATATAGAAAGGGAGAGGGAAGGAGAGACAAAGAGATAGATGTTTCTTGTATATTCGTATTTGACATTTTACATATGTATATATTAATATTAGATATGGATGTTTATACTTAGCATGGTTATTTATATTTGACATCATGGATGTTTATATTAGACAAATATTATATTTGACATGTGTTTACTTTATGTTGATATATGACTTAATGAGATAATAATTATTATGCTATTGTTGATATATAATAAAGTAAATTTATTGAAAACAAAATAATTATATTATAGCTCGATCCCTTTAGGATTTAGAGAATGAGTTTATATTAATTACAAGTAACATAACTAATTTTATCTTAATAATTAAGGTTGTGAGGTCTATTTTATTGATCCAATTAGAGTAGTTGTATTTATTTAGTTTTGCATACAATTAGTATTTAGTTATTCATGACTAGAACCACATTAAATTTCATAATAAGATCTTAGTGAAAATGACACCTACCTTGTGGGTACTCCTTATTGACATAATATAATATGTAATGGTCTCTTTTAAGTTTCACACCAAATTTGTAATATTGTATGGACTAAAATGCTTTGGTACTAGTCCCAACAAAAGTCATGATGGAAGTTTAGGACCCTTCGGTTAGTTGTATCAGTATGATTAGGAGGGGTCTCTACATTATGGTAGCGAGATAGTTTGAAATAGGAATTTATTTCGACAATGTAATAAGCACATAGATGGAAAACATGTTAGAGTTTATAACAAATATTCTCACTCTTAAACATGAGAGTGATTGTTGACATAATTGAATCATGTGTTTTAAACAAGTCTTTCATATGTAATATATGAGTGTGGTAACTCATTTGTTTTTTATATGTTTCTATTATTTATTTTCATGAGCATTTTTATCATATCTATATTTGAAGTTGCACAAATAGATTTTTTTTTGTTGGATCTCTATTTAAGATTACATTAATACACTTCTTAAAAGAAGTAATAATTGATAATGATTTTAGTCACATCTATAATATCGTAAAAAATGACCAAACAAAATATTTATATCCTTGCATTTCTTCATGGCATTTCTCTTAAATGTTAGAAGTTGGGAGTGCTTCTACTTAATGTATATTTAGAGCCTCTAGGATGTTTGAAAAAATAGTTTTGAATAGTTTTTCATTAAATAGAATGTGTCTTAAAGCATGAATGCTAGAATTTGAAGTGGGGGACAAAGGCTGTAAAGTAGTCGTTCCTAAATCTTCATCATTATAGAGTCAGACAGAGTATACGTTCTTCACGATGTTTTAGACGGGTTCTATGTTTATCCATAACTTTCTTTTTCATTGTAGACCGTTTGAGATTTAGGGAGGGCCCAATAGTCGTGCACCCTAACCCGGCAGCTTCTATTTATCTAAATTTCAAATCCTGTTTTTTATAGCGACTTACTTGGCAAGTTCTGCTTATAACTAAGTTTAGGGCCACATCATTAAATATGATGCCACATCAGCATGTTTTTTGTCAAGGTGTCCAAAAAGGCCCCAAAAAATAGTGAGACCAATACTCGTGCATTACATCATGAGTAGTTGAGCGTTGATGTGGTATCACATGATTGGTTGCTTTTTAGATCAAAAGCATACATTTTGTTTAATTATGGGTAGTCAAATCACAACTATTGGACATTATATAAACAACTATTGGATATTATAGTCATAATTAATTGCACGACTATTGGACCTTGTACGACTATTGGGCCCTCTCCCCTAATACAATGGAATTACTGGATGAGTTAACAATTAGGAGGGGGGCCTTTGAGGACGTCGTTCTAAGAGAAGGTTAAGACTAAATTCACACAATCACTATCTTCCATCTGTTCGCTAACTTATTTTAAAGAAACAATTATTCAAATTTTTTACCCAAGTTAATTTAGAGGAGGCAGAAGCATCACGCCCAAAAGTGACTGGCCAAGAGTTGTGGTCACGTGAGGACGCAGCTAAAAGCTTAGCTTGATGAAGTTAAATCCATAACATCACATGCAGAGTCCCGTACAGAATTCAAAATACAGCCTGTTTCCGTTGTGGTCACGTGAAGGACGCAGCTAAAAGAGTTTACCTCACGTGATCTTTTATTTTTATTTTTCACCTCACGTGGGTATTCCATCTAATTTTCTTTCCTGGTCAACGGTAGCATCATACCCAAAAACATGACCTGAAAAGCTGTGTTCACATTAAAGCGAAGATGGTGCAGATTAATGATGATCACATACAGCCTTCCTTGAACGATCCTAAATACTCGAAATTGATGCTGTTAAACCACTGTTAATTAATTCAGCATGATGAGAAACAGATATAGTTTCCGCGAAGAATAGCAAAATGCCTGCTATTCTTCTGTGTTCATCTCCCATGTTAGAACAAATTAGTTGTAAATTGGTCGGTACTGACCATCTGCCGACCCAGCCGCTTACCGCGTTCACCATCAGTAGAAACTTATATACTTTCCGCGAAGAATCGTGAAACGATTGCTATATACCTATTTATTCATCTCCCATAGACCACATTTCTGCATCAAATTAGAAGGCGTCGCCGATTCCTGTGAAGAGAAATCAATCTCTAAGATATCAAAATGAGGGTAAGTCTAGATTACTACTAAGTAACTACGGTTCTTTGATTCATGTTGAAGTTATAACTGACTGGTGGTTTCTGTTCGAAATTTACAGAAAATGGTGTTACAAGTGACGATTGGGGACGATAAAAACAAGAAAAAGGCCCTGAAGGCGGTTGCAACTGTCGAGGGTACAGAGTTTTTGCCCTTTTTGCTTTCAAACCCTAACCCTAGATTTATTCTGCTATGTAATCTGATGAATGAATATTTTCATTGCAGGGGTGGATTCTGTGGCTGTGGACATGAGGCAAAACAAGATCACTGTGACTGGGGAAGCAGATCCTGTGTTTGTCACCTTAAGATTGAGGAAATACGGTTTTTCTTGTGCAGAGTTATTGAGCGTGGGGCCTTGTAAAATTTAGAGTTTTGTCAGTGATGAGAAAGCTAAACACAAAATTCTCATCTAGGGTTTTTTTCAGCATGATCTTTAATCTCTGTTTTCCAAGAAGGGATATCGATGCGCCGTTCGCTAAATTATGATGTACCGACGAGAATGCTAACACCTTATAATGACTAAAGTTTTAGTTTCTGATGTCACATATTTTTTAATATTTGTTTGCCATTGGGAAGTAAAGTTATTATTGGTCAAATCTAAATATTATATTTTATTAGCATTATCTTTTAACTTTTGTCGGGTTTCACAATGCGACAAGGAAAATAATAGGCGGTCTATAAAGTCATAATGCTCTGCTCTGCCAAAACGTTGATCACCTTGATTGAGCTTACTTTTAATTCCTAATATGAAATCGAGCCACACTTGTACTAAGCAATAGAACAAACTCACCATTTTGGTGAAATTTAGCATATTTATGTTCGTTCAATGTAATGGTATATCAATAAGTGTTATGTTTTTATATTAGGTCTGATTAACATTTTTAAATTTATATTTATATTCAAGATTATTTAGACTAATTTCTAGATATTCATTTTTTATTTTGAATAAATTCAAATTTCAAGTTTCCCACCACTTTCTATTAATCATTGTGAGCTGACTTAATATACATTTCATACATGTTACTAAGTCACAAAATTTTAAAACATTCATTATGTACTTAAACACATGGAAATTAATGCTAATATGAGGACAAAAAGAGGAGAATGACAAGAGCACACTTCAATTCCAAAGGCATAAAGGAATAAAATTGGTATCAATATATATTTGAATGTTGTTTTCTATCTTTCTCATATCCATTAATTCAATCCATCCAATAGTTTGTCCAAGGGGGACCTCTTCACTTATTGAGTCCATAATCCCCTCAACGGTGTTTCTAAACACCATCTTGATGGTAGAAGGTGAAGAAAAATATAATTCTCAGGTGTATCTTTTCTGCTAGTTTAAACTTTGAGATATTCCTTAAATTAAGACAATTATTTTTCCTATAGTGACAAATCATTCCAAAATAACATAATCATTTTTTTTTTCATTAATCCTCAAATCGAGTATATCTATCCTCCTATTTAATTATTACATTTTATTTAGTTATATTATTGCTAGCTTGTATATATAATTTAAATGTTTATTAGTTCATTGTATTTATCTAATTAGCCTACATATTTATGTAAGTAAAAAACCATACACATTTATGTTGATCTAGAATTAAAATTTCCATGGATTCTTTGTACCTTTTCCATCCAGAATTATAAGTTTTATTTTTTTTTTAAATTACTTTGTAGAATATATTTTTCAATTTAAACAATAATATATTTGTAATGATGTTTGAACCCATTTTGATGGAATGTCTTAAGAGAAGTATATAGTGACATTTGCACATTCTTGTATTAAGTTTGAACCATTCTCAAATTTATATCCATTCTCATGGATCTCACCCACATGATTTTTTTACATACATTTATCTTTATATGTGTGCTACTTGCAACCATTCCCACACACTTGTCATATTATTAAGTCCATATTTTCATATATCCAATTTTGATCTTGAAATAACATTATTAGTCCACATTTTAGTATATCCAATTTTGATCTTGATATTCCACACTCTTAGGTTGATCTCGTGACATTTAGATTCATTCTTGGACTATGTAGCATTGACCCAAAAATTAAATATTAAAAAATTAAATTGCTAGCTCCCACTCTTTTCTACTAGCTAGTAGGAGCTAGCTTGGTACAAATATGTGCGAGGGTCAAAGTTCAAAGTTGTGTCATACTTTAGGCTAATTTATCAAAATAAATAAAATTAAGAATTCCAAACTAAAATTTAATTTTGGTCAACTATATCATATAGTTGGATTCATTCTAATTACATTAGATATACACCACAAATTAATGTAGCATCACTTTGAGTCCAACTAATCGAAAAATAAAATAAATTAGATAGATAGAGGAGAGATAAAGATAGTTTGGGAGATAGAAAAGAAACATGGGAGAGATAAAAGGAAAAACTTGGAGAGAGAGAGGGGTGAGTTATGGAGTATAGATATAGAGAGGGAGATAAATAGAAATATAGATAAAGTGAGAGATGGAGAGATGGATGAATAGAGAGAGGGAGATATAAAGAGATAGAAATAGAGATACATATAGGAAGATATAGTTTATGAGAAAGAGGGAGAGATAGAGAGGAGAGAGAAGGAGGGAGAGAGATGGAGATGGAGAAAGAGTGGGAGAGCTAGAGATAGAGACATAGTTATAGAGGCTTAGATTGAGAGAGGAAGATATAGATACAGAGATAGATGTGTTGTGTGAGAGAAATATGAAGAGAGGGGGAGATGGAGATAGAGATAAATGGAGAGATAGAGGTAAAGATATAGAGAATTGAGAGACATAAAGAGGGAAAATAGAGGTAGATAGATGTAGATATAGAAAGATAAATATAGAAAGAGAGAGGAAAGGAGAGACAAAGATATATAACTTGATTGAGAGATAAAAGAGATGAGGGAGAAAGATAAAGAGATATCAAATGATAGATATGAATAAAGGGAGAGATATAGATAGAAAATGGGAGAGGGAGGTGGATAAATAAATGCAAAAGAGAAGAGAGAGGGGGTGATATAGTGAGATATAGATAGAGAATGGGAGAGGGGGAGGTGGATAGATACGTATATTGAAGAAGAAGGAGAGGGAGAGGGGGAGACTTAAAGTTAATTTAGAGGAGGCAGAAGCATCACGCCCAAAAATGACTGGCTGAAGTTATGGTCACGCGAAGGACGCAGGCTATAAGCTCAGCGATGAAGTTAAATCAGTAACATCACATGCAGAGTCCCGTAAAGAATCCAAAATACGGACTGTTTTCGTTGTGTCTTTTTCAATTAAGAAAGCAATTAGTTCTTCTCATAAGGAGACAAAAGTTTAGCTTACGTGGGTATCTCAATCTAGAAGAGGCAGAAGCGTCCAATTTTCTTTCCTGGTCTTACGGAAGCACCACACCGGAAAATGACCTGAAACGGTGTGTTCACATGAAAGCGACAGATGATACACATCCTTCCTTGAACGATCGAAAATGCTCGAAATTGATGCTCTTAAACCATTGTTAATTAATTCGTAGTTCCCGCGAAGAATAGCAAAAATGGCTGCTATTCTTCTATTTGTTCATCTCCCATGTTAGAATAAATTAATTCTAAATTGGTCAGGACAGACCATCTGCCGACCCAGCCAGATATACTTTTCACCATCAGTGGAAACTCGTATACTTTTCGCGAAGAATCGTAAACCGATTGCTATACTTCAACTTATTCATCTCCTATGGCTATATACCACAATTCTGCATCAAATTAGAAGGCTTCATCGATTTCTGTGATCAGATATCCATCTCTAAGATATCAAAATGAAGGTAATTCTAGATTACTACTTATAAATAACTTCTGTTCTTTGATTCATGTCGAAGTTATAACTGATTGGTAGTTTCCGTTCGGAATTTGCAGCAAATGGTGTTACAAGTGACGATCGAGGACGATAAAAGCAAGAAAAGGGCACTCAAGGCGGTTGCAACGGTGGAGAGTACACTGTTTTTTTTCCTTTTCGCTTTCAAACCCTAACCATAGATTTATTCTGCTATGTAATCTGATGAATGAATATTTTCATTGCAGGGGTGGATTCTGTGGCTGTGGACATGAGGTAAAATAAGATCACTGTGATTGGAGAAGCAGACCCTGTGCTTGTCACCTTAAGATTGAGGAAATACGGTTTTTGTTGTGCAGAGTTAAATTTCTTTCTCGATATTCATTTACAGCAATTTTTAGATATTCATTTTCTATTTTGAAATCAAAATTTTACTCGTACAAATCATTAGTAGTAGATGAGAAATTGATTCAAGTAAATTGAAAAATTGAAAAATGCATGTTAATGAGGAAGTTTCTAAATTCAAATTTCATGTTTCCCGCCTCTTTTTATTAGTCATTGTGAACTAACTTCATGCAATATGTTCTATGTCATGTTATTTTAAAAAATTCATCATGTGCTTAAACACATGGAAAATAATGTTAATAGAAGGACAAAAGGAGAAGAATGACAAGAGCACACTTTAATTCTAAAGACATAAATGAATAAAATTGATATCAATATATTTTTTAATGTTGTTTCTTACCTTTCTCATATTTGTTTATTCAATCCATCTAATAGTTTGACCTAGGCAAATGTTTTCACTTACTAAGTCTAGAATCCCCTCGAAGGTATTTCTAGACATGACCTTAATAGATTTAAATATATAGAAGGTGAAAAACAAACATAATTCTTAGGTTATTTTTATGCTAGTTTAAACTTTGAGATATTCCTCAAATTGAGTATATCTATCTTCCTATTTAAGTATCACAATTATTTTCCCTACCTTATATATATATATATATATATATATGAAAACCCATAGAAATTTACATTGATCTAGAATTAAACTTTTCATGAATTATTTGTACCTTTTCCATTTATATTTATAGGTTTAGTTTACAAAAATAATTACTCTCTAAAATATGTTTTTCAATAAATAATAATATATATGTGTGACAGATTTGGAACCCATTTTGTGAGTATGTAATAGATTATAGTGATATTATTTACTCTTGTATTAATTTTGGGCTATTCTCCAATATATATACATTCACATTTACTCTCACCCACATGAATTTATATACATTTAACTTTATACTTTTTCTACTTGCAACCATTTCCGCACACTTGTCACATTATTAGTCCATATTTCCATATTTCCAATTTTGATTTTGAAATTTCATACTCCTAGGTTGATTTGGTGACATGTAAATTCATTCTCCCACTATGCAACATTGACCCAAAAATAAAAAATAAAAAATAAAATAGCTAGCTCCCATTCTTTTCTACTAGCTAGTTGGAGCTTGCTTGGTACACATTTTCTCAAGAGTTAAATTTCAAAATTGTATCAAACTTTATGCTAATTTATCAAAATAAATAAATTTAAGAATTTTTAGATAAAATTCTATTTTAGTCAAAATTATGGTATAGTTAGATTCACAAATTATATCTACACAATGAATTTTTTTATAAGAATTTTGCACAAAATAAAATTTAGCATCACTTTGAGTAGGGTATGTGCAATATCATCATAGAAAAAATAGGCCCTTAAATGGCGAAAAATTTAGAAAAATAAGAGTTAGGCAATTTAACATAAAAATTTGAATAAGTTATCTAGATTATTTCAAAAATATGTAATAATAG
The DNA here is from genome assembly GCA_007258455.2 of Sequoia sempervirens. Taxonomy (NCBI): domain Eukaryota; kingdom Viridiplantae; phylum Streptophyta; class Pinopsida; order Cupressales; family Cupressaceae; genus Sequoia; species Sequoia sempervirens. The sequence continues at coordinate 13,905,245 of VDFB02274714.1, forward strand.
AATTTGTAGCAAATTGAATTTAGTTCTTAAACTACTAGGTTTATTTGAAAAAAAAATCTATTTGGTGAAAAATTGAAATCTCAATGCAGTAGTACTTAAATTTCAGGGAAAAAATAAAAAGTAGGTGTCTGTCTGACCACCCTAACCACAATAAAATGATAATATTTTTTTATAAAATTTTAGATATAAGTAGAGGACTCATATCCCGATGTGATGCATATTTTTGTAATTTTTTTTTCCAAGTAAATGGTGGTATGATTTTTTGTTACAGCTTTAAAAACAAAAACATATCAAGGCAAAAACTGAAATTTAATTTTATTTTAATCCTGGTTCCTATAATTATCACCTAGAAGTATGGCATAGAATGTGACACATGTTTCAAATTTAAAAATGAGATACCATTTGAAAGCTATAGATTTTTTTCAATCATCCTATCAATCAGGACTTTAGTCAGAATTCAAATAGAAAATGAATAATAATTATTTATTAAATTCAAAGTAAAGCATAATTTATATTGGTGGAAAGCTGAAAATATCCTTTAAAAACCCTTTTCATTTCATCAATTTTGGGTAAAAAAAAAGTCGTCAACCACATACCATACACATACCCATCATATCGCCTACTTTTGGCCCATCATGATCATGCACATACCCAGTACAAAAAATAAAAAATATTACAAATTGGATAGATATATAGATATATAGAGAAGATAGAGTAATAGAGATAGAGAGAGGGAGAGATAGAGAAGAAGAGTGAGAGATAGAAAAAGAGATGGAGACAGAGAGAGTGAGAGATAGAGAGGGAGAGAGCGAGAGAGATAGATTGAGAGAGAGTGAATGAGATGGAGAGAGTGACAGAGATATCAAGAGAGAAAGAGAGATAGAGAGGAAGAGGGATATAGATAGAGAAAGGGGAAGAGAGATAGAATGAGATAAAGAGAGGGGTGAGATACAAAGAGGAAGATAAAGGGAAAGTAGTGAGTTTTGGATATATATATATAGAGAGAGAGAGAGATATAAATATGGAGTGGAATAGTTGTATAGTGAGATAGAGAGAGGGGTTGTGTGAGATAAATATGAAGATATGGAGAGATAGATGGATATAAAGATAAACATGGATAGGGAGAGGGAAGGAGAGATAAAGAGATATCTATAACTTGATAGAGATATAAAGGAGATTAGGGAGAGAGATAAAGAGATAGGATAAAATGATAAATAAAGAGAGATGGTGAGATAGAGATATATAGATAGAGAATAGGAGAGAGGGATATGAAAGATAGATATAGATAGGAAGTGAGAGAGGTAGGGGCATACAAAGAGATAAATATATATAGAGATAAGGAGAGAGAGGGAAGTAGAGAGAGGGAGAGATATATAGAGGAAAAGAAAGAGATAAAAATTTGAATATAATAGGAAAGATAAAGAGGGAATGAGATATAGAGAGGATGGCGAGATAGATATAAAAACAGGGAGAGATAGAAAGATATAGAGCTAGGGAGTGATATTGTGATAGATTTAGAGAGGGAGATATAGAGAGATATAAATATAGACATGTAGATAGATAGCTAGTGAATAGAGAGGCAAAGTGATAGATAAAGGGAAAGAGATAAAGACGAGACATATATATATATATAGAGAGAGAGAGAGGAAGGGAAACATAGAAATAGAGAGGGAGATATAGAGATATAAAGAGATGTTTGGAGAGGATTTTGAGGGGAGAGATAGAGAGGGATATATAGAGAGAGATATAGAAAGAGAAAGAGAGAGGAGAGATATAAAGAAGTGGGAGATAGAGATAGAGATAAAGATAGGGATAGAGAGGTAGAGGGATAGAGTGAGAAGATAAAAATATAGAGATAAAGAGAGGAAGAGATGGAGATGCAGAGGGATAAATAGGATGTAGATGTAGAGATAGATTGAGATGGAGAGTGGTAGAGATAGAGGCATATTTAAGGTTATATATATATATATATATATATATAGAGAGAGAGAGAGAGAGAGAGAGATAGAGAGAAGGGTTATAGTTAGAGGGAGATATAGAGAGATAGAAAGTGATAGACACAAAAAATATAGAGAGATAGAGATAAAGGGACTTGTAGAGAGAGAGAGGGAGAGGGAGACATAAATATATAAATAGGGAGATAGATAGAAAGAGGTAGAGAGGGAGATGAAGAGAGGAAGATGTAGAGATCTAGAGAGATAGAGATGGATAGAGAGATAGTTAGAGATATTTAATAGATCATGGAGAGATGGATAGATAGAAAGTAATATAGATAAAAAAGGAGAGAGGTAGAGGGAGATAGAGATGGAGAGAGATATTGAAAGATATAGATAGATAGAGGGATAAATAGAAAAATATAGGGAGAGATAGAGATAAATATAGGAAGAAATAATATTGAGGAGAGCGAGAGACATAAAAATAGATAGAGAGAGATAGAGGGGGAGATATAGAGAGAGGTAGATAAAAGATTATATATATATATATATATATATATATAGAGAGAGAGAGAGAGAGAAAATGATAGAGACAAAGGGAGAGATAGGGAGGGGAAAAGTGAGATTAAAAGGTAGGTATATAGAAAAAGGGGAAAGAGGTAGGGATAAAAACGTAGAGAGAGTGGGAGAAATGGAGAGATACATTTATTTTTTATAAAATTTTCTAATTTTTAAATTTCTAAAGCTTAGTGGATCTATACAAGAAGTGGATGTGTGTGCACAAACTTGACAAAGGATGATGGATCCTTTCTTACACATTTTTTTTAGCTTGAATAACCTATGGATTTAAAATTCATCCTTATACAATGAGATGCTCCAAGAGGATTTGTAGAAGATTAACATCTCACATTTTGTTAAAATGAATCATGTAACAACCTTGTTACATGGTATGCATACAACAAACCTAGATTTTTTTATTTTTTTTATCAAAGTGAGTTAACTCCTCTTGAGATTCAAAAATAATATGAGGCTCTAATGATATTAGTGGTCATTAATAAAATTGGTGTTAGACATACTCTTATTGAAAATGGACCAGGTCTTAATATTTGTAGCATTGATCTTCTAGATAAGCTTGGTGTGAATAAGAATATCATAAAAGCTAATAATATTTCTATTTATGGATTTGATAATGTTGGTAGGAAACTATTAGGGATAATCACACTACCCACTAAAGTGGGATGCATGATTTTGCCTACCCTTATTCATGTCATGCCAAAAACTCTTTCATAAAGTATTCTCCTTTGTAGACCATGGATTCATACCATGAAGGGAGTCTCATCTACTCTTAACCATGAGATGAAGTATGAATATATAATAACATGCTATATATATAGTTAAATTAGATGCAAAAAGCTATCATTTACAAGTCCAAGCCAAACATAAAACTTTCAACTCTCTTAGTACATCGATTCCATCTTCAAAAGTAGAACCATTGTCTTGTGATGATAACGATGATACAAATGTATGCTATTAGGTGATGATTAGGCTATAGTTTACATCCACTTTCATTGGGGAATATAAAATCTCACCATCAAAGCCTATAGATTTGTAGATTGTTCCAACACAATCTTGTGATTCCTCCACTCAAATTACAAATGATGATCATAATATGGCTTCCTCTTCAAATACATGTTTTGATTGGGGTTCATTAGATTTTACACCCTCCTTTGTAGGAAAAGGTAAAATCTCACAATGTAAGTCTAAGGATTCATGTGTTTCACTTTCTCAATTTTTTTCTACATCAACAAATCCAAAAAAATCATGCTATGATGGTGTTGGGGTCTCTTTATCTTTTATCCCTCATGTGTTGTTGATGTATATCCTTAACATTTCAACCCATAAAAAGGACTTGAATTATTTTGAAAGAATTAATTCTTCTAAATTTGAGTTAGAAAATGTTATGGGTCTAAATTTAAAATTCTTTCTTAAAATAGATACAATGAAAACATGGAACAAGGAGTTAAGGATCATGTGAATTCTACACTGTACCAAGTTCTAAAAGGGGTTTAAGTTTCTAACCTTCTCCTTCATCTAAATCACATGCTCCATCATGTACTATATTGATAACATCTTGTGGTAAACTTGAGCTAGCTTTTCTTCACAAGAGAGAGGACTACCTCCTAGTTCTTTCTTAGAGAAAGAGTATATTTTGTCAAGGCTTCTAAAATCCAACTTGATTACTCTTCCTCCTCCAACAAATAAGAAATATAACTAAACAAACTCTTTTTGTGAATATCATTGAGTGCATGGTCATTACACTAATGAATGCCAAACCTTAGACAATAAAATAAAGAAACATGTTTATTGTGGTGCTCTTCCATGTGTTGATGCACCTAATAATTATAAATAATGATCTCTCTTCTATGGTGTTGCTCCTCACTATGTTTCATTAGCTCAGATTCATGTGTTTTCTCATTTCCTTTCATGGTAGTATGATAGTTTGTGCAACTATATGTCTTTAATATATGGTAGTAACATGATACTACTATATTGCATGGTTATATTTTCCTTTAAACTTGTAGGCAAGGATAACTAGTTTTGGTAGGTGTGTATTCTTTTCAAGGATCCAATATTCTCCTTATTTTCTTTAAAATATCAATATAAAAAGTGTTAGAATTATGAAAAACACAAGCCACAAGATCAAACAATGAATAAAGACACCTTCCACACAAGATATCTGCAAACAATATGTGCAATATTCCTCAATAGGAAAAAACTACAAAAGAACCTCAAGAAACTTCAAGGAAAACAAAAGTTCTCAAAGGTTGAGAGTTTGAGAGAACAAAAGAATAAATCTCTAGAGTGATAATACAATGAGGGTTGAGTGCTATATAGGAGCAACCCTAAATGGTAAAGATAGTAGATTAGGACAAGTGTCAACACATGTGATGAGATATAATAATCTAATAATATCTCACTTTAGTTAACATAGAAACAAACTTAGTTAACTAAATAATGAACTCCTAAGTGTAGCTTAAGTGCATGGGAATAAATTTGACTAATAATCAATTAAAGAGTAAGTAATTATTAGCTAATGCATGATTAATCTAACACCCCCCCTTAAGATGAACTTAGGGAGTAGCTAAAAATCCTAAAAATAAAGAATGCATGATGGGTCTTAACAAACAAGGTCTAGTAAGGTACCCATGTGCAAATGAAAGATCTCTTAAAGTTGGAAGAAGGAGAAAACTATAGTGGGAGAAAACTCTTCTCCAAAAGAGAGAAAGGTGAATGAAGGACTGAGAAGCCTCCAACCAAAAGAATGTCCCAAATAAGAACATTTAGAACATTGCTGAAGCACGAAGAAGCTATAGACTATTATTGAATGATTAGTGATATGGTGTTGACATGAAGAACCTCCAAAAATAGGAATGCAATAGTGTCCATATAGTAAATGATCCATCTCACTAAAATGCATGTAACTAGAAAGTAATGTATGCTACATTTAAAAGTACATAGAAACAAGAACCAGATACATAGATAACTCCAAACTATGATTTAACCAAGGAATCATTAGTACTAATAGTAGAAACCCACCACCCATAATGTTGTAAAAGGGAGAGCCAAGATAGGTACATTGAAACTATGTGAAACCAAGAAGTTCATTATAGGATAAACAACCTAGAAATAAAAGGGTGTGCAAACTAAGGCACACACGCATGAGGAAAGAATCACTTGGATTCACCGCTGTCATGGAAGGGACACTCAATTGAAAAAGGTGTGATGGAAAACCAAAGGCAAACATCAACCCCCCATGGCACTTAATATCATAGTGTGATTAAAAAAGGCATAACAAGGATGTGTGAAATCCTAAAAAGTATACATCAGAATGGCACTTTATCTTAGTATTTCTATAAAAGAGAATGTGCATGAAAATTATGTCTATAATACCCAAATAGGATAAAATATTAGTGTAGCATAGATTTTTGGGACCCACTTACTTTCTAGCTCTCCTAGGGTTTTTCACCTAGAAGGAGAAAGATGAGCCAAAAATGCATATGTTACATTCAAAGTCAATTTAATATGGATAGAATAAGGATGCAATATTCCTAGATATAATGCTTGAATGTAAGAAAAAAATGAGATTTATTGACTAATGAATATAAACTAAAGGAAAACAACTTGTTTGAAAACACATTGTGTAATGCAACAATGAACTAGAAATGAATGCAAAACTTAATAGAAATGAACCAAACTAAAAGTGTACACCTGGAATATGGTTGGAGACTAGAAATTTCTTCTGAAATGCTACTAATGCTAAATTTAGGCTTGGTGGGACTCATTCGCCATTCTTGGTGAATCACCCAGCTATAAATGGAACCCGTTTCTGACAAAAGGGTACTCAAAAATGCAGAAAACTCAAAATTGACCTTGTGGTGGACTCATTCACCACCCATGGTGAATTAGTCCACTTTTGAATTTATAAATTTTCAAAGTTGGATTTCAAGCTTCCAATCTGCACTTTAGCTTCCTACATGTGTCTGCTTCTGAAACTCTGATTTACGGGCCTAAAAATGGATTTTTGTTGATATTTTGAATTGATGAATGAGGAGAAGACTTTAGCAACCTTGAAAATTGATCTTCAATGATTTCCAAGCTTCCAAGAGACCTAAATCTGCAAGCAACAAGACAAGAGAGAGATGTTGAATGTTAGGGCATGGGGTTTGCCTAAGTCAAACCCCTTTTAGTTAATTAAACCAAAGTGATGAAATAAAGTAATGAAACATGAAACAATGGAGATGATTACCTTGTCATGATGATTTGATCTTAAAATTTTACAACAATGGAGGAAGATTCAACCCTTGAATGTCCTTAGAAGCTTACTTGATGAATTGCAATGAAAAAACCCTAAGTTGCTTGACTTGAAATGAAAGATTGATGGATGAATAATGACAAATGGGAGTGAATTAAGTTAATGGATGTAAAAATGAGTTAAGAGAGGTGTTTTTATAGTCAATTCACCTCATTTTCCTATTAATTTGATCCCTAAGGCTGACATGGAGAAAAATTAAAGTTAAAACCTAATTTTTCTTGCTCAAAACCTCAAAAATGGCTCAAATGGGGCTCATTTGCCACTAATGTTGAATGGGTCCCACCTATATGGGAATAATTCAACACTAATGGTGAATGGGTCCCACAGGGGCCATTTTTTCTAGCTAGAATGTTGAGAAGTAAGAAAATTAGGCTTGTATGATGACTATGTCGATTATTTGATCAAATCATGCCTCGGGATGCACAATATGGGTTAATTGGGGCCTATTAGTGATTATGCAAATGTAAAAGAGGGATTGGAACACAAAATTAAATGTGAAAGTGTGTTTAAATACACTTTACAACACTAAAATGAGGTCCACATAGCCTAGGAAGGCACAAGAACCAATGTGAATGTTCAAGACACATTACGACACTAGTTTAACATTAAGTTTTAGTTAAGAACCTTCTTTATTAATGTAATAATGTTATTAAACACATTTTATAATGTTGAATTAGGGATAAATAGGTTAATTAAGTCTAGAAAAGCATGAAAATCCTTTTTAAGACTTTACAACACCTTTACAAGACATCATTAAAAACATGTTATTTGATTTGCAAGGGTCCAAGACCAAGTTTGGTTGCATAAAATGCATCACAACACTAGATTAAGACCTTATTAAGTCCATTTTATCATGAATTAATCCCATGTCAAGCAAAGGGTCCTTTTTTCTATGACACATTTAGCCCCCACTTTAGTGAGAGGATGAACTTACTTCAAACTCACACTAAAGTAGACATTCAAGAGAGGTCTTCATACACATATGCAAATGAAAAAGAATGAAAAATATCAAAGGATATGGCCAAGCCCCTAGGATCGAAGATCCTAATTCAATCTATCAAGATACAAAATAATGCAATGACAAGAATGAAGAGAATGAAAGAAAAGGTAGAAAAGATGTACTCACTTTGGACCAAAAAAACTTCTTGGTTGTCCGCTGGATGAGAGAGGCCAAAGGTATACTCACTTTGGGGCCATAGAACTAGTTGTCCGTGGGGTGAGAAAGCCCAAAAAATTAAGATACATAGGCTAGTTGGTATGTACTCACAAACACAAAGGTGGCTATGGGGAAAAGTCATGCCGCTAGGTGGGCTTACCGCTCAATCATATCAAAGTTATACCCGTTGATAACTTTAACAAGGTACCACAAGGAAAAATGCTCATGAACAAAAAGAAGAGGTACCACAGTCATGCAAGTTGCGTTATGCAAGGTGGAAAAAATGCAAAATGTAAAAATGCAAAAATGTAAAATGTAAAAGATGTTCAAGGAGTCTTGTTCAATTCATGCAAGTTCAATCACTTAGGGAACATTGTGTCTAATGTCTCCAAAAGAGGACCAATCAAATAATAGTATATTCACAACTTAGGGGATGCAATGCATCGCATCAGGCCACCAAGAGGAGTGTAATATGCCAAGAAATATCACACTTATGAAGGACATCACACCTAGTGTCATCCACAAAGTGAAAAGCACATTACATAAATGATAATGCTACACTAAGAACCAATAATGCAAATGAATTATGGTATTGTATGCCTCCCACTTTAAAGGAATTACTAACACCATTACTGTGAGCAATTTCTTTAAAGTAGGAGAGAATATGAGAGCTTATTCGAAAAGCCCTATGCCAAGTCATATGTTTTCTATAAGCTACATCATGAAGAAAGAGAGTATGTCACAAGCAAGTCAATCTTAAGACATGTCGTCCACATCCCAAGCTTCCTCTTATACATGCATGAAAGGTTAACGATTAGTTAAAAGAGACAATGACAAGTGACATATAGGGATAAGGCTACAAAACCCCTTTCCCCCACAAGTAGTGTAGGACGAAGGTGATCCTAAAGTGAATGATGGTATGCTGCCCCTTGCAAGGGATGTTAAACATGTAATAGTGAGAATGTTATGATCCTACAACTATTACATGGCAAGGAGCAACAACTAATGTTATTTATGTATTGATTTAGGATGTAACAAGGGTAAAGGTTTCTTGGAAAAATGGTTGGTGATAGTATGGATGTTGAGTGAAGGTTTTTTGGATGGGTTGATGGCTATGAAAGGACAATCATGAAGACTATGAGTTGGAAGAATGAGGTTAGGTATAGTGTGAGCTTGAATAGGGTGATGATTAAGGGTTGAATTGTGTTAAGTAACAATAGTGGTGAGGATATGAGAAGAAGGCTTGAGTTGGTTGTCTGTTTTCTCAAAGGTATCATTCTTATGTGCCATAATATCAACCTTAGGAGGAGAGATAATATGTTCATCACATGTCATAATGGAGTTTGGAAAGATAGCTTCATCGCTTATAAGGGAGGCATCAAGAGAAAGATAGCTAGGAGTTTCATGGTTACTAGTGATTGGATTTTTTTGTTCAAATAGATGTTCCACCACAATATCTTCTAACACTAAACTATCTTCTTCATATGTAAAGAAGATATTAGGAGAGGAAAAGGGTGGATTGTCATGATTATCGATACTAGGTAAGGTAGAATAAATTATTTCAGCTTTGTGTGTCATAATGTTGTTGCAAGGGGCAAGAGGAGGAAGACAAGAAAGACTTGCATGATCTTCAATAATTGTGTTTTTTTTCATCAAGATATTTACATCACCAATGGGAGAGATATCAGGAGAAGAACAAGTATGATTATCATGATTATCGATGCTTGCATCCTCTTGTGTCAAACCTTTAGTGGATGAGCTAGAAGAGATGAAGTCTTTAAGAGCTTCATCTAACATATCTAAGTCATCACTACAAAAAGGTTTGGGGGAGAAGTTAATGTCAATTTGTTTAGGTTGTTCAAGAAAAGCATTAGAGGTACATGAACAGTTGTTATCACGCGTTGTTTACCACAAACCTTAGTGGATGGATTATGCGAGATGAAGTCTTGGAGGGCTTTATCTAACAAATCAAAGTCATCACAATCAAAAGGTTTGAGGGGGAGTTTATCATTAAGGGGTTTAGGTTTCTCATTGCAAGCATTAGAGGATTAAGTGAGTGAGAAGATGCCCTTAAGGGCTTCATCTAACTTATCAACATCATCACTACTACGTGTCTTGGATGATATGTTGTTTCGAGTTTGAACCATGTGTTTAATTGGATAATTTGATGTGTTGTGTGATTGGTTATGGATATTTGCTAGAGTTTCCTCAATGTAGGCTAATCTAAAAGGACTACGAAATAGAGTTGAAAATGGAACTTGGAAGAGTCTAAATGCCATGAATGTAAACAATTCTTATTGTTAATGATTTAAATGTATGAGAAGCTATGTAAAATTCAATTGAAAGACATAGGATGCAATGCAACTTTTTAGATTTCAAACAAAGTAATTTACTAATGAAACTTTGCAATAATTTGAAAAAGGAAAGATTGGAAATGCAAATGTGAATTTTAACCATGCATGAAATGAGCTATTTGAAGTGAAATATAGTCAAATGCATGCTAAAAAAATGAAACTAACTGATATATACAATTTAAGGCACCAAATAGAAGCCTAAAAATAAATTTATGAAGTTTGTAAAATGTTGTTTCAGGGGTCAGAAGGGACTAATTCGCCCAGGGTGGTGAATGAGTCCCAGTATGGACTTTGTTTAGACTTTTCAAAAAAATTTGAGTGATATTTATGGTTTTTGAGTGCTATGATGAAGACCTAAATGAAAAATGAAAAATTTCATCTAAAATCTAAATGAAATTAGATGCCAGAAATGCACCTAAATGCACTTTTTATGAATGCAAAATGTGAAACCTAGTATGCAAATGAATTCATGCAAACCCTAATGCAAGATCAATGCAAGCTAGATGTATGATGAAGGACTCAAAAATCATACAATAAAGTGTTCTAAAAATTAGGTTCACCAAAATGAAACATAGAATTTTGGGACCTTATGGACTACTCTTGCACTTCTAAGGTTTTTAACCTAAAAGGAGAGAGATAGGGCCAAAAATACTTATGTATCTCAAATTAGGATGTATGCAATGTTTTCTAATGTGAATTAAGTTAACTAAATGCAATTGATTGATCTAAATGAATGAAAATGAATGAAAAACTAAGATTTATGCCATGTTTGAAAACACATTGTGTAATGCAGAATTACTTACAAATGAATGGAAAAATGCAAGAAAATTGAACCAGACTAAAAGTGTGCACCTGGAATTTGGATGGAGACTGGAAATTACTTCTGAAATGCTACTGATGCTAAAATTTAGGCCTGGTGGGACTCATTCGCCATTCTTGGTGAATCAGTCCTAGTTCTGCCAAACTGTATTGGAACCTATTTTTGACAAAAGGGTACTCAAAAATGCAGAAAACTCAAAATTAACCCGGTGGTGGGACTCATTCACCACTCATGGTGAATGAATCCACTTTTTAATTTCTTATTTTCAAAGGTGGATTCTGAAGCTTCCGATCTGCACTTTAGCTTCCTATAGGTGTCTGCTTCCGAAACTTTGATTTACGGGCCTGAAAATAGATAGATTTTTGTTGATATTTTGAGTTGATGAATGATGAGAATACTTTAGCAACCTTGCAACTTGATCTTAAATGATTTCCAAGCTTCCATGAGACCTAAATCTACAAACAAACAAGACAAGAGAGAGATGTTGAATGTTAGGGCATGGGGGTTTGCCTAAGTCAATCCCCTTTTAGGTAATTAAACCAAAGTGATGAAATAAAGTAATGAAACATGAAACAATGGAGATTATTACCTTGTCATGATGATTTAATTTTTAAAGTTTGTAGCAATGGAGGAAGATTTAGCCCTTGAATGTCCTTAGAAGCTTACTTGATGAATTGCAATGTAAAAACCCTAAGTTGCTTGAATTGAAATGGAAGATTGATGGATGAATAATGAAGAATGGGAGTGAATTAAGTTAATGGATGTAAAAATGAGTTAAGAGAGGTGTTTTTATAGGAAATTCACCTTATTTTCCTGTTAATTCGATCCCTAAGGCCGACATGGAGAAAAATTAAAGTTAAAACCTAATTTTTCTTGCTCAAAACCTCAAAAATGGCTCAAATGGGAGTCATTCGCCACTAATGGAAAATGGGTCCCACCTAGATGGGACTAATTCGCCACTAATGGCAAATGGATCCCCCATAGGCCATTTTTTCTAGCTGGAATGTCGAGAAGTAAGAAAATTAGGCTTGTATGATGATTATGTCGGTTATTTGATCAAATTATGCCTCAGGATGCACAATATGGGTTAATAGGGGCCTATTATTGATGATGTAAATGTCAAATAGGTCTTGGGACACAAAATTCAATGTGAAAGTGTGTTTAAATACACTTTACAACACTAAAATGAGGTCCACATAGCCTAGGAAGGAACAAGAACCAATGTGAATGTGCAAGACACATTACAACACTAGTTTAACATTAAGTTTTAGTTAAGGACCTTCTAGATTGATGTAATAATATTATTAAACACATTTTATAATGCTGAATTATGGAGAAATAGGTTAATTAAGTGTAGAAAAGTGTGAAAATCCTTTTCAAGACTTTACAACACCTTTCCAAAATGTCATTAAAAGCATGTTATTTGATTTGCAAGGGTCCAAGACCTAGTGTGGATGCATGAAATTCCTCACAACACTAGATTAAGACCTTATTAAGTCCATTTTATCATGAATTAATCCCATGTCAAGCAAAGGGTCCTTTTTTCTACGACACTTGTATTAGAAATACATATAGAACATCCAAAAATGAGTAATCCTATGTAAAAAAAATGTTTCCAATAGCTAAGACATCCAAGTAATTCAATAGAATGTGAAAACAAAAAAACTTGAATAAAATGTACCTAGAGAGCAATCTAGAAAAACCACATGCATGGTTGTAAAGAGCTCTAAAAGACAGTCCCAACACCGTTAGAATCATGAAAATTAGGGAAATGTTTCAAAAGTTATGAGCTTGGGATTGAAAATAGCACATCTGACTTAAATAGGTTGTAGAATGCGCTAAGAACAAAAAATAGGTGATGAGAACCACACTATTGGAAAGTCAGTGGAACTAGATTTTTGGTGATATCTCATAAGTCAAAATCTAATATCATACACCCAAATTATGGCCAAAAGAAAAAAAATGCTCCCTTAGGCCAGAGAAGGGGACTTAAGGCCCTTTGCTAGCTAACCGTATGGCTGATGTCATGTTGAAATTAATAGAATATTCCCTTTTGGAAAAAAAAATCTCAGTCAAAAAAGAAAATTTTCATTGATAAATGGGAGCTACCTAGAAAATAATGATGTGCACTGGAAAGTGGGTGAAATAACCGTAAGGAAAACATGATTCGTTGGGATAGTGAATGACTGGGAAACATTTTGGAGCAGCTATTGGAAATTTTCCAAGATGTTGGAAAAGTTGAATGTCTACCAAAGAAATTGTTTTGGCAACTAAGAAACCTACTAGCAAATTTTATTAAGCACTATTGGTTGGGTGAAAAACTCGGGTCGCATAGAAAAGCCACTAGAGAATTTTGGAGGCCCTAGTGCAATAGGAAAGGAGGTCGTCAGTGGGGTTTTGAGGACACACTAGTAAGGAAATGTGGCCACACACTAGAGGTATGGGACCACAAGCAAGTACCACTTTCGATAAATACAAAATCACCTCCAAAATAAAAAAAATTGAAAGATGTAGTGCTTTTTTTAAAAAGAAACTTTTTAATTTTTTTGGTTAAAAAAATATAGAAATAAAAATTGCAGCTACCTTGATTTTTTAATATTTTTTCAATTTTCATGCAGCGAATCCATATAGGTGTTATACGGGCCCTTGTATAAAAAAATTGCCTCAGAAGCTCCTGACATCAAAATAGGGAAAACTTGTAGTCAAAATCTGTGGAATCGACCTTCTGAATCCAAATGTGACATCCTTTTCACACCAAGATGCAACAAATTTGTAGCTACACTCTAGATCTTGAAAAAAAGAAACTACTTCAAACCCTTATAGATCTGACCTCAAGAGTCCAAATCATGCCAAACAAAAGCCAAATTTGACATTTTTGACAACTCTAATGTACCATGTTAGAATTGTGAAAAACATTGGCCACAAGATCGAACAACGAACAAAGACACCTTCCACATAAGAGATCTGCAAACAATATGTACAATATTCCTCAACAAGAAAAAGCTAAAGAAGAACCTCAAGACAATTCAAGGAAAGAAAAAGTCCTGAAACATTGAGAGTTCGAGAGAACAAAATAGTAAATCTTTAGAGTGATAATAAAATGAGGGTTGAGTGCTATATAGGAGCAACCCTAAATGGTAAAGGAAATAGATCAAGAAAAGTGTCAACATCACATGCAATGAGACATAATGATCTAATAATAGCTCACTTCAGGTAACATAGAAAAGCACTTAGTTAACCAAATAAAGAACTCCTAAGTTTAGCTTAAATACATGAGAATAAATTAGATTAATAATCAATTAAAGAGTAATTAATTATTAGCTAATGCATGATTACTCTAGCAACAAGTATATTGACATTTTAAGGGAGGGGCATATCACCCTAAAACAAAGAAATATAGGTTGGGTGAAAAGGATTTTGTCCCAAAGAACTATTTTCCCTTATTTCATTCAAAATGTATGTTATAAAATGCAAATGAAGAATAGTAATCAAATCAAATTGAAACAATAATAAAAAGGAAGACTTGGAAAGGGGAATATGTACCTTTCACCAAAAGTCACCTTTTGAAGCTCACTAAGGACTCATTTTCCCTATGGCGAATGGGTCCTAGCTCAGGTTTCTGGAAAATACATTTTTTGGTTCTCTTTTGCTTAGTCTGCACTCCCAAATTCCAAGCGTTCACTATTGGACAACCAAAAATAAATTCTATAGAAGAGTTTTCATGATTTGACAACTTTTCTTGCAACTTTCACAACTTTTCAACTTTCTTCAATCTTTCTCTTCAAAGGATCTTCAACCTAAAATTTGCAATCACACATCAAAGAGAGAAAAATGTTGTTTGTTAGGTGAGTGGGGGTTTTCCTTGGTCAAACCCCATTTTGGTAATTAAACATTGAAATGAAATGAAACATGAAAGAAGGAATGATGAATGAAAACAAATATGTAACAACTCACCAAACCTTAGTTGAAACCTTGGATAACAAATTTGCAAACTAGCATGAAGTAGCATGAATGAATGCAGATCTTGATCATGAAAATTTCTTTGAAATGATGTCTTTGATATGCTTGAATAGGTCTTTAACTCTACATCACCATATTAGCTCAAACAACATGCATGATGCAATACATCTTTGAAATGATGATGGGAATCTTGATTGCTACAATAATCTTCTACAAATCTACTCTTGAATGCCTTAGAAATGATCTTAAATTCTTCTATAATTCTCTTGGAAGTGCTCTTAAGATAACTTGAACTACTAGGATTGCTTGAACATTACTTAGATGAAATATAGTGAAATGACCTTGTATTTATAGATATCTTAACACTAATTCTCGAAGTTCAAATATGACAAGCCAACATTGAATTATAGATTTGAAATCATTAAAATATCTCGAAAAACATATTTTAAAGGGGGGTCCTAGGTCTAAGTGAGGAACCATTCGCCATAGGGTGAATGGGTCCTAGTCCACTTTTTTAGGACACGCATCAGTCAATGTTAAACATTATGTAAAATCAAGGTCCTAGATCTAAGTGAGGACCCATTTGCCCTATGAAGAATGGGTACTAGGTCACTTACTTAGGACACACATCTTGCAAAGTCAAGTGTTTTGTAATGGAATTTATGAATTTTGAGTTTTATCCCTCAAAATTTGCATTTAATTAGGCTTGGATTTGAATTAAAGGGGCTAATAAAGGAAAATTAACCTCAAAATCCCTAGATTAGTGTGAAAGTGTAACGATAACACCAAAAACAAGGCACAATTAAGTCCTTTTAATTTAAAAGGCACCTAAACTTAATGTGAATATGAAAACATATTACAACAATAAATTAAGGCATAATTAAGCTCATTTACTTATTATTTATTTCCCAAATTAAGTGTGAAAAAGGGATACTTTTTCCTACACTACAATTTTCCCCCACTTTAATGAGAGGATGAACCCATGTCAAACTCACACTAAAGTAGAAATTCAAGACACTTATGTATTCAACAATGACAAAGATACACAATCATACAACATCAAAGACCAAGAATACCAAGCCTAGACTATTTGATCAACGCGGAGCACATCTAAGCCTTTGGTTTTTTTTTGCGCTCACTCTGAGGTAGCAAAACTTTAGGTTGTCCGCTAAGTGAGTCTTCCAATAAAGTGGCTTAGTGAGAAATTCATGCCAAGTCTATAGGCTCTCATCGTACAATGAGAAAGTCATGCCTCTGTGTCAATTTCTGATGAAGGGTACTCCCCTTACAATCTAAAACTCACAAAAAAAATAGATAATCACACAAACAAAATGCTAGATGGAAAACAAATATTTTCTATTATAACTAAAATGAAAATGAAATTACAACATTATATTTTCCATTGCATGGGCTTTCTGATTACAAAAATCTACAAATCTACAAATCAAAGCCACCATCTATGCTACTCTGGCCTCCCCTATGTAGTCCCCCTTTACATCCTTTATTTGGAAGATGTAACCACCCTAGAATCTTCTGGAAAGTGTAACCACCCTAGAATCTTCTAGAAAGTGTAACTTCCTCAAGAAGATAATTTGAAATTTTATTATTTTGGTGTTACAACTTCGTGGGGCCATAACTTTTTATCTAACCGCTGAATTTTCTATTATAATACATTTTCAGAAAGCTCTCAAGAAATATTCTGCCAAAAAGTAAGGCCTAAAGGCCAACTACTTTTGTCTTCTTCCAATTTCCAGGCCCATATGGAGCCTCTAAGTGCCTCAAAATTGACTTCAAAGATTTTACTAGGATTTTTGAAAATTAAAATTCTAATATCTCTCAAATGATACATGGTATTGAAGTGATTTCTTTAGCATTGGCTTAAATTTACCATTCTAGAGGTCTGTGTAAGATTACGTGTCCAACTGTGCATAAATGAAAACTTACTAAAATAGTAACTATGCCAAATTTAGCCCTTATTGAAAAGAAACAATTTTTTTTTGGTGATGCAAGATTGCTCTTACACCCTGGATTCTCCTACATTAGACACTCGGGGTAATATGAAAAGTGACCCTGTCACTTCTTAGGAGTTAGAGGGAAACCAAGAAGGTAAACCTCATACTCAAATAACCATGATGAATCTTCAACAAGCCTTCATCTCCATTTCATCAAGTACTCTACATATTTCCTATTTCTTGTGCTTCTTCCCAAATAACTATCCAAAATGTCTTCTATCTCCTCCTTTTCTGAAGTAGGTGATGGAATATTACGTTGTGCCTCTATTCTTTCTTTATCAATTGCTCCCTCATGATACTTTGTTAAACCTAGGATGTTAAACATAGGTGAAATATGAATTCCATCAGGCAACTCTACCTCATATGCATTTCCTGAATCGTGCTTCAAGATCTTGCATCCAAACTTCTTCATCTTCAACTTGTTGTATGTACCAACTAGAATCCTTTCCTTTAGAAAATGAACCATGACTTCATCTCCTACCTGGAACTCCTTATACCTCCTTTTCTGATATGCCTTAGCCTTATACTGGGAATTCATCTTATTGATATGCTTCTTCACCTTGTCATGAAAATTCTTCAGGTGCTCAACAAAATATTTAGCCTTAGCACTACTCTTCTCTCCTTTATCCATCTTTCTTAGTTCAGAAGCATTCCTCGGACTACTCCCATATACAAACCTAGGTATTGATGTCCTTATTTCAACAAAAAAAGAATAAGTTAATAAAATGAATACAAAAAGTTATGCGTTCGAAGTGCACCTCTGTCCAAATTATAATTACGCTGACTTGGAAAATTAATTAAAAAAAAATATGTAACAAAAAAATTATGAAAAAATATCCATCCCCTAGATATTTGTGTGAAAAAATTGTATTTTAAAAATTAGAATTGTATCCTATCTATAAAAAAAGTTATGTGGGCCGAAGTAAACATCACTTTTTAAAAATGCTGATTGGTAGAAAAAATAAGTAATTAAAAATTACATAAAATGATTCACAATTTATTTTCTAATTTAAAAAAAAAAATATAATTAGAATCTACACAAAATATCTAACAAATAACTAGTTTGATCTATCTTCAAAACCTTAATGGTTTAGCTACTATAGGTGTAAGAAAGTGAATGTCTGGTGAAAAATCCTGATTTTAATGTCAAGTTTGGCCAAAAATATTAACCCATTATTGTGGGATCACCCCAGTGCTCTTGTTGACATAATTGTTATAAGAAATTATTTCCTGTGGTAAAATCATATCCCATCTCTTTGGTTTATCTCCTACTAAGAATCTTAGCAGGTTACCCAAACTCCTATTGACCACCTCCATTTTTCCATCAGTCCATGGATGGTGAGTAGAACTGAACTTCAAAGCTATCTTCAACTTCTTCCATAATGTTCTAAAATAAACAACAAATTTGGTATCTCTGTCTGAAACTATACTCTTCGGTAGACCATGTAGTCTCACCACCTCTCTAAAAAAAATCTCTACAACATGAACAACATTACTAGTCTTATGACACATAATGAAATGTGCCATCTTTGAAAATCTATCCACCACCACAAATATGCAATATTTTCCTCTTTGTGTCCTTGCCAAGCCAAGAAAAAAATCCATGCTAATATCCTCCCATGGCCTCTCAAGTAAAGGTAATGGTTGATACATTCCAGTATTCTGATTTGTTCCTTTCACCATCTGACATACATTGCAACTTTGTACAAACTTCTTCACATCTCGTTGTAACTGTGGCCAATAATAATTCCCACTAACAAGAGCAATGGCCTTATCTTGACCAAAATGTCCAGCCAATCCTCCACTATGCTTCTCCTTGATTAGATTCTCTCTCATAGAACTCCTTGGAATGCACAATTGGATTCCTCTAAATAACATCCCATCTTGGATTAAGAAATCCAACCATCTTGTCCTATCCAATGTAGTAGGTTCCAAACAAGCTTTCCAAGATTCTGCAAAGTCTGGATCTTCAAGATACAAACTTTTGAGTTCATTGAACCCAACAACCTCTATATCATTTCTATCAACAAATTTTTCCTTTTATTCAAGGCATCTGCAACTCTATTTGACCTTCCACTCTTGTGCTTCAAAATCAAGGTATAACTTTGCAAAAACTCAACCCACTTTAAGTGATTTTGATTTAACTTTCCTTGAGTATTGAGATACTGCAAAGCCTAGTGATCAGTATATAAAACAAATTATTTTGGAAACAAATAGTGTCTCCATTTCTTAAAAGATTGAACTATAGCATAAAACTCCTAATCATAGACATAATATTTATTCTTGGAATCATTAAAATTCTCACTAAAATAGGCAAGAGGCTTACCTTCTTGACTCAAAATAGCTCCTATGGCAGTGCCACTAGCATCACAATCTACCTGAAAGACCTTATTGAAATCTGGAAGTGCCATGAAAATAGGTTTCTCTATAACTTTCTTCTTCAACATATCAAAACTTTTGGCTACTCCTGTGGTCCACTTAAACTCTTTTTTGTTCCCTCTCATCGCTTCAGTTAGAGGTGCACAAATACTATTGAAATTCTTAATAAAATTTCTATAAAAGCTTGTTAGACTATGAAATGATCTTACCTCTGTAACATTCCTCAAGTAGGCCATTCAATGATAGCTCTCACCTTCTCTAGATCTATGTTAAGACCTTCTATTGAGACAACAAATCACAGATAAACCAACTCTCTCTTCACAAAACTACATTTATTCAAATTAATCAACAACTTCTCCTCCCTTAGCTTCTCAAAAACTCTTCGGATATTCATCAATTTCTCCTCCAATGTCTTATTGAAAATAGAAATATCATCCAAGTAAACAATAACATTTTTTCCTAAAAATTATTTCAATACCTCATTCATAAGCCACATAAATGTGCTCGATGCATTGGTTAGCCGAAAAGGCATGACTAACCACTCATACAAGCCCTCCTTGGTTTTGAAGATTGTCTTCCATTCATCACCTTCTCTAATCCAAATTTTGTGATAACCACTCTTCAGATCTATCTTCGTGAAGTACTCAAATCCACTCAAATAATCCATGATGTCATCCATTCTTAGTAAGGGAAATCTATACTTGATGGTGATATTATTGATGGCTTTGGAATCTGTACACATCCGCCATTCCTCATCCTTCTTTGGTGCTAGTACTACAGGTACTACACATGGACTCAAACCCTCTCTGATCAATCCCTTTCACAACAACTCTTGCACTTGTATGTTCAACTCTTCACTCTCTATTGGAGTCATACGATGAGTTGCCTTATTTGGAAAACTAGCTCTAGGAATTAGGTCCATCTGATGATTAATCTTTCTTACTAGAGGAAAACCTTCAGGTACATTATCAAATATAATAGCTTGAAACTCATTCAACAAATCTGAAACCTCTACAGGTACCTCATTAGTATATTATTTATCAACTCTAGGGATCAATGCAAAACACATATGCTCATGCCTCATACCTCTAGGAACTTTCGTCCATCAGCCAAACAAATTCTTGCATTACTACATACCTTTTCTGCTGCCTCTTTCAAGGGCTTCAACTTATGACGAACTCCATCCTTTTTCAAATAATAGGTGTTGGCATGCCCATCATGTACTACTCATCAATCAAACTACCATGGTCTACCTAACAACATATGACAAACATCCATAAGAATAATATCATACAATACCTCATCATGGTAATTTCCAATCTTGAACTTTACTAGACATTGTTCATTTACCAAAGCTTTACGGTCCTTCTGCAACCAAGCAATCTGATATGGATTTGGATGTCTTCTTCTCTCCAACTACAACTTACTAACCATCTCTTCTGAAATAAGGTTATCGGTACTACCTCCATCAATAATAGCATTGTAAAGTTTTCCTTCACACTTACATCTGGTGTGAAACAAATTCTTTGAGTTGGCTCTTTCTCCTCATTCAGCAAGGCTCTTCTAGTAACAAAAACCTCTCCTCTTTCTGCATCCTCAGAATGTGAAGAATCAACATCTTCATCTACATGTGCAACTTGTGCATTACCCTCAGGTCTTCTATTACTCCTTCCTTGATGTTGAGGACACTCATATGCCCTATGCCCTTCTTCTCCACATTGGAAACAGGTTCCATGAAAGCCTCCTCTCCTTGGTCCTTGCCTAGATCTTCCTCTTCCTCTTTGGTCTCCATTATTTTGATCATGAGGATGATAGGTATTATCTCTTTTCTAGTTCTAGTTTCCGCTAGACCCTTCTCCCTTCTTTTTATCTTCATTTTGACCTCCATATGACCGTCCACTAGTTTTTCCACCACAACCTCCACCTCTTTGCTTACTTTCAAATCTTCTATTCAACTTATTTTCTACCTTCAAAGCAAACTAATATGCATATTTAATGGTAGACATTCTTACTAGACTTAGCTCTTCTTGAATGCTCGGCTTCAACCCATTTATGTAATAGGAAAATTTCTCCTTGTTGGCCTTAGAATGACCTATTTTGATTAGGACTCGGTAGAATTCTTCTATATAATCCTTAACAGATTTTTCTACTTGTTTCAACCCTTGCATCTTCTTCAACAAATCCAACTCATAGTCCCTTTGAATGAACTATCTTTTCAATTTTCCCACCATCTGATCCCATCTTGTTATTTTCTCTTTTCCTCTTCCATTTCTTTCCAACTAGACTTCTTTCCACCATATCCTAGCATGCCCTTTCAATTTGGCCTTTGCAAATTTGACCATATTTGGGTCTTCTATTTTCTCATACTCAAAATACTCTTCCATGTCATTGATCCAATTGATTGACTCCTTTGTATTTAGGTTTCTAGAAAAATTAGAAACTTCTATCTTTAGCTTCTTTCAAATTTTGGAAATGGACCTAATCAATCTGACTTCTCCATGATCCATTACATCTTGTGCTTCCTCTTCGAATGGCTCTTCATCCTCACTTTCATCTCTTCTTCTGACATCAGCTCCCCTATGCAGCTCCTCTTGCAGTGCTTGAACTTGTCTCTGGAAGGCTCTAAAACCCTCTTCTGTTACCCCAACATTTCCTCCACCATGGTTTCTTCGTGGAGGCATATTTTCTCATAGACCCACAATAACAAGTCCTAGTACAAGTTGCCTCACATTCGGCGATCTATTTACACACTCAAGAAAATATGCTCTGATACCACTTGATGAAGGGTACTCCCCTTACAATCTTAAACTCACAAAAATAACAAATAATCGCACAAAAAAAATGCTAGATGGAAAGAAAATATTTTATATTATCAGGATATGTGCAGGATCATGATGGGCCAAAAGTGGTGATATGATGGGTATGTGTAGGGTATGTGGCTGGTGACTATTTTTTACCCAAAATTGATGAAATGAAAAGGGTTTTTAAAGGAGATTCTCAGCTTTCCACCAATATAAATTATGCTTTAATTTGAATTTAATAAATAAATATTATTCATTTTCTATTTGAATTATGACTAAAGTCCTGATTGATAGGCTGATTGAAAAACATCTATAGCTTTCAAATGGTATCACATTTTTTGAATCCAAAACATGCATCACATTCTATGCTTCACATAATACACGATTAAAAAAAAATTGAATTTCATGAATTTTTTACCAAGTTAAAGGTGGTAAGACATACAAGTTTTTATATTTTTAAAAAGTTGTAATAAAAAATTCATAATTAATTATTTACTTGGAAAGAAATTACAAAAAAATATGCATCACATTGGGACATGAGTCCTCTACTTATATCTAAAATCTTATAAAAAAATATTATCATTTTATTGTGGTTAGGGTGGTCAGATGAACACCTACTTATATTTTTACATGAAATTTAAATATTACTGCATTGAAATTTCAAATTTTCAACAAATAGTTTTTTTTTTTAAATAAACCACATATTTTAGAAACTACATTCAATTTTCTATAATTCTATTCTTACATATTTTGGAAATAATATAGATAACTTATTCACATTTTTATGTCAAGTTTCCTAACTCTAATTTTTCTAAATTTTTCACCACTTAAATGAATTTTTTTCCATGATGATCCTACACATACCCATAATTGAAATGAAAATGAAATTACAAAATTATATTTTCCATCACACGGGCTTTTTGATTACAAAAATCTGCAAATCTGCAAATCGGAGCCACCATCTATGCTACTTTGGCTTCCCCTCTGTAGTCCCCCTTTACATCCTTTATTTGGAAGGTGTAATCGCCATAGAATCTTTTGGAAAGTGCAACTTCCTCAAGAAGATATTTTGAAATTTTATTATTTTGGTATTAAAAATTTGTGGGGCCATAACTTTTGATCCGACCATCAGATTTTCTATTATAATACCTTTTAGGAAAGCTCTTGAGAAATATTCCTCTCAAAAGTAGGGCCTATAGACTAGCTACTTTCATTTTCCACCAATTTTCAGGCCCATCCAGAGCCTCTAAGTGCCTCAAAATTGACTTTGAAGATTTTAATAGGATTTTCAAAAATTAAAATTCTAATATCTCTCAAATGATACATGGTATTGAAGTGATTTCTTTGCCATTGGCTTAAATTTTTCATTATGGAGGTCTGTGTAAGATTATGTGTCCAACTGTTCATAAATGTAAACTTACTAAAATATTAATTGTGCCATATTTAGCCCTTATTGAAAAGAAACAACCTTTTTTTTTTGGGTGACGCAAGATTGCTCTTACACCTTGGATGCTCCTCCATCAGTTTCTCATCATAATAACCATACCAAAGCTATCCCTCTGATAACTTAAATAAGGTGCCACAAGGAAAGGGTCCACAAGAAAGCAAGGTGTGCTATGCTAGGTGGCCTTGAATTTAGGGTTTGATCTTCACAAGGTTTGCAAGTTGCATTATGCCAAACACTTATGAACATTATATATATAGGTTTTTATTCAAAGGAATTTCACTTAGTTTGTGTAAGGTCTTCTTCTTAGGGAAGGGTATGTATAGGATCATCATGGAAAAACTAGGCCCTTAAGTGGCAAAAAATTCAGAAAAATCAGAGTTAGGAAACTTGACATATAAATTTGAATAAGTTATCTATATTATTTCAAAAATATGTAAGAATAGAATTTGTAGCAAATTGAATGTATTTTCTAAACTACTAGGTTTATTTAAAAAAAAAATCTATTTGGTAAAAATTTGAAACTTCAATGCAGTAGTACTTAAATTTTAGGGAAAAAATAAGAAGTAGGTGTCTTTTTTACCACCCTAACTACAATAAAATGATAATATTTTTTAATAATTTTTAGATATAAGTAGAGGACTCATGTCTTGATGCGATCATATTTTTTTTAATTTTTTTCCAAGTAAATAATTAATTATGAATTTTTTATTACAAATTTTAAAAAAAAAAAACTCGTATGTCTAACTACCTTAGCTTGGTCAAAACTTCATGAAATTCATTTTTTTAATCCTATAGTATGCAAAGAATAGAATGTGACACATGTTTCAGATTCAAAATATGTGATACCGTTTGAAAGCTATAGATTTTTTTCAACCAACCTATCAATTAGGACTTTAGTTGTAATTCAAATAGAAAATAAATAATAATTATTTATTAAATTCAAAGAAAAGCATAATTTATATTGGTGGAAAGCTAAGAATATCCTTTAAAAACCCTTTTCATTTCATCAATTTTGGGTAAAAAAAAGTCGTCAGCCACATACCCTACAAAAACCCATCATATCACCACTTTTTGACCCATCATGATCTTGCACATACCCGAAACATCATGCCTAATGTCTCCAAGAGAGGAAAAGGAAATATTAAAAGTTTCACAACTTAGGGAATGCAATGCGTCGAATCACCACTAAGAGGAAAGTCGTATGCTAAGAAAAGGATGCATCACAAAAAGTAAGAAAATTACACCATGAAACATGAGAAGTGTCGAAAGATATCATCGATGTATGCCCCCACTTTAAAGCTGTTTCTAACACCATTGTTTTGAGAAAATGTTTTAAACTAGCCAATGTTCAATCCTAAGACATGAGATCTTACTCAAAAAGATCTATGCTGAGTCATATGTTTCTAAACTAAAGCTATGTCATGATAAAGGAGGGAGGGGTTGCCTCAAAAAATACAAAAGGGATCTATGGATTCAGGGTTAGTATGTCTTTGTTGCAATGTTGTTAGAGAGCTCAAAAACATCATCGTTCCCCAAATACTCAGATAACAGGAAGAATGACACAGAAAGAGAGTGAAAACAAGGAAAAATCCTTTTAGGTCAACATGAAAGAGACCTAAATTTCTCAATGTCTTGCGTCATCCCCAAAAGGAAAACACAATACATATGAAAAAGGTAAAATGTTTACGAGATAGGGAAGAATGTAGATACATATAAAAGAATGCACATGAAGAGAGAGACAACAAACAAAATTGTACGAGGGATCACATTACGTACATGTGCAATCACATAAAGAAACATGAAAAATAATACAAAGAAAAAGACTAGTAAGGCACATGCGAGCCAACCTATAGCAGGTCATTTGCATCCCAATCTTGATTGGTATATGCAAAAGGAAGAAAACAGAGAGAAAGGGACAACATGAAGTACAAAACTAGGAAAATTCTATCTAACACCTTGCCCCCACTAAGTGTAGGAAAAGGATGAGCTGAGATAAGTGATAAGAATGAGCTCCTTGCGATAAAGAGAATGGTTTGCAATGAATGTAAAACATGTAATAGTGAGGATGCTATGATCCTAAAACTATTACATGGAAATGAGAGAAGTGTATGTTATTTTAGTCATGTTTGATTCTTAGAGGGTGCAAAATTCTTCAATATTTTCTTTAAAGAATGACAATTGTCAGTCTGATGGCCAAATAATTTATGGTAAGGACAATATGGTTCATTTTATTAGTTTTTCTTTTGGTCAAGTTTGCATGTTTAAGTGGTAAATTAATTACTTTCCAACGTAGAAGAGCATAGAAGATTGTCTCGGTTTTGGATAGTTAATAATAATTTATAATGAGATTTAGGAGGTTCATACAACTATTGCAACTAAATTTTTTGATGATCATGCACTCTCAGTTTCTTATTCTTTGGTATGATAACTGTGTTTTCATCAATTTCTTCTTCTAACTGCAAATCCTTTCCTTTTGCAGAAAAGGATGTGTTAGGAGTAGTAAAGTGTTTAGAAGGTGTGGATTCTTTTTGTTTATTCATAGGTAATGTATTGGAAGTGGGTTGAGGGGGAGGCAATTTTTTGTTCATGAGGTAGCCAAAGCTATATACATATTCTATTCCTTGTTCATATTTAAGTAACTTTCATAAGTTTCCTATAAGAGGATCGACATGGATAGCAATAGGTTAATTTCTCACAAGGTCTTGTAAAGTTTTCAATTCTTCATCTAGCAACCTTATGTTTTCTTGTGGGACATGAAAAAAATCATGCACATGGGTTGTAGGTAAGGTAGTCGTTGAAAATGAGGAATGCATGTTATGATCCATAGGGGTTGATTATCAACACTATTAGAAAAAGAGTTAGAAAACCCAAGATCCACAACTAATGGTGTATCGTAGGATGACATGAGTCTCGAACTACGTCTAACAACAATATTTCTAATAGGACACCAAGTTGCAAAGATCATACAAGTTTCACAAACTCAATGCCAACCCAAAATGGAAAGAGGGTAAAGGGAAATGCAATGACCTAGAATGGAATATGTAAATGCAATTTTTTGATTCTAAACAAGGTAATTTTTTATTACACTATGCAAAAATTTGAAAAATAAGACTTGTAAATACAATTTCAAAATCACACAATGCACTAAATTTATCAAATTAAACTAAATATGATCAAATTGATGAAACCAAAATTTTGCAAACAAAAATAGAAATCTGAAAACAACAAATAGTAATATAGAAATGAATGTTTTTATGCCCAAAAAATCAGAATGTAACCCTTATTAGGGACTCATTCGACCTAGGGTGAATGGGTCCTAGGTGATGGTTTTGAAACAAATTTTTACAGATTTTTGAGTGATTTTCAGTAGTTTTCAGATTTTGGTCTGATACAACAAGTTTCAATTTTAATTTTTTGTGAATTCAATGTTGAATGCAAGTGCAAAATGTGATAAAATTGCAACCTAGAAAACCTAGTTTGATATGCAATTTTTTGTTTCAATTTTCAAATGAAAATGAATCCTATGTAAATAATATAAATGATGATTGATTTAAAAAAAAAAAATAGATTGAAAGAATAAAAACCCTTAAATGAAATGAAAAGTTAAATACAAACTAGACACCCTAAATCAGACCTAATTCAATGCAATGAGATGAAAATGATTGCAAGATCTAAATCTAGGATGAGAAAGGAATCCTAAATAAGAAAATACAAGGATCAAACTCAAGTTCACCACAATGAAACAATGAAAAATAGGTTTGGGGAAAAGAAGTTCACTCCAAAGACCCTTTTTTTCTAATATCATTCAAAATGCAAGATATAAAATACAAATGAACAACATTAATACAAATGGTGAATGGGTCCTGGCTAGGGTTTCTAGAAATTGCTTTCTAGGTTCTCTTTTGCTTGATATGCACTCCTAGATTCCAGGTGTTCACTATTAGACAACCATAAATAAATTCTATAGAAGAGTTTCTATGATTTGACAAATTTTATTGCAACTTTCTTCAATCTTTCTCTTCAAAGGATCTTCAACCTAGAATCTACAACACATCAAAGAGAGAAAAAATGTTGTTTGTTAGGTAAATGGGGGTTTAACTTGGTCAAACCCCATTTTGGTAATTAAACCTTGAAATGAAATGAACCATGAAAGAAGGAATGATGAATGAACAACACTATGTAACAACTCACAAAACCTTATTTGAAACCTTGGATAACAAATCTACAAACTAGCATGAATTAGCCTCAACGAATGTAGATCTTGATCATGAAACTTGATTTGAAATGATGTATTTGATATGCTTGAATAGATCTTGAACTCTACATCACCATATTAGCTCAAACAACATGCTTGATGCAATACATCTTTTACATGATGATGGGAATCTTGATTTTTGAAATAATCTTCTACAAATCTACCCTTGAATACCTTAGAAATGCTCTTGAATTCTCCTTTAATGCTCTCTTGAAAGTGCTCTTAAGATAACTTGAATTTCTAGGATTGCTTGAAAATTTCTTAGATGAAACATAGGGAAATGACCTTGTATTTATACATATCTTAACATTAATTCTGAAATTCAAATATCACAAGCTGACATTGAATTATAGTTTTGAAATCATTAAAATACCACCAAAAACATATTTTAAAGGGGGGTCCTAGGTCTAAGTGAGGACCCATTCACCATAGGGTGAATGGGTCCTAGGTGACTTACCTAGGACACACATCATTCAATGTTAAACATTATGTAAAATCAGGGTCCTAGATCTAAGTGAGGACCCATTCACCCTATGGCGAATGGGTCCTAGGTCACTTACCTAGGAAACACATCTTCCAACTTGTTAAGTGTTGTGTAATGGAATTTATGAATGTCGAACCATATTATCCCTCATAATTTGTATTTAATTAGACTTGGATTTGAATTAAAGGGGCCAATTAAGGAAAATTAACCTTAAAAGCCCTATATTAGTGTGAAAGTGTAAAGACACACCTTACAACATAAAAATAAAGGCACAATTAAGTCCATTTAATTTAAAAGGGCCCTAAACTTAATGTGAATACAAAAAAAATATTACAACACTAAATTAAGGCATGATTAAGCTCATTTATATATTATTTATTTCCCAAATTAAGTGTGAAAAAGGGATAATTTTTCCTACACTACATGTACTGTATCTATTTCATTGATATCTTGTGAGATTTGGATTATTAACAAACCCCTTTGCTAGTGGTATTATTTATAATGCCCCATAAGGCATGGTTATCAATTCATCCCCTATGGTGTTAAGCATTGATTCACCCCCCATGATGTTAAACTTTTATGCATTCCATGAAGCATTATTGGAAAAATAGTCCATGGATTTGGCATAACAAAGCTTTTTGATTCATGTACTTGAGCATTTTATCATGGCCACCTAGCATAACACAACTTTCTTTCTTATGGAGCCCTATGTTTCATGAGTGATCTAGCATAATAAAGTTTTTTATTCGTTATGAAAGCACCATCTTGTCTAATAACACATTCCATGGATGAAATTTGGTAGTTGAGAAAAATTTAGTATTGAGGTCTCTTTACCTTACTGACTCAAATAATTTTTAGTGTACTAATCTTGTGATTGTGTTTTATTATGTTTTGTTATTTGTTTTATGTTTTGGATGTCACTACTTTTGATGCAGGAGCATCCGGGAAGATTGGAAATCAACATAAACCAAAACAAGCTTCAAGTTTGAATTTTAGTTTTTGTGTGTTTTGGGGTTCATTTTCATCTCTTAGCTTTGGAATTTAACTCTTGGTGTGTTTAAATTTACATAAATTTTGTTTTTATCAAATTGATATTTGAATACATTGTTTTCCTCTTCTATGAGCTTAAATGATAATTCTCTTAAGAAGACTGTTGAACTTGGTAATTACCCTAGTTCGACACTTGCTATTGTCCCTTTACTAGTTGCCTACCTTCTATATAAGATGAACAAGATTGGGATGTGGATAGCCTACTAATAGGTTGATTTGCATGTGCCTTACTAGTATTTTATTTTTTTATTTTCATGTTCTTTTTGTATGATTGCATGTGTGCAATGTGATCCCCTGTATCATTTTTTTTGACATGTCTTTATGTTTATTCCTCTATTTGTATCTACATTCTTCTATATGTCATAAACCTTTTTTTTAATTTTTTCTTGTGTTTTCCTTTTGGGGATGACGCAAGGTGTCGAGACATTTAGGTCTCTTCCACGTTAACCCAAAAATATTTTCTTTTTTTTTCACTCTCTTTGTTTAATTCTTCCTATTCCATGAGTATTTGGGGAATGATGACAATTTTGAGCTCTCTAAAAACATTGTAGCAAAAACATACTGATCTCGAATCCATGGATCCCTCATGTGTTTGGGATTTAATTTTGAGGGCAACCCCTTTTCATGATGTAGCTTTATTTGGAAACATATGAATTGGCATAGGGCTTTCCAAACAAGCTCTCATGTCCTCTTTCTTGTTAGCATTTATCATTTGCTACTTTAAAGTAATTACTCACAACATGGTGTTTAGCAATTTCTTTAAAGTGAGGGCATACATTGGTATTATTATTTTTCAATTCATGTTTCATTATGTAGTCTTCTTAATTCAGGTGATGCGTCTTTCACTTTGTGGTTACATTGGGTGCGATGTCCTTCAAGAGCATGATCTCTCTTAGCATATTATATTCCTCTTAGTGGCTTGATGTGACACACTGCATCCCCTAAGTTGTGAATCTTCTATTCTTTTATTGGTCCTATCTTGAAGACATTAGGCACAATGTTACCTAAGTTAAGACCTTACATGAACTAAGGAAAAATACTTTGAATTTACCTTACACTATTTTACACTTACAATATTTGTTATATGGCCACCTTGCATAACACACTTTGCTTGCATGTGGAGCCATCTTGTTTGTTCATGAGTTTTAATCATATGAAGCTTTTCTTGCCTCATGAAGATTGAAGTTCATTTATGTGCGGCACCTTATCAAATTTATCATAAGATATAGCTTTGGTATGGTTGTATGTATGGGATCTAAACTTAGGTGTGAATTTTGCATAGCCACTTGCTTGTCTATGTGAGGGCCTACTGGTCACGTGCATATGTTTCTCATTGGGGATTCACCTAGTGGATGGCCTAAGGTTCCACTAGCCCTTGTGAGTGTGTGTTTGGTTTGCATAGTGGAAATCATGTTCCACTTGTAAACATTCTTGGACAAACAACTTAGATCTGATCCACAACGTGCGGGAAAAACAGTTGAAGCTTGATCCACCCCCCTTTTATTTTTGTTTTTTTCTTTTTGTCTTTGGAAGTGTATGCTTGTTCCTTGTTATTTCTCCTTATAAAATTTTTCATGTGTTCTTTTGTGCCTATGTTGGCTTTCCATAAGATCTTGATCATGGTGGCTTGTGCAACCCTCTTGATTGGTGCTGTCCTATCTCACTAGCATTGGTACATTTGGACCCCTCTTGATGTGAGTTTGTCTACTTTAGTGTGATTTTGAAGCAAGTTCCTCCTCTCACTAAAGTGGGGGCTAAATTTAGTGTAGGAAAATATATTCCTCTACATTTTCACACTTGTTTGAGCCTCCCTACTAAAATTGGGCTTCTTTATGCCTTATTTGGTCCTATTTTTCATCCACAAGCCTTAATTAATGCATATTTTTGAGGATAATCCTTATATATATCAATTGACTAATCATAATTTAGTGATTTTGGATTGAGTGGCCTATTTAGTGATCTGGGAATCATAGGCCACCTTTGGCATATGGGTCCCACCTAAGTTTCAGGGCCTAGATCTAAATTTGGCATTAAACTAAATATTTATTGGAAATTGTGTTTCAAGCTTAGCCTAGTGGGAATCATACGCCCCAATAGGCGTATGAGTCTTGGTTAGCTTAGACCTAGTTTAAATTCAAATTATTGGCATAATTTTATTCTCCTAGATCTGATGTCGGCTTGTAGTGTTGTAATTTTGGGAAATTTGGCATAAACAAATATAAATACAAGGTTATTTCACATATTTTATCCCAACAAGTTTACAAGTTATATAAAACTTTTTGAGATTAAGTATTCTAGCCTTCAAGAGCATTCAAGAGTGATTATCAAGCATTGTGGAGCCTTATTCAAGAATCAAGTATCATGTCAAAGTCATCATGCATCATGTTTGATTTTGAGTTAACATTTGTGATGTAGGGTTTTATGATTCAAGCAAGAATTCAAGTCAAGATCCAAATTCATTCTATCCATTGCATACAATATTGCAACCTTTATTCCAATAATTTGGTGAGTTGCCATGTTGCATATTTGTTCATTCAACATTCCTTCATTCTATTTCTATTCATTTCAAGGTTTGATTACCAAAACAAGGTTTGACCACTAGGTAAACACCTATCCACTAACAAAATAAAAAATTTCCCCCTCTTTGATGTGTTATTTGTAGATATAATTTGAAGATTCATTGAAGAGCAAGTTTGGCAAAAGTTGTCAAGTTGTCAAAGTTTTCATCTACATTGCAAGATCACGGAAAGTTACCTACAAGTTGAAATTTAGTGATTTAGACCCAGATATTTGGTAGGAAATAAGCTACATAAAAGCATTAGAGGATAGCAAAATTTTAGATCAACCCTAATAATGGGACTAAATCGCCATTTGTGGCATATGAGTCCATGTATAGATGTCTTTCTAATCCATTTCTTGGTGTTGAACCCCCTTTATGCCTTTAATCACACCCTAGGACACCTTATTGCAAATCATGTTCCCTCATTCCATCCTTGGATTGAGATCTCTAGGGTTTCTTTGACTAAAAATTGTAGGAAATTAGTTTTTCTATGTCCTAAAACATATAAAGAAAACTATTTTCAAGGTTTCAATCCAATGTCTTCCCGAGGGAACTTTTCATTAGATTTATTTTTGCCTGAGCCTATTAAACTTATTAGACATCTTGAGGACTAATTTTTCAAATCATATCAAAATTTTAAGGGAAAGTGCATAGAAAAATTATCCCTTAGAAACATTTTAGTTGTGATTGAGCCACCTATTCTTGACGAACCAATGATCAAACCAAAATCCCTTCCAAAAATCCAAGAACAACATATGATAAATCCTCCTACCTTTTCCTATAAGATACCATGAGGCAACCAAAAAAATCTCATTGTGCCTCGTAAAGTCAAACTAGTTTACAAAGCTAAAGAAAAAGTGTTTGTACAACCTCCTATGGCTCATTTCATTCCTCCCATAAGGGAAGAGAAGAATGCTATGATTGAAACCCACTCCTACAAAAACACAAATTGAAAATAGATTGAAATGAAACTAAAATGCTAGAGTGTAGGCGTAGACATCATGCTATTTCTCACATGTTACAAACTCAAGAAGAAAAGAGCAACATAGAAAATAAAAAATCCAAAATTTCCTGAAGAAATGCATGATGATCCTATACAGTTTCCATGACATAAACAAGAACCTTTTAGAGACATTATCATTCAACCTCCTATTGTGATTAATTTAGATGATTACATTGATATTGCAAAGATTGATGAACAAGTGCATAATGAGTTGAATTCATTGTTCTCATCTTCTATGAGCTTACATGGAAATTCTCCTAAGAAGAGTGTTGAACTTGGTATGTGTCCTATTTTGGCACTTGATGTTGTCCCTTTGGCTATTTTTCCACCTTCCATATATACGGATCAAGATTGGGATGCAGACAATCTACTATAGGTTGAATTGCATGTGCATTACTAGTCTTTTGCATTGTTTCTTTTTTATGTTTCTTTATGTGATGGCATGTGCATAACATGATCCCTCATGTTATTTTGTTTGATGTATCTCTCTCTTGTTGTGCATTCCTCTATATATGTATCTACATTCTTCTCCATGCGGTAAACATTTTGTCCTTTTTCATTTGTCTTGTGTTTTCCTTTTGGAGATGACACAAGGCATTGAGAAATTAAGGTCTCTTCCATGTTGACTCGAAAGGATTTTTATTTTTTTTGATCTCTATGTGTTATTCTTCTAGTTCTATGAGTATTTGGGGAATGATGACACTTCCGAGCTCTATGACAACATTGTAGCAAAGAAATATTGACCCTGAATCCATAGATACCTTATGTATCTTTGGGGGAATCCCCTTCCTCCTTTTTTATTGTGTAGCTTTATTTTGAAAACATATGACTTGGAATAGGGATTTTTGAGTAAATCTCTCATGTCTTAGGACTGAACATTGACTACTTTAAAGAAATTGCTCGCAACAATGGTGTTAGCAATTGCTTTAAAGTTGTGGCATACATCGATAATATCTTTAGATATTTTGCAAGTTTCATGGTGCAATTTTATTTTTCTTGTGATGCATTCTTTTCTTAGTGGTGTCATTGGGTTTGATGTCCTCCAAGAGAGTGATGTTTCTTAGCATATGAATTTCCTCTTAATGGTGATGTGATACACTACATTCCCTAAGTTGTGAGTCTTTTACTCTTAACTTGTCCTCTCTTGGAGACATTAGGAACTATTTTCCCTAAGAAGAAGACCTTACATGAACAAAGAAAAATCCCTTTGAACAAAAACCTATAGAAAAAAATTTCATAATTGTTTGGCATAACACAACTTGCTGACCTCATGAAGCTTTCAAACATAACTCTAATAAAGGCCACCTAGCATAACACACCTTGCTTTCCTATGGAGACTTTCCTATCATTACGGTGCCTTATTGAAGTTTTCAGAAGGATAGCTTTGGTATGGTATGGGAGCCTAATGTGATTCTCTCATTTTCCACCATTTTGGGATACTCACCTAATGGACAGCCTAAGGTTCCACTACCTCAAAGTGACCATGTATGTTGTTTGCATAGTGGACATCGAGTTCAACTTGTGAACATTCTTTGGATAAACAGTTGAGACATTTTCCATATCGCGTTGGATAGTCGAGGCTTGATCCTCCCCCCTTTCTTGGACAAACAACTGAGATGTGTTTCATATCACATTGGACAGTCAAGGCTTGATTTGCCTCCCTTCTCTTCTTTAACTTTGATGTTGTATGATTGTGTATCTTTTTCATTGGTGAATACATGTGTCTTGAATTCCTACTTTAGTGTGAGTTTGACATGGGTTCATACTCTCACTATAGTGGGGGAAAAATGTAGTGTCAAAAAAAGTATCTCTTTTTCACACTTAATTTGGGAGTAATTAATATTTAAAATGAGATTAGTTATGCCTTGATTTAGTGTTGTAATGTATTTTGCAAATTACATTAAGTTTAGGCCCCCTTTTAATAAAATGGACTTAATTGCGCCTTATTTTAGGTGTTGTAAAGTGTATCTTTACACTTTCACACTAATCTAGGGCTTTATTAATTAATTGAGCTTAATTTACCTTAATTGGCCCCTTTAATTCTAATCCAAGCCTTATTAATTGTAAATTTTGAGGGATAAAGCAGGACATTCATAAATAATATTACACACCACTTAATTTTTGAAGGTGTGTGTCCTAGGTTAGTGACCTAGGACCCATTTTCCACCTAGCGAATGGGTCCACACTAGGTCCTAGGATCCTATTTTCACATAAAATTTCACTAGCCCCGAAGTGTGTCCTAGTTAAGTATGCTAGGACCCATTCCTCACATGAAAAATGGGTCCTCACTTAACCCTTGGACCCCCCTTCAGATATGTTTTTGGTGAAATTTTAATGATTTTAAATTCTAGATTTGATGTCGTCTTGTGTTATTTGAAATTCGGGAATTAAGAATAAGTATAAATAAAAGGTTATTTCACTATATTTCATCTAAGGAATTCTAGAGTAATCTAGAGTACTTTCACAAGAGCATTACAGAGCATTCAAGAGCATGCAAGAATGCATTCAAGGTGAAAGGAATATTTTTTGGTGTTCTATTCTTAGGAGATAAAATAATAAAACTCAACACTCTCATTCAAGGATAACCCTAGAGATCTCAATCTAAATATGCAAAGGGGAAAGAGATCTTGAAATAGGGCTATCCTAGGGGTTGATTGTAAACTAATGAGGGGTTTACCACCAAGTTAGGACTTGGAAAGACAAATTAGATGCAAGATGTAATGCACAACCCTAATATGATGCAATCTTTCACTAAATGACCTAGAAAAGTATGCAAAACAAAATAGAAAAATGAAAAACGAGATGTGTGCACCTAGAAACCTGAAGGAGATTGAATGAAGCTTTGAAATGCTATAAACACTTATTTTAAAGCCTTCTCGCACTCATACACCAAACTGGGCTATTTAGTCCCAGATCTGGGTTTTTGTGCAAAACATGAAATATGGAAAATGGGTATTTGAAACTGCAAAAACCTAAAAAAATGACCTAAATTGGGACTCATATGCCAGAACTAGCATATCAGTCCAATTCAGAGTTTTCTAAAGCTTCAAATACTGAATCTAGTATTCAATGTCTAATCTATGCTTCCCAATTGATTTTCAGATCTGAAACCCTAATTTACAACCTTTAGAAGTCTTCCAAGCATCTTAAATGCAAGGTGACAATTTTGACAACTTTGAATAGATTCACAACTTTTCTAATCTCTCTCTTTAATATGTTTTCAATATAAACCTACAAATCATACATTAAAGAGAGGGAAAAATGTTTTTTTGTTAGTGGAAATGGTTTTCCTTGGTCAAACCCCGTTTTGGTAATCAAACCTTTAAATGAAATGAAATAGGAATGGAGAATGATGAATGAACAAAATATAATGTTACAACTCACCAAACCCTAACAATAAAGTGTTGTAAAAATGTATGAAATGGCTTCAATGGATGTAAATATTGACTCTTGCTTGAATAGTATAGATCTTGAATGAAATTTTAGCTTGAATAATGAATCCTTATATCACAATTGTTAGCTCAAAAAAAAATATGATGCATGAAGAATTTGACATGATGCTTGATGCTTGAATAATGCTCTTAAATGCTTGATAATCAACTCTTGAAGACTCTTGAATGCTCTTGTAAAAACTTGAATGCTCTTGTGAACTCCAATTCACTATAATGCATGAATACTTGAAGGCTTAGGATGATCTCTTGAATTCTTAGAATGATTGATGAAAAATGAGTGAAAGAACCTTGTATTTATACTTAATTATGCCAAATTTATCAAAATTACAACATTACAAGAAGACATAAGATCTAGGAGGATAAAATTCTGCCAAGAATTTGAATTAATTTTAATAGTGGGCCACACAGGACTCATATTCCCTAGGTGGTATATGAGTCCCATTAGGCATAATTTATGGGACCAACTTCAAAAATGTTTGGAAAGGTTTAAAATCAATATTGGGATCCAAAACCCTGGGTGGGACTCATATGCCCAAGGTGGCGTATGAGTCCCAAATCACTAAATCTAGGCCACACAACCTAAAAACACCTAAATTATGATTGGATGTTGATTTTTGTTAATATGATCCTAGAAAAGATGCATTAAATGAGGATTGTAGATGCAAAATAGGGACAATTAAAGCATAAAGGGGTCCAAATATTTATGAGAACCCTAGAAAAGTGTGAAAGTGTGTTACAACACTTTACAACACCCCAAATAAGGTATGATTAAAGTAGATTTAAAAAGAGGTTTATTAGGTTCAATTAATTAATAAAACCTTAGAAAAGCATGAAAGTGTGTTACAACACTTCACAACACCTTAGCAAGGTACAATTTAAGTTCATTAGTTCACAAGGGCCCAAGGCATAATGTGAGTGTTTTAAACACATTATAACACTAAGTCAAGGTATTATTACACTCAATTTTATGAGGGCCCAAAAAAGTGTGAAAATGTCACTAACAACATTTTTTGACACTACATTTAGCCCACACTTTAGTGACAGGATGAACTTGCTTGAATCTCTCACTAAAGTAGAAAAAATTACTTCAAGAGGGTTCCAAGTGCACCAATGCTAGTAAGATGAGATGATAATTATCAAGAGGGGTGAGCAAGCCCCAGGATGAAGATCCCATGACAAACCAACATAGGCACAAAAGAACACACATAAAATTGATATAAAGAGCATCAGAAAGGCATAAGCATACACTACCAAAGACAAAGAGAAGGGAAAAAAAAAGAGAGGGGGGATCAAGCTTCGCCCATTTTTCCATCACGATGCGGATCAGATCTATTGTTTGTTCAAAAAATGTATGCTCACTCTAAGGAAACAAAACTTGAATCTATCCATTGGGTGAGGATCCAGAAGAGGTGAGACACATACACACATGGTTGACATGTGCTCACACTCACGCACAAGTGGCTAAGGGAAATTCATGCCTCGATCAGGATTACCATCAAAACCATACTAACGCTATTCCTCATGATAACCTTGATAAGGTGCCATGCAAAAAAATTGACCTTCGATCTTCATGAGGCAAGAAAAACTTTGTATGGTTGGAGCTCATGAACAATGGACTTCAACCTTCATGAGGCAAGAAAAAAATTGTATGCTTGGAACTCATGAACAAACAGGATGGCTTCATTGGCATGCAAGGTTTATTATGCAAGGTAGCCATATAACTAAAAATGCACATGCAATCAATAAGGAACACTCAAAGGAGTCTTTCTTAGTTCATATGAGGTCTTAACTTAGGGGAAATTATGACTAATATCTCCAAGAGAGGACCAATCAAAGATTAAAATATTCATTTAACTTAGGAGATTCAGTGTGTCGCATCAAGCCACTAAGAGGAATATAATATGCTAAGATATAGATCACACTCATGAAGGAAATCACACCCAATGTCATCCAAAAAGTGAAAGACACATCGCATAAAGTAAGAAGATTGTACCATGAATCATGAAAAAGAAAAATACAAAAATAATGCCAATGTATGCTCCCACTTTAAAGAAATTGCTAAACACCATACTATGAGCAATTACTTTAAAGTAGCTAAATGATAAATGCTAACAATAAAGAAGACATGAGAGCCAATTTGGAAATCCCTATGCCAAGTCATATGTTTCCAAATAAAGCTACGACATGCAAAAGGAAAAGGAAAAGAGAGGGGTTTCCCCAAAAATAAAAATCTAAGCACATAAGGGATCTATGGATTTGGGGTTAGTATGTTCTTGCTACAATGTTTTTTAGACAGGTCAGAACTGTCATCATTCCCCAAATACACATAGAATTGGAAGAATGACACGAAGAGAGTGAAAACAATGAAAAACCATTTGGGTCAACATGGAAGAGACATGAATGTCTTGGCACCTTGCATCATCCCCAAAAGGAAAACACAAGACAAAGAAAATATAAAGGAAATTTTTTTGGGTCAACATGGAAGAGACATGAATGTATTGATGCCTTGCATCATCTCTAAAAGGAAAACACAAGATAAAAAAAGATAAAGGATAAAAGGAAATTATTAAAGATTTATGACATAGAGAAAATGGAAGGTATAGATAGAGGTGTTGGAGTTAAAATGACACTAGGAGGGGGGGTGAATCAGAGTCTTAACTATTTGACCAATTTTTCAAATATTCAAACACATAGCTCAGATTTGATCTCAATATCACTTTGATTAAAGCATTCATGAGTTTAATGTAATCATTCATAAACGGAATTGAGAAAAATAATAACTCATAGTGAACTGAAACAACAACAGCATAGTAAAACAAAGAGAACACAGAAGAACAAAGAGGCACAATATTTTTCTGAGTGGAAAACCCTCCTGGGGTATAAAAACCACTCCCTAAATTCCTTCCTGGCTTAATCTTAAAATCAACTATTCACAATGCCTTATAGGCTGATTTTTGAGCACCAACCCCTCATTTAGAGATATCTATCTCAAGGAGTACCAACCCCTCAAATTATGTTTTGAACAATAATAATGATTCAGAGGGTTTCTC
Organism: Sequoia sempervirens; assembly: GCA_007258455.2. NCBI lineage: Eukaryota > Viridiplantae > Streptophyta > Pinopsida > Cupressales > Cupressaceae > Sequoia > Sequoia sempervirens. The sequence goes on from VDFB02274714.1 coordinate 13,944,835, forward strand.
TATTTTTAGTTAAGCACATATCTCTTTGTTTTCTCATCTACAGAATACCTTAAAGATTCAATAACTGAATCCCTAAAATATCTCATAGAGAAGAAACTCACAATCTCTGCATCTTGTTACACAAATTTTATTGCAGAGTTTTATCCATATATTTTCATATAGCCAAGGAATGATTATCTCAGAATTACATTAACAGTCAAACAAAAAACTATTTTTTTTGCTTCTATATATACATCTTGATTTACATGTCAGATAGGTAACTATCTTTAGGAGTAACGGTAGAACAACCAACCCAGCTAAGAGCTGTTCTCAACAAATCTATAACGAATGAGTTCATTTTTCTACATAAAAAGCACAACTGTCCACCACAAAAAATCATAACCTCTAATGCATGAATGCCAATACTTAGTCAGGGTATCATTTGTCATAGAGATGCAGAGAGCAGTTAAAGAAAATGGTGATTATAAACCAGTATGTGTAGCATGAAATGCATAAATAAAAATACCAAACAAATCTGTAACTCCCATGGCTCCATCAACCACTGTCGAGCTTCTAGCCAGAGAGGTGCATCAAACATATCAGCCATACCATTCATTTTTGAACCAAGAACGAATTTCATCCTAACAATGCCGTTATAGCCAGCAACAATAGTAAAGAACAATTTATGAAGCTTTCTCATGATGGTGGCCAGGCTAGGGTTTGATACCCAGTCAAAAAGAATAAGCTCAAAAAGTTTGCACTAAACCTTTTTGTTTCCATCAATGACACGCTATGCTGAAGGCAACTTTAACGTTGGCAGACAACCTTATGGTTGTCGCTTTCGGCAAGATCCATCAGAGTCAGGAGAAGTCATAACGAATACATCATGTCTCATCGAAAGGCTTCCTTAGTGTATTATTCATTTGTTGAGACATAAGGAAACTTCTCACCGAGATTTACTTTTGTTTCATTCACTATCACTATGACCAAACGATATTGGAGAGACCTCTTGTAGACTTCATAATGTTTTGCCGAGAGTCACTTGAAACACATTGTCACCGTGACACATGGTTTTTCTTGCCGATGAGCCATCTATCTTATGAGTGTCGCTATAACTTCAAACCATCGAGGAGACCTCTTGTAGATCATTTCATGTCATACTGAAATAACTTATCCACTCTGAGTCGTGGAGACAAATCATTTTTTATGCCGACAAGGAGCCTTTTTTTTTCCATCGGTGAGACCGAGGTCACTCACCGAGACCTCATACCGAAAACCTTTAACTCTTTCCGATAAGCCTTTTGTGCCAAGTTGGTAAGACACCATGAGATCACCATGACATTTCATCGAAGCTATAACTCTCACCGATGAGATCTTTCCTTGCACGGTCGGTGAGACAATATGAATCGCTAAGACCTCAGCCTGATGACAAAACTTATGCCGATATGCTTATTCTGAAGCGGGTAGGGGAGACATAAAGAAATCGATAAGACATTCAATGCAACAATCGGTGAGACTTAAAATCTTCGGAGAGACAATATACCGAATACATTATGTTTGGCCGAAGAAAACTCCTCCATGTGATGTTCGGTAAGACAAAACCACTCAGCTCTTGCCAATGAAACTCCATAAGAACTAGTCAGTGAGACATAATCCTTTTCGTTAAGACCTTTCACCGAAGCCTTAGACTCTTGTCGATAACAGCCTATAAGATAAATTCAATTGCCATGACATCTGAAATGTGTTGCCGATAGGAAACTCAGACATTTCAAAGTGGATCGGGGAGACCCTGCCATACTCATGCCGATATGTGTAAGCTCGAATGAGAAACAACCAATACCTGTGATATGCAAAAAGAACCATCCTGACAAAGAAACCATCTTCCAAACTCTGTCAGTCAAAGAGATAGCATTCATAACTTGAACCATAATTCTCATCACCATGAAATTAAAGCATAACAAATAACTTTTTGTAATAGCCAAGAGACATCAAAGAAGTGCCATTATAAATCATAAGGATCAAAGATTTTGTCATCAAGGACAAACCATAAACACAACTGAGATCTAACAAGAGGAATTTCACAAAGAGAGAGAGAGATAAATCAAATAGAATAGTATAGGGGATCACATTACACACATGCAATCACACAAAAGAAAAAAAAAGAAATAATGCAAAGGACTAGTAAGGCACATGTAAGTCAACCTATGAGCAGGTCATCCACATCCGAATCATGTTCATTGTATACAAAAGGAAGACAAATAACCAGAGGGACAATAGCAAGTGCCAAACTAGGGTCATTACAAAGTTCAACACTCTTCTTAGCAGAATTTTTGTTTAAGCTCATGGAAGAGGAAAACAATGTATTCAATTCGTTATGCACTTGTTCATAAATCTTTGCAAGCTCATCATCAATATCTAAGTTAATCACAAAAGGGGGTCCAATGATAATATCTAAAGAAGGGTTTAGCTCTTGTTATGGTTTTTCTATAGGATCTTTTCATTTTGGTGAAGGGGGAGACTCATCATGCATTGTTTCAATCAAGTTCGGATCTTGATTTTCTTTTTTTATTTCTTCATTTAACTTCCAAGCAAGGGCACGATGTCTATGCCTACGCTTTCTAGCTCCTTTGTTTCTTTTAGTTTGGTTTTCAAGTTTTGTTTGCGTAGGAGTGGGTTGATCAACCATAGGTTTCTTTTCTCCCCTAAGGGGAGGAATGCAAGGAACCACGAAAGGTTATTCAACCACTTTCTCTTTGACTTTGTAAACTTTTTTAATTCTATGAGGTAGGACATGATTGTTTTCTTTGTCTCTTGGTCTTTAGTAGGAAATGGGTGAAGATTTTATCTTAGGTATGTCTTTTTTTATTTATAATTTATTTAGGTTCAATAATTGTTTTGTCAAGGATGGTAGGCTCGGTGGTGGGCGGAGACATGTTTCAGAGGGATAATTCTGCTATTTTCCTTTCCTTGAACTTTTGATAGGACTTGAAAAAGAAGTCTTCTCATGGTTTGGTAGGTTCTATAGGCTTGAGCCAAAATAAATATAAGGAAAATTTTCCATGGGAGGACAATGGGTTAAAGCCACTATGATGCACATTGAAAAATTCATTGTTAAAGGGAAACTTTAAGCATTTATGTACGACTGCGAGACAACATTCATGGAGCAAAGACATTTGATAGCTGAGCTTCATACGAAATTGGTCCGACTGCAGGATGATGTAGAATGGGATATCAAATGTTTTTCAGTCCTACTTGTAAAGGTAAGGTGACTGATCCCATCATAGGGAAAGTGAAACCATTATGTGTCTTGATCCATTCTTTCGGTTTATCATATATATTTTGATAGAGCTCATGCAAAATTAATAATTCTTAGTGAACACATTCTCTCCACAGACAAGATATATTAATATGCCATTAGTGGGCTTGTCATAGATTCAGCTGGTTATGTAAAGAGGACCATCAGGTTCATGTTTAAGTATATCTTGTGAGGAGAAAACAATTTCAAGATTCTTTTTAGTTCATCCCTTATGATGTTGAGTTTCAACCAATGGAACCATACCATCAATAGAATTTTGTTCTTCTTGATAAATATCCATAGGACTTTGTTTAATTGTATCTATTTTCTCATCATTCGTGTCAACATTCATCACATCAGTCTTTGTAGTTTCACTAGATTTGACAAATGAAATATTATGTTTCGTCATAGGGTTGGTAAATATTTGCAAGTTTTGGTTAGGAGGGGCAATAGACTTATTTCCTTGATCATTAACTCCTCTAATGGAAAGCCAATCATAATCAATGAGGTCTTGCACAAGATGTTTAATACCATTACAATGTTTCACATTGTGTCCATTTTGTCGGTGATAATGGCAATAAGCATTTGATCTAAAGTTTAGAGGTAAAGGATTATTAGGATCAGGTATTTTAACGAGAGGCAAGGTAATCAATTGATGTTCTAAAATTTGTGACATTATGTTATCAACGGTATCAGGTAGGGGAGTGAATTGCGTTTTTGGGTCCCCATAGCTAAAGGGTATAGTTTCTTTTATGAAAGCTACTTGAGTATTGGTATTTTTCTTTTTTTTTTGAGGGGGATTAAGTTGAAGGAATCCTTTATTTTTATTTCTAAAACATTAGTAATTATTTTAGTTTACGAACTTAGACTTCTTAGTTTGTGATGCAGAGGAAGGTGGAAACCTTCTCAAAATGACTCACAAATGAATATCAAATCAACTTCAAAATGGGTTTCAAAGAACTCAACAAAATTCCACCATATGAGCATGCCCTCCCTTGTAGCATATGCAACCTGGTTTAAGCCACTTTACACTCAAGCTTTCCAAAACACTTACCAAAAAAAATATGGATTGAGATACCCTTTTAGGGCCTACACAACATATCCAAAAACCAACAGTGATTCTTTTGGACCAACATATACTTTCAATACACCTACCTTGCTCAAGGATACTCAATTAGCCTACTTTTACAAAGCAACCCCTCTCTAACTTTATCCCTTGACCATGAAACTTTCAACAGTCCCTTAAAATGTCTCAAAAAAAAAAAGATTCCAAGTTTTTAGGCTTCTATGACACCCCTAACGTGCTCAAACACAAAACCCTCCAAAACTTGCCTCAAAACTAGGGCCTTTTGAAATCTAGCCTTCCCAACACTTCCAGAACCTATTTTTGGACTTTTCACCATTAAATTAACATGTTTCAATGATTACAACTCAAAAAGGCACCCATTGTTAAGGCAGATCTCCTGCTGCTACACTTTAGCCTCCATTTGCATGCTCTTTGCATTGTCAAATCTTGGTGTACACCATGGAACTCCTCTTTCCTGCACATTAGTTTATTATATATGTATGATACATGTTAGGAATGATCCATTTCATAGGTCACAATAGAATTCTACCATGAAATAGATCAAGCATCCAAGAAAAACTCTCAAAACTAGCGAGAAATCTGAACTTTTTATGGACAGTCAGCAATAATGTAGAAAGAACTGATTGATATTACTTATTAATTAGGACATAAAAATGGCTTCAAAACATGTAAAAACAAGTTCCTAAACCATCCAAATGAGTATAACTTCAAAAGGAATCAAAGATTCATCAAAAAACTCAAGAAAATGCAAAAAATTGAAATTTTTTATTGATTTTCTGTAGCAGTCCGTACAACACTTGTAATATCAGCCAACATACCATACAAATGAATTTTCCAACCTTAAAAACCCTTCCCCCAACTGTCCCAACCGATTAGAATTGGTTTCATTACATTATTAGTGCTAAATCATCAAAAACACACTTTCCCGCCAAAGTTGGATTTTGAAAAATTTGAATTCTCCATCTTGAAATTTACTAACTCCTATGAACTATAAAGCTTCTAAAATATTACATGGAATTATTCAACCTTAATTAACATGAATAAAACCCATTTAAACCCCTAAGACACTATTTTTCCAATTACAATGTATTTTGGTCCTAGGGTCCTTATCAGGACCCTCGTGACTTTTGATTCCTCTAATGCATGTATCCACTTCAAAAGCCATTATAGGCTTCAAGATGTCATAATTGATGTCCTGAGATGTTTGATAGGTTCTCATGACCCCAACATTCTCCTGTCTCTTGAAGAGTTCCTTGAAGGGCTTGGGTGCTCCTGCACCATTCTCCCCAAGAAAGAAAGAATTCTTGCCCCAAGAAGTATCCCACTTACTGCCACCACAAGACCCCTTGCTCTCATATGTTTTCACCTTCAAATTACAGGGCATTTAATCTCCCAAAGTCACTATCTTCCTCTTCTTCCAATCTGCATTCTTATTACTCAACATGTTATTGTCAAAACTGTGTTTTGTTTGTCCTTTTTGCTATCTGGTAACAGTATGTTCTTGTACCCTATTTCTGCCTCTATGCCACTAATTCCTTTGTGAAAGCACACCACCTGTATCACCCTCAACTATAGGGCATTCAATGTCTCCAACCTTGACACTGTCTAAGTCCCACAAATTCTGATTTCTAGGACTGTGTGCTCCACAACCCTACTGCAACTCATCACTCCTCCTCCAACTAGTATCTTCCCTTGTCTTACCTATCTTACCCTGCTTATTCACCTAGAAACTCTTCTCAAAATAGATCATAAAACTTTCATTTGACTGCTCCAAAGGAAAAGGCACTAATTTGTATATAATAGCATCTTTATGCACCAAATATGTATTGTGAAAACCATCATGCAATGTATGCCTAGTATACTTCCATGGTCTCCCCAAGATGATATGACCACAAGTCATTGGAATGACATCACAAAGCACCCTGTCATGATAAGATCCAATTGAAAAATCCACAAAATCTCTCTTACCAATCTCTACATGCTGCATTTGAGTTACCCAAGTGGCCTTGTAGGGAGTAGGGTGATCAAAAGTTTCAATTCCCAACTTGGCTACCATATCATATGAAACTAAATTTCTATGTGACCCTGAATCTATGAGTAATCTGCATATTTTACCATGACTGAGACAATTAGTCTTAAAGATAGTTACCTTTGGCTCTTGATGAAGTCTTTCTCCTTGCTTGACCATAAGAAACTCACCATCAGTCACAAGGTCTTCCATGAATGTTTTTGGTTCCTCCTTCTTGTACCAAGTTAGCTCTCCTATCTCTGCCCCTATCAGCTTGTTCCCATTTAGGACACTTGAAGGAAGGATACCCTAGTTCATTGAAATTGAAACACCTACCTGTGAATGGTCCTCTACCTTGTCCAAATCTGCCTCCTCCTCTAGGAGTGTATCCACCTCTTTGATCAGAAAATACCTCTTTACCTTTGTCATTGCTGCTCTTATCATTGTTGCCTTGTCCTTGCTCTCTATTACCTCTGCCCTTATTTGAACTACCTCCTCTTCCACCATTTCTTGATCTTTCTTGCTTCCTCTTCACCTTTTCTTCTACTCTAATGACCAACTTAAAACATTCTCCTAATGTCCTTGGCATTTGCAAACCAATCTCATCTTGTAGATTATACCTCAAGCCATTGATATACCTGGCTATTTTCTCATCCTCTTCCTCATAACCTCCTCTAATACTAAGCTTGTGAAATTAATCAGTATAGGACATCACATCCATGTCCTTTTTCCTTAAATTCTGCCTCATCCTCTTCACATGAATTGTGTAATCAGATGGTAGGAATTGCTCCTTGACCAAACTCTTCATCCTAGCCCATGTAGAAACTTTTGCCAATCCCCTAGCCATCCTATCATTCTAAAAACTAGTCCACCATGTCAGTGTTGTGCCTCTCAACTTAGTTTTGGCAAACTTAACCTTCCTCTCTTCATCCATCTCTTCAAACTCAAAATAGTTCTCCAAGGCATCAAGCCATCCTAACACCTCCTCACTATCCATCTTCCCTTGATAGATAGGAAAATCTAGGTGACTCTTTCCTCCATGACCTTGTACTGCCTTCAACAATCTCAGTAACCTCCTTTCCTCAGGGTCCTCTGTCTCATCTACTTGTTGTTCTTGATTTACCCTCACATGCTCTTCTTCTTCATCATTGTTTTCTTGGTCTTCTTGTTCTTCTCTCCTCCTACTCCTCTCAAGGTTATTTATCCTTGCTTGCATGGTCTCTCTCTCCCTTCTCCATTTCCTTTCTTCTCTTTTTCTTGCTGCTTCTTGTTCTCTTCTTTCCATTCTCTCCCTTTCCAATATTTCCCTTAACTCCTCCAACTCTCTTGCCAATTGATTTTAAGGTGCCATTGTTGATTTTTCAATCCCTAAATGACCTACTTACGGCTCTGATACCACTCTGATTCAGAGGAAGGTGGAAACCTTTTCAAAATGACTCACAAAAGAATATCAGATCAACTTCAAAATAGGTTTCAAAGAAGTCAACAAAATTCCACCATATGAGCATGCCCTCCCTTGTAGCATATGCAACCTGGTTTAAGCCACTTTACACTCAAGCTTTCCAAAAAAATTACCAAAAAAAAGAGGATTGAGATACCCTTTTAGGGCCTACACAACATATCCAAAAACCAATACTGATTATTTTGGACCAACATATACTTTCAATACACCTACCTTGCTCAAGGCTACTCAATTAGCCTACTTTTACAAAGAAACCCATCTCTAACTTTATCCCCTAACCATGAAACTTTCAATAGTCCCTTAAAATGTCTCAAAACAAAAGATTCCAAGTTTTTAGGCTTCTATGACACCCCTAACATGCTCAAACACAAAACCCTCCAAAACTTGCCTCAAAACTAGGGCCTTTTGAAATCTAGCCTTCCCAACACTTCCAGAACCTATTTTTGAACTTTTCACCATTAAATCAACATGTTTCAACTATTCCAACTCAAAAAGGCACCCCTTGTTAAGGCAGATCTCCTGCTGCTACACTTTAGCCTCCATTTTCATGCTCTTTGCATTGTCAAATCTTGGTGTACACCATGGAACTCCTCTTTCCTACAAATTAGTTTGTTATATCTGTATGATACATGTTAGTAATGATCCATTTCATAGGTCACAACAGAATTCTACCATGAAATGGATCAAACATCCAAGAAAAACTCTCAAAACTAGTGAGAAATTTGAACTTTTTGTTGACAGTCAGCAATAATGTAGAAAGAACTGATTGATATTACTTATCAGGACATACAAATGGCTTCAAAACATGTAAAAACAAGTTCCTAAACCATCCAAATGAGTATAACTTCAAAAGGAATCAAAGATTCATCAAAAAACTCAAGAAAATGCAAAAAGATTGAAGTTTTTTATTGATTTTCTGTAGCAGTCTGTACAACACTTGTAATATCAGCCAACAACCCATACAAATGACTTTTCCAACCTTAAAAACCATTCCCCCAACTGTTCCAACTGATTATAATTGGTTTCATTCAATTATTAGTGCTAAATAATCAAAAAAACACTTTCTCGCCAAAGTTGGATTTTGAAAAATTTGAAATCTCCATCTTGAAATTTATTAACTCCTATGAACTATAAAGCTTCTAAAATATTACATGGAATTATTCAACCTTAATTAACATGAATAAAACCCATTTAAACCCCTACGACACTATTTTTCCAATTACAATGTATTTTGGTCCTAGGGTCCTTATTAGGACCCTCGTGACTTTTGATTCCTCTAATGCATGTATCCACTTCAAAAGCCATTATAGGCTTCAATATGTCATAATTGATGTCCTGAGATGTTTGATAGGTCCTCATGACCCCAAAATTCTCCCATTCGTGAAGAGTTCCTTGAAGGGCTTGGGTGCTCCTGCACCAGTTTGGCTAGAAGTGGACTTTGCATGACGACTACTAACTGAGTTTTGATAATCACAGAGGGCAGTACACAAGTGCATGAAGGAGGGGAATTTCATCATGGTAAGCTTGTCTTGTATCTTACGTTGCAAATTTTGTATGAACATATGGGATCCTTTACATTGATTTGGGAATACAGTGATTGATATCATGAGATAAAGTCTATTTTTTCTTCTTCTTTTTTGCTTCATCTCATCAAATCGGCCAAGGTCATCTTAGGATTCATATGCAATTGGAAATAGTTTATAAATGCCTCAAAAAGTTCATTGAATGAACGAATTGAGTTTTTTAGTAACGAAGAAAACCATTCTAAGGAAGTATCCTTCAAGGACCTAGGAAAAAGATTTACCAAGAGTTTATCATCAAGGACAAAGTCACTAATAAGGCAGTGTAGGAAACAACATGGTTAGAGGGATCACCATTCCCCCCATAGTTCTTGAATCTAGGAACCTCTACACCTTGTGGCTTTGATGTTCACAATATCTCCAAGGACAATGGGCTGATTTTGACATAATATGTAGGTGGGCCATTTTGATTTTGGTTGATGGTGGAATTTTTTTTTTGAAGGGATGAAATGGTTTGGAAGAGTTGATTTATGAGAGGGTCATTGCTTGTGTTATGAGACGGAGGTGAAAATGGTGGAGGTGTGTATGTGTTTGAAGGAAAAGTGAGTGGAATGCTTATAGGTGGTAAGGTGGTAGGAGATATGACGTGCGATTCCATAGAGGTGCTAGTGATGCTAGCAAAAATGCCCGAGGAAGGAATCACATTTCTAGTCGGTTGCATTGTTGTTGTAACTTGAGGGTTGGTATAGGTAGGAATAGAGGAAATTGTTGAGGGAGGAGGAATTTGAATTCCTCCTTGTCTTGTGACATGGTTCATAGGTAAAGGACAACTAGTGGTTGAGGTGAGGGGTTTTCCAAAGATTTGAACTATGTTTCTCACTAGGTCAAGTCCATCCTCACTTTCAAGCACGCGATGAATGTTATCTATGGTAGGGATGGCAATGGTTTAAATGTTGTCATTTTGCACTTGATGTTGTAGGTTTTCTAAATCTTCATGAATTTGAATTATGTTTTCTTGTGGAACACTATCAACCCTTGTTTCAACATGCATCAAACTACTTGAAGGAAAAGAGTTGTAAATGCAATATAAGCTAAGAAAAATAAAATGACTATAATAGAAACTCTGTAAATTGAAACCGAAAGGTATCAACAAAAAACAAGAGCACATAAATAGAGTTTTAAATTTTGGAAAATGTAGTTTAAAATCAGCACTGGGACTGAATCACCTAGAGTGGCGTATGAGTCCCAATGATGATTGTTTTAAAAAAAATTAGAAAATTTCAAGTGATTTTTATGATTTTTATTTTGTATGATCTCTAACCTAAGTGAAAATGCAGATTTTATATTAATTTCAATGATTTGAGATGCAAAAATGTAAGCTATATGCACTTTCACTAATGCAAAATTTAGAAACCATAAAATTCCAATTAACTAATGCAAACCCTAATGCAATGTTAATGCAAACAAGATCTAGGATGATGATGCACTCCAAATTAGAATTATGATGTTCTAAATGTAGGTTCAGTAAAATGAAAGGAATAATTTTTTTTGGTGTTAGATATGCTTAGGAGAAAGAATAACAAAACTCAAAGCTCTCATTCAAGGATAACCCTAGAGATCTCAATCTAGATATGTAAAGGTGAAAGAGATCTTGTAATAGGCCTGTCCTAGGGGTTGATTGTAAAATAATGAGGGGTTCACCACAAATTTAGGACTTGGAAAGACAAATGAGATGCAAGATGTAATGCTTAACTCTCAGATAATTCAATCTTTCAGTAAATGACCTAGAAAAGTATGTAAAACAGAATAGAAAGATGCAAGATGAGATGTGTGCACTTGGAAACCTGAAGGAGATTGAATGAAGCTATGAAATTATAGAAACACTAATTTTAAATCTTGATGGGACTCATACACTAGACTGGATGATTTATTCCTAGATCTAGGTTTCTATGTAGAAACTAAAATCTAGGAAATGGGTATTTGACACTGCAAAAACCTAAAAAATGACCTAAACTAGGACTCATATGCTAGAATTGGCATATTAGTCCAATTAGGTTTTTCTGAAGCTTTAAAGTCTAAATCTAGTCTTCAATGTCTGCTCTATGCTTCCTAATTGATTTCCATATTTGAAACCCTAATTTGTAGCCTGTAGAAGTTTTCCAAGTATCTCCAATGCAAGGTGACAATTTTGACAGCTTTGAACACTTTGACAACTTTTCCCAAACTTTCTCTTCAATATGTCTTCAATCTAAACTTACAAATCAAACACTAAAGAGAGGGAAAAAAAATGTTTTGTTAGTGGAAATGGGTTTGCCTTGGTCAAACCCTGTTTTGGTAATCAAACCTTGAAATGAAATGAAATAGGAATGGAGAATGATGAATGAACAAAATATGATGTTACAACTCACCAAAACCTAGATATAAAGTGTTGTAAACATGTATGAAATGGCTCTAGTGGATGTAGATCTTGAATCTTTCTTGAATAGGATAGATCTTAAATGAAATTCTAGCTTGAATCATGAAACTCTACATCACAATTGTTAGTTCGAAAACAAAAACGATGCATGAAGACTTTGGCATGATGCTTGATGCTTGAATAATGCTCTAAAATGCTTGATAATCAACTCTTGAAGACTCTTGAATTCTCTTGTAAACACTTGAATGCTCTTGTGAACTCCAATTTTCTATAATGCATGAATACTTGAAGGCTTAGGATGATCTCTTGAATGCTTAGAATGATGAATGAAAAATGAATGAAAGAACCTTGTATTTATACTTAATTATGCCAAATTTCATAAAATTACATCACAAGCCGACATCAGATCTAGGAGGATAAAATCTTGCCAAGAGTTTGAATTAATTTTAATTTTGGTCCACACAGGACTCATATGCCCAAGGTTTCCTATGAGTCCCATTAGGCATAAGTTATGGGATGAACTTCAAAAATTCTTGGAAAGGTGTAAAATCAGGATCAGGACCCAAAAACCGAGGTGGGACTCATATGCCCAAGGTGATGTATGAGTCCCAAAGCACTAAATTTATGCCACACAACCTAAAAACACTTGAATTATGATTAGATGTTGATTTGTGTCAGGATTATCATCAAAAAGATGCATTAAATGAGGCTTGTAGATGCAAAATATGGCCAATTAAAGCATAAAGGGGTCCAAGTATTTATGAAAACCCTAGAAAAGTATGAAAGTGTGTTACAACACTTTACAACACCCCAAATATGGTATGATTAAGGTACATTTAAAAAGAGGTTTATTAGGTTCAATTAATTAATAAAACCTTAAAAAGTGTGTCAGTGTGTTACAACACTTCAAAACACCTTAGCAAGGTACAATTTAAGTTCATTAGTTCACAAGGGACCAAGACCTAATGTGAGTGTGTTAAACACATTTCAACACTAAGTTAAGGCATTATTACACTCAATTTTACAAGGAGGGCTCAAACAAGTGTGAAAATATCATTGACGACATTTTTTGACACTACACAATGGTAGATTATTAATGTTTATTGCAACAATCAAAGATCTATTTCATCATGTCGAAGGCATAATGTATCATGCATGTTGTTAAGCTAATGTGTTGATGTAGCATTGAAGATGCAATTCAAGTATTGTTTCATATCAAGGTTCATGATCAATATTTACATTCATTGAGGCCACTTCATGCAAGATTGTTGATTTGTACTCCAAGGTTTCAATTGAGGATTGGTTAGTTGTGACATTGAATTTTGTTTATTCATCTTTCCTTTCATGCATTGTTTCATTACAAGGTTTAATTACAATTTTCTTAGGTACTCCAAACCTTACCAAAATATTCTCCTTCAGAAAGTTACACACGACCTCGGTGGTAGTATGTTTCACTCGAATAGCCTCCACCCATTTGGTGAAATAATCCACATTAGTTTGTATATGTGTGTGTCTTGCACTAGAACTCAGATTGATTGGCCCAATAAAATATAGCCCCCATTGTTGAAAAGGCTCATCAATTACCACAGGTTTCAAAGATAAAGCAACAAGCTGCGGTCTGCCAGTAAATTTTAAACACTTTTCACATTTTGATACCCACTTCTAAGCATGTTTGAACATACCTGGCCAATAAAATCTATGACGTAGAATTTTGAAGGCTATTACAGAAGTAGAAAAAATTCCACCACATGCTTCACTATGAAAGACTTCCAATAACCTCTTATGTTGTTCCTTATCAACACACCTCAAGAAAGTCCCATCTACACCTTTTTTATACAAATTTCCTTCCCAAAAAACATACTTGTTTTCTTTAAGTTTTATATTCCTCTTTTATTTTGATGATAAATGTGATGGGAAATCACCATAGGTTAGATAATAAGAGATATCAAAAAATCAATCATTAGTTGTGCTTGTAAATAGTACTAACAGTAACTCTTCTTCTTCAACTGGTTTACTTTCAGCAATCATTTTGGCCAGTCCCTTTCCCCTTACTAGATTAGTGGGTTTAATATCTAGATCATATTCTTGGATCTGAGCTATCCAAGACCCTTTTAATTGCAACCAATATCTTGCTAAGTAAGAATAATTTTCACAGCAGTTTCAAGAACAAAAAATGTAGTATGAGAATGAAGAATTTAAAACTTGAAACTCTTGAGTGCCTTCACAAAAAAATACACATGTTTTTCAAGAGGAGAATACTTAAGTTCATACTTTTTTAGAGAATTACTTATAAAAGAGATAGGAGCTTCTATACCTTGCTCATTTTTTTGTAGCAAGATGGCCGATAAGGTGTGCTTGGAGGCATAACTATATATGATGAAATATTTAGTAAAATCAAGATGAACTAAAGTAGGAGCATTTGCAATTGTAGTTTTAATGTCCACAAAATATTTTTTTCCTTCATTGCTCCATTTGAACACTGGGTGGTCATCATATCAGAAATAGGCTTTGTCAGCTCAACAAAATTAGGAACAAACCTTCTCAAAATGTTCACTTGACCAAAGAAAGATCTGATACCATCCTTATTGGAAGGTAATCCCAATTGCATGATTGCATTTACCCTCTCTGGATCTATTTTGATTCCATCCTTTGAGACAATATGACTTAAGAGTTTCCCCTAAGTTACAATGAAGATGGACTTCTTAATTAGGATTTAAAGAGATACCTTCTTCTCTGCAGCGTTGCAATACCACTTCCAGATCATGTAGGTGATCAAATCTCCTTTTAGAAAAAGCTGTAGGTTTTCCAAATAAATTACTATAATTTTATTCCTCAGATCACCAAAAGATAAGTCCATGGCCCTTTGAAAAGTGTCCCTTGCATTAATAAGACCGAATGGCATTCTATTGTAGGAAAAAACACTAGAAGGCATAGTGAATGTCATTTTATGTTGGTCTTCTGGAGCAACTTCAACTTGATTATACCTTGAGAAGCCGTTGAGCATGGAAATAATTTTAGAACCAGCAACTATTTGCAGAATATGATCCATCACTGGTAAAGGATAATTGTCTTTTAAGGATGCCTGATTTAAATTTCTAAAATCAATGCATATCCCTTTTTCTCCATTCTTATTTTTAATAGGGACTATATTGGCCACCCAAGTGGAGTGATGGATGGGATAAATAATTCTAGCCTTGAGAATTTTGACAATTTCATTGAAAATATCCTCTGCAACCTTAGGATTGTAAGTTCGTTGCTTCTTCCTATAAGACATAGCACCGGGTTTTAGAGGAATTTTATGCTGAAATTCTCCATTTCTGAACTTCTTCAAATCTGCATAACACCATGCAAAAATGTCTATGTACCTTTTCAATAGGGAGATCAGTCTCTCCTTCTCTTCTTGAGAAAAACACTTTCCAATGTACACAATCTTAGGATCATCTTCTATAACAATATTCACCTTATCATACTCAATAGATGTTTCAATAGAGACTTTTCCTTTTTGTTTCAAATATTGATCATGTTTATTGAACAAATGTTCAAGAGAGACTAAAACCTTTGGGATCTTATTACCTTTCAATTGAATAACTTTAGTTTTCTTTCCACCAGGAGCAACAATGTCACCTTCTAAAACATCATTTTTTTCATCATTGCTACCTTCAAAATAAATGTGAGAAAAAGGGTTCAAATTTTTCTAAAAACTCAATAATTTTCTGATCATTATTGAACACCTGCCAATGGTTTACATTGTTAGGAACACTAGGCCTATACACAATTTCAATTTTGTACGAATCATCTTTAAAATTTGGATGTGGCAAAAGGAATGATGCTGAAATCACCAAGGAATCAACCCTAGCATGTTGCTCCCTGGGGACATATTCTATTGAAAAAGCATCAAAATATTCTATACAATCCCAAACTCTGTTCCTATAATGCTTAAGCCGGCCATTCTTCACAGTGTACATCTTCTTCACTTGCTTCACTACCAATTTTGTGTCTCCCACAACCCTCAATTGTTTGATACCTTTTTTCTTTAGCTACACTTAGACCAAGCAACAAAGCTTCATACTTGGTCACATTATTGGTATTAGAAAATTCCAATTTGAAAGCAAAGGGAAATTTATAGCCATCAGGGGAAATAAAAACTACTCTAGCACCTGACCCAACATTGGCACAACTTAAGGCGTGAGGCCAATCCATCTGAATTTCTCCACCCAAACCTTTACAGAAACTCCTACTCAAGAGCATGCCATAACTAGCAGGGATATTAGTAACCAATATAGTTAATTTCAGCCTCATTTTAGAAAAAGTAGCTAGGGCTACTTGAGCAGCTTTAATTTGACCAATAATAGGAATTGGGGACCCATCCATGGAATAAAATTTTCCTTAAGAAGAGGTATAAGACAAACCCAGGGCTTTGGCTATTTGAGTAGGCGTCACATTTTCAGAAACTCCAGAATCAATAATACTATTACTCAGCCTAAAACCAACAATATATAATGTTATATAAAAAGGTTATGGTTTCATGAAAGTATTTTGCGAACCTAAAGGTTTATCTATGGTATTAGAGCAAATATGATTCTTAAGATTGGCTTCACTACTACTAGAAATTTGAGCATTACATTGGGATGGTGAAGGCTCTTATTTAACATATCTCACTAACCTATCCAATTCAAAGGGATTGAGTCTCAAGTATTCTACTTGTGAAATTTAAATCGTGGTATTCTTGCAAGACTCAACTATGTCAAATGAACTAGAAGAAAGAGGAGAAAAAGATGAGAAGATGGTACCTCATTTTCCACATTATTGGGAGCATTTTTCTCTTGCTCTTTTTGCCTTGTCAAAATGTACTTGTGGGTTGAAGATGAGCCAATAACCGGATAAGCTTTGGCATGTTGTGCTCTAGTGAAAATAGCACAATTAGGATCACCGACTCTGACATATACATCTTCTCCTACTTTGGCCTCTGATACAAACTCAAAAAATTTCACGTCAGCATCATTAGACGGACTAGGTTCCTCCACATATGGTTCAATAGTACGTTCATTCATTGAAATAATTTGCATGAATCTAACCATCTCAGGAAAAGTAGCTCCATCATGATCTGAGTTCAAATGGAAATTACAATGATTTTCCTTACTAAAGGAAGAAGGACCTTCAATTGCTAGCCTTTGATTTGGAGCAGGAAATGAAAGTGCCTTGTTAGGAGCTCCCTGGAAATTCTTGGAAATATCCTGATAAGATGTCTGTGTGGAACCCTTTGGAATTTTCCTCTTAAGAGAAATAATTTCATTAACCAATCTTTGAATGATTGGATCAGTAGAATTCATTGGTGAAGACTTACTAGTTTGTAATTCTTTTTTCCATTTTCTAGAGATAATCAGGTCATCTTCTATTGATACAACCCTATTGTGTGTAGTAGCTAAATCAACCACACCTTCCCTTTTAATAATGAAACTCACATATGGTGGAAGAGTGTTAATGAACATTGCTTTCAACAATTTAGCACTAGGCCTCATGTTTGTAGTAATTCTGTTATACAAATTATTAAACTTAACCAAAAAATCCCCCATTGACTCATGAATTTCTTTCTTCATTGAACCTAATTGAGCAACCAAGACTTGATCGTCTTCTGCAAAATTAAATCTGTTCTCAAATCTTTTTATTAAGGCAGCCCAATTGTTAATAGATCCATTGGGAAGAGAATAAAACTAGTTAGCAGTTGCATCTATCAAAGATTATACAAAGAGTCTCATAGCAACATCCTCATGTTGTATTGCAAGAATAGAAGAGGCAATAAATAAACCTTTCATATGTTCATCAGGAGAAACTTTTCCATCTCCACTGAATTTGGGTATGATCTTTCCTGAACCTTTGGTTAATTCATGGAGTTGTGCACCAGCTCCAAAGGTTAGAGGACCTATGACAACCCCCCATGGGACTGGTTGTGCCATTACTAGATGAAAATTTTCTTGTGTAGGAAGGGTAGTACCACATAAAATAAGTGCTTGGCAGGATATTTTTGGAATACTAGCTACACTAGATTTAGGAGGAGGAGGAGAAAATGGTCTGCTGATAGACTTGACTTTTCGAGTGGGTGGAAAATATGAAAAATCGACAGTTTCTAAAAACTCAAAATCTTTATCCACAAGTCCTTTTTTCTTATCACTCCTATTATACCTTTTAGAAGCTAGGCTTTGACAAGACAATGATGGACCAACGAAGTCACCAAATTTTTTTTATTGAGGGTTTCATGGGGGATTTTTCCTATTGTTTACCTGATTTCTAGGAGCCTGATTCCTAGGAGCCTGTACAGGAGGAGCTCTTACTCTTTTAGCCGAAGGTGGTATGTTTTCTACAAACACAATCTCTTGAGCATTCTCAAAGTGCATTGAATTTTCTCTAATAATATCCCCAAGTTCCTCCTCTTCTTCTAATACTTCATTAACTCTATGATATGATAGTCAATTCTTCTTTGTTGCCAAGCAAGTAACCCAAGACCAATAATTATATCTTCTTGATCACCAACTAACCAATCTACGTTAGGATGAAGGACGTGAGCATTAAACCTCTGAAGAACCATTGCTATTATTTATAGAGCAACCCATTATACAATAAATATTTTTCTAAGTTATCCCCAACAGAGTTGCCAAAAATCTATTGGTTGATAGATTTATCACCTAACTCTATATTCTCATGCCCACAAAGGTGACAAATGTAACCACAGTTGAATCGGCAATCATATAATTCACAAACTAATTCTCTACTCATTTTAGAAGGTGAAAACTACCTCTATTTTATATTCAAGGAATAATCTTTAACTTCTGTTTCTTTTAACCAGAAAGCTTTAAAGGTATTCAACAATTTTCTAAAATAAAACTAAAAATACTTCACAATTTGAATGAAATCAAATATCACCACATAACCCTTATTCATAGATAAATGATACTATAGTGATGCAACAAATTGAAATATCTATTATCCCAATCATAGATTAAACACTGGCAGAACATTCAACAAAAGAAGAACAAATTCATATACCATAATTCAAAGATTACACATGCACAAATTCTACCATTGTCTTCTATATCAAAATAACAGACAACAAATATTTAGATAACAGAGTTTTGTTCTAATGAGAAAATCAAAGTTTTCCCAAAAGATCCTAAGCATACTAGCCGAATTCATATTTAAAGAATAAGGAGATTCTCATGGTAACGGTTTCTTCAAAGTAACCACACCGAATAATGGAAAGAGTTTTAAACTTAAAGAGCCAAAATAAAGAAAGTATCATGAAATACTAAAATTAATTATGCATCATCTCTTGCCGCTTCAACTTCTTCATCTTCCAAATTTTTGACAACTTGTTGCAACTGCTCCTCCTTCACCTTCATCTTGGTTTTGTAATCCCTATACTTAGAAATAATTGCAAGCAATTCCTTGCTCCCTGGATTAGCAGTAATTTGCAGTCCGATTCTTACTTTGGCTAGAGTTGCTTCAGACTCATTAAATGTGTCAGATCTCCTACTTGCCTCTATTTTAAAGGAAGTGAGGTAAACCTATAGTCTATTGAGTTTTGAGAAAGACTCTTTAGTCATGGTGGGAGGGTCAACCATCTCCTTGTTGAATATTTCTCTAAATTTCAGACAAACCTCCTTTGAGTCCATAATTCTTTCATCAAATTCATCAATTATCTCTACCTTCAAGTCATGAAAATTTCCCTTTATCTCCACTAGCATGTCTAGGTGTATCTCAAGTACTACAAAATATCTTTTACCAAAGTATCATAGATGTTCAATTTCTATTGTAATGCATTGGGCCATTAAGCATCTAATTGCTTTGGATCACCTACAATTTTTTCATTGACCAGTTTCATACAATCCATGGAAATTAATTCTTTAATCTCCTGTGAGAGCACATAGAGACTAGTTTGATCTTTTCAAAATTTTCATAGCTCTTCCATCAACTCATTCCTTTTGTCAACCATTTGAGTATAGAAAAGTATAGACTTACTGATAAAGAGGACATTTTCTTCAAGCATATCATCAATACATTCACTAACATTTTTAGAATAGCTCAGATTCTTTCTAATTAATTGCAATGTGGACTCACCAATGATTCCTACTTGGGAACTTGAGGCTTCACCGGATATAGAAGAAGGTACTATAGAAGAAATAAAGTTCTTCAAATCAAGAACCTAGGATTGTAATGCCACTTTTTCCTTCCTTTCTTCTTTTACTCGCTTGATAAAAGCATTGACTAAATAGTTAGCATGATATATATATCCCCTTCAAGTGTTTGGGGTCCCATATCAACATGTGTGACCTTATAATCAGTTACTGTTATCTCATGAATTTTCATTCAGATCTTTTATGGGATCAACAATTTCCAACACCAGATTACTAGAATTAGGATCAATCAATATCCTTGACATCTTCTAAGCTTTCTTTGGTCTTGAAGAAGTTTGGAGTAGCTTTGTAACTATATCTACTCCAACTGATGTTGTAGGAGTGTATTTCCTCTTCTTCTCTACTGCTTTTCTCAACCATACTTGGGAAGCTTCAATCAAAGTATAATTCTTATTCTCTAGAGCGATTTATCTAGTCTCACCAGGAGTAATATGAATGTTTTCCACTGGGGAAGAGAGCACCTTAGAAAATGGAGGGAAAGTATTATCCTCAACAATATGCTTGAAAATAGCATCTAGATCCTCAGACACATGTTTTGTTTGTCTAACCTTCTTTTTAGGAGCAAGAGTGGCTGGACTATCTTACTCACATAAAAAATTTAGTTTCATCACCTCTCTTGTTTCTCTATATCACCTCCAGACTTTGAATTTTCACTAGAAGATCTTGTAGCCATTCTCCCTGAGGATATGCCAAATGTAATTTTTTGAGAAGAACCTTGTTCATTTTTCTGAGAAGACTTTGGTTCCTAAGTAGAACCTACCACTTGTCACCATTTTTCTTTCAGCCAATCCCGAGTCCTTTTCATGACTTGGAAAACCCGTATGTTCATATACAAGACTTCATTTTCATTCCAGTCAATCTTGGGATGTGACTTATCAAACAAATTCTCATATTCGGGGTCATTGACCATCAAATCATCAACTGTTCCCTCCAAAATCTTTAAAGGTAAACCAAAATCTTGTATTTGTTCAAGGGTTAATCCCATGTAATCTCTTTTTAGGACTTCATTTTCATCAGTGCAATCCTCCCATAAGTCCTCAATAGTGGGTTGATGTTGATATGAATTTCCTCCATATAAACTCTACTTAACAAAACCCTTGCTATCAAAATTAGCCCTCATGAATAAATGCTAGAGATTGTATTCTTTAAGAAGGCCTTCAACACATTTGGCCATTTGATTAATTTTTCATGTGTAATATGGAGTTGTCAATGGGAAAGGATACCCACGTTTTCCCATACTCAATTATTTCACATTCACAACAACCATTTGTCTACAAACTTCCAGGAACACTAGCAAATCTTCAGGATATCTGGGTAATTTCAATGGGGCTTTTTCAAAACCACCTATCCTCAAATAGGAAAATCTATCAAACTGAATATAAAAACTTCCAAATTATGACACTAGAGACATTGATTGAGTAGAAAAATGCACTTCAAGATTTCCATGTAATTTTCTTACAACTTCCATTAAAAATGCATTATTGACAAGGAAAAAAGTTCCCATTTTGGCTTGCTTAGTAAACTGCAGGTAGCACTTATACATAGGCATGTGGGAAGTTAGGGGTATCTATGGTTTTAATCCTAGCCAAAATTACCTCTGACTAGCTATAACATATGTTAAGCAAGAACACAGATGAAAAGTAGCCATTTTCTGAAAATTGACTAATTGTTCATTTAAGTGGAAGCAAATTATGTTGGCCCAATTAATGTATACATTTTCATCATAGACATCTAAAATAAATTGACACATCTTATCCTCAAAGGACTCAATTTGTGCATTCCCAACAATACGATGCAACAGAGTAATAACATCTACAATTTCTCCTTTGAAATGCACTTTTTGAGTTTAGCGGGTAGTTGTGACTTACCTCTTTTTTCTAATTTCAACTCCCCTTTGGCCACATAATTCTTGCACCAACTTTCATTGAATTTGAAGAATTCACCAGTTGTTGTAACAGACATATCCTTCCTTGCAGCTCTCTTAGGAATTCTTAGTGCGTGAGAAATAGTTCCAAGGGAAATTCTAGCAACAATAGTCTCGTCCACGACTTTGACTTCCTATTTCTTTGGAATGTATGTTCTTGCAAATGCACCTATTAAGTCCACACTAAGAATGGATTATGGAAAACCCCTGGTGTGAGCTAATCCAATTTCTAATAACTTTGCATCAATAGCAATCCTCTTATCACTTTCCAGGTGCACGCAAAATCCTTCCAACTTAAAAGATCCCAACTCTATGTCCCTCACATCGAGCCAGTGGTTTTCGACTCCAAACTACATGAGCTCACAGTACATAGGAAAACACTTGTATTCCTAAAGAAATAATTATAGATGGTAGAGGTGCTATTGCAAACTCGACCAAATAAATATTCACCACCTTAAGTTGTGAAAATGATAGGATGTGCATTTGGTGATGAATTAAAATGGCCCTTTATTTAAATCCTTGGTAAACCAAACCCTAAGATTTACGTGCCTTAAAAAAATCCTTGATAAGAAATCTCTAGGTTGTACCATATGCCTCATTAAATGAATTGGAGACACCTAAAAACATGCAGGTACACAACATATTACCTTGTCATAGAAAAATGGAACTTTACAACCTAAAGTCGGGAGTTACGAAGTGATGAAAACCTCTTACTCCCCGACTTCACAATAAACTGACTCACTTGATACCACTAAAGGAAAAGTCGGGCTATTGGGAAGTTAGGAAAAATAGAAACCCAATGACAAAGTTAAAAACACACAGTGCCAATAACTTAGGTTTCAAAAATTATAAAATGCGAGACAAGAGGTTAGGGACTTTAGAGGAACCCGCGACCGAGACTAAAATGAAGGAAAAAACTTCAAATTTAGAAAAAAAAAAAATATTGAAGACTTGGGAAGACAAAATTTGAAGGGATATGATACATAATATACCTATAAGTAACACTCCAGAAGTGGCATGTCTTCCCAAACATCCTTAGCTTATAAGAGCATTAAAGGCATGCGGGGGTATCCATTAAACCATGTATGACTTACATGACTCACTCTAGTACCTAGTCCTAGGGTTCATCTCATTCTATATGAACAAGGAAATATATATAAACCAATAATGTAACTCACAATAGAATTAACATCTGAAAACACAAGGCAATCACACTTCTTGCAACACTATTCACATTTTTACACTAAAATAGAAAATTGAGAATTTGAACAAACAAACAAACTGATTCGAAACGGTCCCATTCAAAGAATTCATATGTATTTTTTATCATTCCCTATTATAATATGAAATAATATTCTCAAAAATCCACTTTTAAACAAAGACCAATTTTCACACATATCCAGGTTCCACCATTGATAAAGTTTGAAAAAGATTAAAATTTCAAAATTCAAAAATTAGAAATGTAAGAATACCCTTTTGATCCAAAAGTTCCCAAAAACACACTTTTAACATAAAAACACCAATTTTTTTTAATCAAAATCCAATTTTCACAAACAACTAGGTTGCATCATTGACGAAGCTTGAAAAAACTTAAAATTTTAAAATTCAAAAATAAAAATGTAAGAATACCCTTTTGATCCAAAAGTTCCCAAAAACACACTTTTAACATAAAAAACACCAATTTGAGCCTCCAATTAAAATTTGGGCATGGTAACCCCATATTTGGGAAAATTTTCAAAAATTTCTCACAATAAATTCTACACTATCAAGTTGATTCAAATAAAATACATGGAAGGAGTCTATCATACTACCAATGTAATTAGAATCATTCAAACCATTTAAAATCAAGTAAATATGAAGAGATGATAAAATACCTCCATTCTTAAGCAAGAAATTGAAATGAGAGGATGTTTGCACACAAGCAACGAGAGCACATGAGATCAAAGCCATCACTTCCTTTCCCCATTACTATCCAAATGCAACAACTGATCCCATTCAATTTTATGTCCAATTTCTCCCACAATGAACAAATCAATTTTCCTTCCAAAAGAGGGTTTTTCCCTCACATTTTCCCTCCAAAATATCCTCCAGCAAAAAAGAATTCTATTTTCCTTTTTTTAACAACTCATTTTCACATTTCACTTTTTAAAATGCAATATTAACTATTACCTTTTAAAATATATATTATTTGATATCACTTCCTTCTTTTCCAATTTATAATTTAAACATTTAATTTATAGCATAAATCAACATTCAACATTAAAATCACAATTTAGGTCTTTATAAGCATAATTTAAAATTAAATAATAAAATAATGCTTATAATTTCCTAAATGAACCTAATCACACAAATTATGTGATTACAGTCAAACTGAATATAAATAAGATCAATTAACCCTTTTAAATATTAAATTCCCCCATTTAATCATAAAATGCATTTCCTATATTAAAATTTACAAAAAAAATGCAATTTAACTCAAAAGCTCAGACACTCTTCACAGGTCGACCACATAGGGGATAAAGGTTTTCCAAAACATGACCAATCATGGTATCCAAGGTTTGCACTATTTAGTCAAAGACAAGTCATACTCAACTGGGTATGACGATAAGGGTTTAGGTCAAGGGTTGGGCAATGTGCTATCTCCTATTAACCACTATCGGGGGAGGTACGCTCAGACCTATGGAGCCAGGTAGAGTCGATACTTGGTACCTATAAACATACACACACAATGATGCACTTGTGCATATACATATATACATGGCTGGAGCATATACTACATCTTGACTACAATTAACTATTATATTTATCAATTAATTGTATTAGCATAGCTAATCAGGATAACCTTTCAAATAATCATCAATGTCTAATCTCATTATGATAACATTCAACATTTACAATACCAAATCAAAAATCAAAATGCTATCTTACCTAGGATGGGGTCAAAGAGGTGTTACATCCTCCCTCCCTATGATTTGACTTACTCTTGGAAGTCATGTAGACTCAATATCCAACCATGTCACACATTAGTACTCAAAATCTATTAATCAACATTATAAGATTGTACTTCATCCCAAAGATGAGAAATATAATATACATCATTCATCACTGAATGAAATAGAAAGGAAATCCATTTAGCATTCACCTTTCTAAGAATCATTATCAATATATTGACATATGCCTTACTCATAAGGTCTCAACATGAAACGAAATAGCATGATTAATCTTGCTAACATCACATGTGTCACAATTCTCAAAATAAGCATTTTTTTTAACATCCACATTAATTTCCACTAAGAATAGGGTAAAGAAGATGCATAAGCACTCAATTCTTTCCAAAATACCATTGTTTGCAACAATATTTTTTTTCCACACACTTCCAATCTCACACATTAGAACATATTTGGCATCATTTTCAACAAAATATAACAATTTTACACTTTCTAAAGAATAATAAGCCAACTTTGAACTTTTCATATGTAACCATATCCAAGATGAAACATGCATTTATACATACATACATACTTACATCACTGGGTAACACAATACAATGTCTACATTGGGTCCACCATAGTGCCATAGTACCAAGAATCCATGCCAATCCTCACTAGGTAGCTCGATGATGTTAGGCCACACACAAGGGTGACGCCATCCATACGATTCCACCACGACTAACCCCTTGTTTGTGTAATGTTTTTAGCCTCCAAGGAGTAGTCAACACACATAGGAAGGTAGTGGAACCTAGCTATAAACCAACCTCACATACCCCCATCATCAAAGTTCCTTGTGTCTACTTACTCATATACACTTAACCGAGTCTAGCTCTCCCATTCCTGATGAGGTATCACATTACAACACAAGACCAACATTTGAAAACAACAAATATAAAACTATTTTAGCCACCAAAGATCATCAATAAGAAGAGAATAAATCTCAATTCCAACAATAAGATATGAAAAATATGAAAATTTCAACACTAAATACACATAACTACTAGAACTACGTGCAAAGAAATTTCACAATTTGTGGCTAAACCATTAGAAACAAGATAAATCAAATTTTACGGTCCTCAAAATAAAAATAAAAGTCATCAATAACCAAAAGAAGAAACATTTGACACAATACATAAATATGTGACTGACCTAGCCACCAAGCAAGGAAGTAGGGAACAACGTCTGACTATTTCAATAGCCCCTCATGTGGTGCAGAGTGAGCACACCAACAACATTACATGGGGTGTACTCCTCAACTACACCCTGCATCATGTCCTCATGCGGCATGGAATCGCCAAGTGGCTTATGCACTTCTTGGTTGTCTGCATGGTATGTGCACCTTGACCACATTCTCCATCATGTCTCCACACGACATGGACTCACCAAGTGGCCCATGCACTTCTTGGATATCCACATGGAATGTGTACCTCGGCCAAATTCTGCATCGCATCTCCATGCAGCATGGCGATACTCCAAGTAAAGAAGGCATTCAATGGATGCATCATGCATGGTAGTGTACCTCACGAAGAAAGCACGCGCAAGTCACACCCCACATAGTGATACTTTATGGAAAAGGGAACACATAGGCTATTGTCATAGCTAGAGGTATACATGGCTAGGGCCCACCCATATGCCTACCGATGCATGAACAATCGAGCAACCATGGGTGCCCCTCTACAAGTGCAAGCATCACCTTATCACTCTACATCATGTAGGAATACATAACATGCATATGTCCTTCATGTATCCATGTACGTGGCATCGTGCCCTTGAGCTTGGCTCGCTACCATCAGCAGCATGAAATCATCACCTACACTATGTCAGAACATCAGTGTGGTGTGTCATCATATCTATGGCATTGTGGCAGAACACATGCAGATACGAAATCCATCTCAACATGGGACAACTCATTCTTCTTAGGCTGGATGCTAGATATATACATATCATAGAAAAGGGAAAGAGAAAACTTGTCACTGGTAACTAGTGGGTATGTGCAGGATCATGATGGGCCAAAAAGTTGCAATATGATGGGTATGTGTAGGGTATGTGGCTGACGACTCTTTTTTTACCCAAAATTGATGAAACAAAAAGGGTTTTTAAAGGAGATTCTAAGCTTTCCACCAATATAAATTATTCTTTACTTTGAATTTAATAAATAATTATTATTAATTTTCTATTTAAACTGCAACTAAAATCTGATCAATCGGTTGATTGAAAAACATCTATAGCTTTCAAACAATATCACATTTTTTGAATTCAAAACATGCAACACATTCTATGCTTCATATACTATAGGATTAAAAAAAGAAAAACTATTTTTTTTGAAGTTTTGACCAAGTTTAGGTGGTCAGACATACAAGTTTTTATATTTTTAAAAAATTGTAATAAAAAATTCATAATTAATTATTTACTTGGAAAAAATTACAAAAAAATATGCATCACATTGGGACATGAGTCCTCTACTTATATCTAAAATCTTATTAAAAAATATTATCATTTTATTGTGGTTAGGGTGGTGGGACACCTACTTCTTATTTTCCCGAAATTTAAGTACTCTTGCATTGAAATTTTAAATTTTCACCAAATAGATTTTTTTTTTTAAATAAGCCTAGTAGTTTAGAAACTACATTAAATTTTCTATAGATTCTATTCTTACATATTTTTGAAATAATATAGATAACTTATTATTTTTTTACTTCAAGTTTTCTAACTCTGATTTTTTTGAATTTTTTGGCACTTAAGGGCCTGTGTTTTCCATGATGATCCTGCACATACCCCAGTACCAAAATTTGATGTCCTTATTGAGATCTGTGGTGAATAAGCTATCACTATGAACCTAATATGTGGTCCATTCATAAGGGGAAGCAGGTGAATTACCCTTCTCAGAAAGGAATGGGTGGTAGGATTACTCCAAACCCATGTCACAACATATTCCATATCCTTCCTAAGTGTATCACGATTCTACGTGGATCCACACATGTTGACTTATCAACCACCCTTGGGTGGGCTCTTGACAAGGTGAAAAACAAGAAAACACAAGAAGTGGTATTCTTCCATCATACTCTTAGCAAAACATATTATCCATGGATGGGTACCCTATACCACAATCCCACGGGAACACAACTCAAGCATAGGATATTCACAACACTCAACATGAGCACTAATACAGGATGTTCACATAATAGGGAGTACCTTTTTCCAATTTAATCTTCCCAAAATAAAACCATTATCCACCTCTAATTATGCAAGGTCAATACAAACTTTGCAAGAATGTGTACTCCCAACATCCATACAATCTTCTCTTTTCAAGACAATAGTGTCATTAAAAATAATTTAATAATTACAACCTTTATCACATACAATATATCACAGTGCTACATGGAGTAAATCAACAATTCCATAATAACTCTCACATCCACAATCACTATTATTAAGTGGTAAATCACCTTACTACACACATATGTTAACAACATTTATTTCCTATACACAGTGGAATATCATTACAATGTTTACTCAAGACAAGGTATGCAACATTATCACTTCAACATACATTTAAGATTTTGCATTTTGAATCAAGGTACAATAATTCAACATCTACATGATTTCTTAAGACTTAACAATGCAATTGGGGACTATAGGTCTCACCGACAAAATGCACCTATTATGCAATTACCATTAACATGCAAATGGTTTCACTATTCCCTTTTTCTCTAAACTTTTACTTAATGCTGAATGATTTTCTATTCAAATTCATACCTGTTCCATGATTATGAGTGAAAATTGGGGACTTAGGTCCTTTACCCAAGGTTTGATCTAATAGAAAAAACCTTCATGAATGCATAAAAATTTCCCCATAAGAGACAAGAATACAATGGATTTCAATACACCACACAGTCAAAGATGGGCATCTTCATTAAACCAATGAGAAGAGAAAGAAGGAGAGAGAGATAGATTTACAATTTTGACATAGGCATGAATGCAAACATGGTTTCATCATCACACAATCTTTTTCACACAAATGCATCAATCATATGAGACCATGCAATAATCTCTATGAACTAACAACATGATCATTCATTTTCTATTATCATATTTTATAATCTCAATGCAATATAACATGCAAAAGAAACTACAAAACCACATAAGGTCAATCTAGCAATCACTAGCACAAGGAGGTAAAGCACAAGAACACATGCACCAAAAATTTTGTGTCAGAAATTTTGGGCCAAAAATTTTATGCCAAAAATTTTGCACTAGAAATTTTGCACCAAAAATTTTGTTCCAGAAATTTTGTGCTAGAAAATTTGTGCTAAAAACTTTGAATGGTGATGAAAAATAGAAAGACTCCAGAAGAGAATACACACAAATGGAACTAAGAAACCAAGCAAGGGTAATTTTAGGCAACACATGTCACTTGCAACCCACCAACATGCTAAGGTCCAACATGCCCACCAACAACACAAGATAAAGGGAAGTAATCAATCTCAACCTTGGGAAACTCAACCTAGGGAATCACTCCAATCTTGTAGGGTAAGGCAAGGCCTACGAGGCATCATTCCTCCACAACACAAGTGAGGGTCAAGAAACTCAGCCCTCTAAAATGCCATACTAAGGAACTCAAGGCAAGAGGTCCTATGACAATATCATTACAACAAGCACTTGGAACACAAAAATCAAGCAGACTACAACCACATGGACTAAAACGACACTTAGGAACCACTCAAGGGTCATAACCCTTTACACAATGAAAGAGCCACATATCAAGAAGGAGACCAATCAGAATACACTTCTTGGTAGGATCGAGGGTCTAACTAACCCTTACAAAATCATTCCTCAACAAGAAAGGCAAGGGGTGGGAAACAACAACACTTGTTTCCATCCACCACACACAACACACCAAGCTGGTAACAACCATAAGTAGAGATATTAGTGCTGCAACATGGGATCTGATACTAGATGTAACAACCCCATCAGTTAGGACCAATTTTAAACCCAACCAAACAACTTTTTTTTGAAACAACAACCAACAACACTAACAATGAAACAACATGTCACAATTGCACACCATTTGCACAAAAAAGTATCATAAGAACACAATGACAATATGGAACAACTGCACAAGACCACACGATTACACAAGCAAGGTGATAACAACATAAGACTTACCAACATGGAACAAATCACCATGAGGACACAACAAGAGAGAGATGGACATCTCTACAATGAGTGACTAAAATCCACAACAACGCTCTCTCACAAGACTACAAGAGGATGGGATTAGGTAATCATCAACCTTCAACCCACATCCAACAAAGTTGACCAACACAAGGTCTAACAACTACACATGAATATGATCACTAGATCAACTTCTAGCTAACGATCTCGATCGTAGCTCTAAGACGCACAAGTAGAAGATTAATGGTTCTACAACATGAACCAACACAACAAGACAACATTAACACTCTAGGAAAGGTCTACCAGGAGTGTGCACCCCAAGAAGACTTTAAAAACCTTCACAAATCCTTCCTAGACATGCTTAAATGCTCATAACATAAGATTTGGATAACATAAGATTCTAAATTCTTTTTAAAATCCAAACAAGGTTCCTATTGTAGACATCCAAATTTGACCACTCACGTATGGTCAAATTCATCCCCTTTATTTTTCTATCTTGCATCCCCCATTGATATTAATTAAATTATTTATTTAATTAATATTTACTCTTTTTATAATGTTCCTAAGGTATTTAATTAAATAATTAAATACTTTGTGGCCTTTCATCCCCTTCTCTAAATTAAATAAATGTTTTAACTTATTTAATTTAGTCATTTGGCATTTTGAGTTTAAATCAATTTTAAATTCACCTTTTTTTCTCTCCTTGTCCCATCCTCCATAATCTCCCTCTAATCTAGATTATTTTAATCAATCCATGATTAGGATGTGCACGCCCTTATTCAATATTAATGTCACATCCTCCATAATTTGTAACTTGCCTTAACCCTTCATTAACCTTCCTAATCACCAGTTTGCACAACCTTAATTGCATGATTAGGTCAACCTAATCCTTATGCCATTTATGGCATACCCCCAAGTCAACTTCCATTAATGGCTTTCTTCATTTGGACAAGGCAGCCCATTCCCCCATGAGAATTTAAAATTCACTTTTATAATCCCTGTGCATTTTAGGAATTTTTTAATTCCTCTCCTCTTCGCCATTAGGATATTTGAGGAATTTTAAATTCCTCATGTGTAACATCTCCCACATGGGGACAATGACCTCCTTTATGCGGAGATCTTGTCCCAATCCCAAGGTACCTTAAAGTACCTCCACCTCATCATCCCCTTGACACCTCACTTGACACATGGCAAGATGTGAAGGTTTGTGAGTCCTCAACTCACCCTAGCCCTTGATCTTGTCCATGTTGGCATCATCTTAGCCCTCCACTTTTTAGAGGAATTTCCCCTAAAATTAGAGGATTTTTCCCTCATTTAAAAATAATCAATCAACAATCTAGCAACCAAACACTTAAGCCTTCAAGCATCCTCCATTGCTGCAACTTTGAGCTCCATTTTTACATCAATATTGTGCATCTACTCACATACCCACTGAGACCATTGCATTCTTCATCTCATCCTCATTGTTTTGCATCTAATTTCATGCTATTTTCCATCTAAAGGAGCACACAATCGAACAAATCAACAAGGCCAACCATTCAATCAACTTGGACAAGGTAACTCACTTTCTTTGCTTTGTTTTTATTCAAGTTCAACTAGGCTAATCATTGAGGTGTTCTTTGTGTTTTCCCTTGCTTGCATTTCATTTTTTTTTGCATTTTAGACTAGGAGATTTCACGTGCACACATTTCTAGCATGCCTAGTGGGACCCACATCACGAGTGTATCATTTTATGTTTGTTGTTGTTTGAGTTTACAGGTTCAGGTTTACACGCAGGGCTGAATCCGCCTTGGCGGGTGAATTTGTAGCCTACAGGGGCGAATTTGCACCATAAAACAAGTGAACTTGTAGCTAGAGGTGAATTTTCTTGATACAAAGGCAAAGTTGCAAACAAGAAAATTCACCCTTTTTGAGAAAAGGGGCAAACTTGCTATCAGTGGTGAATTTTCCTGAGTTAGGGGTGAATTTGTAGTCATTTCCAAAAATAGGCAAGATTGCTTGAGGTGCAAACAGGCGAATTTGATCAATAAAAAGGGAAAATTTACTCAAGACAAGGGGAATCCACTTCACAAAATGGGATAATTTTCCTCATATGGAGGTGAATCGAAGGTAAACCCGAAACCCTAATTTTCCGTTTTTAGCTTCCATTCGGTTTCTGTTTTATGTATTGTCCCACTAACTGGTCTATTTGTGAGTGTTCCTGGTTTTCACTAATGGTTTGTGTAGTTTGTTATCATCTATCCAAGACCAATGGTTGCAAACTACTAATGAATTTTCTTTAGAACGATCGGTCCAAGACCTTTTAGTTAGTTAGTTTGTTGTTTTTCATACTAGCTAGGCACACATAGATTTAATAAGATGATCAATTAACTTGTTTTCTATTCTTGGGAGTGACTATTGATGTATCCAATCCCCTTGCACCATTTGGTGATCCTGGTGATGAGAAATTTCAGTTTACTCTAGTCCAGTTGAGTCTACTTAGGAGGTGCTAGTGTGTCTAAGTTCCCCCCTTGCACTACGTACAAGCCTATGGACTAGCCGGAAACATCTAGTATCTTCTTCCCTTAGTAGGAATTTCCTAGGATTTCATCACCTGAGGGATGATCCCAACCACGTGTTACCGACAGGGTATATAAAGGGGGGGAGCTAAAGCTATATCTCAATCCAGTCACATCGTGTTTGGCAAAGTGTTGAAGTTAGGGTGATACCTAGATAAGACGTGAGGAGTTGGTCCAAGTTTCCTATACCTCCCCGAGGCTCCTGATTTTCATTTGTGATGGGCTGGTATTCACGGTTGTGCCCCACATATCATGCATATATTGGGGATTCATGAGATTTCCTTGTATAGCCTAGATAGAGACTCGTGTTTTAGCCATAGCTTGGTGTAGTGCAGGGGATGTGCACTGTACCCAGAAGTTACTCACCATGTACTCCCTTGGGTTGAGATAGAAATCCACATGGTGGACTATGATAGTCCTCAAGTGAGAGTGTGAAGGTGAGCTCGTGGAATTTGTTGATGACCCTATGCTACTAGAACACTATCTATCTGCCTTCATGAGAAAGGGTGATCCAGAGAACCACCCCAGTATCAAAGAGTATTAACCTTGGGTTTTCCTCTCAAGGTGGTGGGCCTACATTAGGTTTGTAAACCCATATCACTAATTTTAGGATTGTGTTGCTTGGCGTATCTTCATTATGCTATACCAGTGCTTTTCTTTTCAGTTGAGTCAGCCTAGCCTTTTGTCTGTTGTTTGTCATATCTGTTGTCCTTTGCCACAGTCAACCCCTACCTTCAGAGGTGAATTTTCCCCTTACAGAGGTGAATTTTCACTGTAGACATGCAATTTTTCCCTACAAAAGGGCAATCATGTGTCATAGTCTAGTCTAGGTCATCTCATTGTTTTCATAGAACAAGAAAATTTTCCCTCTTTAGGGGTGAACCTGTTGTTAGTCTAGGTTAGTTTGTCCATCATCTGTTTATCAAATTTTCCCGTTCTCTTAGGATAGGTGAATTTTCCGTAGCCATGTGTGAATTTTCTTCCTAAAGGAGCGATTTTGCCTCTCGTTTGAGTCTCCCATCCATCCAAGTCGAGATTTAGGAAAACCCATTTTTTGAATAGGAGATCTAGTTTTTAGGAAAATCCATTCCCCGTCTGTACCACTCAAGAAATAGGTGATTCTATCACCCCGTTAGGTGATCATGTAAGTCAAATCCACCTGTTCTCCTATGATTTTCCAAGGTTGAGGTGAACTTCGAAGTGTTTAGGTGATTTTGTTAGTTGTTTGGGGCGAACCTGCTATTGGATAGGAAAAGTTGCTAAGAAAATTCACCTACTTCTTGTGCTATTCTAAGTTTAGGTGAATTTGATCACTTGGATAGGAAAACTTGCTCAACAAATTTTCCTATTTCCTGTACCAGTCCAGATTTGGGAAAATTTGACTCCCTAGAATAGGAAATTGTGTGTAACATGGAGGAGATTTTGATCACTGTGGATACGTGAATTTGTGACCTGAAGAGGCCAAGTTGCTTGAAATAGAGGCGTATCCATTTCCCATACAAATTCCAGAGAGTGAATCCTTTGGGATACTAAAAGATTGTTGTTTTCCAAGTCCTTTTCCATGATCAAATTTTTTTTATCATCACTTTAGTCTATCTACATTTTCCAAAAGCAATCCATTCATCAGTTAAATCACATATGTACATCTTAGAACATATCTAAATCACATATCCATCATCAGTTCATCAATCCCAATCCTCTAGATTACGTTTTTGAGGTCTTTATCCAAGTTTGCTTAGGTGCTTGATCCTGATCATCATCATCATCATCTGCTTAGGATTGTTATCCATCCTGAGTCAAACATCATCCGTGACCAAATCAATCCACTTCCATCTGGAGGTGGATTCAGTGTCGTAATCATCCATTTTTCCTTCAATCTAATCAATCAACACCTTGTGTCACATAGTTCGATCTCTGAACTTGGTTTAGAATTCGTTTCATCATCTTATCTAATCAATCATCTAATCTTAACGATCATTTCATCTCATCAATCAGATCTCATCCAATCATCCAATCAATCGATCTTTCATCTAGTTTAATTAGTCCCCTAATCATCATTTAGGTCATCCCTCCACTACACCTTAGAGTGTAGCCTCATCTTAGTTCATTTGGTAATTTTTCATTTTCATGCCGGTTACCTAATCATAGGAAAAGAAACTTATGGAAAACCAACATGCCCAAGGTACTCAGGTCAACACATCTCAGAATCCCAATAACATTGGGTCATTGTAATCTAATACCGATGTCCAAAAAATTTCCACCTAGTGATGAGAACATGGTTAATCAGCCTGAAGTCATAGTTGATGAGTACCTTAGTAATCCCACCAATGTTCAGATGACAGATCAACCTCCTTAACAAGCACAGGGATAAAATTATTTCCTCCTTACTCTTAAAGGGAGTGAAACTACCACCTAACTTTGACATGTCACAATATTTCAACATCACACCCCCTCTAGTGTCTCAAGACCCCTAGAATTCATAGAACATTCTGATAAATTTGTATGTCCCTCAAGGTCCACCTATAGACAATTGGTATCAACCTGGGTTCGAGAATGTCTTACTATATCAAGTCAACAACGTTCTTTAGGTTTCGATTCTAGTCATAGGAGCACCACCTAATCCAAACGATCCCCTTGCTTATGGTATGCAACATAATCTCCTATCTCTGCTACCTGCCATGCCTGTCCAACAAGGTTCAACCCCCATACCATCTGTACCACCACTTCCACCTAATCAACTAGGTCAACCACCTTTCAACATTGGGGGCAATCCTTTTCTTGCACTGCCACCATCTCTAGGATCCACTCCCATAGCCAACTTACTGCCACCACCTTTTACATCCCAATAGATGCCCCAAGGAAACATCCCCACATTCCAACAACCTCTACTTAATCCACAATAGTCCACTTCATTGCAACCACCTCACTAATAGGTGACACAACTCGCTACAATCCCATCTCAAGTACCACAACATACCGCTACCACCATCCCATCTCAACCAACTCGCAAACAACCTTCACAACAAAATATTTGAGTCCCACAACAACATACTATCGTTCCCACCCAACGAGCCTCATTAGGCAACACAGGCTACATCATAGCCTCAACAAACACCACAAGATGCTTCAATACTGATCCCTCAACAACATATCGCATCTTTCCCTCTGTACCAACAACCACCACATCAACAATGACCACCCCAACACACTCAAATTCCCACACAAATGCAACACAATCCCCTTACGCAATAACTTTATCACCCATCAAGAACATATGTCCTCTTTGCTACCCCGTCAAATCCTAACTGCAATCTTGTTCATCAAAATCCTCTGCAATCCCAATCACCACCTTACACCAACCCTTAGCAATCAAATTCAAATCCTCACTATCAAATGTCTAATCGGTAGCCACCTCCATATACTACCCAATAGCCAAATGTTGCGTATAATTATCAATCAAATCCATTTTACACCCAGTAACAACCTCCCTATCAACATGGTGTTCCCTCCACCTCCTATTATTAGCACCAACCATCATATTAGCAAGGTGCTTCCACCTCGTCATATTACCAAGCCCCTCCATCATACCAATAGGGTGATTTCACCTCATATTTCTAGCAGCAGCCACCATATCAGCAATGGGCCTCCACTTCATATTACCAAAATCCATCATCCTAATATCAATCTTACGCCAATCTGAAGCTATATTCCACCTACACCAATTAGTATCAACAAACACTTCCATATACACCTCCACCAACTTACTATCAAACTGTTCAACCCCATCTTCATCCTACCAGCAATATGCTCCTTACAATCAATCTAATCCATCTAATCTAACTCCCTCAGTTCCTATTAATAAAGAGTGGGAAGAATCCAAAGCTCCATTAAAATACTTACAAGCAGGGACTAACAAAAAATCCTTTAAGTTTGAAGACATTTGTCCCTATCGAATTGATCCCTCAATTTCACTAGTTCCTTTTCTAAAGTGTTTCGAGATGCCAAAATTTGATAAGTACAAAGGAACTAAAGATCCAATGAACCATCTCTAGGAGTTCTATTCCTATTTTCAAGAACTCCAACACAATGACATTTATCTCCTGCAATTATTTCCAAGAATTCTAACTAGGATAACTCTGGATTGGTTTAATTTGGAGAAGGATGTCGATACTTTGGATATTCTAAAAGAGAAACAACATGAGGGATACACATTTACATGCTACCTTCAAAGGTGGCATGCTTTGTCCGATCAGATGAAATCCCCACTCAGAGAAAAAGACATGGTCACCCTTTTCGTCGAAAAATATCACCAAGATATGGCGCATAATTTTAAGCTTCACTGTGTCACAACCTTCACAGAGGTAGTAGAGAAGGGTCCTTTCCTTGAGATAGCACTTATTGCTAAAGGGTTGTGTTAGAACTATAAAATTTTGAAAATTTTATGGCTGAGTGTTCTCATAAGCTTCCTAAGAATTCCATACCATGAGTACAAAAATCTGCTTTTCGTAACATTTTGCCCATGTTTTAGCTAGTTTTGGTCATTTGGTCCAATAGAATTCATCTAACCCTGAGTATTTCAATAAATCATATCAGCAAGAGATGATGAGGGTCTCCCCGATCCATAAAGCATTTTATACTAATGTATATCTTTTGCAGTTTATCAGAAAGAGGTTGGGAATGTCTTACCGATATGATTTCATCTGAGAATACACATCTAGAAGACTCAGTGCACTATCTCAGCGACCAAAGGATCCTATCGGCAAGAAAATGTTCATCAGAATAAGTCATAGTGAGCTTATATGTGTCATACTAATGAAGCACAAAGAACTATATCAACTAGACTTGAGTTGTCGGAGTAAGGTCCCGTAGCATTCATTTGGTCTTGCTAATAAAGTGAAGGAGGATTCTGTCGGAATGAAGTCATGGAGTCTTACTGACCCCCTATGTCACACTGACAGGATTGCGTTAGAAAAGACTTGACGATATGTTTTGATCATCGGCGAGAAAGACTTCATTGGAGAGAGATAAGGAAGGTCATACCAAATGTAGCTCCATCGGCAGGAATTTTTTTTTGTCTCAGCGATCATAATTGACAAAGAAAATAAGTTGAAGGATATATTTCGACAAGACACGAAGTAATCTGAGGAACGTCTACTCGACTCACAAAGTCATAGTGATAGGTTGCATAGGTGAGAGTTGTAGCGACACTTAAAACTGAAGGGATAGAATAGTCGAAGAGACTCATAATGTCAACCAAATTACATAACATCTTAGTGACATATGATCTAAAGGTAGTCGGAGAGACTCAGAGTGTTGGGGAGACTACAGGATGTCATAGTGGGTATCTAGTGAATATTGGTAAAAGCCCAAATAAATGGATCACCCCAGAATTGAATATGAAAGGACGCCTCTGTTCATGTGGCCGATGTATAAATACCAATTTTTGGTACCGGATAAAAGAGATAGTGGATAAAAAATAAAAAAATACAGTAGATACAATGTCTTACAATTCTGAGACTATGATGCATGTATGAAACAATGGAGATGTCAATGGAAGTCATTTGATTTGGTGGCATATTTTCTGGTATCAATTGTTTGTTATGTTAATTGAAAGTATTGTTGAAGTTGTCTCCAAGGTTGATGTTTTCTAATTATTTAAACTGATATATGAAGGATGTTTTTTAGTTTATTAGTGCACACTTGTTGTATTTGTATGGTTGGATTAATTGGTTATTTCAAGGAAAGATTAAATCCTTTTAGTCGATCACAGTAATTAGGGATTTTCATTTGGATCAATAAGAAGAACTTGGTAATCACATTCCTGCATGTTTATACAAGTTATAAAATTAAACCTATATGCCAAACAATTTTAGTATCTACCAAAAAGAAGTTACTCATTTGATATTTTCATTTGATTCCGCACACCCAATAATGCACTAGTCTCTACCATTTTTCTGTTTAGTTTCATTCATTTTTACACATGAACATATTTAGATTTTAGCCTTGATATTGCTTATACAATCTATACCAAAATAAAACTCATTTATCCACTCCCATTTTACATTGTGGGTAAATTAATTTAAGGAATAAACATAAGTCAAGTCCACCTCATTCATATAGGTATACCCGTCTAGGTCTAGCAGCACCTGAAGAGAAGAAGGTTTAAATCATTTGGCCTTGTTTGTTACCTTGAAACGTATCGGGAGATTGGCAACCTCTAGAGGTATTCTTCCTATATTTTTGAGACCTAACAAATTGGCAACTCTACTGGGAACATCATTTGCAGACTATCCGGTTGAAGATTATCATATAGAGTCATTGAAGAAAGATTCACAATTTGAGAAGTTTTAGAAAAAGTGATTCTGCTGGGGATAAAATTAAGAATAATTTCATCTTTTCTCACTTTCAACAAAGTGAGTGGCAACTCTGACAAGAACATTGCATCAATTCAACATGAATGGTAGAAGATCCCAATACAAATGAGGTCCTAGTGGCAACAGTAAGTGGCTACATAAGGATGATAAGGGTAAGAAGATAGCTAATGACATGTGCATAACAAGCAAAGACAAAGCATCAGGGCCACATTGTGAGACATATGACCATTATGATACATGGAGAGATAGTTCAAGTGGCGAACCTTGTACCCATGAAGAAAAGAGAAATACTTTTTATAATCCTTAGAAATAGGTGGAATTTGAGGCTAAACTCAAGGCTGAAAGAGTCACGTATCAATAGGAAAATGGTCAAAGAATGGAGGGTAACCAAAATGCGCCTTTTGGTCATGTAACCCCTCAAGAAAATTTTGAATTCTTGACTGGCAAAGAATTAGACATACAGTTGGAGTTTCAAAAACAAGAAGTAGAAATAGAAAAAGTATAACTAGAACAACAGAGGCGCCAAAAGATAAAGGAACTTCAAGACATGAAATTACAAGAAGCCCAAATTAAGGCTAGGACAACTAGTCTTTCAAAGTATGTACCACCTCATAAGCAAGGAAAAAATTATGCAGGGCCTTTAAATCAGCCAAAGGTTGCTTAGAGTCAGATAGGAAATCAATACATGCAGCCAAACCATCCACCGTATACCACATCACAACATTCAAATTCCCAACCACCTCATGGTCAACAATATGTGCCATATCTTCATACACAATACAATAATCCAGTGTACCAGTATCAACATTTGCATAACCCTCCCCCTCAACAATATACAACAATGATTAGACAGTTTGATTTGATAGGGTTTCAATTATACCCTTACCCTATGGATAGTAGTTGGAGAAGTCTTGTTCCTAAGTTTACAGGGAGTAGTGCAATTACTGTTGAAGATCACTTGAGGAATTTTAATGCTTTTTTCCAAGATTTGGATATACCATATGAAGATTTACATATGAGGTTGTTCATGATGTCACTCACCAAAGAAGCTAGGGATTGGTTCAATAGCCTACTAACAACTTCTGTTGATTCTATCCAAGAATTTTAGGATCGATTTCTCAAACAATATGGAAATCTATGTGCACTAGATGTTGATTTTCATGAATTAGTACGGATTCAAAAAAATCAGAATGAGTCAATTTATGATTTTAACTGGAGATTCAACAAATTGCAGAATAAGATACCACCTAGGTCAAAGTTGCCAGACTCTACAACATTGAGTATTTATTTGAATGCATTCAATCCAAAAATAGGGTATGAACTAAGAAATAGGTTTCCAAGAGATTTAGATGAAGCCCAAAAGATAGCACTAACCATTGAAAACAACAGGAAAGCTATTGAGATGGTCAGTAAGAGAGATAACCTAGGGTTCCTCAGCAAGTCCATAATTATCAGTACAAATAGGAGAACACATACATAATGAGAGGCCTCGGTTACATGACATGCCTTACAATACAAATTGGAAGGATAGAAAACCTCTAATAAATAAACCTTGGAACAAAGAAACACCTGATCCATTAAGGAAGAAGGGAGTGTATATGGTCAATAATAATCTTTGGTGTGAAGGTTGTGATGGGCCACATTCCCTAGACCACTATGTTGTAGCCCAAGAAATGTAGGAAGAAAGAATGTTAGCAGGTAACAATGGAGAGGATCACATAGTGTATTTGACCTCAAATAATTTGCACCATGTTGAGGAGAGATATTCATCATCAGAAGATGAAGGCTATGAGTATGATGTTTCAAATCAAAGGTGCAATGTCCACATGGCTGAACAACAAGTTTTTTCTGATTCTGAAGAAAATCTTCTAGAACATCACTCTGCTGAGGTGCCTGCTTAATGTAATATTAGGAGACCCACTGATGAGGAAATAAAGAGGTTAACCATTTCTATAGTTGAACAAGCAAAGATCAAGTATTGGTTAAGAAATTGGACAATGAATGAAAAGGAAAGTGTTCCTAGGGGAATATTTATGAAAGATAGAGAAGTAACACCAAGATTTTTGAAGAAAACAAAAGATATGCAACATGAAAAGAATGAAAAAATACTTGTCCCAGAGGAGAACAGAGTGTTATACAGAGAAAAGTAGAAGCTTGTCCAGAAGGAAGAAAAAAAAGGAGAAACATTAGAGCAAAAGAAAATAATTAAGGTGAAGGCTTCTTTTGATTTCTCTCAGGCATTATCTCAGGTAAAAATGTCTGTCCCACTGCTCAAGATGATGAGAATTAAGGAGTATAGGGATAGTGCTATTCAATTGATATAAAATGGAAATGAGAAAAGTATAATTTTTGAAAATCAGATGGCCACTAAAATAGTTAACAAGCAAGATAAGGTGATTGTCCCAGAAGTGTGTCTAAATAATGTATTGGTAAATTCCCCACAAGTTGATCCTTTTTTCACCACACTGCTTATAAAAAACTAACTATTGAGGAATTGCATGATAGACTCTGGTGCTGCTATCAATATCATGCCAGTGGGAGTTATGAAAGAAATTGGCATGTGGGTAGATACTAATGAAGGGAAGTGCTATGCAATGGATAGCAGGCATGTTCCAGTAGTAGGTGTTATGAAATATGTTGAAGTCAAACTAGTTGCTTATCCTCAGGTGGCCTATAATATAGATATAATTGTAATTGATACCCCTCCTCAGTTTGGGATGCTTCTATCAAGACAGTGGACGAAGCGGTTAGGGGAAATGTCCAATTTGATTTATCTTATGCAATGATTCTAGTGAATGGCTAGGAAGTTAAACTGTATAGGGAGCCAAGGATGAACCAAATTGTAGATTGTGTACCTCAAGATCAAGTCAATTCCTTTTGTGATGTGGATCTTGGAAATTTTAAGATAGAACCAGCCCAGCCAAAATTAGTCAATGTTGATCCAATTGATAAGCATGTTGCAAAAAGCTGCAATGGTGTGTGGAAAATGTACTTTGATGGAGCATGTAGCCAATAAGGTAATGGAGCTGGAATAGTATTTTTTTCGCCTGAAGGAGTTACATTTAAATATTCATTTTTGTTGGCATTTGAATGTACAAACAACATGGCAGAGTATGAAGCTTTATTGACAAGTTTGAATATGGATGTAAAACATAAGATTAAGCTACTAGCTAATTTAGGAGATTATGAGCTAGTTGTTTCTCAAGTTAAATCAAAATATGCAGCAAAACACAAGAGGTTGAAGCAATACAGGAATGTTGTATGGGACACAATTGAGTTATTTGATTCTTTCTCTATTGAGTGGATCGATAGGTCAAAAAACATAATGGCTGACTTTTTAGCCAATGTAGCATTAAGAAGAGATGACATCACATTGGCTGGAGTGTCTCAAATTGAGTTCAAAACAAGACCCGCTATGCTTGACAATATATACAGTTGGCAGGTTTTTAATGACGATGTTGACCTCCTGAAATTTCTTCACTGTATAGATCAATATGAAGCTCAAGAAATTGATTTCAATGCTTTTGTAGAAGAAGTAGATGGAAAGCAGACAATATTCAAGAAGGAGGTCTTACAAGTTAGAACTAATAAGCTTCCCAAAGGGCTAGTAGCATTGGAGAGGGTATATGATGGAAGTGATCGGTCCCTCATGAAGTAGAAACCAGTCAAGAGGGAGGATATTGAAGAGGTCAATTTAGGGACTGAGTTGGCACCAAGAAAGGTGTACATAGGAAAGAAAATAAGCCCGACAATTCAAAGAATGTTGATTGCATTATTGAGAAAATAAAAACATGTGTTTGCATGGTCCTATGAAGATCTCAAAGAATATAGGAAAGATTATTTTCAACACAAAATCTCGTTGAAACCAGATGCAAAGCCATTTAGGCAGAGACAAAGACCTATTAACCCAACATTGGAATAAAAAATACAGGAGGAATTGGCAAAGCTTAGAGATGGGGGTATCATCAAACCAATAAGGCATTCAACATGGGTTTCAAACCTAGTTCCTGTGAGGAAGAAGAACGGGGATATCAGATTATGTGTGGAATTCAGAAATCTCAATATGGATTCCCTCAAGGATAATTACCCTCTACCTAATATGGAAGTTGTACTACATAAAGTAATAGGGTGTGAGCTATTATCTATGATGGATGGGTTCTCTAGTTACAATCAGGTGAAATTTAAAGAATCTGAGTAGTACAAGACAACTTTTACAACCCCATGGGGAACATATGTTTATGTGAGAATTCCATTCAGTCTCACAAATGTAGGTGCAACCTTTCAAAGAGCTATGGACGTAGCATTTGTAGACTTGATTAATGCTATAATTGTAGTATATCAAGATGACCTTACTGCTTATTCAAAAAGGGTTGAAGATCATGTAGAAAATCTGGAAAAAATATTTATTAAAGCTTTGGAATACGGTATTAGTATGAACCCTAAAAAATGTCATTTTGCAGTCACAGAAGGAAAAATATTAGGACATATTGTGCCAAAGGAGGGAATTAGAATAGATCCTGAGAGGGTTGAGGCCATACATAAAATCCCTATTCCTAAAACTGTTTAGGCCATCCAGTCATTTTTTGGACAGATCAACTTTGTTAGGAGGTTTGTGTCTAATTTTGCTAAAATTATTAAGCCCATATCAAAGATGCTAACAAAGGGACAAAAAATAGATTGGACTGCAGAAGCATTGGAATCTTTTATATCCATCAGAAAGGCCATCAAAGAATCCCCTCTCCTTAAATATCTAGATTTTGCAAAACCCTTTCAAATATTTTCATTTGCTTCATTGCACACTATAGTTGTTATGTTATAGAAGAATGAGGAAGGTCATGAGCAGCCTGTGTTATTTTTCAGCAAGTCATTGCGGGGGTTAGAATTGAAATATGATATAATGGAAAAATAAGCATTTGCATTCGTGAAAGCCACAAAGGCTTTTAGGTTGTATCTTGTTGGAGCTAAGGTGATTGCTTATGTCTCTCATGCAGATGTTAAAGATATCTTGACACAGTCAGAAGTGACATTAAAGAGATGTAGGTGGATTAATAAAATTCAAGAATTTGATATGGAAATACAAATCACCAAATTAGTAAGAGGTCTGGGCTTGGCCAAGTTAATGGCATAAACAAATATTGAAGCAAATCAAATTTGCAATGTAGAAGATGAAGGAAATGCAATTGTGAGTATTGAGCATACTCCTTGGTATAAAAATATCATGTATTACCTTAGACACATGAAATTCCCTGAAGGATTAAGTGATAATCAAAGAAGAACTTTGAAGTTGCAAGCTTCAAAATATGTGTTCATGGAAGGTGATTTGTTTTGGAAAAATAG
Source organism: Sequoia sempervirens (assembly GCA_007258455.2). Lineage (NCBI taxonomy): Eukaryota > Viridiplantae > Streptophyta > Pinopsida > Cupressales > Cupressaceae > Sequoia > Sequoia sempervirens. The sequence continues at coordinate 13,989,149 of VDFB02274714.1, forward strand.
GGACAGGATGTTGTTGTTATGTCTAGATGAGTCACAAGCTAAGCATGTTCTAAAAGAGATGCATGAAGGGGTCTATGGAGGCCATTATTCTGCAAAGAAAACTGCACATAAGATTCTCAGGGCAAGTTATTATTGGCCAAAAGTATTTAATGATTCTTTTTCATACATAAGAAGATGTGAAGCATGCCAGAAGTTCTTAGGGAAAATGAAGTATTAGGGAGCTTTACCACTCAGACCTTTGGAGGTTGAAGCCCATTTTCATCAGTGGGGAATTGATTTTATTGGGGAGATACAAGAGAAATCAAGTGGAGGACATAAGTGGATACTGGTAGCTACTGATTACTTCACCAAATGGGTAGAGGCAATTCCAACCAAGCAAGCAACCAGTAAAGTTGTGATCAATTTTTTAATGGATAACATTATTACCAGATTTGGTACACCATTAAGATTGATTACAGATAATGGGATGTGTTTCATATCTGATGAATTCAAATATTTTTGTAGTACGCATGGTATCACTATTTCTTATGCAACTCCTTACCATCCACAAGCTAATGGTCAGGTAGAGTCCAACAACAAAAGTCTTCTGAAAATCATAAGGATAATTCTAGGTGGGAATAAGAAGGCTTGGGATTCAAAATTGAAGATGGCTATGTGGGTTGATAGGATAAATATGAAAAAGGAAATTGGAAAGTCCCCATTTGAATTGGTATGTGGAACACAAGCTAGGATGCCTTTACAAAATTTGTTACTAGTTTACAAATTTATCCTTCAGGAGGATATAGATATTCCAGAACCAATGGAAGAAAGAATGGAGTAGTTGGCAGAGCTTGATGAGATAAGAAGAGTAGCTTAGAACCAACATGTGAAGTTGCAGGAACAAATGAAGTATTTGTTTGATAAAAGGGAAAAAGATAGAAAATTCGAAGAAAATGATCCGGTGCTAATGTGGAATGCAAGGTGTTAGGAGAAGGGAAAAAATGAGAAATTTGAAGCTCTATGGCTAGGACCCTTTGTTGTTGTTGGTAAGAAGAGAAAAGATTCATATTACTTACAAACATGATTGGTGAAGAGCAAGAGTTGCCTGTACATGGGAAATTCTTGAAGCACTTTTTCTCTTGAACAATACTGAGGATTAAGGGTTGCCAGTGCATGGACAACTCTTGACAATCCTCTCAAAATTTTCTCCATGCACAATAGTTTAGAAAATAAAAAGGAACAATAATTTCCAACACATGGACAATCCTTACATTCTTTCATTCAAAATAAATCTTTCCATGTACAGTAGTATAGGATCATGTTCATCTCCATTTCCATTCTTTCCATCCTGTTCGCTAGTCCATGTCCTTGAAAATTTGGTCTGCTCACCCAGAGATTTGGATCCTTGCAATGATCTCACAATCATTCATCCCCAGACGGAGCCACTGTTAGAACTATAAAATTTTGAAAATTTAATGGTTGTCTGTTCTCATAAGCTTCCTAAGAAGTCCATACCATGAGTACAAAAATCTTCTTTTCGTAACATTTTTCCCATGTTTTAGCTAGTTTTGGTCATTTGGTCCAATAGAATTCATCTAACCCTAAGTATTTCAATGTATAAGTCCTATCGGCAAGAGATGATGAGGGTCTCCCTGATCCATAAAGAATTTTATACCAACATGTATCTTTTGCAGTCTATTGAAAAGAGGTCGAGAATGTCTTATCGATATGATTTCATCTCAGGATACACATTGGGAAGACGCAGTGCACTGTCTCAGTGACCAGAGGATCCTATCGGCAAGAAAATGTTCATCAGAATAAGTCATAGTGAGCTTATATGTGTCATACCGATGAAGCACAAAGAACTATATTGGCCAGACTTGAGCTGTTAGAGTAAGGTCCCGTAGCATTCATTTGGTCTTGTTGATAAAGTGAAGGAGGATTCTATTGGAATGAAGTCATGGAGTCCTCCCGACCCCCTATGTCACACCGACAAGATTGCATTGGAAAAGACTTGATGATATATTTTGATCATCGACGAGATAGAATTCATCGGAGAGAGATAAGGAAGGTCATACCGAATGTCGCTCCATCGGCATCAATTTTTTTTTGTCTCGGCGATCAGAATTGACAAAGAAAATAAGCTGAAGGATATACTTCGGCAAGACACAAAGTAATCTGAGGAACGTCTACCCGACTCACAAAGTCACAATGATAGGTTGCATCAGTGAGTGTTGTAGCGACACTTAAAACTGAAGGGATAGAACAATCGGAGAGACTCATTACATCGATCAAATTATAGAACATCTTAGTGACATATGATCTAAAGGTAGTTAGAGAGGCTTAGAGTGTTGGGGAGACTATAGGATGTCATAGCGGGTATCTAGTGAATATTGGTAAAAGCCCAAATAAATGGATCGCCACAAAATTGAGTACGGAAGGACACCTCTTTTCATGTGGCCGATGTATAAATACCAATTTTTGGTACCGGATAAAAGAGATAGCGGATAACGAATAAAAAAATACAGTAGATCATACAATGTCTTACAATTTTGAGACTATGATGCATGTATGAAACAATGGAGATTTCAATGGAAGTCATTTGATTTGGTGTCATATTTCCTGGTATTAGTTGTTTGTTGTGTTAATTGAAAGTATTGCCAAAGTTGTCTCTAAGGTTGATGTTTTCTAATTATTTAAATTGATATATCAAGGATATTTTTTAGTTTATCAGTGCACACTTGTTGTATATGTATGGTTGAATTAATTGGTTCTTTCAAGGAAAGATTAAATCCTTTTAGTCAATCATATTAATTAGGGATTTTCATTTGGATCAATAAGAAGAACTTGGTAATCACATTCCTGCATGTTTATACAAGTTATAAACTTAAACCTATATGGCAAACAATTTGAGTATCTACCAAAAAGAAGTTACTCATTTTGGATTTCGATTTGACTCTGCACACCCAATAAGGCACTAGTCTCTTACCATTCTTCTATTTAGTTTCATTCAGTTTTACACATGAACATATTTAGATTTTAGCCTTGATATTTCTTATACAATATATACCAAAATAAAACTCATTTATCCACTCCCATTTTCCATTGTCGGTAAATTACTTTAAGGAATAAACATAAGTCAAGCCTGCCTCATTCATATAGGTATACCCGCCTAGGTCTAACAACACCTAAAGTGAAGAAGGTTCAAATCATTTGGCCTTGTTTGTTACCCTAAAAAATATCAAGAGATTGGCAACCTCTTGAGGTATTCTACTTGCATTTTTGAGAGCTAACAGGTTGATAAAAATTTTTAATCCTGACAAGGAAAAGTCATCCAAGGATAAATCTCACTACTAGAAAAAGAATAAGAATGTTGTCAATGATGGTGTCATTGACACCAAACATGTTCAAGTATCCAATGCTTTCCAGAAGCCATAGTGTGTTCGTCCTCTACCATCAATTCATAATGGCATATTAGTACCATAGGGGGCATCTTGTCCTCCCCAGCAGTCTAATCAGAATAATCAAGGGAACAATAAACATCAATTCACTCAATTAGGAAAACCATTAAGCATTGTTTTCAATAGACCTCTTTAGGCTAGTTACCTGATCACATATCCTATGACCAAGCCTTTTGATGAGTCCAAGCTGAAGCTAGCATGGTATAAAGAAAACAAGTATTGTGACTTTCACAAGATCAAAGGGCACTCTGCAAACAAATGTCAAGGGTTGAAAACCAACGTCTAGGATCTTATAGATTGGGGTGAAATGAATGTGGATACCAACCAGGCCCCATCGTACAATGCTCAGCTTCAGATATATCAAAATTCCTTCCCAAAACATAACCAAGGTGCTAGTACGTCAAAAAAAAATCCTAGGTCGTGTAATAGTAATAATCAGAATAACAACACAAACAATGTTAGCTATAAGAATGTGCCATATAACTATGATGGCATTGTCATGTGCATTAATCAGGCTGACCCATGTGTGTCTATGATATGCATAAAAGGAAAAGACACATAGTTTTTTCTTACAACCCATCACACTCACATCACCATCCCTGGAGCCTCTACATCAACCCAACCACTACCTGCAAGCTCCTAGTATACTATTCTTGATCACCTAGGCAAGACTCTGACCCAAATATCTTAGATTTTCTTAAGTCTTCTCTTATGCATAAAGAAATTATAACCAAAGCTTTATAGGATACTCATATTCCCAATGACATAGATCTTAGACAATTCCAAGCATTGGTAGGACACTTGTTAGCCACATATCAACTGGTTTTTAGCTAAGATGACATGCCTTGCATTGATTCAAACCATAACCATCCTCTCCATATCAAAGTCCTCGTAGATCACCATAAAGGGTTCAAAAGGGTCTTGGTAGATAATGGATCTTCCCTAAATGTTTGCACATTAAAGTTCATAAAGTAGGTAGGTTACACCCACGCTAATTTAAATAATCAGGCCATCACTACCAAGGCATATGACAATGCAGGATGTGATTCTGAGGGAATGATTTGTCTTCCAATTCAGGTTGGTCCTATTGTGTAGTACACTCCCTGCCATGTCCTTGATCTAGACCTCCCTTATAACCTTCATCTTGGCCTCCCATGGATCCATGCCATGCAAGCCATTCCATCAGCTTACCATTAGTGCTTGAAGTTCCCATTTAATGGGATAGAAGTTATGATACATTCAGATCTGCAACCATTTGAGTATTGTTGTGCACTAGAAGCTTCCTTCCCCCATTCTCATTACTAGATCCAGGAGTGGAAATGGGGGAACCTTAGGCCTCATCATCCCATCCATCTTCCAACATGCTATCCTCTACTTTCTCCACTCCATCTTCCACCTCTAACTCCACCATTACCAAGGTCTAGATCATCGATAAGGGGTGTGGTGAATATGAAATGCGTACAACATGAAATGTGGCAACCATGCCACCCTTTCCACATACATATGGCCAACCTTCTTGGTACACATCGAAGCAAGAAGAGAAGACAATCACCTTAAGTTCCAAGAATGTGAGATCCAACACTTTCCACTCCCCTAGATTATGGCAAGATACACTAGAGGATGACATCAGTCAATGGATATATCATGAGGAGCCTGAACCTTATCCCCCTCTAAATGAGTATTTCTATGAGAAGTATCCTTATTCTAAAAATTTAACCAAAAAGTATAATTATCAAGGGGGAGGCCTTGGCATAGAAAAGCAAGGAAGGAAATAGCCTCTTGACACCCCAATGCAACCAAGGTACTTTGGTTTAGGAAATGACACAAAACAAAAGGGTCCTATGACATCAACTAGTGCTTCTAATAATGTTAGTGTGGACAACAGTCTCCTTGAAGAAATACCTAAAGAATAATCCATCATATGTGTATGCGATGACATAGATCTTTCCTCCATGTTTGATTTCCTATTTTTCCTATCCATCAGCCTATCCCTTCGCCATCCTGAGCTCATTGACTAGGACCTATGTGGTAGTGCACCTGTTGACATCTTTCCCTCAATGGATAATTTTGAGCATCTTATGGGATTGGGGGAAGATGAATGTATTAACCAAAAAAATAAGAAGAAACAAAATAAAAAAGGGTCATCTAGTGAAAACCTCCCTGAGGCACTTCTTGATTCATAAAAAGTAAAAATAAAGGGTGTATCTAACAGTGAAAACCTCGATGAGGCACTAGAAGATGGGGATGTTCATCTTCCCCTTCTGGGAACTCAACTTTCTGAATGATCATCTATTCTAATCGAAGAAACATAGGAAGTAAACTTGGGAATCAAAGAAAATCCAAAAATCACATATGTAGTCAACTCATTATCAGAATAAGAGCACTCCATCATCGTTCATCTTCTCAATGAAGGCATCATCAATTTCACGTGGGCCTATTCAGATATTCCAAGCCTAGATCCTTCTCTAGTTGTACACCATTTGGATGTTTATTCGGATGCTAAACCCATCAAGCAAAAACTCAAAAAAATGCATCCTCAAGTAGCTTTGTTGGTCAAGAAAGAGTTGGAAAAACTATTAGAAGTTGGGTTCATAAGACCCATTGACTACTTTGATTGGTTCTCCAACATAGTGCCAGTTGCTAAACCAGATGGTAATATCAAAATTTGCAAATATTTCTGGGACCTCAACGAAGCTTGTCCCAAAGATGATTTCCCCTTACCAAACATTGACATGTTCGTTGATTTAACCACAAGTAACAAGATGCTATCCCTCACGAATGGTTTCTTTGGCTACAACCAAATCATAATTGCACTCGAGGATCAGCATAAAACAACCTTTACCACAACTTGCGACACATTTTGTTACAATGTCATGCCCTTTGGCCTCAAGAATGTGGTGGTGATTTAACAACGTGCCATGAAAATTATCTTCCACGACCTTATCCACATTATAATGGAAGATTATGTTGATGATCTATTGGGTAAATCAAAGAAAAGAGAAGAGCACCCTATGATCCTGAAGAAGATCTTTGAGCGATTAGAGCATTACAAGCTACATCAGAATACGAAGAAATGTGTATTTGGGGTTACATCAGGAGAACTATTGGGTTTCATTGTCTCCAGAAGAGGCTTAGAGATTCATCCCACTAAAGTCAAAGAAATCATGGAAATGCCTCTATTGTGCAATCTAAAACAATTAAGGAGCCTTCAAGGAAAGCTACAATCCATCAAACAGTTTATAGCTTAGTTAGCTGACAAGTGCCAATCATTCACTCATCTTCTGAGAAAAGATACCACCTTCAAGTGGGATCAATAGTGCTAGCTAGGTTTCAACAAAATCAAGGAGTGCTTGGCTCATCCACCCATTCTTAGCTACTTCAGTTGCACTCAGGGCACTATTAGCCCAACATGACGAGTCCTCAAAATAAATAGCAATTTACTACATTAGTCAAACCTTAGTGTGCCATTAACTAAATTATTCCCCAATGGAAAAATCTTTCCTAGCTGTAGTCTTTAGTTGACAGAAGCTTGATCACTATATGCTCAATGATCTTGTGAAGCTAATATCCAAGGTTGATCAGCTCAAATATTTGTTATCCAAGACATCTTTAACTGGCTGCATGGCTAAGTGGATTATTCTATTGAGAAAGTTTGATATAGAGTACATGGACTGCAAGGAAACCAAATGGAAAGTAATAGCAGATCAATTGGTAGATGCCCCTTTGGTGGATGCTTATCTATTGGTCATAGAGTTTCCTAATGAAGAGGTTCTCATGGTTACAAAAGTAGCTACATGGACACTCTACTTTGATGGATCATATAGGCACAATGGAGCTGGGCAGGTATCTTGTTTGTCACCCCACAAGGTGACTACATTTTGAAGTCATTCAGGTTAGCCTTCCCATGTATGAACAACATAGTAGAATACAAAGCTCTTCTAACTAGTCTCTGCATCACCATCCAATGGAACATCACTCAATTAAGAGTCTTTGGCGATTCCTAGTTGATCATCAAATAGGTTAATGATGAGTTTTTGAGTAAAGATGACAAGTTGTTACATTATAAGTGCATGGTGGATGACTTCAAGAAGTACTTCACCTTTGTCCAGTTTGAGCAAACTCCTAGAGTCCAAAATAAGGTGGCTTATGCAATGGATACAATTGGTTCCCTAATTGACATGACGAAAGATTGAACAGACTACGAGTTCCTAGTTGAACAACTTTTAATCCTCGCTTATGACATCCCTGAGAGAAAAATGGTATGAAAAATCGTAGGTTTTGAGTCACCATGGTATCATGACATTTACACCTACCTCCATGATAACATGTTACCCCCCGACCTTACACACAACCAACGTAAATATTTCATCCAACGCACCTCCCACTACACTATTGTGGGAGACACCCTTTATCCTCGTGGGTATGATGGAACCCTTCTTAGGTGTTTGAACGAGACCGAAGCTCACACTATGTTAACCAAGGTACATAGTGGTGTCTGTGAAACCCATTCAAATGGCATGGCCTTAGCCAAGAGAATTCTTAGAGATGGACACTATTGGACTACATTGGAGCATGACTCTTGTGAGTTTGTGAAGAAATATTTACCTGGCCAGCAACATGTGGATTTGATACATGCTCCTGCTCAAGATTTGCAACCTCTCATATCACCATGACCCTTCTCTTAGCGGGGTTTTAACTTAATCGAAAAGATATACCCTCCATCTTCTAACGGCCACACTTTTATAGTCACTGCCATTGAGTACTTCACCAAATGGGTGGAAGCAATGCCACTCTCTCAAATAACGGGTACTCAAATATCCAAATTCATCCTTTTCCATATTCTTTGCAGATATAGAATCCCATCTGCTATCATCACAAATAATGGAAATCCATTTAAAAACCAATCCATGAAACACCTATGTGAAACCTTTCACATCTAGCATCGTTGGTCCATGCCCTATTACCCACAAGGTAATTGTCAAGCGAAGGTACCAAAAAACCTTAATCAAAATCCTTAAAAAGGTGGTTAATAATATTGGTAGAGATTGGCATATCCATCTCCATCCCGCCCTTTGGGCCTATCGCACTTCCATCCGCACTCCCACTAGCACCACTCCATATTCTCTCATCTATGGTGCTGATGAAATCTTGCCGATTGAGGTCGAGATCCCATCACTGAGAATATCTTTGAAGAACCTCATCAATGATGAAGATTCTTAAGTTGCATGACTCAGTCAGTTGGAGCTCTTAGACAAAAATGGATCAAAGCATACAATCATTTTTAGGTGTACCAACATTGTCTTAGTAAAAGCTACAATAAGAAGGTCCATCCTTTCCAGTTCAACTTTTGTGATCTAGTCCTTAAGGAGAATCAACGTACCTAGCAAGACCGAGACAAGAAAGGGAAGTTTGATGCAAATTTGCTGGGTCCCTATGTTATCACTGGAAAATATGGATCTAGGGCATATAGATTGGCTACACCTAAAGGAGAGCCCCCAGAGGAGCCCATCAACATCATGCACCTAAAAAATTTTTACACCTAAGTCAACTGGGTTATCCTATCCTGCAAAATACCAAATAAAGTAAAAAATTGTCAAAAATACAAAAAATAAAATCCAAAAATAGTAAAGAGAAATAATTCATCCTATGGTGAAAACCACCATTGGTGGTGCCTTAGATAATTACATTTTCTGAAAACTTGATAACAAGTGTCATTCGTAAAGGGATTAATCATTATCTACCTTGCATCTTAGTTGCTTTATGCATTCATCCATCATATCCTCACATCCAATCCTAGCATCATTTCATCTAGTCTTTTCATCCACATCCACCTATCTAATCACTTGGTATATTTTGGTTGAGCATTGGATGATCTTCATCCACTATCCATAAACCTAAGCTTTTATCCTAATCTAAGCTTGTGTCATCCATCTGTGTCATTAGACGTTCTCTCACATTCATCTAGGGTCCTTCATCATGTCAGTCCTCATTAGGTCTCATCTTGTCATGTCATTCAAAGAGAATCTGACTGCATACACCTTCATTTGGTCATGGTCTTATCTCCCCTGATGGATATCCTCATTAGTTTTGTAGTATCTGGAATAGTATGGTCTACAAACTGATCTGGATTTTCCTCGGGATTTTATCCATCCTGCTATGTATGTTTTCATCTATCTTTTGTCTAGTTTGGTCTTTTGTCATTGGTCATTTTTGAACTACATTGCCCCTGTGCTTTCACGTAGGCAAGACAGATCATTTGATCCACCCACAGGGCTATTGTCCATCTAGTATTTTTCCTCCATCATCGTCTCCATCATCCTCTTTCCGCTATTATCCATGGTCTTTATCAAACTACAAGGGCTCTATGCTTTTGTGTAGGAAAGGCTAATCTTTGATTAGCCCCCAAGCCCCTAGGTCGTTAGGGTGTGTCATTTTTGCATCTTGTCTCTTGTGTCTTGTGTCGGGTCATCAAGTATGTCCCTATCTAGCTAGTTGTTCACAAGCAAGATCCACTAGTATCATGCAATTCAATTGGTTTCGAGTATCTTGCATCATGTCGATCTCTTATTTTAGTGTATGTCTTTGGTATTAATAGGATGCATCCTTCCTCATCAGACCACATCAATCCCATCCACCTTTTGATCTTGTGGCAAAGGACATTTGAAATTGATTTCTTTTTTTAGATTCTTTCAATCTTGTTTATCATTTGAGCTCCCTATCATACCTTATCAGGGTCATCATGATCCACCATATTGTGGTGTGCTTTGACTGGTGAATGTAGGGGAATATCTTGATCTTTTGTTTGTTGTTTTTTGCTTGGTTGTCCCATGTAGTACCCACCATGATCCCTGTAGTCTTGTGTTATGCTGGGGCATCCTTTTTGCTTACGGTTATCCCAACACCTGGACCGACCAAAGTCATTGTGACTTTGGGGTGTTGGGATAACCTTCTGGTCTGCTATGTTTTTTTTGTGCATTAGACACTAATTTGTCTTGGTTCCTCATACCCTGGTGTATCGTGTCTTGTGCTATAGAAAAAATTAGTGCTCCAAAAATGGAAAATAGCATTAGGATTGCATTTCATTTTCCATTCCATTGTATTGCATTTATCCTCCATCCATCATGTCCCTAACCTATGACTAGTGATTTTGGTTGTGCAAACATTCATCTTCCATCTCTTTTTCTTCTCAGGATTCCCATGGTTTTCGACAGGTGTAGTTTCACACCCATCCTTCCTTAATTTTGTAATGATTACAAGGAAAGTACTTCCCAATAAGCTAAAACAAGTATGATACACAAATAAAATAGGTCTACCATCAACTTCCATCACTATGAAAGTCCATATTTACACTCATGTCCATGTTCATTTCATTTAGATATTAATGTTTATACAAAATTTAATTGCATCCCATCATCCATGTAGGTTGCATCCTTTATTAAGTACAATTTTTATCTCAAATGGCACAATTTGTCACCTCATCTAGCATGGTAGGGTCATTGCATTCCATTTCATCCCATGTGCATTGTCATATCATATTCATTTTAAGTTGTTTAGATTAATCTTAATTGGTTATTCTAAGCATCTTATGTTCATCTTATTATCAATTCATTGCATTAACATTTTCATATTAGTCCATTTCATCACATACATTGCATACATCACCACCTGCATCACAAATCATTAGGATCATGTCCATAGAATATAACATCATAGATCAATTTTCACATCCTACATCATAAGTGTTAGGCATCATGCATCTCATCCATGTCATCCACATAGGCATAAATATACATAATCATAAACACATGCATCATCATAATCATCATCATCATAATCATCCATAATAAATCACATACATACATGTGCATAAATAAATCATCCATCACATAAGCATCATATAGTGTCAATAAGGGCTATTGCATATCATATAAATATCAAAATATAATGTCCATCACATGGTCCATAATAAAGTCCAACATCTCATCAAAATACATGTCTATCATATACATCAATAATCATCGAATAAAATACAAGTACATGACTCTGAATCAAATGTAGAGACTACATCAATAACCAAAATGATCTATATCTTATTTGTGCTATGGGATTTGTGGTCTCTGCCCCTTTATGTTGCACAGCCACCCTGCACCTGTCAAAAAAATTTGTATCCTATCCTCTTTCCTCTATCCTCTCTACCCTGAGCTACCCTTAACTAACCTCTGCAGTGAATCTGGCACTAGCCCTCTACGTGGGGGTGTCTCTCGATAACTGCTATATCCTCATGTGTGTGCCCCTAATGAATGTGATGGTGCTCGCATCTGTGGTACTACTCAGAAATATGGAGGTACATGTCATGTAGCATTTGGCACCTCTCTAAAATAAGCCCCCATATAATAGCTAGACTCCCTCATGTACTCATCTCTATCTGCCACCTGTATCCTAGCTGCATCTCGCTCCATCCTATACCTATCCCATGACCTAGTCAACTATCTCCTCTCCTGCTCCCAGACATCCTGTGTTATCCTCATATGGTCTATCTACACCTACATCCATGACATTTGATCTACTATTGTGTCTCTCTCACCCTGCAAGGCCTATTCTTGTGGCTCTACTGCATCCCTCTCACATTGCAATTCCCACATCTGTGCCTCTATCACATCTCTCTCATCCTGCAAGGCATGCACCTATGCCTCTACTGCAATCCTCTCATCCTGCATGGTATGGAACTATGCCATCACTTCCTCTGCTTTCTCTAACACTAACCTTGCATCCCCAGTTGTCTCCTCTACAACCTCTTCTCTATCTCGGAGCTCATCTCCCTCCATAGCTCTACTAACTATATATGGGAATCATCTATCTCTGCCAGTACCTCCAATACCCACTGTCTTGCATTGTTTTCCAAATCCATGTAGTCTCTCTCTCCCTCTACCTACAACCTATCCACCTCGGCTTGCAATATCTCCCTATCCACCTCTAACTCCTTAAGTCTATGCTCTACAATCCATAACCTCGCTAAAGCTCTTGTCAATAGTATGGATGGATCCTCTCGTGGTGGAGGTACATACGGTACTATAGCCAGTGGATGCACATCTAGGGGCATCCACCTCCATCGCCTCCCCCTATCCCCTTCTCTGTCTTAGCCTCTCTATCTCCACCTATCCTTTGTCATCCCCCTCTCCTCTTGACTCTTCTTTGTCTGCCTAGTCTTGCCTCATCCTCTGAACCATAGCCCAGTGCCCCTACAATCGGGTGCACCATCATAATCCATGTTGGTCAATGATGTACCCACCATGTAGAGTATCTCACAGTCGTTCAGAATTTGTCAACTATCCCCCCTATCCCTAGATATGGCACCTGATGTAGCTCCTCCCACATCTATCTAGCAAAATCTACAGTGATCAAATCACCCCGTAACTATTCTCGGCTAATCCGCCGAAACCTCTATGGTCCTAGAGGAATGTCTTGTTGTACCCTGAACTGCCTCATCACTCTATCTGCCCTGTGCAGCTCCATGATGTGTGGGTCTCTCCTAATCAGGTAGGATATTATGAAGAAGTATCCCCTATGTCTCCTCTCATCCCATCGCCAATATATAAACTGTCATGCCATCTACGGTCTCTATACTATCTGGTCCTCCTACAAGTCATCTAGTCTCCTCCTCCACCCCTCTAGGTCGCTAACATCTAGATAATGTAGTTTCCAACTATACTCAGTCCCATACCGATATGATACATGTAATGTCTTGTCCTATGTCCCTGGACTATCAAGACCCCTGACCTGGCCACACTTATGTGTTCCTAGGTCCGTACCTCCAGCAATGTCACATGTGTAAAGCTACATGCCCTCTTGTAGTAGACCACATGCAGATCCCTATATAACTGTGCCAGTACGTATGCACCCCATGCGAACTCCCCCTCCCTCCTCTCCATGATGTGCCTAACAACCTCAATAACCTTGAGGCTACAAAATCTCCCGCTCCTATCTGGCAACAGGATATCCGCTGATCAACCCACAAAGGTACAATGGCAGCGCTAACACCCCCAATCCTAGAGATCCATCCAAGTCCAAATTTTCCCCCTAGATAGGAAAATTGACTCGCCTGAAGATGGACCATAAGCTCTGGTCTCACTCTCGTCCCTTGCTCCGCGTCCAACTCACTAGATGTCCTACGATTGGAAGCTGCAATATCCTCCAAACATCTTCTAAAGTCGCAGTCATCTCCCTCGTTGGGAGATGAAAGGTTGAAGTCTCAGAGCTCCATCGCTCCATCAACACCATCATAAGTGCCCTATGTGCCCTAATGTTGGGATATCCCAACATATGTAGTAATCTTGCCTATGCTAATGCTACATGGTCATGCGCATCCATCGCCTCAATGGTCACCTCTAGGATTACTAAATGTCTCTCTCTCATTCATAGTGTATCAAAGCCCTGCATCCACATCGAACAAATGTCAGTCATTTCCATCCAATCTCATCACTTTCATTCTCTTTTCCCCCATTTCTTCCCCTACCCTAGGTTTTCTCGTTGGATTCATCTTTTGACCTAGTCAGACAATTTCACCCCTCCATGGGGTGAATTTTCCCAACCCCCTCCTCTCCTATCTCTTGGGGCGAATTCACTCATCACTTGGGAGAATTCACCCCCCAGCCTGCAATTTTCCTTCTCAGGATAATTCACCTGTCAATCGAGTGAATTCGTCCCTCCACCTCAGTCACTCTCCTTGCGGGCGAATTCTCCCGTCAAATGGGAAAATTTGCTATGCTTGACCCTAACCCTGTTTTCCTTCAAGAAAATTTGACTGTTTACTAGGCATATTCACCTCTCTTTCATTGCTGCCCTCAAAAAGGTGACTTTGCCTAATGAATGGATGAAATCGTCCATCTGTCATCGACCCAATTCTCATTTTCTCTAATCTACCCAAACCCTCAATTTACGCTACATAAAAATTGAAAATCTAACTATATAAATTCACAAAGAAGGTTTTGAAGCTAACCTAGTAGGGTATCATGTGCTTGTGGTAGAATAGGCACAGCTTGTTGCCCCAATGGATGATTGTGTCATCTATGAAACCCTCATCCTCACTGTCGTACTCGTCAGCCATCCTTGTCACCCTCTTCCTCTCTCTCTTGCTGAGTCAGCCTCCAAATGTGCAAATGGTGAATAGTAATTTCTAAAATTACTAAATATAACATTTCCCTCTCTTTTTCATTTTTTAAGTTTTGGGTATTTTTACCCTTTATTTAACCTATATTTTTAATTTAGCTAATCCCCTTTCTTCTGCGGGCCACCATTTGCACCTCGTTCGTCCATTTTCCTCCATTCAAAAGCCATTCTTCATGGTTTTTTTAGCTCTATCGTGTGGTACCCTTTGTTTCTCCATATCAAGAAGTCACCCAGGGACCCTTTTTCTTCCCCATCTGCCCTGTCGAAGGGGAATACCCTGTCATTCTCCTCCATTCCTCTATCATGTCCACTTCTTTGCAAGACTAGGTCATCTCCCTTCACTTTTCACCACTTGACAGCTTACACAGCTTCTCCCATGTTGGGGCATCGTCTTTCTAGTCATTTCCTTTATTGAGTCATCTGCATTTTATTTTCAAGTTGGCTAGAAACATAATAGTGGTTTACAATTTTTGGCCAAACTGGACACTGAAATTATTATTTTTAACTAAATCTTCACATTCGGGCACCTATAGCAGCTAAATTGTGAGGAATTTGAAGATGGTGCAAACTAGAGTCTCATCAAATTTTGTCTGTAGATTCTAAAAATATTTTTTTCAAAAATTTTGGAATCAAATTGCGCTTCTTTTTCCATCTCCCACGAAAATAGATTTTTTCAGAAAACAACATTTGTATAATGCCTTTTTTTCCACTCTCGGTTATAGGTCAAATTTATCAAACACAACACAACTTATATTTGTATATGTCAAAATCAAGGACACACTCCCCCATTGATCATTAATTAAATAATTTATCATTATATTAATATTTCCTCTTTTTCTAATGTTCTAAGAGGGACATTTAATTTGAAAAATAATTAAATACTTTGTCTTATCATCCCCTTTCTGCTCTAAATTAAATAAATGTTTTAATTTATTTAATTTAGTTATTTGGATTTTTTAGTTTAAATCAATTTTAAATTCACCTTTTTCTCTCTCCTTGTTGGGAATCCTCCATAATCTCCTTCTAATCTGGATTAATTTAATCAATCCATGATTAGGATGTGCACACACTTAATCAGGATTAATGTTACATCCTCCATAATTTGCAACTTTCCATAACCTTTCATTAGCCTTCCTAATCACCTATTTGCACAACCTTAATTGCATGATTAGGTCAACCTAATCCTTATGCCATTTATGGCATACCCCCAACTCAACTTTCATTAATGGATTTCTCCATTTGGACAAGGCATCCCATTCCGCATGAGAATTTAAAATTCACTTTTATTCTGCCCATGCATTTTAAGGTTTTTTAATTCCTCTCCTCTTCCCCATGAGGATATTTGAGGAATTTTAAATTCCTCATGTGTCACATCTCCCATATGGGGACAATGACCTCCTTTATGAGATCTTGTCCCAATACCTTAAAGTACCTCCACCTCATTATCCCCTTGACACCTCACTTGACACATGGAAAGATGTGAGGGCTTGTGAATCCTCAACTCACCCTAGCCCTTGATCTTGTCCATATTGGCATCATCTCAACCCTCCATTTTTTAGAGGTA
Source organism: Sequoia sempervirens (assembly GCA_007258455.2). Lineage (NCBI taxonomy): Eukaryota > Viridiplantae > Streptophyta > Pinopsida > Cupressales > Cupressaceae > Sequoia > Sequoia sempervirens. Next base: position 14,005,319 of record VDFB02274714.1, read on the forward strand.
TTTCCCCTAAAATTAGAGGATTTTTCCCTCATTTAAAAACAATCAATCAACAATCTAGCAATCAAACACTCAAGCCTTCAAGCATCCTCCATTGCTGCAACTTTGAGCTCCATTTTTGCATCCATATTATGCCTCTACTCACATACCCACTGAGACCATTACATTCCTCATCTCTTCCTCATCATTTTGCATCCAATTTCATGCTATTTTCCATCTGAAGGAGCACACAATTGAACAAATCAACAAGGCCAACCATTAGATCAACTTGGACAAGGCAACTCACTTTCCTTGCTTTGTTTTTGTTCAAGTTAAACTAGGCTAATTGTTGAGGTGTTGTTTTTGTTTCCCCTTTCTTGCATTTCATTTCATTTTACATTTTAGTCTAGGAGATTTCACTTGCACACACCTATAATCATTCATCCATTAAGCAATAATTAGAAAGGGGTAAAAAACAATAATCAGGAGCTCAACACCCACACTGAGTCACCAAATCTAGTCTAATCAAAGCATACAACTATTCTCAATATCATTTGATTACAACACCCTTCATGAGGAAGGTCCAATAACAATATTACAATTACAGGTTTAGGACTTAAGGTCCTTGAATTATACATTTATAAACTTTACACTAATAAGAAAGCATGAAGAAAAGGAGACATGAAAGCACGAAAGGAGTACAAACTCAAAATAGATCCACCACGCCAAGATCTTTGATCCCTAATGGTGGTTTGCAACACTACTGAACCATGTGGAAGCGATAGGTCCACTCCATGTGCTCATGGAGATATTCACATGACCCAAACACTTAGGCAAGGTTCAAGCACAAAGGTGTAGGCTTACACACACACCAATCACAATGAATACACTTCATTCAAGGTAAAGGATAGGCATCCCAATTAGGGGAAACTAGTTACATATATATCAATGTGACTCAATTCACACAAGGGAGAAGAGAAGAATTCATACAACTACATTAGGCATTTAATGCATCAAACACGAGGTAAGATAACATTCCAACACATGGAATACATGGCATACAAGCTACTCACACATGGAAACCACATGCCACACACATCACTCATAAGAGGAATCAAATGAAACACAAGCCATTACAATTGATATACCAATCATTCATAAGAGAATTTAAATGACATATAAGCCATTACACAAGACATGAACATATTATTCAAACTCAACACCAAAAGAGGAAGGAACATACATCTTTCGGGTGCTACTCAAAATAGGATCAAGATGCTAGAGTGGAAGTATAGGGAGAGTCATAACATGTGCCTAAAGGGATGGTGTAAAAGAAAGTGACATCCTTTAATAAAAAAAAGAATGCACAACTACACAAGTCCCATGCTCCATGAGTGGCATGTCTTCCCAAATATCCTTAGCCTATAAGAGCACTAAAGGCATGCATGGGTATCCAATAAACCATGTATGACTTCCACGACTCACTCTAGTATGTATTCCTAGGGTTAATCTCATTCTATACAAACAAGGAAATATATCCAAAGCAATAATGTAACTCACAATGGAATTAACATCAAAAAACACAAGGCATTCACACTTCTTGTGACACTATTCACATTTTTACACTAAAATAGCAAATTGTGAATTTGAACAAGCAAATGGATCCGAAACAATCCCATTCAAAGAATTCATAGGTATTTTATATAATTCCTTATTATAATATGAAATAATATTCACAAAAATCCACATTTAAACAAAGACCAATTTTCACACATCCAAGTTCCACCATTGATGAAGCTTGGAAAAACTTAAATTTCAAAAAATAAAAATCAGAAATGTAAGAATACCCTTTTGATCTAAAAGTTCCCAAAAACACACTTTTAACATAAAAACACCAATTTTTTTTAAGAAAAATCCAATTTTCAGAAATAACCAGGTTCCACCATTGATGAAGTTTAAAAAACATAAAATTTCAAAATTCAAAAATAAAAAAGGTAAGAATACCCTTTTGATCCAAAAGTGCGCAAAAACAAAATTTTAACATAAAAACACCAATTTGAGCCTCCAAATAAAAATTGGGCATGGTAACCCCGTATTTGGGAAAGTTCACAAAAAATTCTCAAAATAAATTTTACACTATCAATTTGATTCAAATAAAATACACGGAAGGATTCTAACATACTACCAATGCAATTAAAATCATTCAAACCATTTAAAATCAAGTAAATATGAACAAATGATAAAATACCTCCATTCCCAAGCAAGAAATTCAAATGAGAGGATATTTGCACACAAACAGTGAGAGCACATGAGATCACAACCATCACTTCCTTTCCCCATTTGTATCCAAATACAATTGATCCCATTCAATTTCATGGCCAATTGCTCCCATAATGAACAAATCAATTTTCCTTCCAAAAGAGGGTTTTTCCCTCACATTTTCTCTCCAAAATATCCTCAAGAAAAAATGAATTCTATTTTATTTTTTTTTAAAAACTCATTTTCAAATTTCACTTTTTAAAATGCAATATTAACTATTACCTTTTAAAATATATATTATTTGAGATCATTTCCTTCATTTCCAATTTATAATTTAAGCATTCAATTTATAGCATAAATCAACATTCAACATTAAAATCACAATTTAGGTCTTTATAAGCACAATTTAAAATTAAATAATAAAATAATGCTTATAATTTCTTAAATGAACCTAATCACACAAATTATGCGATTACAGTCAAACTGAATATACGTAAGCCCAATTAACCCTTTTAAATATTAAATTCCCCCATTTAATCATAAAATGAATTTCCTATATTAAAATTTACTAAAAAATGCAATTTAACTCAAAAGCTTAAACACTCTTCACAGGTCGACCACATAGGGGATAAAGGTTTTCTTGAACTTGACCAATCATGGTATCTAGGGTTTGCACTATTTAGTCAAAGACAAGTCATACTCAACTGGGTACAACGATAAGAATATAGTTCAAGGGTTGGCCAATGTGCTATCTCTTGTTAACCACCATTAGGGAAGGTATGCTCAGACCCGTGGAGCCAGGTGGAGTCGATACCTGGTACCTATAAACATACATACACAATGGTGCACTTGTGCATATACATATATACATAGCTGAAACACATACTACATCCTAACTGCAGTTAACTACCATATATATCAATTAATTGTATTAGCATAGGTAATCATGATAACCTTTCACATAATCATCAATGTCTAATCTCATTATGATAACATTTAACATTTAGAATACCAAATCAAAAATCAAAATGCTATCTTACCTAGGTTGGGGTTAGAGAGGTGTTACAACTTTGACAACTATATATATTTTACTTACACAATGAAAGAGGACATTTAATGGTAGATGGTTAGACATTAAAACGGCTGCATCATGAACACGTTGGAAAATTTTGATTGTAGTATGTGGCATAGATATTCTAACCAAGGAGAAACATAATTTACAGGTCCATGAAGAGTTGAGTTATGTGGCTGATATATTTTTTTTTTTTTTTGGTCCATGTGGACTTTCCAAGCTAGGATGCTCCACTATGGGGCGCTCTCCCCTATTATAGTGTTCTTCATTGTACAAAAAATTAATCTTCAATTTTACTTTTATATTTTTTTGTTATTACAACATATGAAAAGGGTCTCATTGTTTTTCATTTCGACAATATTCTACCATGTGCTTCTAATATTATGTTCTTCATTACACAATCATTCGTTGTGCAATTTTGTATTTTACTATTTTTTAGTACACATATATGTTTATATATGTACATGTGTATGCAAATATATATGTATGTGCATACATATGTGCATTATATGTATGTATATATATATATATATATATATATATATGCTATGTACATATATGTATATACATATATATACAGATAAATAGATATAAAAATACAGATTAATAGATAGATTGAAAGTTAGATAGATATATAGGTATAGATAGAAATCAAACAAAAATATTAAACCTATTAAAGTCATAGTGATGCTTGAAAAAAACCATATTTTTCCTTGAAAATGTAACTATGTTTATGAGCGCAAAATTTGGAATTGATCATAAACACCCTAGAGGCCATATACTTCATCGAGCATATTGTGGATGCACCAAGAAAGCAAGAACCTTCAAACTATGAAAAGCCACATCAGCAATTTAAATATTCTATACAAAAAAAAAAAAAAAACATAACCTTCAACTTATGGAACATAAGACACCAATTACAAATCAAATAAATAATATGAAGAAAGAAGCAACAACTTATAGGAGACAATGGTACAACCTTAGTGAGGTTAAAAAACTCATCAAACAAAAATGGACAACAATGTGGTTTGTTGTAGTGACCTATATGCTAAATTTATCCAACTAAATCTTGCAAGAATAAATGAAAGGAGGCATCAATCAAAGATATGTAGTAGTGTTTACCATATGAGAGAAAGTATCATAAATAAAGTGTATACCTTTGAAGTTCAAGTCACCATCATTGAGCTATTCAAGGAAGAATGGGTTGAGCCAAACATGCATTGAAATTGCACACCATTTAAGCAGAGTAAACAAGACACAATTTTGCCAATTGTTAGCCAAATATACCAACATCTCTATAATATTTAAACAAAGAACACATTTAATGAAATAAATATTTAAAGAAATTACAATGATATATATATATATAATGTTTACTTTCACCTACATAACTACAAATTTCTACCAACGAATGTAAAGAAACATAATTATATATCTAAAACATAACTATGTATATCTATATATACATATATATACCAACATTTGTATATGAGTTAAATAAGGAAATTGAAGAACAAATTAAGAGTGGATTACATAATAACATCCTATACAATAGATAGGAATTGCTAGGAATTAAGAATTGAACTCAAAGAACTTGATCTTATGCACTTAGAGTAGATTTAGTGTAACAATCACATTTTATCTAACAAAATATTATGTAAGTGCATGCCATGTACATATGTTGGCATATATATAGATATATTATAGAAAAAACTATTATGTTTTTTTTTTTTTTTTTCTTCATTTGTATGAGACATATACATATGTTGGTAGGTGAAGGAATACATACATGTAGCTCTGTTAGTTTTAATATGTTATTCATTTCAGCCATATAAATATATTAGTATATATACATATATGTACATATATATAAATATATGTGTATATATTTGTACATATATATATTGTAGAAAAATTATATTGAGACATGAATGAACATAGGTTAAATTTTTTGATATGAAATAAAATGGTACAGGCTTAGTGTGATTAAAAACCTTAGGTGAGTTCAACGAATCTCAAAAGCATGGGTAGATCCGAGAAAGAATCGGTGCGAAAGCTTGATTTTGTAGAGTTTAGAGCCAAATATGTATTGGTGCCTAACCAAATGAAGACTCTAGAACAAACACAAAGGAAATGAATGACAATGAGCAAGATATGTGAGAATTTGGAGCATTGAATGAACTTTATCCTTTGAATAATGTTCCAATAAGACAGAGTAAATGAGAAGGGACACATAAGGCAAGTTACCGAATGAAGCTAACAAAAGGGGTGACACGTAATTAATACTCTCAACTAGATTTTTGGGGTGGTGGAGGAATGTATACATTACTCTAGTATTATTTTTAAGATGTTGTCCATTTCAACCATACAAATAAATTGGTATATATATACACATATGTACATATATATAAATATATATGAAAAATATATTTTTGTGTGTATTTGAACATATATATTACAAAAATACTATATTGAGACATAAAAAAACATTAGTTAGACACTGGGAGAGGACAAATTGTGGTTAACTATCAGACTAGTAAAACCATTTTCATATTTTGTAATAGCAAACAAAAATAAAAAGCAAATTACAGAGTGAATATTTGTGCAATGAAGAATAGACTAATAGAAGTGCATAGCAGAATATCGTTGAAATGAAAAATAGTGAAACCCTTTTTATATTTCATAGATAGAAAAAAATATAAAAAGAAAATTGGAAGGTGAATGTTTGTGCAATGAAGAAAAAAAATAGAAGTGCATGGGAGGATTCCTTGAAATGAAAACTAGTGAAAACCTTATCATATTTTGTAATAAAAAAAATATAAAATATAAAATTGTAGAGTGAATACTTGTGCAATGAAGAATGTAATAATAGAAGTGCATTGCAGAATTTAATCAAAATAAAAACTAGTGAATCCCTTTTCATATTTTTTTGTAACAAACAAATATAAAAATCAATCCATTATTTAAAGTGGTGAAATCGATCCATTAACAATAGAATGATAATCTAAGAGATTATCGATTACATTCCAAAGACATGTTTTAATGTGTGTCTAATCAACCTTATTAATATCATAGAATACAAATTTAACAAACCAACCTAAATGATTATCAAATTATTTTAAGGAAATGTTATGACAATGGTCTATTCAATCCATATAAGAACAATATTAGGATTTATTATTGGTTTTCTATATGTTTAATTAATAAATTATTTAACAATGGTATACACTAAAAAAATTACCATAGATGAACCATAATCAGATAACCTAAAAGGTTAGAGAATCCCTCACAATAATATGTCATAATAAAGTTTAAATTTGGCCCAAGAAGAACAAAATAATAGAAGTGCCAAGTAGAATATGACCAAGTGCAATGAAGAACAAAATAATAGAAGTGCAAGGTAGGACATCATTGAAATGAAAAGCAATAAAAACCTTTTCATATTTCAGGATAATAAATAAATATAGAAAGAAAATTACATAGTTAATGTTTGAGAAATGAAGAATAAAATAATAAAAGTGTATGGAGAAAAATAGTCAAATTGAAAAGAAGTGAAACCCTCTTCATTTTTTGTAGCAACAAATAAATATAAAAAGAAAATGGTAGAGTGAATTGTGCAATGAAGAACAAAATAGTAGAAGTGTGTGTCACAAAACTATCAAAATGAAAATTAGTAAAACCCATTTCATACTAACAAAAAAATATAAAAAGGAAAGTGCAGAGTGAATGTTTTTGAAATGAAGAACAAAATAATAGAAGTGCATGGCATAAAATAATCAAAATGAAAAGAAGTGAAACCATTATCATATATCATAATATGAAATAGATATAAAAAGGAAAATTGTAGATTAAAACTTTGTGCAATGAAGAATGGAATACCACAACTACATGGAAGAATATTGTCGAAATGAAAACCAGTGAAATCCTTTTCATTTTTTGTAGTAGCAATCAAATATAAAAAAGAAAATTGCATAGTTGATTTTTGAAAGCACATGTAGAGCCACTTATAAATTGATAAAAAAGCTTGCTTTGGAGAGTGCGGAGCTGAACAATGAATCATGTAGAGAAAACCATGTATGGGTGCCTAACCAAATGAGGACTCCAAAACAAACACAAACAAAAGGAATGACAATGAGTTTGATATGTGAGAATTTGGAGCATTGAATGAATCTTGTCCTCTGAATTACACACCAGTCGGGTAGAGTAAATGGGAAGGGATGTGTAATGCAAGTTATCAAATGGAGTTAACAAGGGGGGCAACACCCAATTAATGCTCTCAACTGGATGTTCGGGGTGGGGAGGTGTTCAGCTTCTACGTATCCGTTTGACACACCACCAGATCCCCTTCATGCAACCTTTGAAGGTAGACCTGCTCCACTTTTGGATGAACCTCAAAATAGGCTTTCCAAGAACCACATGGACCAATCAGAGTGTGACATGTGGTGAGTTGGTGGAAATGGGAAAAAAACTATTTTTCTAGGTCCACTTAATGATTTTTTTGTTTTTTGGGTCCACGTGGCACAACACCTGGACCTCCAAAGATAGGGTACTCCACTAGGAGCCCCTCTCCCCTAGTAGGTATCTAAAATTGGCTTTGGATTTAGTAATGAGTTTGAATAATTTCTTAGTTTTGTGTAGTCATTGGTGTCACTAAAGCTAAATATAAAATGTGTACCCCTATTTCAAGAAACTTCTTCAAAGATTGATTATGACTATCATCTTATCCCTTCACATTTTTGTTACTCTAGAGAAGATATATCTACATCTGCTTCCCTTTTTACCCTTAAATCCACTCTTAAATTTAAAATGAAAATATAGATTCAATGAAAGTTTTGATTAAATTCATTTGATCAAATTTGGAGATTTAAATTTGACATTCATGCTCATATTATGGCTTGGAAGATAATACATTGAAATTTTCCTATTGGAGATTGATTGAAACTTATAGTGATTTATTGAGTTAATATCTTTTTTGTCAATTTAATGAAAATTGAGGTACACTTTTGCCAAATTGTCATTTAAGAAAAGGTAATGGTAGGCCATTTTCAATGAATTTCCTACCACAATTGAATGTAAATAAAACTAGAAAGAGGTTTTATTGTGTGTATTTTTTCATAAAAATATTATAGTTAATATTATTATACATGTCATTTTATTGCACTTATGTGAAACTAGGTGTATATACTAGATTTTTATAATTCTAAATATATTTGGTAAATGGTAGTTTTAATTTTCATACTTATAGGGGGATTCAAAGAAGAACTTGAAGATTGATCACCAAATTCAATAACTCAAATAACTAATGACACAACTTCTAAGTAAGAATAAACTTTCCTCAGCTTAATCTAAAAGGATTTTTTGTCAAATGGAATGAGTTGGTTGTTCTCCTACCACATTTATGTTCCTTATTCTCTTTTTTTATGGGTAGATGGGCGGATTATCTAGGAATCAATGCTAAGAATAAATTTTGATCAATTCAATCTGAAATGATTTTCCATGAAATTGAATGAGTTGTATGTCCTCTTAACAATATGCATTCCTTATTAACTTTTTGTGATGGGTAGATGGGTGGATTAGCTAGGAGTTAGAGTTCTTGTAAAAAGACATATTTTGATGGAATGACTTGGTTATATAGGGACCTTTTATAATTGTTCACAATCACCCTTTTTAGATAATAGTTTATGGATAGTCAAGACTTTAGAGAAATGAATTTTGTCTTTATAAATATGTTTCTTTTTTTCTATTTTTATATCTTAGATTCAAGGATGGTACAAGGCACAAATTGTATTTGCTAGTATTTTTCTTTCCACTTCAAATACTACTTTTTTTTGTTTAGTTTTAAGATTGATGAGTTGGTTGATTCACTTGAACTAATTGACATTAATAATAGTAAATTTGAAAAACATCACTTCATATAATTAAAAAATTTCTATATTTTATCATTCAACAAAAACTTCATTACTTTTTATTATTTCTATTCCATACACATTTGCATAAATGTTAAGGACTTCCAACTATATGTTGTGCTCATCATTTAAACTATTGAGAGTAATCTTTTATGATTTAACTTCCTAATTGTGATTGTTGATAGAGCATTAATACCTCCTAGCTTCTTATTTGATTACAACACTTTTACCAAATACACGGTGTTGTGGGCCACTTAATAGTAATTTCTCTTATCGGTCGTCATAAAGTTTGGTTTCCGCAGGTATTTAAATGATATAAAGTCACCAAAATTTGGAAGATTACATCAGCACAGTTTTCTTAAGTCAAGCTTATAATTTAAAAGTTTTTTTTTTTTTTATCAAGTCAGTCTAAAATCCGTTTACTTTCCGCGTAATTGGTCTTCCGGGAGCATAGAAAATGTCTGGTCATGTCAGAACTGGCCGGCAAAGTTGTGTTCACATTCCAGAGAAGATGGTGAGAACGCGGCCGCCGGCCACAACCATGGCGATGGATGGTCAAACAAAACAATAAAAGGTACAGCCACCTCGTTAATTCCGCGTAATTGGAAACTGAGATAGTTTCCGCGAAGCATTCCGAAATGTCTCCTTTTTTCACCTATTTATTCATTTCCCAAACACTAAAACACTTGAACACCGAACTTTTGGAGTTTCATTATACGAATCCCAAATATTCGGCATCATAGTAAAGGGCCTCGCGCATTTGTCTAAACAAAACCCATTTCTAGGATATCAAAATGAAGGCAAGTCTAGATAGCTATTTATAAATAACTACTGTTGATGGATTCATGTCGATGTTGAACTGATAGATAGTCTCTGTTCAAAATTTGCAGAAAATGGTGTTACAATTGACGATTGACAACGAGAAAAGAAAGAAGAAGGCCCTGAAGGTGGTTGCAGAGGTAGAAGGTATGCTGCCTGCTTTTTCTCGCCTTTAAATCCTAAGCTTAGAATTGTTTTGCTACATAGTCTGATGAATGAATATTTGAATTGCAGTTGTGGATTATGTGGGTGTGGACATGGAGGAAAAAAAGATGACTGTAATTGGGGAAGTAGACCCTGTTTGTGTGACCCGAAAACTGAGGAAATCCGGTTTTGGCTTTGCAGAGTTGGTGAGTGTGGAGGGTACCAAGGAGGACAAAATTGAGGGGGGGAACATGGGTGTGGAGATAGCAGAGACCCCAACAGTTTTGTATGTCCAAAGGCCTTATTATGATTACACTTATGTTGAAATGCCTTATTATGGTTCCAGTTACGTCACTGATAATCCCAGCGCCTGCACCATATGCTGAATTTTCGTGTACTTCGTGTCTCAATTATAGCAAGTTGCAGTTTCTGATGTATGTTTCTGAAATGTTTTGATTCCCATTGGGATAGAAGTTTTATATGGGTCAACTCGTATGTTAGTGGGAGATTTTGTTAGCCACTTCAGGAGTGGTTTCTTCCTTATCCCTTTAGATGGGGTATTAGAAAGGCAAATAAACTTTCTCTATGCTTAATCTTAGATCAATCGAATAATGTGCATGCACGTAAGTGCAAATTCAACTAGATTGTTACAGAATAATTGTTGGTTAATTCCGATGATGGCAATTGAATGTAAATTTAGTAAAGATAATGTAAAGCATATGGGTATTTAATTCTGTTGAATAGGACAATTGAGAGGGGGAGGAGGGGGTTGAATTAGCTGTCACATAATTAAATTTTTAATTCAATCACCAGAATTAATATTTAATACTACTTAAATGATTAATCAAGACACTCAAATCTAACACATACACACAATAACACCAGATTTACATGGAAAATTCAATGAGAGAAAAACTGTAACATCTCGTGAAAAGACATTTTCACCTGGACACTACGTGGATAACAAAATAAATAAATAAAGCAAAACTATTAGTCAAAGGCCTGGGGCGACAGATCTGGACATAAAGTATGGGCATCTTGGGCAACCCAGTTAGAAGGGACCACGAAATAAATGAGAGGAATGGGGCAAACATGGAAAGGACGGTAGCAGGCATGGCACCCATGCCCATGAATGACCCATTCTATAGATGGCGTGGGGAAAAGACACAGGTGAGAGACATGAAAACCTTGCACGACCCCTGGATGGAACACATGCTACTGAGAGAGAAATGTGAGAAAAGGAAGGCAGAAAGAGAGCTCAGGGGGAGGCCACGCTAAGGAGAGGAGGATGGATGGGAAGGAGAGGAAACGAATGGAATGAATGGCAAAGAGACTAGCTAGACAGAAATAAGAGAGAAAGGGGTAGGAGGAAGGAGCAGAAGTAAGGTGTAAAGCCAATCTCCATATCCTTTGGTATCATCGTCCCTGCCTGTGTTGAAAGGAGAGATTTTAAAGAGATTATGGATGCCTATGATAGCGTAAGTGACAGAGGAAGTTCACAACCCTTTTTTGGGGGCCGATTTCCTTTATTTAAGGAGCACGATTTAGGGGTATGTGAGGGAGAAAAACAGCAAATGCGTGAGAGGAGGAGAAAGGTCAAATTCGTGGGCCTTGGAGAGGAAACGACATGAAAAGAGGAAGAGAAGAGTTCAGTTAAGAGGAGTGTAGTCTGCAATGGAATGTCCAAAAATGTGGCTTTAGGGGATGCCTCTAGCCAAATTCATTCAAAATGGGATTATTAAAAGATAAACAACCTCCTGCTTTCGTGAGATCGAATGGGTACTTGTTCGTTGGAAATCTTTGTACAACAGGAGGGGGTTGGATAGAGGGATGTTGACCTTTGTGATCCTCTATTCAGGTAAGTTCATATGCCTGTGAAAAAACATGATTTTCTTTACGGGAGGTTTTAGCTGAGTTTCTTTTATCGAAACCTTTGCATGGAGGCTCAAATTCTCTGCAACGTACGATAATGATCATTTCTCTTGATTGACCCATGTTTTCTCAACAACCTTTCTTAAGAACTCTGCTCATTCCCAACTCCTCTGTAGGTAGCTTTCTTCACACTCATGGAATGTCATACAAGTTGAATCAAAGCGAATAACTCATTGACAATAGACAAGATGATGATTGATTCTTTGATTTAAACCTGGTCTACATGCTCATAAAAGAGAACAGAGTAAACAATTATGTGATCCTTTCAAACGAATAGTAAATGGAGTTTTCCCCATCGTAACAGAACAACCCACTATTTATGTGAGCATTTCCATAAAGATTTGTGGAAAAAATAAATAATAATAAAAATAAAAATAATGAGCTATGTATTTCATGAGAGTAACTAAATAGTGTTTAGGTGTCATATTTTGATATCCCATAATTTATATTCAATTAAATTTATATCCAGGGCGTAGTATCTACTAACCATAAACAAGAAACTTGGGATATATATAGTTAAGGAATATCCAAGGAATATCCTTATTAGCAAATTAAGTAGTTATACGAAACTTGTCAATTCACTGTATTTCTTTAAATGACAGGCTACATGATGGTGCTAATTTATGAATAAATTAAAAATAGTAGACATAATGATTTTTCATTCTTAGAAGTTATAGGCCTGATTTCATATCTTAAAGCTAGTTGTATGGTTAGCCATAACCACCACATTTGCAAAATAAGGAAGATTTAGATGAAACTCTCTTGAATATGTTCAAAAGATTAAGAATTTTCTTGTAGTTCTTATAACATAAAATTGGGGATTAGCCATTGTTGTAGTTAAGGATTGTTAATTCAAGATGATTTATGTTTATATGCGAAAAGTGGATAATCAATAAATCAAATAGTATATTTTCTTACTCTTAATTATGATAAAATTTTATTATCAGGGGCAAGAAACCTATTATTACATGGTGTAGGGTGAGACTCATGAATTTATACCTTGCAAGGTGAAAATGGATAAACTACTTTAACACGTGGGGTAATAGTGATGAGTAAACCTTTTTGAAGTTAGTTTCCTTAAGATATATGTTCAAGTTGATATAATTGAATTACTCGAAATATATTTGAATGAATCTTTATGGTACAAGATACACTCGAAATCAAGGTGTTACTATATATATAACTTGTTATCCTATCACCAATATGGGAAAACACATGGCTATGAGAATTGGTAGAATTTGCTTGCTACTCGGAGGTATTACAATGACGATCTCCTCGGTAAGAAGGATTTTTGAAGATTAACTTATGATATTAATATTCTATCAAACTATTTATCCATGGTATGTTTTAAACCAAAGGGTAGATTTATAATGAGTTATGAAGAGTTGTTGTGAAGAGTTTCTAGTAGGCTTGTTATAAAAAAAATTGTTATATAGGAGTTTTGATATCATTATTTTAAAAATAATAATAATGCCCCAAAAACTGTAATCACCTTTCCTAGGCTTGGTATCTGTTAGCTCTCAAAAATGCAGGCTGAGTGCCTCAAGAAGCTGCCAATCTCTTGATACGCTTTAGGGTAACATATAAGATCAAAAGAATTCAACCTTCTACGCTTTAGGTGCTGCAAGACCTGGGTGGGTGTACCTTTCCGAATGGTGCAAACTTAATTTGTGATCATCTTCTTAGAGAAATTTGTTCACAATGGCAATGGGAGGTGAACAAATGAAATCCAACTTGAAAATATTTTGATCTGAATCTAAAATGAATGCTTGACTAATAAATGTAAAGAAAACTGAATAAGTTCAAATAATAAAGTGCAGAGACTAGTACCTTGTTGGGTATGCAGAGTCAAATGAGATCAAGATGAGCAACACTTCTCTGAGAAAATTTAAGTTATCTAGCATAGATTATGCTTACAACTGGTATAAACATGCAAAAATATGATTACTAAGCTCTACTTGAATAATCCAATTGAATCTCTTTAATTATTATGATTAACTAAAAGGATTTAGTCTTTACTTGAAAGAACCAATCAATCGATTACACAAGTACAACAAATGTGCACTGATAAATTGAAGACAAACTTGTCATATCAATTTAAACAATCAGAAAGAATCCATCTTGGAGACAACTTAGCAATTCTCTTATTAAATTCAACAAATAACTGATACCAGACGTGTGTAGCAACATCAATTGACATTCATAAATACCTCCATTTTATAACATGCATCATAGCCTCTGATTTGATAAATTTACTGTTCTGTAAGCATACAATTTGCCTACTATATTGGGTAACTGATAACTTCTCCCTTTTACAATTTCCAAAATGCCTATTTATACACTAGCATTTGAAGAAAATATCATATTGAGATCACATGTTGGCCCAGCATAAAATTCAGGCTCCAATCGAGTTGGCAAGCAACGGTCACCAAGCATTTTACATGTCGGCCACAAGATTTGTATTTTTGTTGTTCAACAATGAACAGTCGCCAGGACAAGATGACAGCTATGCCGAAGGAAATTCACTCGTTAATTGCTATCTGACCATGCTCACTGTGCTTGCATTTGCTGTGACATGTCTGAGTCAAGGAGATATCATGTAGATTAAACTTTGTTTCACCGAGAGCCCCATGATTAAACCTGTCGCTGTAACCTCCTGCCATCGGTGAGATGTCACACAACAGTATTTTATTATACCAAAAGTCTCCCACCACATCGAATCGCTATGACTCTTGTATATTCTTGCTGACGAGTCCATCCACTCCACATATGTCACTGTACTTTATCGCTCTCGAGGGGACCTCTTGTAGACTACATCGTTATATCGAAAGACCCCAAGCTCATACCCATTCGCCAAGACTATTAGATTTTCTCATTGAAGAAAATACCCATCGAGCTATCGGTAAGACATAACAATGTCGGGGAGACCTCTTATAGAGTGCATCTTGCTTTACCGAAAGTCACCCCAAGAAAACCTTTGATCGCCAAGAGAAAACAACACCTACACTGAAAGCCACATGAAGAAATCCACATGTAAGGTTGGCGAGATCGAAGGTCACTCGCCAAGACCTTACAACGAAAGCAAATTCTCCCACCGAGCCATTTGGAGAAATTCGTTTGTGCTTCGTCGGTGAGACAAACCCACTTTACCGTGACATCTCATCGAAGGTACTCAACTCTCATCGATATGATGTATTATGTTCCTCCGGTTGGCGAGACAAGATGAGTTCGGTGAGAGCTTTCACCGAGGACCAAACTTACGCCGATATGACCTTCAATGCACAGTCGGGGAGACAAACGATACTTGGTAGGACATCACCCCGATAGCCACAACATACACCAATAGAAGTCTCCACATGCTAGTCGCCAAGACAAAAGATAATCACCAAGACGCAATGCCGATACTGCCAAGTCTGGCCGAAGAGAATCCATAATGCTCCTGTCGGTAAGACAAGGAAGACTCGCCAGGACATGATGCCGAATACTATGACTCAGGCAAAAGCAGACCAACACGAGCAAATCGGTAAGACGTAGCACGTTCGCTATGACATTTCATCGATGGTATAACATATGCCAATATGAATCATTTCAGTCGCTGAAACCATGTGAATATCTCGCTGATAACTGCTAGTGAGTAAACTCCAATCGTCATGACATAAGAAACATCTTGCTGATAGGTAACTTAGATGTTTATAAGCAGAAGAATGGATCGGGGAGACCCAGAAACTGTCACGCCGATACATACCAGAATGAGAAAAATGCATAACTCAATGGATTCAATGGGGTAAAATGGCAAAGATGTAAGTAAAATACCACAAGATGAGGAAAATGCCAATAGAAAGACTCATATGGAGACTCAGGGGCTATGAAAGATATGCAAAGAAAAACATCAAATATTGATAGTTCCAATAGTGGCTCCATCTGGGGATGAATGATAGTGAGATCATTGCAAGGGTCTAGAATATTTGGTTGAGCAGACTAGATGCAAAACGATGAGCCAAGCAGAATGGAAATGGAAATGAAGCATGAAGGAATGAATGCAAAATGAATGCAAAATGGAGATGAGTGGAAAATGAGAGTGAAATGGAGATGGATGAAAACTTGAACTACTGTGCATGGAAAATAATTTTAAAGAGGATAAACAAGAGTTGTCCATGCACTGGAAACCCTTAATCCTCTATGTTGCTCAAGCAAAAAATTGCTTCAAGAATTGCCCATGAACAGGTAATTCCTGATCTTCATCAACCATATTCTGTAGATAGTATGAATCCTCACCCTTCTTTCCAACAACAACAAAAGGTCCTAGCCATAAGGCTTCAAATTTACCTTGCTTTCCTTTCTCTTGACATCTTGCATTCCACATCAACACCAAGTCATTCTCTTCAAATTTTCTATCCTTTGCCTTCTTGTCAAAAAGATACTTCATCTGTGTCTGTAACTTCATGTTTTGACTTTGGGCCTCTCTCCTTACTTCATCAAGTTCAACATGTTCCATTCTATCTTCCATAGGCATAGGAACTCCCGAATCTTCCTGTAAGACAAACTTGTAGACTGGTAACAAATTTTGTAGAGGCATTCTGGCTTGTGATCCATACACCAATTCAAATGGGGACTTTCCAATTTCCTTCTTCACAATGATCCTATTAGCCCACACAGCCAATTTTAACTTTGAATCCCAAGCCCTCTTGTTCTGCCCTAGCATTCTCCTTATAATCTTCAAAAGACTTTTATTGCTAGACTACGCCTGTCCATTAGCTTGTGGATGGTAAGGAGCTGCATAAGAAATAGTAATGCTATACTTATCATAGAAGCTTTTGAATTTATCTGACCTAAAACACATCCCATTATCTATGATTATCCTCAATGGTGTACCAAATCTGGTGATAATGTTATCCATCAGGAAATTTGTTACAACTTTACTTGTAGCCTGCTTGGCTGGGATTGCCTCCACCCACTTTGTAAAATAATTAGTGGCAACCAGTATCCACTTGTGTCCTCCACTTGACCTTTCATGTATCTCTCCAATGAAATCAATTCCCCATTGATGGAAATGGGCATCAACCTTCAAGGGTCGAAGTGGAAGAGCACCTTGGTACTTCAACTTTCTAGAAAACTTTTGGCAAGCCTCACATCTTCTCACATGTGTAAAAGAATCATTAAAAACCTTTGGCCAATAATAACCTGCCCTGAGAATTTTGTGTGCAGTTGTCATTGCTGAATAATGTCCTCCACGAACTCCTTCATGCATTTCACTTAAAACACGCTTGGCCTGTTATTCATCTAGGCATAATAACAATATGCCATCTCTGTTTTTCCAAAACAGATCTCCATCCATGAAGACATACTTTGATGCTTGCAACTTTAAAGTTCTCTTTTGGTTGTCACTCAATCCATCTGGACACTTCATATATTTAAGATAATGCATAACATCAGTATACCAAGTAGTGTGTTCAATGCTTGCAATTGTGGCCCCTTCTTCAACATTGCAGATCTGATTTGCCTCAATATTAGTTTCTGTCATCAGCCTAGTCAAGCCTTGGCCTCTTACCAGCTTAGTAATCTGTATTTCCATGTCAAACTCTTGAATCTTGTTGTGTTAAAATGTCTGTGACAGCTGCATGAGGGACATAAGCAATCACCTTTGCTCCAACAAGATACGGTCTGAATGCTTTTGTGGCCTTTACTAATGCAAATGCATGTTTTTCCATTATGTCATACTTCAATTCAGACCCTTGTAATGATTTACTGAAGAAAGACACTGGCTGTTCATAACCACCTTCGTTCTTCTGTAACATAACAATAACAATAGTATGCATTGAGGCAAATGAAAAAATCTGAAAAGGCTTTGTAAAATCTGGAGACTTAAGAATAGGAGCCTCTTTGATAGCCCTTTTGATAGACATAAAAGCATCCAAAGCTTTAGCAGTCCAATCCATTTTTTTTCCTTTCTTCAACATTTTAGATATGGGCTTGATGATCTTAGCAAAGTTAGAAACGAATCTTCTGACAAAATTAATTTGTCCAAAGAAAGATTGTATTGCCTTGATAGTTTTGGGAATAGGAATTTTATCAATAGCTTCCACCCTCTCAGGATCTATTCTAATTCCCTCTTTTGAAACAATGTGCCCCAAGAGCTTACCCTCTGTAACTGCAAAATGAAATTTCTTTGGATTTAAACTAATACCATATTCAAGAGCTTTCCTATTGTTTAACTTTAATAGGAAAATTGAGATCTAATTCCAAGTGTTTAGAAATCTCTAAAGATAAAATCCCTAGGGCAACCAATAACACATGAATTTGGTCAATTGTATTTGCTTCTTAGAGGGTTTGAAGTTCTGATGATGATGTTAAATGTTTGTTTCCAAATGTATTCGAACAAGCAAAGTGTTTTGTAACCAAGAACAAGCACAAACTTATGGATATGAAAGAAAATATTTGTTGAGTCCCCACTTGGACAAGTCCAGCTATGCTTATCTTTAGTGAATGGTTAGATGCTTGACTTCACTGGCTCCCCTCCATGACACTCACTTATACAGGGTAGCCAAGCATCAACACCCATGAAACTCCCATGGCATGATTTTCATTTCTACTAAAGACCGTAAAAGTGTGGGGCGGCTTCAGAATGACCGTTCTTGTACCAACAAATAGATCAAGGATTTTGAAAATTTCTAAACAAGGGTTTTAGTTCAGACTTTCCATTTTTAGGAGTTGACCCAATGTGGCAAGAGACCATTAATTCCCTTCTCGTCGGAGTCAACCACCTGATATTGGCATTTATTCCAATATGCACATTTATATCTCGACTAGAAATACACTTGGCTTTAGAGCATTACCAGTTGAGTCATTCCCTTGGGTGAGTACTTTTTCCCCAAGGCAGGCCCTCTAAGATAAACAAAAGCGGGTAAAAATATTCATAGTTTGATCAGCCTTCGTTTAGTTCTAACAAAGGGAGAATACATGCAATAGGTTTACTCACACTTGCATAATGTTTTGTTCAATTTTTAAACCCAAAATGAAGTGTGGAGGTGATCGCTTTATCCCACCCTAAGATCACCAAAAAGGCCTTTTGATTCTCAAGATCGTTGTGAAGCGGGAGAGAAGTGCATATGTCCTTTTCGATGATGTTAGTTTAAGTAAGAAATCACGAAAACAAAGTAGTATATGTTCATTTTAACCTTTCAAATCAATTGTGAGTTCTTTTTAAAGCACCAAAGGACAAATGAGAGTTGTTTTGTTCAATTGTTAACTTCAAATGAAATCTAGTGAATTTGCCTAAAGTTCATTTTAACCCCTTTGTAATGAAAAATTGAAAGCCTTGGTAATGTTTGTTTTAAAGCCCAAAAAAAAAGTGAGTTAGTCTAAAATAGAAAATTAAAGCATACAACAAAATCTCCAAGCATTAAAAAATGCTTTATCAACTCCAATTTTAATGCTTAAATTCCCTCCAAGATTCTTCGAAGATCACTTCTAGCAAGCTCCTTATGCAAATGAAAATCCTCCTCGCTTTTCCTTTACACCTTCCTCATTTTCCTATTAAACAAAAGACATTCATGTGAGGATCAAAATATTAAATTCATTTTGATTATTAACTTCAAACAATAACATGATCTCAAATGAAAGGACAAATGATTTGGATGATTATGATAATAAAAGGAGGATTTATAAGTGAATCATGCTTTGATATTGATTTCATTGAGAAGGTATCACACTTGTTAGACCCATTATCTCCCTTATCATAATCCACATCACTAGAGGTATTGAGCCAATAAATCAACCACAAAGAATAAATCTTTCAAAAGAATCATCATAATCTCAAATATTGACTATCTCAAAGTTATCAAAATGATGTGATAATTTATAACATGAAATTTGAAAGCCCATAAATTGTATCAACCACACAAAATACATCTTTCAAAAGAATCATCCTAATCTCAAATGTTGACTATCTCAAAATAGTCAAAATGATGTGATAATTTATAACATGAAATTTGAAAGCCCATAAATTGTATCAACCACAATGAATACATCTTTCAAAAGCATCATCCTAATCTCAAATGTTGACTATCTCAAAGTAGTCAAAATGATGTGATAATTTATAACATGAACTTTGAAAGCCCATAAATTGTAGCAACCACAAAGAATGCATCTTTCAAAAGCATCATCGTAATCTCAAATGTTGACTATCTCAAAGTAATCAAAATGATGTGATAATTTATAACATGAACTTTGAAAGCCCATAAATTGTATCAACCACAAAGAATACATCTTTCAAAAGCATCATCCTAATCTCAAATGTTGACTATCAAAATAATCATAATAAATGTGATAATATAATATTATGACATTTATTATAGGATCAATAAGTATAATGATATAGTATGAGATAATTATGAGTAAATAAAATGCACCCAATCAAATGAAATTAATTACTAAAATCATTCATTAAAGACATATATTACTAAAAGATTGCCGACACATGTTGCTTTAATTTCAATGTTGTTGGTTGATTTTCTATCAATCAAGTCAAAGACAAAAGTATATTGTCAGCACCTTCATAGGAAAAAAGAAGTTGAATATATCTCAAAATTAAATACCTGTCACATTTCCTAATGATTTTGACAAGATGAAGTTAATATCGAATAGATTCACCCACCCAATCAGAAAAAATCAAAGCAAGTGAAAAAGGAATACACATTTAATGATAAAGACAACAATGTAAATGAGATGAACAAAAATAATATCTGAGAACTAGCGCTATTTATGATGGCATGATGTGTTTTCAAGACACACGCCTCCTTTCAGACATTTTGCGTTAAAGACATAGGCATGATGACTTCGAAAAAGTGTAGGGAGACTCCAATTTCCTTCCAGAAAGTGCGCCAAAATCAGCCGTATTTCACAATATACTTCAGCATGTTCTCAGCCTTTGCTAGCATATATATTTGATGGGATGTGAGCATTATAAATATTCATGCATCATGGCTATCCGTATAAAGCTCTCAAATGGTAGGCTACCCGTATAAGGTTATCAAAGTCAAGAAAATGACACAATCAAATGTAACCACCGTATTAATTATATGCTTACTTTAAAATCATTTCTAAGATATTGCAAGCTCATCGAGTCCATGATTATGAATGTGAAATTAAGAACTGGGTTTTATTATCTCAAAAATCATACCATAAGAACATTTCAGTCTACTTGAATGAAAAAGGTGAAGATGATACTTTGTTAACGAGGGTGTCAAGCAGCAAAGAATGGCAGGTGGCACCAAAATATAATGGGTCTTCTTCACAATACTAGCTCAAATGGCATGATACTCAATCACCTTAAGAAGTCTTAAAAGGAGGCATGGTGGATGGCGGAATTTACTAACCCAACAACTTCCCCTTTATGCCATCTCTACATTCTAGCACATCCTACACAATTTTTGGTTGAGCAAAATCGATATTTTCTTGTATGTTATATTAGATCTGAGTATAGAATAATCTTCTATTTTTTTGACTTAGAGTCCAATGCTGGGGAGTTTGACTAAGACTCATTTTCTGAGGGAGGTGGTCGAAGAAAGTTAGTACAAATTTGGCATGGTCCATCCTTGTTTCATTGTCCACTTTCTTTATTATTGAGATGTTATAGCCCTTCATTTCATATCTTCCTTTGGATTTTGTTTTCCTCATTTATTATTCATGCATACAACCATTTGAGTTTGCAATATAAAAAAAAATAGATTCAATTTCTATCAAGTTGTAACTAGACTACAAATCGGTACTCTTACTTTGTGAACATCATGCAAAAGAAACTCTAAATGTGTTTCATGATAACTACACCACTTGATTCAATTTCTATTTCATAAAAAAGTGATGTCCAAAGAATACACATATTTTGGACAGTGCTTGAGAATAATCTAATCCCACACATAAAGACAACATAATCTAAAAATGGAAGACTAGAAAGTGACTCATAGAATACAATGTATCTATCTCTCCAATATGGCACATGAATCTATTAATTAGGTAGTGTAGAGAATGATATTCTCTCATAGTATGCCAAAATATGAGCATAGAGAGGGCATGTGAACCTTTTTAAGATGTGGTCTCAAGTAATGCAATGATTTGCACAACTATATGCAAAAGAGATTTTTTGAAAAGGCATAAGAAAATTTCAAGCTAATGCAATTGGTAGGAATAAAACTGCATTCCATAGTCTTTACCTACAACCTCTCTTCCTATGCCAAAATGGATGCATAAAGAGGGCCCTTGAACTATTTGTAGAATGCCTTTGACTACATCCTCATTGCCTGCACCACTAATGAAAGCTCTAAAACACAACATAAATATTTTGAAGGCATGGATTTTTAATTTTTGTGATAGTTACAAGTGCCATGGTAGATATGTATAGGAAATGTGGAGACATAGACAGGGTGTAAGCTACATAATGAAACTCTTAAAGCAAACATGGTCTCATAGATTGCTTATTGCAGCATTCACGCAAATGAATCTAAAAAAATTAAAAAATTAGAAACTTCCAAGCAAATACTGTTGGCAGGTGTAAAAAAGTTTTTAGAAAGGGTGTTAGAAATGCTTTTAAGCAAATGCAATCAATTGTCTTTAAAATAGAAACAATAGCATTTACCCACATTTATTCTGCCTACGCCAAAATGGGCATCTTTGGAATAGAGTATGAATGTCCAAGGAAGCATAAAATGCAGAGAAATTTATCAATTGACAAAAGGAATTATGATTTGATACACCAAAATACAGATTTCCAACTCCATTCAAATCAATATATGATATAATGAATCATAAATCAGATTTAGAAATGTCAATAACATATGAAAGCAAGATATGAATGCGGGTTTTCCCTCCTAGCGCCATTTTTTGTGCACTATAAATCTGCAAACAGCTCAAATCTCAAATGCATATTAGCAATGGGTTAGTTCAAGCTATGCACACCTACATATGCTCCTCTAAAATAATACATCATGCCTTACAAGAAAACTAATTGAAAACATGAAAGAAGCATGATGTATACCTATTCCATAGTGGATTGGTGTCACTTGTGAGAAGTGACCCTTTCCCAATCCTTCACGAACTCAAATGATGAAGATTCCTTGAAGATGGAGTGAAGTGGACAAAATTAGCTCTCAATTGAAGAGAGTAACTTTGCATGAAGATTGCGGATGGATTGTTGAAGAATGAGCCTTCTATTTATAGAATCTCAAATTGAAAGAGTGCCCAAAAGAGAGCAATGTGGGATAAAGATTTAGCCAATAAGAAGGAGCCACTTGTCACCTTGTGAATGGATCGAGGATGTGCAAGTTTTGGTCAATGTGTCAATAAATGAGATTAGTTGGCCTTTTCAAATTCAAATTTGGCTTGTTGGAGGGAGAAAAAGAGACTTAAATGCCAAGTGGGGGACATGTAAGAGGGGATTATTGTCATGTTGGAAGAGACATGTCAAATTGTTTTCAAATTCAAACTTGAGGGAATATTCTCCAAAGATGCTTTGTTGAGGGAAACTGAGGATTTAATAAATGAGTTAATTGATTTATTTGTGCAAGTGGGAAAAACTAGATGATGTGATGGGTGATTAGATTATATTAATCGTGGTTTGATTAATTTAAGATAATGATTAGATGATTTGACTCATTTGACTTTAGATTTAGGGATTTAAACTAAATCAAAGGGAGATGAAAGATGTTTTAGATTTAATTAAATAAAAAATTGACTTATTTAATTAAAAGGATGATGTCAGGCCTAAATTAAACAAAGTTGATTTATTTAATTTAAATGGATGACCTTAGGAGATTGATTTAAATAGACTTGATTTATTTGATGAATGGATTTAATGAACCTTGATTTACTTGATGAATAGATGAATATGACCTAATTAAATGTATGGTGCTAATTTTGCATGTCTATAGTAGCATTAAAAGAAGATTTTGAACCACTTTCACTTAGACCAATTTATCTCTCAAGTGTATCTAAACTCGCCTATTTATTGATCTTTGCTTCCAATATTTTATTTTTTTGATTTATACACCTCAAAATTTCCACACTAATTATTTTTTTATTTTCAATTTTTAAATTTGAACAGTTCCAAGTTAATATAGTTTACTTAAAGTTGAGTCTAATTGATTGTCTTACCTCTAATAATTTTAGATAACTTTTTGACTAGTTGAAAATAAATAACTTTACTACACACTTTTAACAAACATACAACCATACATAAATGACCCAACTTTTTCTATATACACCACACATTTTAAATTATTAAACCGATTTGAATTAAATACCCATATGCTTTTATCTTTACATTATTCGATTGATCTAAGATCAAGCATAGAGAAAGTTTACTTGCCTTTCTAATAATCCATCTAAGAGGATAAGGAAGAAACCACTGCTGAAGTGGCTAACAAAATCTCCTACTGACATACGAGTTGACCCATATAAAACTTCTATCCCAATGGGAATGAAACATTTCAGAAACATACAAAGTTGCTATAATTGAGACACGAAGTACACGAGAATTCAGCATATGGTGCAGGCGCTGGGATTATCAGTAA
Source organism: Sequoia sempervirens (assembly GCA_007258455.2). Taxonomy (NCBI): domain Eukaryota; kingdom Viridiplantae; phylum Streptophyta; class Pinopsida; order Cupressales; family Cupressaceae; genus Sequoia; species Sequoia sempervirens. Next base: position 14,029,990 of record VDFB02274714.1, read on the forward strand.
CGTAACTGTAGCCATAATAGTGCATTTCAGGATAAGTGTAATCATGATAAGGCCTTTGGACATACAAAACTGTTGGCGTCTATGCTATCTCCACACCCATGTTCTCCCCCTCCATTTTTTCCTCCTTGTTATCCTCCACACTCACCAACTCTGCAAGCCAAAGCCAAAATTCCTCAGTTTTTTGGTCACACACACGGGGTCTGCTTTCCCAATTACAGTCATCTTTCTGTTCTCCATGTCTATAGCCACAGAATCCACCCCTGCAATTCAAATATTCTTTCATCAGATTATGTAGCAAAGCAAATCCGAGCTTAAGATTTAAAGGCGATAGAAAGCAGCCAGCATACCTTCTACCTTTGTAACCACCCTGAATGCCTTGCTCTCTTTTTTCTCGTTCTCAATCGTCAATTGTAACACCATTTTCTGCAAATTTTGAACAGAGACCATAAATCAGTTGATACTTTGACATGAATCCAACAACCGTAGTCATTTGTAAATAGCTATCTGGACTTACCTTCATTTTGATATTCTAGAAATGGGTTTTGTTTACAGAAATGGGCGAGGCTTTTTACTATGATGCCGAATATTTGGGATTCGTTTAATGAAACCCCAAAAGTTCTGAGTACAATTGTTTTGGTGTTTGGGAAATGAATAAATAGGTAAAAAAAGGAGACATTTTGGAATTCTTCGCGCGGAAACTATCCAAGTTTTGAATCACACGGAATTGATGAAGAACATTTTAATAGCGTCATGTGCAAATAACGAGGAGGCTGTACCTTTTATTGATTTCTTTGACCTTCCATCGCCATGGGTGGCCGCGTTCTTACCATCTTCTCTGGAATGTGAACTCAACTTTAATGCCGGCCAGTTCTGAGCATGACAAGCCATTTTCTATGCTTCCGGAAGACCAATTACGAGGAAAGCAGAGGGATTTTGATGCTTCCGCATCCTCTAAATTGAGTCAACAAGAAAATATGAATCTTTTAAATTAAAAGCTTGTCTTCAGAGAAATGTGTTGATTTAATCTTCCAAAATTTTCTGACTTTATATCATGTAAACACTTGCGCAAACCAACCATTTTGTCGGCCAATAAGATAAAGTCTTATTAAGAGGGCCCAAAACAGTGTATTTGGAAGCCTTATCATTTATTCGTCCAAAGAAGTTTGTAACAAATGGAATTTTAATGACTCTTCATCGGTTTCAATGACGACCATATACTATGACGACCAAAGAAGAAGCCAGGAGGTAATAATCAAGAGTCAATAAAATTCTCTACAATTGTATAATGCTCTATCAACAATCACAATTGGAAATTACGTCGTAAAAGCTGATTCTCAATAGTTCAAACGATGGGCACAACATATAGTTGGAAGCCTTTAACAAATAAAAGTAAAAACCATGCATTTGCTCATTGATTAGAAGGAAAACGAATGAAGAAGTTCTTGTGCAATGATGAAGTATCTAGAAGTCTCTTTCAATTGTATGAAGTGATGCTTTTCAAGTTTACCGCTATTAATGTTAAGTAATTCAATTGAACCAACCAAATCATCAATCTTGAAATTGAACACAAATAGTAGCAAATACAATTTGTGTTTTGTATCATCTTTGAATCTAAGATATAAAAGAAAGAAAAAAGAAACAATGTAGAGGTAAAATTCATGTTTCTAAAGTCTTGACTATCCACAAACCATTATCTAAAAAGGGTGATTGTAAATAGTTGTAAAATGTCTCTATATGACCAAATCATTCCACCAAAATATGTATTTTTACAAGAAAACTAACTCTTAGCTAATCCACCCATCTACCAATCACAAAGAGAATAAGGAATGTATATGTGTTAAGAGGACAACCAACTCATTCAATTTGACAAAAAACATTTCAATTTGAACTAAGCAAGGTTTATTCTTAACGTTGCTTCCTAGCTAATCCACCCATCTACCCATTAGAAAATAGAATAAGGAATGTAAATGTGTTAGGAGAACAACCAATTCATTCCATTTGACAGAAAGCCTTTTAGAATGGAGCAAAGTTTATTCTTAGAATTTGTGTCATAGTTATTTGAGCTCTTGAATTTGGTGATCAATCTTCAGTTCTTCTTTGCCTCCCCTATAACTATGAAAATAGAGATGATATTTATAAAAAGAAAGGCACATCAAATTAAATCCTTAAAATTTCCATTTCCCAATGGTATTTAGTATTAGAAAAATCTACTATACACCTAGTTTCACATAAATGCAATAAATTGACATGTATAACAATATTAAATATCATATTATTATGAAAAACCACACATAATAAAACCTCTTTCGTTTTAATTTACATTCAAAGATGGTAGGAAATTCATTGAAAAATAGCCTACCATTATTTTTGAAAAAAATAAGAATTTTGCAACACTGTGCCTCAATTTTAATAAAATTTTAAAAAATTACATTAACTGGATAGATCACTATAAATTCCAACCTATCCCCAATAAGAAATTTGCAATGTAGGATCTTCCAAGCCATAATATGAGAATCAATGTCAACTTTAGATCTCCAAATTTGAGCGTCTGAATTTTACAAAATTTTAAGTGAATCTACATTTTCATTTTATATTTAAGAATAGAGTTAAAGGTAGGAAGCGAAGATGACGTAGATAAATCTTCTTTAATGTGAATTTTTTTTTGAAGAAATAAGATGATAGCCATAGTAAATATTTCAAGACGTTTCATGAAATAGGGGTACATGTTTTTATATTTGACTTTAATGACACCAATGATCATAAAAAACTAAGAATTTATTCAAACTTATTACTCAATCCAAAGTCAATTTTAGATACTTACTAAGGAAACAAATTCAACAAAAAAAATCCCAAATATCACCAAAATTACCATTTTTAAACAAATAATAATATTCCTTCGTAAATATTATGTCAAAAGCTTGAGTATGATATTGAATGTGCTTCTTACACTAAATATTTGAAGAAGAAAAAATTAACATATGTTATAAATAGGATTCTCTCCATTCTAACAAATGGAAAATGTTTTTTCGTACCTGCTCATTGGATTGTAATGGAGGTGAAGCTTTAATTTCGAAGAATATGGAAAGAAGGATCTTATTTTGCCACTTCACAAGATATTAATTTTCTTTTAGAGAAATTGCACTAGTTTTGTACCATCTTTAAATTTTCTATGGTTCTTCACCTATAATAGTTATAGTTATCCATTTAGTAGGTAAACACACCCTTGTAACTTTTAGTCAAACCACCTAATATTTTGGTTGAATGTAATGATCCCAAGATTTAGATTTAAAACCAACATTACCATCCAATTTAGCCTAAAGAAACTATCCAATAATTTTATTGAAATCCCCATAACCTTTTCTAGAAGGAACCTAATATGTTGAGTACTATACATGAGTGTTAATAAATATTTTATTAGAAACTTAAATTTTTCTTTCCAAATAAAGAAATTTACAACCCTAATTGAAAATTTTGTCCTTGAGTCAATTTAGGAATCAATTCCACATGTTAGAGAGTGAAACACCTAGGCCAATAGGTATCCAAAGATATTTAATTATCTCTTCATATTCAAAATATTTTCATTCTCAATCTATCCACTAAGTAAGTACAAATATAATAATAAAAATAATATTCTGATGTACTAATTTAGGTTTTGAGATAGAATAATACATCTATAAATTTTCGTGATATTGGTAATTTTGAGAATATTATATAAAAGCAAAAATTTTTCATTAGCATATTGTGAGTTAATAAAAATAACATTATAAGAGATGGAGATTCCTAATATAAGGTTCATCCAATTAGCCTTTTATAGTAGATAACCCAAGGCATATTAAAAAAAAAATAGTAATGGTGCTATGGAGATACCTCTTTGATAATTCATTGTAGTGGGAATGGATCTATCATCACATTATTAATAAATATATAAGCATTAATATGATCATGAAATAATGTTTGGACATGTTCTCAATTTTTTGGTCTAAAATACTACCATTGTAGCATATTGATAATAAGTCTCCTTTGTATTCTTTAATATAAATTATCAAAGTCAAGATTTACTAAGGTTTTATTTTGACACATTTGTTGGGCACAATTGAAAGTTTTCCATGCCAAAAATAGGTTAGCAAGTATATATATACTAGTAAGAAATCTAGATTGTTAAGCTCTTACAATACCTTACATTATGGGTTTGAACCTAGTAGCCAAGATTTTACAATAATTTTATAGAAAGCATTAATTAATGATATCGAGCACCAACTAGAAATTATGTGTTTATTTCAATATCTAGGTATAAGCTTAATTACACCTCTCTTTATGTTTGGGTGTAGTGATCCTTTCTCAAATTCTTCCAAGTATAGAAGATAAAAATCAAATTTGATATATTACAACATAGCTTGGTAAAAATTGTTACGATTTGGTGTTGCACACCATTGCATAAATTGATATATTATAATTTTGTGATTAAATAATTATTTAATGATGGTACACCTATGAGGTGCATTTAGCAACATTAGATAATTATTTGAGACCACTTATAAAGTTGTATTGTAACATTGGTTTTCTTAGAAGAATGGAGAAGATGCCCTCCAGATTTGTTGTCATTGATGCCAACATTGGTTGGTAATTGACTAAGTAATTTGTGCATCTATCTTGGTCCGAAAATCTTTGTAGCAATGGGAAATTCTTTGAGTTTTTTATATGTTACTCAAGAATGTCAGTTATAGGTATAAACGAGTTTTCAATGAGTTTACTTAACCCGGTTTAGTCATCTAAGTGACAAAAATATGGTACTCTTTTGGTCAACAAGGCTTATCTTTTATGTGTTTCTCTTTAGGTCTAGGGTGACCTAATTCTTGGATAACATGTTTTACTCTATGTTTAAAAAGGAATTTTGTATTAAGCCAACTAGTCCTTTTTGAATCTTGGATGTCCCCTCATTTAGGCCAACCTAATTGATAAAGGAAGTTATGACTTTGTATATATAATGATCATATGGTGAAGAGAAGTGAGATGGGTGATATATGAATATGCAGTGAGTATATTGGTGCAAAGTTCTGATAGTGTTGATACACTAACAACCAAAGCAGAAGTTTGACATTTGTTTCAAAGCATAGCAAAAACTATTTTCAGCACTTTATAGGTGCACTTCTTCAGTTCATTTTTGGAAGTGAGCCACATATTTTGTATCTTGGCAATAAGCTACACTTTGTATTTAGGTTGTGAGCTTTCTTAAGGATAGTGAGTCTTGGCAGTGAGTCGTGTAATATCTTATAACCGGTTATAATAAATTGTGAGTTAGTTGTCATTGTGTTTTTTTCAATTCTTAGTTTTCCACATAAAAGTCTTGGTGTCAAAATGTTATGGTCTCTTTTATGTTTTTGTTTGTTGTTGTTATTAGATGTGGATTGGTTATTGGATGGTTAATAATTAACTTGGCCAGTGGAATACTAATTCATCCCCTCTCTCAGTATTTGGTATATTCAACAATTGATATTAGAGCTTGGTTCCTTAGAAGAATCCCAACAGCTTGAGGAAGGTCTTAGAAATTGAACACATGGCTGCCAATTATTGTTTTGTTCCTCTAGAAGAAAATTTTGAATCTAAAGAGATCAATGCTACCCTTGAAGAATTAAATAAAAGTGAGGATGATAAGGAAAATCTGAAAGGAAATTTGAAGGAAACAAATGATTGCATCTGGAAATTGAGAGAACAAATTAAAAAATTCAAGGATAGACATAGAGAAGTCAATGATCAATTTAAGAAGGCTAATGAGGTCATTACCGAACTAAAAATGGAAATAGAAGAAAAGAAGCGAATTAAGTTGAATACCAAAAATCTTAAATCCAAAATAAAATTAATGATTGTACAAATCTTGTTTAGCAAGAAGTGGTAACCTTAAGAGTTGATCTAGAAAAACTGAAAGAACATGAAGAAAGGTTCAAGGCAAGCTCTACAATGCTTGATGAATTGATTTATCTCAAAAACCTGGTAAGAAAAAAAGTGGTCTAGGACTTGAAGAAGGACAATGCTCAAAGAGTAGATGGACTCTCAACAAAATGGACAATCAAAGGAAACCTCAAAGCAAAGCTTATCAAAACAAGAATAGAAGGATCAATACCGAAAGAATCCCTATTTGATAGCCTAATGTGCAATGATACCCATCTTTTAATGGTTTTTGTTTCTCATGCAATAAATTTGGTCATAGAGCAACAAAATGTAAAGTAAGATGAACCAAAATAGAATAAGTTAGAATGTTGGATTCCTTGTTGGTCAATGCTATTTTTGCAACAAGTTTGGACATAGAGCTACTAAATGCAGAAGTCAGATAATAATGTAGAGGTTTAATACTAGTAGAAGAATTTAGTTTTTTCAAGGCTACTATTACACATGCAATATCTTTGGACACAAGGCTAATTAGTGTAGGTCAAGGATGAGTGCAAAATCTCTGGATCAAGGATATGTTGTATGCCACCCTTGCAACAAACCAGGACATATCTCAAAATTTTGTAGGAGAAAAGTTGGGAAGAAACAAAATATAGAAAAAAAGAACAAGCCAATGAACAAGGTAAGTCCTGAAGAAGTAAGGAAAGAGATGGAAAAAAATTGGAGAAAGAAGGAAGAACTTGAGAACAAGGATGAATTGAATAATCCTATATCGGCATTTGGTGCAGATACCTCTTCTAGGAACTAAATCCAGTAATGGTTTCAAGGGGAACTGTCACAGAAAAAACTAACAAACCCTCAATATATGAGGTGTCATACGATGACACAATGATATGCGATGTGAATTTTATTTTGAAGGTAATGGAGAAAATTCCAACATAAAATAAGTAAAGCAGAAGAATCATGGAACTTTGTTTTGGTTTACAGTGCATTTCACAATTTATGGCTAACAACTTTGAATTTGAAAAGCAATAAATGGAAATTAGGGCAAGAACAGTAAAGAATAAATCAAGAGAATAAAGAGAGCAACTAAGTTGAGGAAAAGAACATTTGCATAAATTGGGAAGAGTAGTGCAAGTTGAAGCAAGAAAGAAAGTGATTCAAAGTATCATACATTGAAACCCTAGTTCTTGACAAGCAAGGTATTCTCTGTTATCCAAATTCCATGATTTTCAATATTGAAGGAATTCTTTGTTAAGTTTATTCAAGATTGTTTGGGAAATATTGCCACCCATACTATTGTGGAAATTCTGAGAGGTCCCAACCAAATTTCAGAAGATGTCTATGGAAATTTTATGAAAATGATCCAATGGGTGCATTCTCATACATTTCGAGTCATGTGCTACCCACCAAAGATCCAAGAACATACATTCATGGAAAACTTTAAGAATTTGATCACCAAGAGCTGAAGGATTTATGGGATAATGAGTTAACTGATAACCTACCGCTCAAGGAAAAATATGAAAACATAGGTGAAATGAAGATGATTGTTTTGAACTGGTTCTCAAACTTTTCAAGCGAGAGTGACGAAAAATTTGTCAGGATAGCTCTCACTAGGATTACGATAATCTTATATGGCTAAATGAACCAGGGTTTATCAACAAATAGGCAATTTGAGTTGTTGCTGGTCTTTGTGACACTGGTGTCATTCTAGTTCTAAAAGCAGTGAAAAATAATGAGATTACAAGGTTAACTAGTGCTAAGTTTGATGGGAGAGCCCTAACCACAAAGTCTATTGTAAACTCTGCAGTCAAGTACATATGCTGCCATTATGATTGGGAAAAAATTTTATTTCATTGTAAATAGAGAAAATCTAGTATCAGCCATTGCAACTATTCACACAACTTATGAAATGGTGGTGAATGGAAAGAATTTTGATCTCCATGAGTTGCTGAGATTGCAACTTTTGGAAAACCTAAGTATGACAAAGGAAAATAGGCATGTCTTTAAATTTGGAACTCTTGTTGTTTGTTTGTTATTCTATTTTTTAAAGGAGATGCCTAGGAGAAAGAACATAATATGGGATAACTCCAAACCAGTCACTAATAAAATTTGTGATTATTTACACAATTTAGAGGATTTCAAGGCTCAGAACAATTCTCTAACTACTTTCTTTGTATTCTTTCATAACGAAATGAATGAAAGAGACAAAATTCCAAGAAGTTTGGTGAAGAAGTATGAGGAGATAAAATTTCTTATGTCTACAGATGAATGCATCATTGAGGTTGTAGAACCCAAAATTCATTGGATTGAACCTTTGGGATATGATATTGAAGAGACAATGGCTAAACAATATATTGAGATTCTGTTAGCAAGCCCTAAACACCCCTCTCTACCTAGGCTCGATACATATGAGGATAAATCTACCAAAATTCATTTGGAGGCTACTACACCTAAAAGAAGAAATAAATTTTATGATTTCTTCCAAGATGTAGCATACACTAAGGATGAAATAAAACTTGAAGGAGGTCCAAGTTGATGAAAGGAAAGCTAAGTCTACAAATCTACCCACCCGACCCAGAAAATTAGGAAGGCTATCTTTTGGTGCTACACTCCAAATACCTATTTCAAGCTCTACTACACCTAGTATAGCTAATGTTGTGAAAGGGAATAGAAAAGAACAAAGTTTCCTTATATCTATTAATGTTACTGCCCTTGTTGTTCCTAGTATTGGGGCATCTAAATGGAAGGATACACCTACTGCTACACCATCTGCTACTTCAAGAGGAAGAAGAAGAGTGAAATAAAAGGCTCACAAGAAAAGGAATTTGTGTTATGTTGTTTTGAAAGAAATTGCACTTTTATTCTAGAAGAAGAGAAATAGTTGAAAATAAACAGAAGAAGTAGTAGCCCCGATGGAGTCAAAACTAGTATTGTTGTCTTTATAGATCAAGAGTCGAAAGAAGAGGAGGAATCTTACCAAATTCATGTACATGCAAAGAAGAATGAAGAAGGATCATTTGTCCCTATGGAGAACATGTCTGGTTCTCCTCCGATAAGAAATCATCCTCCCTTGGTTCTCAGAACCTTAGTGAACCACTTGATTGATAATGATCTTATGTCAACTGCAGAGTTATGTGATGAAGTAAATGATGAAGGAAAAGAAACCATCATAAATTCTTTTGATTAGTACATAGTTATCTACAACATAAATATGGATACCATACAGTCAAAGGTTAATAAATATGTGTGGAAATAATTAGTACTTAGAAGGCAAGAAGCTTTAAATGTTGAAGATAAAATGAGAAGAGAAGCTGCAAAATTTGTTAGTTCAACTTAGTCTCAAATAGAAGCTACAAATCTATTGAAAAATTGTTCTACACTATTAAGATTCAAGCAAAGAGTCAATATGTTAATTACTAAGGAAGAAGAATATATTGAAAAATTAAGGCAAGAAACTCATGATTTGATTGGGAAATTTGTAAGGACCCTTGGGACAAGAACCAGTTCTTCATCTCACACTGCTCAGACTCAAGAGCATGTGACTCTCACTAAAGTAATGGATATTCCAATCATGGAGACTATTGATGAGACACTTGGTGCTTCAAAGAGTCCTTCCCCTTAAATGGACATAGAATAAACTACTAGTATGAGATTTGATGATCATCCTAAGGATCAATCGAGTGAAAAGAAAGAAGAACATCAAAAATCCTTTGGGAATAGAGAAGAGGAAAACAAAGATGAAAATGAAGGAAGTAAATACAAAGAAAATGATAAGGACAAGGATGATGAGGATAAAAGAAAGGAAGAAAACAAAAAGTCATTTGCTAACGAAAATGAAAAAGAAGAAGAAAAAGAAGAGGAAGAAGGAAAGAAGAAAGAGGAAAATAAGGAAGTTATTCTAGCTGAAGGTGAAATTCCCAAAGGCCTTGAACCATCAAAACAATCTAGAGAGTCATCTGGAAGTACTATTAAAGGGATTCTTTCAAGACAAGTTGTAATCCAAGCTGTGCTTCCACCCCAGCTATTCAAGCTACCATCTCACCCAAGTTATGTGGATTTGTTAAAGATTACACTAAGTGATAGAATGAAGTTAAGTAACACTTTCATCTGCTCTATCACACAGGAGGCTTCAGAGTCATATGTATCAAAAATGCAATGAGTTGATAAATGAAGTTATCAAAAGCCTACAAGAGTCGTCCCCCTGTGTTACTTTAGACAACTCTTTAGCTATGATTAAAAATTTGAGGCTTATTATTGATGTTGTTAAAGAGTACACAACCAATCTTAAGACATACCACAAAAGAAGCAGAGTTGAATTTTCTAGAGAAAAGGTTGTTGTTTCTACAAGATAAGTGTACTATTGCTTGTAACAAAGCTTTGGATATCTTGAAAGAGGTAAGAGAATGTGATGAAGAGGCCTAGCTACTATTTTTTTACTACATGAAATGTATAGAAGCCACTCGGAGTATCAGGGATCTAATGGACTCAATTGAGTCTCAACTTGCTAATATCTCCAAAGATTATAAAGTTTCCAATGATAGAGACTATGTTAGGTGGGTTTCCATTACAGATCTCTTCAAAATAAGTTTTTCATCTTGCAAGGCAGAAGGAAGAGGCTATGAGAAAGTATGCCCAACTTGGAAATCTAGTCATTTCCAAACATGTTACCATAACAAATGCAATAATGAAGGTAGAAAAACTTTAGAAAATGAACATTTCCCCATCCACTTTGGAAGGAGAATGCTCAGTGAAAATAGAATCTTTGCGTAAAACACTTTCTAGGGAAAAAATTGTCTAGAATGATGGAAAGCCTACTTGGGAAGTGATTCTCAAAGAGCTACAATGTGCCACCAATTCCTGAATTTGAAATGTTTCCATGTCCTTTTTCCTTGATGTCAAATGGGGAGAGGAGAAGAGGAGATAAAATATGTTTGTTTCTATACATATGTTAGTGGAAGTTGCGCAGTATTCTTTTCTATTTTTGAAGAATTTTTTTTGGGCACATACTACCATTAAAGACAAATGGGGAGATTGTTAGAAGAATGAAGAAGATTCCCTCTAGATCTATTGTCATTGATGCCAACATTGGTTGGTAATTGACTAAGTAATATGTGCATCTATCTTTGTCCATAAATCTTCATAGTAATGGGAAATTCTATGAGTTTTTGATATGTTACTTGGGAATGTTAGTTACAGGTATAAACGAGTTTTCAATGATTTTTCTTAATTTGGTTTAGTCATCTAGAAGTGACAAAAGATTGGTACTATTTTGGCTGACAAGGTTTGTCTTTTGTGTGTTTTTCTTTAGGTCTGGGTTGACCTAATACTTGTATAACATGTTTTACTCTGTGTGTCAAAAGGAATTTTGTTTTAAGCCAACATGTCATTTTTGAATCTTGGGTGTTCCCTCATTTAGGCCAACCTAATTGATAAAGGAAGTTATGACTATGTATATATAATGATCATGTGGTGAAGAGAAGTGAGATCAGTGATATATGAATATGTGGCAAGTATATTGGTGTGAAGTTCTGATAGTGTTGATACACCAATAGCCAAAGTAGAAGTTTGAAATTTGTTTCAAAGCTTAATCATAACTATTTTCAGCACTTTGTAGGTGCACTTTTTTAGTTCATTTTTGGCAATGAGCCACATCTTTTGTATCCTAGCAATAAGCTACACTTTGTATTCAGGATTTGAGCCTTCTTAGGATAGTGAGTCATGGCAGTGAGCCCTATAATATCTTATAACCAGTTAGAATATATTGTGAGTTAATCCTCATCGTGATTTTTCCCATTCTAGGTTTTCCATGTAAAAATCCTAGTGTCAAAATGTTATGATCTCTTTTATGTTTTGGTTTACTATTGCTATTAGATGTGGATTGGTAATTGGATGTTTAATAATTAACTTGGCCAATGAAATACTGATTCACCCCCTCTCTCAATATTTAGTATATCAATAAGTTTTTTTTTTTGAGACATAGGTGTGACCAATGCCATAGTGAAGGTTAACTATACCTGATCCATACAAATTCGAGGCATACTTAACCCACTAATCATCAATCCCAATAAGATCATTCACTATAAACAAAGAAAAATATGCCATTAAAACTAACATTCTAAATCATGAAAGCTTGACAAACCTCTAATCTAATACATTGAAACTTATCCTATTGGGAGGTGGTGTCACATTGATGTGGAATGGTGACCCTTTCCCAATCCCTTGGATAATGAGCTTGTTTCAATCGATTCTATTGAAAATAATCGATGAAACCAATGAGAGATATGTGATAAAGCATGATTTAAATGCTAAATTAATATGATATATGCTAAGATGATCGATATGGGTGTATGCTAATCTACTCTAAATGTATGCAAGCTTCAAAAGATTAAAATCCTAATTAACAAATAAGATAAATGTATGCATCTATGTTATCATGGAAGCAATTAATTGGAGCTAATCTAATATGGTTCAATTAAAATAAGCTAAAATTATGCTAAATGTGAGTGCAAGTAAGAGTGATTTTAACAACATAAGTTTGATGTTAAAAGATAGATCCATTTGTCTCCAAATAGTGACCTATTTAAAGGAAAGCAAATGAAAAATGAAGGGATAAGATATAAAAATCTAATCAATGGTCAAAAAGGAAAGAATATGGAGGCATGGATCATGGATTCTCATCAATGGTTGAAAATGAAAGTTGATATTTAATCAAGGGCTTACATTCATCCAAATAAACACACTGTTAACTTGTACAAGAGGTCACAATTTAACTTTCACAGGAAGTTCTGACTTAACTTATACATGAAGTTTTGAGTTAAATTGCACATGAATTTTTGTAAGGATATTTTCTTTTTCAAATGAGTGAGGAGAAAGAAAATTCTTTAGAATATTCTAATGGGTGAGTAAATAGATATTTTGTAAATTAAAACAAAGTTAAAAATTGTGGAAAAAGGGGAGGAATATTCCATGGGAATATTCCCCTTTTGGAGGAATGTGCAAAGGAGGAATATTCCCTTAGAATATTCCCTTGGAAGTGGAAGAATTAGTAATTTAATAATTAAAACAAAGTTTCAATTATGCAAATTAGGGGAATTAAATATGATATTCATTTTAAATAATTGATTTAATGGAGATCAAATGAAAAATCAATGGATGAGATTGATTTGATCTATCAATGGTCACAAATGAAAGGAGGATGAAACATGGATCAAGGATTCTCATCAATGGATGAGAATCAAAGATCGCATGGATCAAGAAAAGATCAAGGGCTCACACTCATGCAAACAAACACACTTTGCAACAACTTAAAAAAGTTGTTTCAAAGTTAGTTTGGAGTAATCATTACCTTTTTTTTAGGAAAATAGGAGAATATTCCTTTGGAATATTCCTTATGCAAGTGGATGAGAGGGAAATTAGCAATTTAGTTATTTAAAACTAAATTTGAATGTGCAAGATGAGGAATGTGAGGATATTCATTAAATTATTGATTTATTTAATGAAAAGGATATGCAAATATGATATTTAATTAATTAATTTAGGTTATTTAATTAAATAAGAGGACTTAGGGTTAAACTTAAATAATTTTCATTATTTAATTAAATTGGATGAAATTTCAGTGTGAGAGGGGGTGAATTAACCCAATTAGTTCAATTAGATTAATAGGTGAAAATGAGGCATTTAATTAAATAATTAGGCTTATTTAATTAAACAAGTGAAAAGAAGATGTATTTGAGGAGGAAATGATGTTAGTTAGCCAATGTGATCCATTGAGACATTTTTCAGATGTTCACATTTTCCCCCTCTTTGAAGCAATGTACTCATTACATTGGTTCAAAGACTGATGCTTTTTTGGATTAAATTGCTGCTTATATCAATTTTTTTTATTTTTTTTATTTTAATTTTTGGATGCCCCACTATTGCCACAGTGGAAGGAATAAGTTATTTCCCTGCTCCCTCAAGAAATTGAGTAGAAAATTTGAATTTTGTGTTGATTTTTTGACAAAGGTAAAATATAGGCTCAAGATCATTTCAGCTTAGAAAGGACCAAAAAGTGTAGATGTTTGATGTAGATAGATTTGATGATGTATAGATAATCATCCGGCATGGGTAGCCTCATGTAAATTTTGATATATCACACAAATTCGATACTTGGATAGAAATGTTAATAAAGATAGAAGAATAAGATGAATCGATTGACCATTGATTTTGAGATTGATTTAGAAGTCCAACAAGTCCATGATCGATCGAGACTTTATTAGATTATGGTGACGAGACATGCATGATGATGATTTTATCATATCTTGGGATTGGGATTTTTGTCATTCCTTATTTTTGATATAACACATAGACATGATGCATCAAGGTATTGATAATTAGGATGGTGTTGTATCTAGTGTAATGGACTTTGACTCTGCAAACATATAGGATAGTTTTTGTTCACATCTTGACATATAGAAACCTCATCGAAATGTAGTTTAGAATTTTAGAATATCTTGGACCAAAGTATATGCAATATTCAACAATCTTCTCTAAACGACCTCCCTACACACAATTAAGAAAGTATGCACCAATATTATTTTACAAGAATATCCACAAGCACAACAAACAAAAAATAATGATCAATTCCCCATTCTTTTCTCTCTAAATCATTGAGACATCATCGATAGGTCCTCAGCATGGGTCATTAAGATAGAATATAAGAACAGATCAAAGACAAATAGTCAATGTTATCTATATCTCGTTCGAGTTTAATTTAGCTAAGGTGATTTTCGATGTCGATGTCCATCACAGGGAGGATGCATCCTAGGACATGTTCATCATGTGGTTTGATTAGGATAAGGTGTTTTGATAAGTCATTGATACAAACTTCACTAACTCATTTATGTATGATCTAGACTATAGATTTTAACACTTGGGTTCTCACTTTATGACTTGCGAGTTGATGTGAGCATACTTGAAACTTCCCAAATAGGGTTTCAATACAAATTATTCAAATATGCACTCTTGCTCATTCTTGGCAATGTGTTTCTAAGCCTAAAACATGGGGGAAACAATATAATTTCACTCAATCATTGAATTAAACATGAAATGAGGGCCATCTGGTGTATATAGGCTTGTTTCAATATACTTCAAGGTTTTCCAAACACACGTAGTTCAGATCAAGTGCTTCACTGCATGAATCATGCAAACTAGGTCTTGCTTCCACTAGGTGTATTAAGGAAATGACTTCAAACAAGGAAAGTAAACTTGTCACATGCATTATCAAACCTTTGAAGGCCTCCAAAAAAATCCCAACATGGTTCTACACCCTTCCATCAATGAGTAATGTATATATTGTTCAAAGCAACAATGAACCTAGGGTCTTTTGGATTGTTTACACAGATGTGGGCATATTATAGTTAATATATCCATAAAAAATGAAAACTACATTTTTTTATTTAAATGGTTTTTATAAAATATCAAAATAAAAAATTTCACCAATTTTTAGCAAATTCAGATGGTTAAAATAGAAGATATGAATTTTTAATTTTTGCTGGAAACCCTAGGTAGGGTTCAGATATGCACTCACCAAAAACACAATATCTTGCACAAAAATCAATGAAAATCTACGAAACCAATTGAATTTGAAATCTAATACCATCCTTCAACTTATCCAAGTGTTTTCAAGACTATACCTATCTTTACCAATCCATACCACGTGAATTATATTCTCTATTCAAAGAAAAATGCAATATAAAACATGGAAAAATGATGTTTTTTCTCATTCCAACTCCATCCAACCTCCTCCAACCCTTAGGGTCAATGATACAAGGCATATTTAACATGTTACAATTATTTCCAAATATTTTCAACCACCTTTTGATTAGTTTGTTAACAAAAACACCAGTTTGACACGTTTTGACAATGTTGCTTGACAACATTTTAGCAACTTTTATAACTTTTAACCAAAAGACCCTAAACACACAAAATGGATCGAAATGGTCACAAATAGTCATGTATGACCTTATTTGACTCCAAAAACACCCTATAAACCTAAAACCAAGCCATAACAACCATTCCTGCTATGAGGCTCCTGATGCCCCTACATCAATTCTTCTTTCCATGGTTGAACCTAAAGGATCGTTCAACCTCGTGATTAAATCCTTAATATGTTTTTTATTATTTTCAATTACTCCCAATAAATTTTTCTAAGTGCTAGGAGGATGTTGAGGGATTGGTGGAGGAGATTTTTGCTGTGGTTGTTGAAGTATGTGCGATCATCATGGAAAAAACAGCCCTTAAGTGGCAAAAAATCAAAAAATTAGTATTAGACAACTTGACGTAAAAATTTGAATAAGTTATCTATATTATTTAAAAATATGTAAGAATAGAATATGTAGAAAATTGAATGTAGTTTCTAAACTACTAGCTTTATTTAAAATAAATAAAATCTATTTGGTGAAAATTTGAAATTTCAATGCAAGTAGTATTTAGGGAAAAATAAGTAGGTGTCTGTCTGACCACCCTAACCATAATAAAATGATAATATTTTTTTATATATTTTAGACATAAGTAGAGGACTCATGTCCTGATGTCATATTTTTTTGTAATCTTTTTCCAAGTAAATAATTAATTATGAATTTTTATTACAACTTTTAAAAAATATAAAACTGTGATGTCCACCACCTTCACTTGGTCAAAATTCATGAAATTTATTTTTATTTTTTAATCCTATAGTATGTGAAGCATAGAATGTACGATGTTTCAGATTCAAAAATGTGATACCGTTTGAAAGTTATAGATGATTTTCAATCACCTATCAATCAAGACTTTAGTCATAATTCTAATAGAAAATAAATAATAATTATTTATTAAATTCAAATTAAAGCATAATTTATATTGGTGGAAAGCTAGAATCTCCTCTAAAACCCTTTCGTTTCCATCAATTTTGGATTAAAAAAAATCACCACATACCCTACAAATACCCATAATATTGCCACTTTTTTCGGCCCCTCATGCAAGACATACCGAATATTTTGTTCATGTTGTTGTTGCTTTGGTTGTTGAGGATTTTTCAAGAGGGTTTTCAAGATCATAATCATTTCCTACAATTTAAAAAAATGAATATAAAAAACAACCTAAACTAATAAATTCACAAAAAAATCACAAAAAATAAACAATCCTTACTTATTCCACCTCCTCATTGATGTGGTGGCATCCTAACGAAGAACTTACAACAAATCGATGATGAAAATGCAAAAAAATCTCCTTCCAAAATGTGAGTGCACAAGAAGAAGGGTTCTTGGGCACGGGAAACTAAAACAATAGTGACAGTAAAAATGAATTTGATTTTCTTTTTTTTTAAAATAACCTATAACACACTCACATTATAATGTGAGTGCATTATAACACACTCAAGTTATAACGCAAGCGGGTAATAGGCTCAATGTTGCTAAGCCTTAGGCTTGATCACACCAAGCCATAATGTGCTCGTGTTATTTTTATATTTTGGCCACAATTTGGACCCCCATTTTTTTGCACCCACCCACTAATTCTTTAAGAAAGGTAAAAGAAATCCCTCTAAAGGAGAAAAATGAAGGTATGGTTATCTCTGCCTTACATGCTAAACAAGAAAATAATTTCTAGGTAGTTGATAGTGGTTGTTCACATCACATGATTGGTGATAAGAGTAAGTTTGTTAAGCTTGAAAAATACAATGGAGGCTTGGTTATGCTTGGAGATGATACTAGTTCTAAAATATTTGGGAAAGGTTTAGTAAGTTTTGATGGCAAGTATCATACTAATGATGTCTACTATGTTAAGGGTTTAAGGCATAATTTGTTAAGTGTTGGTCAAATGTGTAGAAAAGGATATGATCTTGTGTTTAAAGATGAGAGATGTGAGATCCAGAAAGGATCTAGAATATTGATCACTATAGGAAAAAAAAATGAACAAAATATCTATCAACTTGTAGACAACGATTTTGGATTAGCCACATTGCTTTGTCTCCTTCTAGGGTTTTTCACCTAAAAGGAGAAAGGGAAATGGGGTCCAAAATACAAATATCTACACTCAAATTTAATGTATATGAGATTTAATATTCCTAATTATGATGTAATAATGCATTGATCTTAAAATAAATTGATAAAATGATGCAAAACCTAAGAAATGCAACTTATTTGAAAACACAGTGTGATATGAAAAAATGCCTGGAAACACAAGTAAATGATGAAATAATTGAACATAATTGGAGAGGTGCACTTGGAATTTGAAAATTGATGTAGAGAGATTATGTAGTCCTAAAAATTTGACTAAAAATATTGACTAGGACACCTACGCTAGGTTGGGCAACTTAGTCCCAATTTTGGGAAAACTTGCCAGGACAAGAATTTGCCAAATGGGTATCCAAAAATGTAAAAACCACATTTTAGGCATGGTAGAGGAACTAATATTCCAGTAGTGTTGACTGAGTCCACCTCTAGATTTTGGAAATTTTAGGACAAGATCTTGTTAGCTCAAGTCAGCACTTGCTTTTTTGACAGGTGTTCACACTTGATTCTGCAGAAAATAGGGTAAAAAGTGTCTCCAAGCTTGAATTAGGGTTATGTTTTTGAAAGAGGAAAAAATGGATTTTACAGGGACCTGAAACCACAAAGTTTACAAACTAAAGATAACATCGTTAAAGATACCAAAAGAAGAAAGGATGTAAAAACAACAAAAAGAGTCCATAGCCACCAAAAAGGCCAGTGAAGGCCATAGAACCAAAAAACTAGACAAAATGCTAGCAACAATTAAATTTGGGTCTTTAATAAATCCACAGTCTCAGCTTCCAGCTCGTTCATATCTTGAACCCCCCTTTTTAAGATCTGAACCATCTGGGTAGTAGGGGGCACTTTCCTTTTAAGGTTGGCATGGGCCCTTTTCAAAATACCTTGGTCCTCATTCTTGCTTTCCTTGTTCTCTTCCAGATCAACAACCAGTGAAACCTATTGCATTTTTCCTAGCTTTTCAGACATAGCATTGATGATGATAGCATTGTGCCTATCCATTTTATGGTTTTGTTCGACAAAAATTTTCATGTTGTTTTTAATTTTAACCATTTCAACTTCCAAAGACTTGTACTTATCCTCAATGTCACCTTCACCCATTCTAGCACTGTTCTTTTTCCATTTTCCTTCTTCGTTTCTGAGAGCGGCCAACTTCAATTCTAGCTCCTTCGTCTTACTATATAGAGCCCTATTTCTTTCATTAAGATCATTAATTTCTTGATAGGCCCATTTCAAAACCCTAAAAATGTCACTAATGCCATTTCTTGTAGAGGAAAGAATGTCACCATACTGAACCTGGTCTAATATGAGGTTAACATCATTTGGGTTAGGGGAGTTCATAAATCTAGTATGAACAACTCTGAAAGAGGCAGGCAGGGAGGGCATAGAATTTCTGCTAGCTTCAGGGTTCTCAACTTTGTCTTCCAAGGAGTCTACAGAGTAGGAAACCAACTTATTGGTAGGGGAGCCCTTGAGAATAGGATTCTTTAAGGGGATAGGGTAGTTGGGGTGGGTCTTAGGGTTAGCTTTAACAAGTTGGGGTTTTTTAGGCTAGGTTTTCTTACCATAAATCTCAGAGGATGGGTGGGCTTCAACAATTCTCTCCTGGTAAGGCTGATTCTCCGAACCCCCACTATCTGTATCATAGTCCTTAGACGTCGTGGAGGCAACAGGTTTGGATAAAGCCATCATACTTTGATAGTGTTCATATATTAACCTAATAATACCAAGATGAAGAATAGGGTATCTCCTGGGATTTTTCTTATGGTCCTCAAGGCTATTACTCAATGAACATAACAGGTAGTGAGGTAGAGAAATTTGTACCTTATGGAGGAAGTGGTTAAGAATGGAAAAATGATGACCATACACTAGTAAATCTCCCGTCCAGGGTGATATACTCCATTATAACATGAAGCACCTTTCTCCACAGTGCCGTGATGGTGCCAATTTTGAAATAGTTGTTGGAGATTTTAACTAGTTTTAATTTCTCCTTATCCTTCTTAGGAAATATGATGACCACCTCATCAAAAAACCTTCTGTCGCAATAAAACTTCACACCCTTAGTGGACATTCCAGTAACCTCCCCTATAATTTTCTCATCTAGCTTCAACTTTCTCCCAAAAAGAATTATTTCGCCATTGTTCCAGTTCTTCTCAGAGTAGTCTGTGGCCATAGTATCAAACCCATAAACTTTTTCCAAAAATGGAACCATCCCACCTCTTACAATCTGCTTCCAAACCTTATAATTCCTCGTGTGCACCTTATAGATTTTTGGATCAACTCTTTTCCTATCCCCCCCTTTTTTTTTTGCACCTTTCTACAGACTCTACTAGCACCGAGCACCTATTGTAGAATTGCACAGCTATTCCAATGCACCCACAAAGTGTGCCACTTTTTCTTCCCAACTAAGTAATATGATGCGGCCCCATTAAATCTCTTGATTTTGATGTACTTGGCCCATTTCCCTTTAATCATTAAATTTATTTTCTTCTTTTCCATGCGTAACATCATTATATAGTAAGGCCCTTACTTTAGTTCTCAAGTCCCTACAATTCTGCCACATGATCAATCCTTTCTTCCTAAACCCTTCATTCACAAAGTAATCCACCACGCTATTAGCTTCCCTATAGACATGTGATACTTTTACTTTTTCAAACTTGTCTAGAATAGACTTTTGTTCATCAATCCAATTCTTTATCGACCAAGAGGGTGGGGTCTTTCCTAAGAAACAATCAATGATATTCTTGGAATCCCCTTCTCACCATAAATTTTTTATATTCAAATTATGAGCTAACTTTTAAATTTGAAAAGCTCCTATAGCCTCTGCCACATGGTTGGTTTGATGACCTAGGGATTGAATTAGGGTTATGTTGACTTGAGTGACATTGAAGACTTCTTCGTCACTTTTCAACATCTATTTCATTGGAAAATTTCCATACAAAGTCTGTAGAAACACATGCAAAGAGGGAAAAATGGTTAAGGGATAGAATATACGAGTTTGCCTTGGTCAAACCCCACTTTGGTAATCAAACCCTATGAAATGAAATGAAATGGAAAGATAATGATAAATAGATAAAATGCAATGTCATAAACTTACCAAACCCTTGATGTAGAAATTTGAAGATATGTAGTGAAGTGCTCCAATGGATGACTTGATTGTGCTTAGATTGCTTGAATGCTTAATAATGATTAAGTTAATTGTATGAGTGAATGCTTGAATGAATAGGTGAATTAGGAGATGAATAATGAGCGAAAAACCCTTATTTATACATGATTTTACTAAAATTTCCTAAAAATAACACATCACAGGCCAACATCAAGGGTTAGACGATAAAATCCTGCTAGAAATTTGAAATTATTTTGAGTTTTTGTGCCAAAAATGACTAAGTCACCCCTATTGCCCACTTAGTACCACTTAAGCAAATTAAGTGGGTATTAGGAATTATAGGGCATTAAATGTTGTCCAATAGGAATATCATTAAATACACACTTAAAAACGGTCAGAAAGTGTATTAAGGGGTCTTTTAAACATGAGAAAGGGTTGAATTATTGATGAAAAGTCTAGAAAAGTGTGAAAGTGGGTTACAACACTTTACAAGACTTTGAAATAAGACTTGGTAAGTGATAAAATAGAGTTATTTAAGTGAATTATGATAAAAGAGTCATAGAAAAGTGTGAAAGTGGGTTACAACACTTCACAACATCTTTACAAGACATCTTAGAAGTCTTAATGATTCACAAGGATCCAAGACCTACTGTGAATGTGTTGGCCACATTACAACATTAAATCAAGGCAAAATCAGGCCAAAGTCCACTAGGAGGGCCTAAACATGAAAAAGTAGAAGGGTTAATTTTTACGTGTCCACACAACTTAAAGGTGGTGATGGACAATGTTTTATGACTCAAATTAATGATAGCTAGTTATAACATACGAGAATGTCTCACATGAATTTTGATAACTTGGCAAGGATCAGTGTTGTTCAGGTCCTGAAAGATTTACCAAGAATTACAAAGCCTGTTAGTGCTATTTACAGGAATTGTCAGTTGGGAAAGCGAGTGAGAAATCATTATAGATTGAAGGAACAGTCCACTACCAAACTAATGGATTTGGTTCATGTAGATCTTTGTGGTCCTATGAGAGTAAGAATTCTACTTGTTGAAAAGTACTTTATGCTTTTAATTGATGATTATTATAGATATGCATGGGTTACATTTCTTAGAGAGAAATTAGATGCATTAGATAGATTCAAAGCATTCAAAGCTATGGTTGAAAATGAGGTGAATTTGAAGATAAAATGCTTAAGATCTGACAAAGGTGGAGAATTCACCTCCCATGAGTTTAAAATGTTTTGTGAAGTGCATGGAATAAAGAGACAGTTATCTTTCCCAAGAACTCCCCAGCAAAATGGAGTTGTTGAAAGGAAAAATAGAATAGTTCAAGAGGCTGCTACATCAATGATCACCGAGGTTGGTTTAATGGAAGCAAATGCTATATCAGAAGAGATGAGAAAACTTTAGGTAAGTTAGATGCAAGAAGTGATGAAGACATTTGTCTTGGATATTCTACTAATAGCAAGGCATATATATGTTTCAATAAAAGTCTGAGAAAGATTTTAGAAATCTCAAATGTGAAGGTTGATGAGACAATGAAGAATCTTATTGGCATTCATGGATATGTATCTAATGAGCATGATTGTGCAATAATAAAAGAATTTGTGGAAAAATAGGAAAAAGATGAGCA